>OZ030018.1:15490000-16690000 GCA_964023405.1 Apodemus agrarius
ATATTTTAAGGGTTCTCATTCATATTTGCTGAGGATATATTTTACATAAGAGGTTATAATGTTTGGGAGTGAGTGCTACATATTTAAGGGGATATTTGAGCTGATAAAAACAAGAAAAATGAACTATTGGTTTATGTACTGCCAGCAATGGTTTTCTCTGTAATATGATTTTAGTATGTCAGGGTGTTTATCTTACCATGATACTGTGATATCTAGACAAGGGCTCCTTCAAAGGAAATCGTACATTCCTAGGACCTTGCTTTCAACAGAGTCTCTATAACACTGTATTGGTCCAACAAACATCACTATTACCTCAAAGAAAATTAGAAAAAAAACTCTAAATTTATTGATGATGAAACTAATATTATGATTCACTCTCAAACAAAAAAGGTTTTATTTCAGTGTAAGCTTATACAATTAACTATCAAGGTTAAATGAAGATTTGTTAACATTTATATCTATATCTCAAAATAAATTTGCTATTAATAATATTGTGCCTAATAGTCAAAAGTAATAAACCTATGGATGGCTTTTCAGCAAATTTATTTATTTATTTTGTATGGTGAATTTATTTTGTATGTTGGTCTGTATGAGTTTGTGGGCACCATTCTAGTGCTGGAGTTTGATGAGGAGAGAAGAGAGCATAGGTTCCCATAGAACTGATGGATATGGGCCCACATTGGCAGTGAAAACTGAATCATGGTCTTCAGCAAGACCAGTAAGCACTCTGAGCGACTGAGGCTTCATTTCAGGTCTCAGTACATGGATTCACGAGGAGATCCAACAAATAAATTATTGTTATCTATAGGATAAAAGTTAAGTTAATTTAACACAAGTATAACAGTTATTTCATAATAAAATAATTCTTTTTCTTATACAAACAAGCAATTATCAACAGACATCACTCAAAAAGAGATGAAGAAATCTCAAATTCCTGAGGTGGGGGGGGTGAAACAATTTACAAAACAATTTTTTTAAAAAAAAGCTTTATTTAGAGAGGAACACTCCTCCACTGCTGGTGGGGTTAAAAAAAAAAGCTTTATTTAGGAGCAACACAAGCAATAGAGCACCTGCAAGTTTTGTCAATATTCCACATTTTATACATATAAAAAGCAATCACAAAATCACAATGATATTCTAAATATAATTTAGCCTTCACAACTAAATAACTTACAATGTGACTAAGGTATTCTAACTATTAAATATACTTGCCAACAAACTATTTGATGAAAAATAAAGATTATTTTGCAAACTCCTATATTTTCAGAATGAGGTCAAATTGTATTGATAGAATTCATATAAAAAGCTCTTTAAATTTTCTAAAATATCGTTTGTTATGGTAATCAGAAAAATCTAAATATTTTTCAACATTATATGTCTTTTGTGACTCTGAAACATTTTAGATAAAAACCTATCTTATTTTGCAGTAACTTGGAAGTACATTAAGTAAATTATACATTTCCTAAAGTTAATTGAAATAGATTTTAGTTAGCTATTATATAACAACTACCTTGAAATTTTATTGCTGAAAGCAAAGCATCACTTGATTTTCTTTGTTTGGGTCATGATTGTGCTACTCAGACCTTAAGGTTGAATACATCCTGTCCATCTGTAGGTCTTAGTAATAAGTCACCTGATCAAGGTCAACTGTGAATAAGCTAAGGGAACCTATATGAGTTGTTATTCACCTGCTGCTTCCAGATAAGGGCAGTATTACAAGCCACTCTGTAACACCTACCTAATCCGATGGCAAATTTCAAGGCCAACATCTTTTAAGAAAATCAAAAAAAGTAAATTCAGCCTTTGATAGGGAATTCTTTAGCTTTCAGATGATTCTGATAAATGGAATGATTAAGGGACAGGGCTATATGATACTTACATCCACTGAGAAATGGTTTTAATCGTGCTATTGTTTGAGGACATTGAAAAGACAACTCTTTAAGAACACTCATGGTGTGCACTCACTGATAAGTGGATATTAGCCTAGAAGCTTGGAATATCCAAGACACAATTCACATATCAAATGATGCCCAAGAAGGAGGAAGGACAAAGTATGGATCCTTGGATCCTTTGTAGAAAGGGAGAAAAATACCCACAGAAGGAGATACAAAGACAAAGGTTACACAGAGTCTGAGGAAAGACCGTCCAGAGACTACCCCACCCAGGGATACATCCTATATAAAGTTACAAAGCCCAGGCACTATTGTGGGTACCCACAAGTGCTGGATATAGCTATGACCTGGGAGGCTCTCCTATTGAATGACAAATAGAGAGGGGGCACTCTCAGCCAGCCATTGAACTGAGCACAGGGTCCCCAATGGGGGAGCTAGAGAAAGGACACAAGGAGCTGAAGGGGTTTGCAACCCCATTGGAGGAACAACAATATGAGTCACCCAGTACTCCCAGAGCTCCTAGGAACAAAACCCATGGCCCCAGACATATTGGCAGCAAAGGATGATCTTGTTGGACACCAAAGCAAGGAGAGGCTCTTGGTCCTGGAAAGACTTGATGCAGTAGTGTAAGGAGACTACCAGGACAGGGAAGCAGGGGTGGGTTGATTGAGGAAGAGGAGTTGGCTTATGGGACCTTCGGGGAAACCAGGAAAGGGGACATTTGAAGTGTAAATAAAGAATATACCTAGTTTTTTTTTTTTAAAGTTCAGAAAAAACGAGATATTTGATTTTGTCTCTAATTTAGACATATCTAATCTAAAACTGAATTAAACAGCCATTTCTTTCACATATTCTCTACTAACATGTTTTTCCTACCAAACTGAGATCTGAAAATCTAACCCAAATAAAGTGAGAACCGGAGGAGAGTGAGGACAACAGCTGGACCAAGAGAACTTATGATTCCCTCAAGAAGAGATTGAGGTCTCTGTTAACTGCTTCACAGAGTGGTTTATAAGCTCCAGCTCCTACCTTGCCATGTAAGTACAGCGTGAGGCCTTTCTGTTACTCTCACCACAGGAGAACACAACATGAAGGACCTAACAAGGTGCCTAGAATGGAATCTTGGATTTTTCCAGGACTCCAAACAAATGCAGTTCAGCTTCCTAAAATTTTTGTGATTTGAGGCACTTTTTTAAAGTAGCAGAAATGAACTCAGAGAAAAAATTTTATAAGAATTTTAAATATCTATTTTTATATCTGATTCATTTCATAATTTTATTTAATAATAATCAATGCTTTTGTGGATTTTTTTTAATTTTTATTTTCTATATTCTATGTTTACATTCCAACCAAAAAAAGTCTTCCAACCAAAAAAAGCACAGGACCAGATGGTTTTAGTGCAGAATTCTATCAGATCTTCAAAGAAGTCCTAATTTTTATTTTCTATATTCTATGTTTACATTCCAAAGGCTTTCCCCTTTCCCAGTTCCCCCCCACCATATGTCCCATAGTTCCTCTCCCCTCCAGCTATTCCCCAATCATTCCCCCTCCCCCCACGGTTTCTTTACAAAACTGGATCCAATCTTTACAGGACCAGGGTCCTCTCCTTTCTTCTTCTTGGGAATCATTTGACTTGCTAATTGTGCCTTGAGTATTTAGGGCTTCTGGGCTCATTAATATCCACTTATCAGTGATTGCATTTCATGTGTATTCTTTTGTGATTGGGTTAACTCACTCAGGATGATATTTTCCAGGTCTAACCATTTGCTTTTTTTGCATGTGACACAACATGATTTCATTGTTCATGTGTTAGAACTGAGGATATATTATTATTTTAATATATATCAAGAATGTTGAACTCCTTAAATAAGCATTTTATTAATATTTTACATTATTTATTATTATTAGTCCCTTTTTAATAGAAGTACAGTTAATTAACATAGTTCCAAAATTGGAACAAAAAAATGAACTTTGAGAAAACAATGCATTTTATGAGAAACAATACTAAGAAATCCAAACTTTCTAATAATTTTACATGTCTAGTTTTATATGTGTTTCATTTCATATTTATACATTTTATTATATGTGACACACAATAACATAATATTTGATGAGTTACAACTGGGGACACATTAATTTCATCAAGAGTTTTGAACTGCCCAAGTAAACACTTTATTAATGATTTATATAGATTATAAGCCCTATTTTCATAGAAAAAGTTAATTGACTTAACTCGCAAATTAGAACAAATGAAAGTAACTTTGAGAAATCTATGCATTTTATGAATGAGAAACAGAACTATAGAGTGGCAAAATTTGATAAATAAATTTCCATTGTGAATGTCTAAAACCTTTCTTCAGAATAGGCTTTAAGTTTCTTCCTAGGTAGAAAAAACATGCAATATGTATATATATGTATTCACATACATACATATATATATATATATATATATATACAGATATAAAGATAGAAATATAGATATGCAGATATGCAGATAGATGTACAGATATACAGATATGCAGGTATACAAATAGATGATATACAGATATATAGATATATAGAAATATACAGATATACATAATGAGGACAAATATTACATTTTATCCTATTGTGCCATATAAACAGCATTTGTGGCTTTGCCTGCATTTTCTAAATGTACATTTCACATGCACAAACTTTGAAGAAGCAAAATATATGAAGCTTCTGATTAAAGAAAATCCAATCTCAGTAATGAAGGGACACTAACTCTAAAATTTTAATTGGGTTATAAAAATAATCATCTCACTCTATAAAAGCTGTTATCTCTATTATAACTATACATTAATTCCCCATATATGGTTAATTATGTCCATTTTCTTTTAGTAGTATAATTTTGAACATGAAACCCAAATTGAGAAAAGATACATTAGGTATATAAAATTATATATTTAGCATTTTCTATTTTATTTAATCACCAGTAACATACATCTATAAAATTTATTTGTTCCATATTGCTAATAAATGCCGTAAATAACTCCGCTCTAACTGCTGAAACAGGATGTTCCGTTACAGTACTAAATTAAGAAATGCCTTCAAATAAAGCGCGTTAAGGATTATGATACTAAAACAAGTGAAGAGGGTAATGATTCTAACTGTTGGCCATTAATTGTAAATCTACATATTAAGCTTTGGAGTCCTATTGCTTGTGATTCGGCCTTATTTCCTTCCCAAGTGCCAATGCACTTCACATTCAATCACCTCGTAAAATTATAATAGAGGCAAAAGTGTGAGCATGACAGCCCGAGGCACAGCCCAGTGTGCTGAGACTGTGGCTGCTGCTCATTTATCCTGCGTGGTGTGAATGCGGAACACTGGGGCTCTAAGGACTCCTTAGCACCTCACTCACCCAAGGCTCCAGTCAGCAATTTCCTTTATTTTGTCTACAAGGGATTAGGCATCTCAGTATCCTCCTTTCCTTCACCCATGTATATGGAACACTGTTTTTATTTGCACATTACAAATTATGGATTCTCCATGTCAAAGAGACTGTGTAATGTTTTGGGGGGCGGCGCTTGTGGTGGAGTTGAGTTAAAGGGCTTTGATGATTTGTATGAGTATCACTAACCATCTCAGGCAGATTTGCTTTTCTGAAATTCATTACCTCTGATTTTCCCTACTGTTTACTTGTGGGTTTTTTTTTTTTTTTGTCACTTATTTCTGTTGGGATGTTTATCACTCATTTCTTCTCTTTATTCAGATTCTTAATCCGTATCGCTGTCTAATATTACTGAGTACTACTAAAATTCCCTTTTTATATTTAATTAATTTCTTTAATTAAAATTTTATTTTCATTATTTGTGCATAGAATTTTTTTCCTCCCACGTGATTTTTAACTCATTTAGGTACAGTTTACAAATCTTAAAGTTTTCAGGAAGATTTTTGTTATCTTACCTGTCCTCACTCCAACATCGCTGTAAGTGTAATACATAAACCTTTACGTGATGGGGAGCAGGGTGCGGGGAAATCCAGTCTTGCAGGCTGAGGAGTTTCTCCTGGCTGCCATCACATGGCTCAGCTCCATTTGGTATGAGCGTGTGTACCCAGACTGTTTCTGATAAACGTAAGTGTGGCCCATCCTTGGAAACCTTGATCACCTTGTCTACCTCCTAAACCGTACCTCCAATGAATTTGGTGCACACCCTGAGCTGTCCTGGGAAGCAACTGTGTCTTGGCTTTCTGATGTTCTTTTCCTGCCTGTGTCTCTTGTTGAGGCCTAAGGCCATGGGGTAACACATGGCCACGGCTTCTGCCCTCTGTCCAAGACAGGGTGGCAAACTCCACCTGTTGTAATTATTAAAAACAAAACAAAAACAGTTATGTAAGTTTGGGCATCAAGACATGTCCAGTCTGTTCTAATTTTCCATAGGCACACAAAAGATTAGCAATGTTTTTCTCTCTAGCCAGAGTTTACATACATAAAAGGAGATTGTTTTATGTAATTGTACTGTTCAAGTCCACTGTATTCCTGATGAATGTTCGATAAATAATCTATTAGTTACCTCAAGAAATGTTGATATCTTCTATTATAATGGTGAATTTGCCAACTTCTTTCCTATAACTGTGTTGAATTCATGCTAATGTGTTCTTGTGTGTCTCCATAGTCAGGAACTTGTCTTCTGCAAGCTAACTCATTCAAAGTCCTTTTCTTCAGTAGTTGATGTTGCTTAACAAACATATATATCTAATATGTGATTGGCTTCTTCAGGCCTTTTGAGATTAGTATTAAAAGTAGCCATTTTACTTCTCACTGCCTTACTACCAGTTTCTCCATATCACTGTGTTTGAATTTGATCTCTCATAGGCTAAGATATTCTTGGAATGATTTTGCTGATATCTGACTGTATATTGATATGTTGAGTATTATGATTAAGGTACATATTACTATAAAATGGGACTGTGCTTGTTATTAAGATTCTGTTCCTAGTAAAATAACATCCTTTCTAGAAAAATGGTTGGAGTCAAAGTACTGAACACAAATTACTAAAAGACAAAAAGAATATGTAAGAGGGTGGAGAGAGAAGGAACATATAAATGTTACTCAAATGCAATCAGGAGACAGAAAATAAATTTATTATTCCTAGGGTCAGTGAGGAAACTAAATTTTATGATACTAATTCCACATCATGTGGAATACATGAGAGAAGAAAAAAGAAGAAGAAAATAACGTATAGGAAGAAGTGAGTGCTAATTACCCTGATTACAATCATAACCATTGTAGAAAATGTCAAATCACTGCATTGCACACAATATATGTGCAATTGACATTCACCCCTTAAAAAGTAACACGTTTCGATTACCAATTTAAACTTCTTTCTGTTTTTTTCTCATTCCTGAGTTTGTTTTCTTTTTGTTTTCAACAGATGTTTAAAATGTATTTGAGGGTTTCATGTTGATATATTATAATTTTTATTGATTCATTGTGAGATTATACAATTTTATTGATGATATCATCTGTCACAAATATATATAAATGAACAATCGTCGTATGCTGAACATTGCCAGAGAGAATAAAAAAAGTAATTTGCCTTACGTCTTGTCTGTTATGAAATTTAAATCTTTGAACTAATTCAACTACATATATTCATTCAACATTTTGCAGCACTGCTTTTACTTAAATGATCAAATAGATAAAATCTGAGAAACTTATAAGAATGCCTAATATTATTTACCTAAATTTTATGCATGCAGATGTTTAAATTTAATTTTCTCACCAATTTGTTGGCTTAAATATTTCTGTGCAGTCAATTCTTGCTTTTGTGAATGAGATGGCTTACTACATGCTAGAGAGTGTATTAGTCTCATATCTTAGGACTTGACTGAGTTCTTCTATTCATTTAGTTTGTCATTTTGTTCCAATAAATTTATTGACTTCCAATATATATATGTATATATATATATATATATATATATATATATATATATATAAATTCACATCCTTCATAGCTACTCTAGATTTTTTTCCTTTGATCCATTATGTTCTTGTAAATACTTTTTAAGATTCTGTAGATATTTTTTGTTACTCTTGGTCTCTATAGCTTCCCTTCCCCCACCCCCAACAACACACACTGCAACAAGTTGCACTTGAAAACTAACTTCTTAGCCTCTATGAATATTATATTAAAATAATGAATATTATATTAAAATATTTATTTTGTGTGTGTGAGTGTGTGTGTATGTGTGTGCATGTATAGAACACATGTGCAACATCTGGTCTTCTACATAATGTATGGCATTTTCAGGACTGGAAACAAGGAAGCAAGTTCTACCCTGTCTGCCATCTTACCACCCTCAGATCTTTCTTTTTAATTCTTTTAACATGCATTAGTTAAATTTATCCAATGCAGTATGGAATATGGGATCTTGTGGTTCCAGTACTATATTTTATTGTTAAAACTTGTGAAGTCATTTTAATCTGCTGAGTTAAGGCGGTACAACTATGTATAATTTACTCTGAATTATTATTATTATTTTTTTTTTTGGTTTTTCCGAGACAGGGTTTCTCTGTGTAGTCCTGGCTGCCCTGGAACTCACTCTTTAGACCAGGCTGGCCTCGAACTCAGAAATCCACCTGCCTCTGCTTCCCAAGTGCTGGGATTACAGGCGTGCGCCACCACGCCCGGCTCTGAATTATTTTTAATTTCATCTGCTGCAACGTATGGCCAAGACCAGGTATTTGTGTCTCTATTTGTCTTCCTAGAATATCCCTACATGGTTGTGATTGATAAAATATATTTATTCTTTACAGAGTAGAGAGAAATTACTTTTCATAATTAAAAATATATATTTGTTAACATTTCTTCACATTCAACAGAAATATTCTCTAATTTTCCACAGCACAAGAAAGGGGAAAATACATATAAATATCTATGTCAACTGCAGTGTAACTAACATGATTATATTTGAACAAGACCTCTTCAGGAGCTAACAGTTTTTGAAAGGTATTTTGACCTTTACATTAAACACAAGAGTATCATTTACCTTAATGATGGCTAATTTCCTAAGTGGTTTCCAAGTGACCTGAACAATTTTGTACCAACAACTAACTGTGTTGCTCAGTCCCTCAGGTGTATTTACACAGTGGGGAAAATATGGTTCATTATTTCACAAACATACATTACCGATTAAGAACTTAATAGTCATCATGACATTTTTGCTCAATTTAACTTGGTATCATTAGAAATAATGAGTTTCTAAAAATAAAGTGAAACTTTACTTATAGAAATTCAAATATTATCATCTATTCTTTTTCAATTTCTTTCGAATTTTCAGAGTTCTGTTTTCCCTAGGCCAATCATTGGACTACTTCTGAATTACTATTGAGTATTATGATAAAGAGCTACCTTAAGGCTCAGGACTTTGGTGGCTACTCTCTAAGGCTCCTTTTTCAATTATGCTAACTGATGTTTTGTCATTTTCAGGCTGAAATAGCAACCAGAACATTTTTTTTTCTTTTTAATCTAGTGAGTTTACATCTAGGCAACGTTTTAATTATCTTATGTAAACACCCTCCTTAGATTCCTTATTGAAAATATTCTACAAACCATTTTTCCTAAAGAAATTAAAATTTAAAGCTATTAAATAAATACAAAATAATGCCATTGTATTCATGGCATTCTGAATTCAATATTTATTTGCAATGCTTCAAATTCCTCTCGTCTGTATTTCCCTCACATGTAATAACTATGGAGGCCCAATTTAAGACCATTCTAATTTTTCTTTCTTACACCAAATTTCAAATCTAAATTCTTTTCCACTGTGATATTTCAGAGTGAAACCACTGATTTGGAATGTAGAAACTAAAAAAAAAATTCTAGAATATTCTAAATAATGTTACAATATTATCGTAACAATATTTAGGGGACATGACACAAACATAAGCTATTCTTTATGCAATTTGAAGGAAAGGGGACCAAGGCAGAAACTTCCTAATTTGTTGAAATTCCGTAAATATTTAATTTTTACTTTAGTAATTCAAATAGGATATATGAAATGAAAACTCAGTTATTATGACTGGTATTGTTTCAATTATATCAAGATATATGGAAATATTCTATTGCAGTGGTTTTTCAACCTTCCTGATTATGTGACTCTTTAATGAACTTCCTTATTTTGTGGTGACTCCCAATCATAAATTATTTTCATGGCTGCAATATTACTGTAATTTTGCTACTGTTAAGAAACATGATCTATATATCTGTTTTATGATGGGTTTAGGCAGTCCCTAGAAAGGGTCTTTAGAACCCCAAAGGGGCTATGGTCAATGAGAACCCTTGTTCTACCACAAAGTGTCTGTGCTGTATATTCCTAATTCTCTGAGGTCAGCAGACTCCACAGAGCTGTCTGAATAAAGTGGGATTCTTTCTGTGTAGATAGTGAAGATCTTTTACAATACTATCTTTCTAAGATAATGAAACAGAGAGTATACTGTTTTCTATACAGGCTCTCTATAGGAATAAATAAGATGGAAAATGAAATTCTCTTTAGACCACTGTTACATATTTTGATCTACTTAGGTTTATATTCAGTGCCTTCAAAATTCTTGCAGTGCAGTTATTTGTATGTATTCATTTAATGAGGTCTGCTTTTATTTGATTTAACAGAAACTATAGTTGAATTAATTAAATAAATGGTGCACAGATGCAATCAAATCAAAGCAGTAAAATAATATGTTGTTTCTCCCATAAGGAGTAAATTAAACCTGTGAAGTTGGAATCTATGAATGCATGATTGTTGGGTTGAGCTCCTGTATTATAATTCAAATGTAGTGAGTTCCTCTGATAATAGATTACATTCTGGTATTGTTAGAGTCAACGAAATCAGGAGTTCTAGCTATACTGATGTTTCTGTGTGAAGACAGCCTGAAATCAGAGTGCTATACTGAAAGACAGGGAATGGAATGTTCTACATCAATCATGACTGAGATGTAAAGATTTAAAACCTTTTATGAACTCAGAAAGAACACATACTGCTGACATCTCAATTGAAAGTATTGTTTCCAGATTATGTAGATTTAAGATAATAAGCATTTTGCCTATGCATTGCTCACCACATTTTGCAATAGAAGTTCTAGGAAACATGTATGTGTTTTGACTTAGTGACTAAGATGCTAATTATGGCTCCAGCTGCATATGTAGCAGAGAATGGCCTTGCTGGACATCAAAGGGAGGAGAGGCCCTTGTTCCTGAGAAGGCTCAATGCCCCAGTATAGGGGAATGCCACTTCAAGGAAGCAGGAGTGGGTGGGTTGGTGAGCAGGGGGAGGAGTGTTGGGATAGGGGGTTTTAGAAGGGGTAGGGAGGAAAGAGGATAACATTTGAAATGTAAATAAAGAAAATATCTAATAAACATGGCATTGATCATGATCAGAGCAGGTACGAGATAGGACTGCAAATGCTACAAGTTAGTTTGACTTCATTTTGATTTCAAATAAATTTTACATTGATGAAAGTAATTTTTCTGAGCATTATGAATAGTTGATTTCTATGTTGATGCCATATATAAAATTTAAAAGCAATATCATGTGTTGATAAAAGATTAAGGTGTGGTTTCATTTGTTTCATTGCAACTACATTGCTAATCTAGGTTTGTTAAAGAAAACTTGATAACTGAAGATGGCCAATTATCCATAATTAATATTCATTGAAGTAAAAGATTTTATTTGAAGTGGTGCTATAAAAATATGGAATGATAAAATATATCATAATAATGAATTCTGAATCCTCTTAGAGAATTGAAGTGCTATTCTTCCTCATCCTGTCTCTTTCAGTGTTGTATGTGAGTGGACAATAAGATATGATTTTCTGGAGTGTGGAAGCACAAAATTACTGAGGTCATAAAATAACAGAAAAAGAGAGAATAAGATAAATTATTTTTAAACTCTATTACCAAGCCTCCATCAAAATTTATAAAATTTATATTCTATAAAATTTATAGAATATTAGGAACATAAAAAACATATGTTCTCATATTTTATCAAGGGGTAAGTGATGAATTTTCAGGGAATTAGGCTTTCCAAATTAATCTTTTCAGTATTTTGGCCTTTAGTTTGGAATGTATTTATTTGCGGTCGTTTGAATGACAATGAATCCCTTAGGCCCATATAATTTGTTTAGCCACCACAGAGAAAAACTGTTTCCAACATTTTCTACTTTATAATATTCCTTCTGTAATAAAAATGCATAATGTAGTCTAAGGTAATTTCAAATATTTGTAAGCATGATGTCATGTTTCTCTGTCTATATGACCTCTTTCACATTTTCTTTCACCTAATATTAACCATGCACTTGTTTACAACCTGTTTCTTCCCCAAAACAGGAGGCCACTAAACTGATATTCAGTTTAAAAGGTGATGAAAAAACAAATCTTAGAAATATGCACTTCATATGAAATGGAAATATGTACATCCGAATAGTAAAGCAAGTGAGGTGAGCTTCCTAATGGTGAAATACACTATTATTACATTTTTTCTTTAAAGAAAGCCTTAATATCTGAAATATCAATTTGACTAAGAGTTGTAATATGCCTGATATACATAAAGCTGAGAAAGTATGAAATATTCTGTGACAAATAAATTGCCTATAAAGAGATGATATTCATATAATAAAATTATACTTTACACAATGTAGTAAATTTAAAAGAAATTAATAAAAGTGCTTAGTTATAAAATTTAATATTTTCTGATATAGAATGATATTTATAAATATTTTTTCATTAGTAAGATTCTTTCTGTGCATCTTGTTAGTCATTAGTTTTACCAGAAAGAACATTTCTATGCTAGATTTCAGGCATATTATAATGAATTAGTAAAGATTAATACTGTGGGCAATATAAGCATTGTTTGATAATGGGAAGTTAATCAGAAAATTATCTTCTGTGGCCTAAATGTTAAATAAAATATTTTCCTCTCTGGAAGCAAATCAAAGCTTTGTGTGTGTGTGTGTGTGTGTGTGTGTGTGTGATTTTTTTGTTTGAAATTTCATAGGTGTACACAATTCACATCAGTTACATACATTCTGTATATTCCCTCTAACCAACTTCTGCATCTTCATCACAATATATCTGCCTCCCACTTTCATATCCTATTTTTTAATCTGCTTTTTAATTCCTTGAAAATTCCATGCTTTGACACAAGACAATTTAATAGGACCCATCCAACCCCTGCCCCATCAATCCACTTTTAGGATCACCACCATATCTTCCAACTTTGTTTTTTGTTTATTTGTTTTACAATTTTTATTATCCTGCAATATTTCTTGATTTTATTAATATCTTCTAAGTCCAATTAGTGCAACCTGTGTAAACATGTGAGTGAAGACATCTTTTACATGAGCAGAGTCTTTGGCAGGGTTTCTATTCCTGCACAAACATCATGACCAAGAAGCAAGTTGCACGCAGAGGAAAGGGTTTATTCATCTTACACTTCCACATTGTTCTTCATCACCAAAGGAAGTCTGAACTGGAACTCAAGCAGGTCAGGAAGCAGGAGCTGATGCAGAGGCCATGGAGGGATGTTTCTTACTGGCTTACTTTCTTATAGAACCCAGGACTACCAGCCCAGAGTTTGCACCACTCACAATGGGCCCTCCCCCCTTGATCACTAATTGAGGAAATGCCTTACAGCTGGATCTCATAGAGGCATTTCCTCAACTGATAACTTCTTTCTCTGTGATAATTCCAGCCTGTGTCAAGTTGACACACAAAACCAGCCAGTACAGGAAGACATCATTTTCCAAGACACCAAGGAAAATTCTGTCTGTCTGACTGTCTGTGTCTCTCTGAATTGTGTGTGTGTGTGTGTGTGTGTGTGTGTGTGTGTGTTCAGACAACTGTCAAAATTTTTTTAGTCAAGGATTGGGTCTTGTAAGTCTCTTCCTTATCCATCCTGTACATTTAACTGGCATGGTCTAACCAAACCTGAGAACAGCAGACATCTATAAATATTTCAAAGGCAGGTAAAGCCTAAGTGTATTCTCTAAATTTATATTATTTGGAGTAAAAAACCATGATAAGAGCAACTTATAGAAGAAAAAAAGTTATTTTGGATTTGCGTTCCCGAGTGTTGAGAGTGTCACACCTGGGAGCCTTAGAAGCAAGAAACAGGCTTGGCACCTAAAATAGAATGTTGAGCGCCTACATGCTTTACTACAGGCAAGGAACAGAAAGAAAACTTCAATTAGAGGATGATTTCTCATTGCAAATCCAACCCTATGCCATATTCTTCTGGCCAGAATTAGCTCCTACACTTCTAAAACAGTATCACCAACTAGAGAACATGAGATCAAAAACCCATACCTATAGAGGATGTTCCTTATTCAAATCACCACAAAAACAATTTAGCAAAATATAACAGTAGACCACTAGGATCTAGCACCTGAATCATGGCCTTTTGACTAGGTATACTGCATCATACATTAAGTCTTTCTCTTGCAGCATGCCTCACAGTCAACCAGAAAGTGTTTGCTTATTCCAATAATAATCAAATCACTATTGAACCTGTGAATACTTTTTTGTCAATTAAGTCAGAAATATAGCATGCAGAGTCCAATGTTGGGCAAGACTGTGGATATATTTTCTCTATAAGCAACAAATCAGCCTCCAGCACTGTTTTTGCTGTAAACAGGAATGTTTTTGAGCTCTTCTGGCCTCTCTGCCATAATATTCAATTGGCTTGATCTTGTATAAATCTATACAAGTTACCATAGTTGCTGCTAGGGCTACCTGGAGGACATCAGTTAAAATTCTGCACAGATCTGTGGATCCTACTCTCCTAAACGGGTTGTCTTGTCTGACCTCTATGGAAAGGATGTATCTAATCCTATAGAGACTTGAGGTGCCAGAGTGGCTTGGTTTGACAGGAGAAACTTCTTTCTCATAATATGAGAATGGGTATGGGCCATGTCACAGAGGTACTAGGAGGTAAGGAATACACTGTGATCTATATATAAAGTGAGTAAATGGGAAAAGAGCTCTACACAAACTCGACAGAACTTTTTATTGGATTTCTTCAAGTTTCTCTCCATTTTATTTGATGTTGGCTGTTGGTTTGTTGTATATTGCTTTTATTATGTTTAGGTATGTGTCTTGAATTCTTGATCTCTCCAAAACTCTTAACATGAGGAGGTGTTCTATTTTCATCAAATGGTTTTTCAGCATCTAAGGAGATGATATTATGGTTTTTTCTTTTAATTTGTTTATATAGTGCATTACATTAATGGATTTTCGTATATTAAACTAACCTTGCATGCCAGGGATGAAGCCTACTTGATCATGGTGAATGATGGCTTTTATTTGTTCTTGGATTTGGTTTGCAAGAATTTTATTGGGAAATTTTCCATTGATATTCATAAGCAGAATTGATCTGAATGTATTTCTTTGTTCAGTCTTTGGGTGGTTTAGGTATCAGAGAAACTGTAGCTTCATAAAATGAATTAGGTAGAGATAGTGTTCCTTCTGTTCATATTTAGTTTGAGGAGTATTAGAATTATCTCTTCTTTGAAGGTCTAATATAAGCCACCTGGCCTAAGGCTTTTTGTAGTAGGGAGGTTTTTAAGGACTTCTATTTCCTTAAGTAATCTGAGACTCTTCATATAGTTTGCCCGATCCTGATTGGTTGGTATGTGGTATCTGTATAGAAAATTATTTATGCCATCTATTTTCAAGTTTTGTTGGGTATAGTCTTTTGTAGTAGGATCTGATGATTCTTTGAATTTGCTCAATTTCTTTTGTTATGTCTGTCTTAGTCAGGGTTTCTATTCCTGCAGAAACATCACAACCAAGAAGAAAGTTGGGGAAAAAAGGATTTATTCTGCTTACACTTCCACATTACTCTTCATCAACAAATGAAATCAGGACTAGAATTAAAGCATGTCAGGTAGCAGGAACTGGTAGACCATGGAGGGATGTTCTTTACTGACTTGCTTCTCCTGGTTAGCTCAGATTGCTTTCTTGTAGAACCCAGCCCATGGATGGCACCACCCAAAATGGGCCCTCCCCCCCATTGATCACTAATTGAAAAATGTCCTACAGCTGGATCTCATGAAGGTATTTCCTCAAGGGAGGCTCCTTTCTCTTATAACTCCAGCTTGTGTTGACACACAAAACCAGCCAGTACAATGTCTCCTTTTCATTTCTGATTTTGTTAATTTGGATACTGTCCCTCTGCCCTTTAGTTAGTTTGGCTAGAGGTTTATCTATCTTGCTGATTTTCTCAAAGAATTAGCTTTCGGGTTTGTTATGGTTTGTATATGCTTTTCCCAGGGAGTAACACTATTAAGAGGTGTGGGCTTAAGACCTTCACCCTAGGTGCCTGGAAGTCAGTCTTCCACTAGCAGCCTTCAGATGAAGAGATAGAACTCTCAGCTCCTCTTGCATCATATCTGCCTGTATGCTGCCATGTTTCTGCCTTGATGACAATGGACTGAACCTCTGAGCCTGTAAGCCAGCCCCAATTAAATCTTGTCTTTTATAAAACTTGCATTGGTCAT
The DNA here is from genome assembly GCA_964023405.1 of Apodemus agrarius. Lineage (NCBI taxonomy): Eukaryota > Metazoa > Chordata > Mammalia > Rodentia > Muridae > Apodemus > Apodemus agrarius. Next base: position 15,506,414 of record OZ030018.1, read on the forward strand.
GGTGTCTGTCCACAGCAGTGAAACCCAAACTAAGACAGGGTTGTTGAATCTTTGTAAACTTCTCTTTTTTTCTATTTGGTTGATTTCTGCCCTGAGTTTTACTAATTCCTGCCTTCCATTCCTCATGGGTGTTTTTGCTTCTTTTTGTTTTAGGGTTTTCAGGTGTACCTTTGTGTTGCTAGTGTAGGATCTCTCCAATTTCTTACTAGGTTGATGCTACTTTGTTTCCAACCCAATTCCCTGGTAAAAGAAAGTTCAACTCAATCAGTTAACAAAACAAGCTACAAGCCTAGATTGGGCAGATCTCCCACTACACTACTCTATTTCCATCTATATTATCCCATATAACTTGTGGTTTGTCCAGGCAAAGTGCTTCTCTCTCTGCCACCTCTTCGTTCCTCCCCTGTAGCTCCTCCCCTATACTCTCAGCTCCTCCCACTTCCTCCTGCCCATTCATTGGCTCAAGCCTTTATTTGAAATGTTAAGGTGTTTCTCAGCCATCCGAATTTCTTCAGGTGAAAAGTCTCTGTTTAGCTCTGTACCCCATTTTTGGATAGGGTTATTTGGTTTTCTGGGGTCTAACCTCTTGAGTTCTTTGTATACATTGGAAATTAACCCTCTGTTGGATGTGGGGTTGGTTAAGATTTTTTCCCAATTTGTTGGTTGCCGATTTATCCTCTTGACAGTGTCTTTTGCCTTACAGAAACTTTGTAGTTTTATGAGGTCCCATTTGTCTATTCTTGCTCTTAGAGCATAAGCAATTGGTGTTCTGTTCAGGAATTTTTCCCCTGAGCCGATGTCTTCAAGGGTCTTTCCCAGTTTCTTTTCTATTAGTTTTAGTGTGTCTGGTTTTATGTGGAGGTCCTTGATCCACTTGGAGTTGAGTTTAGTGCAAGGAGATAAGAGTGGATCAATTCTCATTCTTCTGCATGTTGACCTCCAGTTGAGCCAGCACCATCTGTTGAAAAGGCTATGTTTTTTCCACTGGATGTTTTCAGCTCCTTTGTCGAAGATCAATTGGCCATAGATGTGTGGGTTCAATTCTGGGTCTTCGATCCTATTCCATTGATCCGCTTCCCTGTCACTGAACCAATACCATGCAGTTTTTAATACCACTGCTCTGTAATATTGCTTGAGGTCTGGGATATTGATTCCCCTAGAAGTTCTTTTGCTGTTGATGATAGTTTTAGCTATCCTGGGTTTTTTGTTATTCCAGATGAATTTGAGAATTGCTCTTTCTAACTCTATGAAGAACTGAGTTGGGATTTTGATGGGGATTGCATTGAATCAGATGGCTGAGAAACACCTTAAAAAATGTTCTACATCACTAGTCATTAGGGAAATGCAAATTAAAACAACCCTGAGATTTCACCTCACACCAGTCAGAATGGCTAAGATTAAAAACTCAGAAGACATCAGGTGTTGGCTAGGATGTGGAGAAAGAGGAACACTCCTCCACTGCTGGTGGGAATGCAAGCTGGTACAACCACTCTGGAAAACAGTATGGCAGTTCCTCAGAAAACTGGACGTGATATTTCCGGAGGACCCAGCCATACCACTCCTGGGAATATAACCAGAAGATTCACCAGCATGCAATAAGGATACATGCTCCACTATGTTCATAGCAGCCTTATATATAATAGCCAGAAGCTGGAAAGAACCCAGATGTCCCTCAACAGAGTAATGGATACAAAAAATGTGGTATATATACACAATGGAGTACTATTCAGCCATTAGAAACAATGAATTCATGAAATTCTTAGAGAAATGGATGGAGCTGGAGAATGTCATACTAAGTGAGGTGACCCAGTCTCAAAAGAATACCCATGGTATACAGTCACTGATAAGTGGATATTAGCCTAGAAGCTTGGAACACCAAAGACATAAATCACATATCAAATGATGTCTCACAAGAAGAAAGGAGTGGACACTGGTGCTAGAATGGACCAAAACATCATTGTGGGAGAGTACAAGAACAGTAAGGTGGGAGGGGGTGGATGAGAGAGCAGGGGGAGGGAAAAGGACATGTGGGACCTTTGAGGGTGGGGAACCAGAAAAAGGGAAATGAATTGTAAATATAGAATATATCCAATAAAAAAAAGAAAAAAAAAAAGAAATGTTAAGGTGGGGAGAAGGTTCACAAGGCAACTCCTCATCTGCAGCCCCTCTGAGGAGTGGAATTAGCATCAAAATACAAGCCCAGGGCTATCCACAACACTATGGGAATTTAGTGCTAGTGCTAGAATTTTTCTCTTAGCACTGCTTTCATGGTGTCCCATAAATTTGGGTATATTGTGCCTTCATTTTCATTAAATTCTAAAAAGTTTTTAATTTCTGTCTTTATTCCTTCCCTGACCAAATTTTCATTGAGTAGAGAGTTGTTAATTTTCTATGGGTATATGAGCTTCCTGTTGTTTTTGTTTTTATTAAAGACTAGCCTTAGGCCCTGGTAATCTGATAGGATGAATAAAACTATTTCAATATTCTTGTAGTTGTTCAGACATGTTTTGTGTCCGATTATGTGGTCAGATTTGGAGAAAGTACCATGAGATGTTGAGAAGAAGCAATATTGTTTTTTTTGGGGGGGGGGCGTGAAATGTTCTGTAGATATGTATTAAATCCATTTGGTTCATAACTTCTATTAGTTTCACTGTGTCTGTTTACTTTCTATTTCAATGACCTATTTGTGAGAGGGGATGTTGTTCTCCCTCTATTATTGTGTGGGGTTCTGTCAGGAGCCATAATGGGACAAGTTAATATGCTAGAAATGATCATCCTGAAATGCCTGCCTTGGATTATTATATAATCTGGGACAGGTGAGCCCCCATTCAGCAAGGCTGTGGGGGACTAATTTCAGGAAAGAGTCCTGCTATTTATATGTTTCTCCTGTTACTATTATAAATTTATAATAATCCATAAATAATAGCACATTCCTTTGGAGCAGATCCTTGCAAATTCACGAAGATGTACTGTCTTATATTGATGCTATGTAGACAAATAGTTGACAAGATTTAATGATGATTCTATAAGAATTCCTAAAATTATATCTGTGATTACTAAGCTCTTTTTTAATGGGACTGCTACTAGATCCTTTCTATAGTCAAACTGCAATGAGAACTCTGCCAGTCTCCCAAGTTTCTCAAGTTAATTGCTCCTATATGGCAACCAGACTTTCTCCTACTCAGAGCACATTCCAAGAGGTTGTAAAACAATTAACCAAAGGTCATAAATAGGGAACTAGGATTTATTATAGGTGTTAAGGCAGAAGATAAAATATTGACTGGGTTTAGCTATACAAAACTTCACTTATAACTTAGTTATCGGTTTAAACTTTCTATGAACCTGTAGAGAAGACAAATGATAGACGTTGCTATCTAGATAATTACTCCTAATGGATATGCATGTAAACATTCTCTGTTGTAAACTTCTATTTCAATTATGATTTGATTTTTGTGTGAACTTGTGATGAACTTTGTAACATGTGATCATGCATTCTGAAAGATGTATAAGTACTGAAGACAAAAGAGACAGGGACATATTCTGCTACTTCTTCTTCTTCTTCTTCTTCTTCTTCTTCTTCTTCTTCTTCTTCTTCTTCTTCTTTCTCTCTCTCTCTCTCTCTCTCTCTCTCTCTCTCTCTCTCTCTCTCTCTCTCTCCCATTCTCCCATTAGAAGAACTTTTCCCTTTCCCCACTTAGGATCTTTCTGCTTTTCCCTCTTAGATAGCATTCATAGGAAACTTTTTACAACTTAGTAATAAACTCATTAACCACTTCTTTAAGTGTCCTATTTTTGCCCTGCAAAAACTTCTGCCTAGCAGTCAAAAACTTAGAGCCCTGCAGTTTCCTGTGGAGACAGTACAAAGGCAATTTACTTAATCTCTAGCAGTTTGAGGAAGAGGTGCTAAATGCCAGTAGCTTCAGTTGCTGGCCTCTGAGGATTATAGGAGACACATCAACTACATTAGCATAGTAATTTAGACTTGATAAATGAACTTTTTATTATACAGCAACCCGAAACTTTTCGTAAGACAGAGTCTTACCCCTGCCGATGCTCCTCCCCCCTCTGCTGCCTCAAGAAGCACCAAGAAGAAACAACTCTGCTGGGGCTGGCTCCTGAGAGCGTTCAAAGTATGTTTTAAACTTTATTAAAGTTTCTTTCATAAATGTTGGTGCCCTTGAATTTGGGGCATAAATGTTTAGGATTGAGATGTTCTCTTGGTGGATTTTTCCTTTAATGTATATTAAGTGTCCTAGCGTAGCTCACTTGTTAACTTTGGTCAAAGACTATTTTATTGGATATTATAATGGAAACTCCCATTTGTTTCTTAGGACCAATTGCTTGTAAGACATTTTCCTGCCTTTTATTCTGAGGTAGTATCTGTCTTTGTCATTGAAGTGTGTTTCTTGTATGTAGCAACATGTTGGATCCTGCTTGCATATCCAGTCCGTTAGCATATATATATATACACACACACATACACATATTTTTTTTCCTGAGACAGGGTTTCTCTGTATAGCCCTGGCTGTCCTGGAACTCACTCTGTAGACCAGGCTGGCCTTGAACTCAGAAATCTGCCTGTCTCTGCCTCCCAGAGTGCTGGAATTACAGGCGTGCGCCACCACCGCCCAGCTAGCTTATATATTTATATTGGGGAATTGTGTCTGTTGATATTGAGAGATATTAAAGACAGATGTTATTTCCTGTTATGTTTGTTGTTGTAGGTGGCATTTTGTGTATGTTATTCTCTCCTTTTTGTTTTGTTGTGAGATGATTAATTTCTTGTTTTTTCTTTGGTGTAGATACCTTGCTTGTGTTGGAGTTTTCCTTCTAGAATACTTTGTAGGGCTGGATTGGTAGATAGATATCATTTGAATTTGTTTTCTCCATCTGTGATGATTGAAGGTTTGGCCAAGTAGCGTAGCCTGGACTGGCATTTGGGTTCTCTTAGGTTCTGAGGATTTTAGGTCAGCATCCTGGTTATCGGGTATGTTGATGTATCCAATACTTGATTAGTGGGAGAACTGGATTCTGATGGTGTCAGAGCATATTGGCTTCTGTTGTTTATGCTCTTGTTCTTTCCTCTTACCATCTGGTTGTCTCTAGTATTAATTGGCCTGGTATCTTTTTCTGGAACCTGCCTCTGTGTCCCTGGGTTGCTAGAGGTCTTTTGGGTGACCAGCGGTCCTGGCTGAAGCAGTTATTTGGGAGGCCTTCAGACTATGGGAGTCTTCAGCAGAGCATACACCCTGATGATCAGTTGCCCTGGCTGTAGCAGATCTCTGATGTTGTCTGTGCCCTAGAGGCTTTTAATGAGATGATCATGTGATTTTATTCTTTGAGTTTGTTTATATAATACATTATATTAATGTTTTTTAATGTATTGAACCAATACTGTTAGGTCATGATCAGAAGAGATGGGCACAGGAGAGAAATAGTTATATAGCTTGATGTGTCAATCAAAACAGAACCAAACAATCCAATCCATTTAAAAAGCAGCTCATGTTCTCTTGAGTCCTATAAATAAAGCTGCAAGGAATAACTGAAACAATTGATTACTGTTAAATATATGTGCCTGCTATAGCTTTTGATGCTCTATCAGATTTCTATCGTTTCATTAAATTGCACTATGTTTGTAATCATTGTATGTCCATATTTCAATTCTTTGACTAAATTACAAAAGCCTTGAAACCCACAGTCCTGACCCTATAAATAATGCAAGGTACTCTACAGTCAAACATGCACCCTAGTTCCTCACATCTCCCATCCCGTTATATCTGTTCTCTCACCTTGCAAACTCCCACCCACAAAAAGAAAAATATTAAAAATAAAATAAAATGAATTCTTCTTGTGGAAGATATAGTGTATCAGTATGTCACACAGTATATACTTTTGTCCACACAACCTTATTTACAAATGTTCATTGCAATGAGTCACTGATTTGTTTCAATGCCTATGACTTAAGCTTATGCTATCCATACTGGATTCTCACAGAGATTTTCTCATATGTCCTGTTTTTCCTGGTGTCATGGAGAATCTGCAGCTTTGTATCTGAAGTACTGGTCCTTTCACATGCTTCAACAAATCATAGACATAATAGATATTGAGGTGGGCCAAATCAAAGCCCTAGATCTGGGCCTATGAAGTGGCTGAGTTGGCCAGGCCATCAGCAATCTTATGCACGCACCTTAAATAATTCACCCAACTGTGCCTTGAATAATTCACCCAACTGCACAGCCAGCAAGGGAGAGGGAAGCTCTTCTGCTTTTATATCCTCTGGGCAGGCTTACCTGCCTTTTGCCACCACAGCCAGTTCTACTGTGATGCCCAGGAGAAGAGAAGGGTCTGCTCTCACTAGTGCTATAGCTGGTGAGGGACAAGGACAGCTCTTGCTCTTTTGCCCTTACCACCCCATGGCAAATTAGTGATGAGGTACACTCTCCTTAACGTATGTTCTCAAGGCTTGCTCATCAACACAGACACCAGCTGCCATAAGACCACAGACATGACCCTAAATAGCAGCATGAGTTAGGATTTCCAAATGGCTTCATGTGGCAGCAAAGACCACTCAAATCAACATGTACTTCTACAGTTGCATGTCTCTCAGATATCTACATGTTCTCTGGTGGCTTCCCAGAACATGAACATCTGCTTGGTAATTGTTAGGATGTCAGGCCACAGACATTGACACAGCCCCCAGCTGCAGCAGGACCACTTACCCATACCTAGACCTTCCAGAAACGATCTCACCATGGTCTGCTCATATCTGCCTGTTCCTCACATCAGTCAAGTCTATAGTTCCAGCATACTCCACAACATATAAAGTCTCAGCTTCACTTTCTTTCTATATCTTCACCTGGTACTTTATTTTTTCATCTCTTCATCACATATTCATTCATCATGGTGACATCTGAAGCAGGTGCTTAGTTAATTTTCTTGTAGCTTCCCCAAACCAGGATGATTGGGAAAGCATTTGGTGTCTTCCAGCTGCCAAAGCAACAAGGCTTTGTTAAATAATTTAAAGACAATACTTAAAGTTCTCCAAATTGATTTCTTTTCATGATTCAATAATTCAACAAATATTCAAACCATTATCATATGCCAGTTATAATATAAATTAAATGTATACCTTAAGAAAAACTGTTTGTGCATGGAGTTCATTCTTAATAAAGTAATAAAGTGCATTGTAGAGAAATTTTAATCCAGCAACATGGCTGCTCTGTCCATGGGATCATATGCAAAAATGTTCTAAGTCTATGTGATCCAGGTGTAATGTATACATGCTTAGTGTACACCTTTGGTCCTGTCGTTGTGAGTATTTAGGGAGAAATTACTTAGAAGTATTTTATAAAAGTTACTAAAAAATTATTACACATCTACAAGTCTACATCAATAAACTAGAAATCTCAGTAATAAGTATATGTCACTCTCCTTAATAAATGGTAAGAAATCAATTTTGTGCTAAAATTCAGTGCATGCATAAACAGACATACATTGGTATACAAACACCATTTTGCATTTCATTAAATCATAGATTGCACTGTTGACTCTGTACAAAGTGAACATCTGGCTTCTCCAATGTACAATACTGAACATTAAAGTATATACTTCTATATATGTGATCCTTTCCCATGATCTATCACAGTTCTATATTTTCAGTTACTGTCAGTGACTGATTTAGTGATGAAAGAAAGCATTACAGAAAGCTCTAAATTAAATGGTAATCTTTAGACACCCAACATAGCTCACAATTTACTACTTAACTTCAATTACTCATAGAATCTTTGATGGTTGCTTCTACACTAGTTGGATTTCTTACTCAACACACTAGAATATATCATTAATGGTAGCAAGAGATTACTTCCTTTGTAAGTCTAGAATAGTATCTAATGTGTACTTTTAGCAAGTGGTTAATTAAAACAACCTTACTCTACTGATATGTATTCAAATGATGAAACATTAATAGTATTACTTAAAAGACTTTGGAGTGTGGAACCCTACAGAAAATATCTGCATCATACCACCAAGGCTCAGAGATCACCATGGTAGACATAAAAGAAAGTTTATGAGAGGAAGTGAAGGAATGCTGAGAAAAAGGTTTTCCTGGGCATACACAGTTATCATAAACTCATCATAGCTCTGAAAATATAACAAAAAGCTGCATAGGGTGAATATTGTCAGTTTTCGAGCTGTACAGGTTGAGGCTTTGTGAATCTGTACCTGCAGAGCTATTGGCAGCTCATGGTTTGGGTCTGAGTGAACACCCTTTTGACTGAGGCATTTGGTGCAATAGTCTTGCTTTAGTAATAGCCTTCATTATAAGCTCATACAAGCAGCACCAAATGCTTTAACAAAATAGTACACAGGGCCGGGCGTGGTGGCGCACGCCTGTAATCCCAGCACTTGGGAGGCAGAGGCAGGCGGATTTCTGAGTTCGAGGCCAGCCTGGTCTACAGAGTGAGTTCCAGGACAGCCAGGACTACACAGAGAAACCCTGTCTCGGAAAAAAAAAACAAAAACAAAAACAAAATAGTACACAAAGTTGTGGAGGATATGTAGTGAAGGCAATCTTGAAATAATTGTGGAGGAGTGATAGATATGAGCAAAAGCTCTTGTTCATATCTATGCAATTCTTAGAGGACAATCATAATATATTTAAAATGTTACATTCATCTGAAAAGATTAAAATAAAGATAAATATATGAATGTAGCTATTTTAGTTTAGAGTAGGTAAAAAAAATCTAAAAATCACTAGTTTCTGATCAAGAATATCATATTGATAGTGTAGTTTATTAAATATGTGTAAATTGAATATACTTAGGAATAAAAAGAACTAAAGAAAACTGACAGATATTTCTAAATAAAATTTTATAAAATCTACTTATATTAGAAAATTAATTTGATGAACATTTGAAATAGGTTTACTACAAAATTAATTATTAATTCCTGAACATATTTGAATTTATACTTAGTTTTAGCTTTTTGCTATTTGTCTCTTATTTATTTTAGGCCTGTGTCATTCTCGGTTCAGTAAAACATGGGCATGAATGTCATTATCTCATTACAATATAGAAAGTTATAAATCTGGCAGCGTTAATACATCCATCCTGTCCTAGACGTGGTGGAACTTCCAATGCACACTTTTTGCTGCATTTGCATTCTCTATTATTATATAAAGTTACCATGAACACATCAGCCTGTCAGAACTGATTTTCTAAAACATTGTGGCAGAGTGGAAGTTGACTAAACACAGGTAATGAACCCAACTCCCAGAACTGTCACTATAACGTGATCGTGGTTGTCTACCTTGTCCTTTTGAAATTAAATTTGGAACTTCTTTTCAGAAAGATACAATCTTTTCTCAAATAGAACATGTAGAAGATTTTTACTTTGCTGCATATTTAGAGCAATGGGATTGTATAACAGTTATTATAATAATGTATTTTGCATTATGGAGTGCTGTTGTTGTGAAATGAAACACAAATAAATATACATTATACAAGTCACTTTTACTCGTTTGATATAATTGCCATGTCTGAGATTTACTGCCTCAGTCTGCTGACCTAGGCGCAGTCCTAGAAGTTTCTTGGTTCGGTACAATCTAATATAGGCCTAGAATATTTTCAGCCTCTGAAATTTACTGCTGAATAAAATCACCCTTTCTGATTCTTTGTGAACTCTGGCTAGTAGATTCAACTCAACTGTTCTGATTCAAACACCTCTCCAAATTGTGTGATTCAAACTGGATGCCTTCTTTTGGCCTCTGATGTTTGTTCTTCTTGTCCCCAAATTTACTCCATCAATTAGTTCTAACTTTCTGACTCCATCTCCATCTCATCCTCAGTCTGCCTTTATGTGTATCTGGCTTGTTTGCTCTTCAATTTGTTTCTATAAATCTCTTCGGGTAAAACTGCCTACTTTCCCTTTCTATAAAGTAGCCTCTCTTTCCTTTCTCTTCTCATGAAAGTTGAGCATATCCTATTTTATCAAGTCTTTCTCTGATTTACCACTTTGCCAGTCAAATTGAAATATGGATGCTAGCGTCTACCAACTAACTTTACCTTCATTGTTTGGGATAGAAAATATGTAGTAAGGGGAGGTCTGTATTCCAGCTGGAAGGATTATAAAGATATGTGCTAAGGGCTGAGCAACACTTCAACTAAAAACATATATTTTCGTTAAATAATACAAGTTTGGGTTTCACAGTGTGACCAAATAGCCCAAAACAATGAATAAAATAAATATACTTAATTTAAAGAGTAATGAGTAGTTTAAGATATGTGCATGTATCACTTGTGTCTAGAAAAGATTCCAGTATCATGTAATTTTACTGTGATATCTCTGTAGTGGTATTGAAATCTGAGACTGAAATAAATTTTAACACTTCTACTTACCATGTATGTTTTGGCTTTCCTGGCTGGATCTTTTCTGCTTTCAAATAAATTTTGTGTGATTTTTATCAATTTCTGTAAAGAATTGTGTTAAAGTTTTATGATGATTTTATTGAGTCTATAGACTGCCTTTGGTGGGTTGACCAGTTTTTACAATATTAATCCTAGCAATCCAGAATCATGTGATGTGTTTCTACCTTGAGACTTCTTCTATCCTTTTTAATAGGTTCCCAAAGTTTTCATTATACAAATCCTCAATTCCTTTGAGAGGTTTACTCATATATTTGTATACATGTATCCTCTATACATGATTCTTATGTGCATGTGTGTTTGAGTTAGGCTACACTGAACAGAATGCTTATCATGATGTCTTCCTTGGTAAAGAAGTATACTGTTATTGCATGTTGATTTGTATTTTGTATCCTATATGGTTGATTGTGTTAATCAGATATAGGATTTTTATTGTGGATGTATTAATTTTTTTGTGTTTTGTTTGCTTACTTTTACTTAACAGTGTGCATAAAGTCATATCACCAGCAGAGAAGGCTATTTTAAATTTTTTGCTTCTTATTTGTGTCCCATATTTTCATCCTCTTGTCTTATTGTCCTAGCTAACATATCAAGCATTATATTGAACAGAAGTTGCATTTATTATGTTGAGATAAATACCTTCTTTCCCTAATCATTTCAGGATTTTTATTCTAAACAGAAACTAGTAACTGGTCTAACTATTTGTAATGTGATGATTATGTTTTCTCTCCTTGAATATATATATATATATATATATATATATATATATATATATGTGTGTGTGTGTGTGTGTGTGTGTGTGTATGTATATATATATGTGTGTTGGTATAATATATAATGCATATATTATACACATATAATAAATAAAATGCATACATAACACAGAATATATAGAATGTATATGTATGAAACATATATAAAGAATGTATTGAATGTGTGTGCATATATATAAATATATATAAATGTATGTATTTGTGAATGTGTGTCTGTGCATGTGCTTATAACATGTATTTGGGAATCCAAATATAGATTTAAGTGTAAAGACAGATAACTATGCACACTTTGGTTGTTTTGTTAGTAAATGTCATCACCATAAATAGTAAACAATTGTTTTGCAAGTATTTTATCAAGGTGAATTCATGTATATTTATCAGGAATATTTGGGTTATTATCTTTATACCCCTAGTTCATATTTATGAAGAATATTTGTGCTATTGTTATGCTCCTTCCTCATTGTATCTCTCATCACATATTCTTTTATTTGAAGTATATGACTGTTAATAAAAAAGGCTTACAACTGATAAAAATGAAGAAAATAAGAGATTATGAAGTTCATAGCTCAAATAACATATCTATTCCATAACCTCCTTTCCCCAGGCTTAGGGATCATTGCCAATGAACCCTAAAAAATTATAGGAAAGGGAGTAAGCATCTGAGGAGGAAAAAAATGCTTGACATAACATAGTCCTATAGTACACATATTGAAATATGAAATTCTCCGAAGATGGAAAACAATGATAACTTCACAATCAAAAGAGTACAATGGACTTAAAATTATTAAATTTTATATATGGAGAATTTTCCTTCTATGAGACTTGTTTACCAATACTAGTTAAAAACAAGCTTAATATAAAATGTTACTCTATAACAAAATAATAATCTCATTAGTTAGCAATTTTACATTCTCATTTTACTAATCAAAAATTTAAGAGTATATCAGCAATTTAAAAGTATGGAATAAATTAAACTATATTAATTGTAAATATCTTATAGAAACTTATGATTTCATCCCTTAGAAAAATTGCTATTTTTTTAAGCAGGCTAATAGAATTACTTGGAATAATGACTCATACATTTAATGTGAGAGTTTGGGAGACAGAAAGAGGAATATTGGCACATTTCCAATGCTAGTCAGAGCTACACAGCATGAGTAGGTCTCAAACTTTTAAAGATCATACAAAAGAAAAAGAAAAAACAGAGAGAAAGAGTAACAAAGTGCATACAATTTTGGCCAGCCTCTAGTACAGTTTTATGGATAAAGAACAAATTCAACTCATTTTTCCGAGAGATAATTATAATTAAAAAGGGGGAGTAATGTAAATTTGAACAATTAGTCACAGGCATTTTTCCAGTTTTAGCTTGCCATGAAAAAAATTGGCAGTGTTTAGATAAGTTCATTTTTAATACAGCTAACACAAGGTTTGGGACACATTCAAGATTCAGAAATCTATTTATTAAATCCTTGCTTTGTACTAAATTACTTTCATGGAGAGAAGTTGATGTAATCCTGTTTCTTTTTTACAAAGAATACAAGGAAACAGGTGTCACTACTGAAAAAGAAAGGGACTTGGTGATAATAGGGACAATGGATATCAACTTTCATGCTATGGCTTTTGAGTAAATCTGTGTCTTCACATTTCCTGGGTTTTCTAACATTTGCATTATTATGAAAACCCTTTTACTCTTAATTGGAAATTCAGATACACGAAATCTCTCTAAATTTGAGAAGCTATTTTTTATAAAACAATGTCCAATTGTACTAATTCTTTTTCAGTTGTTTTGATAAGATACCATAACCAATGCATCTTATCGGGGAAAGATTTTACACTAACATAGAAATAAAATCACAAAACTCAGTTTCAAGGTAGAAATGAGATCCTCAGGCATTCTGTTATTTCTTACTCAGAGAGCATTATTATGGAGCAGTGAGCAACGTTCTTCCCTGGGCTCCGCTTTCACTCCTGTCTCATGGTAACTTTCTTGAATTCCTATCCTGAATTCCCAAATTATTGAGCATGACCTGAGGCTGTAACCTGAATTTCAACCCTTTTCTTCACAGGTCGCATTTGATCATGGTCTGCTTTTTTCAGTAGGAAAATGTTTTTACTAAATTTAAATTCATTCTAACATTTAAGACCCACATAAATTATGCTATTCATTTCCTTTTATATTCCTTAATATCCATTTCATTTCATATTCCTTAAATGTGAAATCTCCAATGATAGTCATGTTGCCTACTACAAAATGTTTATAATTTCTAAATAAAATTACAATTACAAATTTGTATAAGAGAGTAAAGATGGAAATCACAATAAATGATTGTTTTTAATAGCTAGAAGGGAAAGAATGGGCAAATTAAATGAACAGGAAATAAATATATAAACATATGTCTGAATAAGGTACATGTGAAAACTTGTTTAAGTGTGCTCATAGACTGATATCCTCAATTTTAATTCACAGAATAAGATATAATAATCCACTTGAAGAATCAGACTTGACTATATATCATGTAAATGGTTTACCCAAGGAAATTGAAACAGTAATCCTAGATGGATGATTCAGTGGCTCTAACATTACCCAACTGAATTCCCCTCTTCCACTCTTCCATTCTTACATATAAGGTTAACTACCAGTGATTGCTTGTTTAAATGGTCTGCGATTTTTCCCACACATTTTTAATGGAGTATATTTAAATGCAAACAATCTCATGCTGATATTTGCTGTAAATTTACTGAAATCTAAATCATTATTAGAGAGATAAAACTCTTTTTTTTAATTTTTATTTTCTATATTCTATGTTTACATTCCAAAGGCTTTCCCCTTTCCCAGTCCCCCCCACCATACATCCCATAATTTCTCTCCCCCTCAAACATTCCCCAATCATCCCCCCCCCACGATTTCTCTGTTCTGGGTTTACAAGACTGGATCCAATCTTTTCAGGCCCAGGGTCCTCTCCTTTCTTCTTCTTGCGAATCATTTGACTTGCTAATTGTGCCTTGAATACTCAGAGCTTCTGGGCTCATTAATATGCACTTATCAGTGATTGCATTTCATGTGTATTCTTTTGTGATTGGGTTAACTCACTTAGGATGATATTTTCCAGATCTAACTGTTCAAATGACATTTTGAGGTTTCAGTACTCAGAAAAGTCATTTTTCCAAAATCATGAATGATATCACCTCTTACTGAGCTACTTCAGGAAGTGACTAATATTATCAGGGAATCAAACCTAAAATCTAGTGTACCATATATTCTATATTATAAAGAATGTCCAATTAATAACAAAATTTAATCAGATATAGACTAAATATTTTATTTCTTGCACATTTCTTTGACTGAATTAATAATTTGTTATTAGATAGGCCAAAACTGGCAATATGTGCATCTAATTTTTCTGACTAATACATAGACCTGTGCCTCTCATTTTTCTGACTTATGCATAGTTGAAGACAGTAGATATTACTCAAGATGTTTGAGAAAAGAAAAATATCATAAATGAACTTTTAATATTGATAGAACTTAACAACATAGATAAGATTTCATTTATTAAAAATTTGTAATATATCTACAAGGAAGACAGAAAATTAAGCAAGAAACTCAAGATGTCATTTATAACAAAACAATAGGCATATCCTAGGGGCCATAAGCCCAAGGTATGTGAAATGTCATATGTATGGCTTGGCATTTCCAGGCACATGTTTGTTATCTCACAGTACATGCTAATTCCTGCCCTGGCTCTGCAAAACTCTGGGTATGTCAACAATCAAATAAGAAGAGGCTCTCAGAGTCTTATCCTGCTTTGCTGAATGATTAGCCACTTATGGATTCTGGAGCCAAGTCAGTCATAGTTTTCAGTTATATATCAAATAACCCAATAAGTTCCAATGGATAGTTCCTGACCTGAGATCACACAAAAGGACATCTTTAAAATCAGTGGGTCACAGAAGAAAACAAAAATTCATAAATGTGGTACATGGACCCTTAGAAAGAAGTGAGAAAGAGACAAGTTAAGAAAGGCTTTGATAAAAATTACAATACACTACATAAATGCTTGACCTTGAACAAATTAATCAATAAAATAAACACTAGCGGGAGAGATGGCTCAATGTTTAAGAGCATTTGGGTATTCTTCTTCTGAACCAACATTCAGTTTCCAGCATCTGTATCAGATGGTCACATAGCTCTCTTTCAATAGCTCTACGGTATCTAACACTCCTGACCTGCACTTTTACCTGAACAAACATGGCATATACATGGATACACATATAAATAGAAAATACAGTCACTGATATGTGGATATTAGCCTAGAAGCTTGGAACACCAAAGACACAAATCACATATCAAGTGATGTCTCACAAGAAGAAAGGAGTGGACACTTGTGCTAGAATGGACCAAAACATCATTGTGGGAGAG
The DNA here is from genome assembly GCA_964023405.1 of Apodemus agrarius. Taxonomy (NCBI): domain Eukaryota; kingdom Metazoa; phylum Chordata; class Mammalia; order Rodentia; family Muridae; genus Apodemus; species Apodemus agrarius. The sequence goes on from OZ030018.1 coordinate 15,522,028, forward strand.
TACAAGAACAGTAAAGTGGGAGGGGGTGGATGCGGGAGCAGGGGGAGGGAAAAGGACATGTGGGACCTTTGGGGGTGGGGAACCAGAAAAAGGGAAATGAATTGTAAATATAGAATATATACAATAAAAAAAATCAAAAAAAATAAATAAATATATAAATTATAAATCTTAAAACACAGACCAAATGAAGCTCAAGAAGAAGGAAGATCAAAATGTGGATTATTTGGTCCTTCTTAGAAGGGGGAACAAAATACCAGTGGGAGGAAATACAGATACTAAGTGTGGAGCAGAGATGGAAGGAAAGAACATCCAGAGACTGCCCAACCTATGGAAACATCCCATTTACAACCACCAAACCCAGAAATTATTGTGGATGCCAACAAGCGCTTACTGACAGGAGCCTGATATAGCTGTCTCCTGAGAGGCTTTGCCAGTGCCTGACAAATACAGAGAGGAATGCTTTCAGCCAACCAGTGGACTGAGCATAAAGTCCCAAATGGAGTTAGAGAAAGGACAGAAAGAGCTGAAGGCACTTGCAGCCCCATATGAGGAACAACAATATGAACAAACCAGTACCCCTAGAGTTCCCAGGCACTAAATCACCAACCAAAAAGTACACATGGAGGGACCCATGGCTCCATTTGCATATGTAGCAGAGGATGACCTTGTAGGACATCAAAGGGAGGAGAGGCCACTGGTCCTGAGAGGCTCCATGCTCCAGTATAGAGGAATGCCAGGACAAGGAAGCAGGGTTGGTGAGCAGGGGGCGGGGGGATGGGATAGGGGATTTTCAGGGGAAAACAGGAAAAGGGACAACATTTGAAATGTAAATAAAGAAAATATCTAATAAAGTCCCACCCAAACAAATCCATGCATAGAAAAGTATACAAAAACTTTATTATAAAAGAGATGTGGGAAATATCTGAATAGTTTACAAAACTTATCCTCTAAATTATTCAGTTCAATTTTTTTCTTATCATATTGATGAGTTCAGACATAATCTCTTCAGTGTTCATTTTGTTGCATACTACATGGTCAAAAATAGATACTTTTCCATTTAAATGAATATAATTTGATGAAAAAAATGAGGTAATTTTTCTTTTCATGAAAAAATTTAATTCTTTTTTAAATTTTTCTATATTTTTTGTTTACATTCCAAAGGCTTTCCCCTTTCCCAGATCCCCCCACCATACGTCCCATAAGTCCTCTCCCCCCCCCACTATTCCCCAATCACCACCCCCCACCATTTCTCTGTTCTGGATCTACAAAACTCTGGATCCAATCTTTTCAGGCCCAGGGTTCTCTCCTTTCTTCTTCTTGTGAATCATTTGAATTGCTAATTGTGCCTTGAGTATTTAGGGCTTCTGGGCTCATTAATATCCACTTATCAGTGATTGCATTTCATGTGTATTCTTTTGTGATTGGGTTAACTCACTTAGGATGATATTTTCCAGATCTAACCATTTGCCTACAAATTGCATGAATTCATTATTTTTAATTGCTGAGTAGTATTCCATTGTATAAATATACCACAATTTCTGTATCCATTCCTACTTTGAGGGATATCTGGGCTCCTTCCAACTTCTGGCTATTATAAACAAGGCTGCTATGAGCATTGTGGAGCATGTGTCTTTATTGTATGCAGGGGAATCCTCTGGGTATATGCCCAGGAGCGGTATGCCAGGGTCCTCTAGAAGTGACATGCCCAATTTTCTGAGGAACCGCCAATTCTAAGAGTATCAGGAAGTTGATACTAATAGCACCAGTATTGAGATTTTGAAAGTAACGCAACAGATTTCTTGAACAAACATAAGCCCCATTTGCATTTGGGTAATTTTGGTTCATTATACATACAACTATGTCATCTTCAAATAAATGTAATTTTACCTACTCCTTTCTAATTCATATTTCGTTCATGCCCTTCAGTTATATTGCTCTAGTTAAACTTTTAGATAGTACTTTGAATAGATAGAGGGTGAATGAACCACCTTGTCTTATTTGTGAATTACTGGAATTGCTTGGAATATCTGTCCATTTAATTTAATGTTGGCTATTGGCTTGCTGTAATGTGATGCTAGTATGTTTAGGGATATCCCTTGTTTCCTTAATTACACCAAGAATTTTTCCGCAAAGTGCATATTTTCAGAAAATGTTCACCACCTAATGAGATGTTTAACTCTGTATACAGAAGATAAATAAATAAATAAATAAATAAATAAATCTTTGTTTTACAGCAAAAAAAAAAAAGCCCCATTTAATGTAAAGAATATCAACAGCAATAAGAATGCTCTGGTTTCCACATATCAGCATTTACCATTTCTTGTCTCATAATTAAAACTTGACAAAAATAACGTTCAATTTATTGAATTATGCATTTAAACTATTGTGCTAATTCACGAAAGATATTGTGTATAATTTCTGAAGGTTTTTTTTACATTTTAAATATCCGTGAACTTAATCATCCCAACAATTCATTTAAAGATATTGTGCCTATCTATCTGCATCACTGAAATAATATCCCATTTAAAAGAGAATTAAATCACAGAATACGTAGCACAATGCATTCACATGTAGTCAACTCTATAGCACATGAATAATTTACTCTAATAGTTTCCTAAGGAGTTTATAATCTGCAGCAGATATTCGTCATTCTGTCTTTGATTAATGGCTAAGTGAGCATGGGGTGACCTCAGCAATTAGTGCAACTATTCAAGCAAAAACTTCAAGAACCTTTTCAATATTTTTGTATAAATTTCTTTTTTCACCTGTTCTGACTGGTATAAAAGAAAGTTTTTAATTTATATTTCAAGAACATAAATCTCAGCATTTTCGGCGAAAATTCAAAGCATTAAAATATGAAGCAATTGCCTAAATCCTGGCAGGATAATTACACTGTTAACATAGGATGACAGATTATCTTTAGCAAGCTTAATTATTATTATCCCTTTGTTAGTAAGAAACTCAAAGAAAAAGACAAAACACAATAGTGAATTAAAGAGGTTGGGATCACCCGGAGTGAGAGCAAGGAATATTCATTTTAAATAAAATACAATTTATATATACAAAATTATTTTCATTTGTACACTAACTGCTTCATTTTACTCTGTACAATCAAAATTTTATACAGCAAGCTGTCGTCCAGACACTGTGCGTCGGAATGAATCAGGAACATACAACTTTGAGTATATGAAAATATTGTAATAAAATACTCTATCATGTACGATTAACATAGGGAAATAAAAGTAAAAAAAGTGTTGATCAGCTTGTCTAGGGAAAAAAGTGAGTTCCTACTGCCATTCGTGCCATTTATAATCCAATAATAGTATTCTTAGGTTTTTATTTTCACAGTTTATCATTATGTCCTTGACACTGCAAATAAACTATTGAAATTTTTTGGATGAGAAAAAACTCAACTGGAAAAGGTTAGCATCAATCCATAATGTAGTAATCCTTTCAAAATATATAATGTCACTGTAGAGAAGAAAAATGTCCTTTATAAAGTGGCAAAGACTGCCAGGTTGGTTTATAATAACTTGGTTAATGGACTGTTACAGATCTGAAATGCATATGTTGTATTTAAGTATTTCACAGTGGTATGAAGTTAATTGTATTTTAAATTTTCAGTAATTTATTTATAAAGTTTATAAGAATCTTAATATGAATTACTCTAGAACATAAATTCTTCCTTACTTCTTCAATAGTATTATAAACAGCTCACAAACAAAAGAAAGAGATACCAAATGCTTACCTTATTGTATGTTAGTATTCAGTCATAATTTGGTTTTTTACAAATGTAAAGTATTGCTAGTATTGCTCTTTGTATATTAGTTTGTACAAATAAAATCTTTTTCAGCAATCTATATTCCAGGCACTCTGAGCATGGAATGAATCCAGGAAACATATTTTTGAAATATTTGAACTTTGTATCTCTATTTGAAAAAAAAAAATGATTACCTAAGAGTCAAACTACTTCTCAGACAAATAAACATTTAGCTTTCCCTACTGTTGAAAAGAACTCTTGAAATTGTACTAAATTGGAAAAATGTCTAGTAAAATTAACATTTACATTAGTTTCCATATTAAAGAGGCAGAATATATGTTGAGTCAAAAGTACAAGCCTTTTTTTTTTTTAATTTTGCTTTTTATTCTTGTTTCAGGAATTAATATGGTTGTGATAGTGTGCAGTTAGTAATCACCGAAACCTTCAAATATGGCTACTTTCAGCAACTTTTTAATGATATTAATTACTTAGATACCTCCTGGATTCATAATCCATAAGTAGCTTTAAATCTCTTTAGCCTGCTAAATGACATCATCATTCATACATGTTCTTCATCAATGCGCATGCTAATAATGGCAAATTAAAAACATGTCAAAATGGCTGCATGTTCCCTTCATTTTTCTTCATTTGAAATGGGTAAAAATGGAATAATATTCAAAATATATAGTAGTAGATATAATGGAAGTATACAACTGTTAAAGTTAGAATTCCAACCTATCATATGCCAGGTTTGATTGGTCTCCTTCCTGCCTTTGGTTTAAAATTGACATTTATTTTTTGTGTCTCAAGTAAGTATTAAGACACACCGAAAGAAATGCTGAGAAACCTGTGTTGGTTGTGATATTAGGAGGAAGCAGACTCCCTCAGGATTTGTGCTCCTTGTTAAAGGCATTCAGTCCTCTATTTCTGCTGCCTGTGGTCTGACCTGAAGCTGCAGTGGCCAGGTGTCTGCCTAAACCCATCTCCCTGAAGATCCATCTGTGGTTGTTGTTTCCTTGTGTATGCAGATCAAGACTGTTCACTTCTCTTTGCAGCAAATTATAAGCTACTACATAAATACAGAATTGAAATAATAAGAAATTGATTGGCCTAATCTAAACTTTTATGAAGGATTTCCTTTGAAAACTAAAAAACAAAATTGAAAAAAATCAAGGAGAATAAACTTCTGGTATCAGAGTCAATGACAGAACAGCTGTGGCAAAAAAAAAAGTAATAAGAGAAAGCATAATGGGAACAGATGTTTGAAAATGTGCAGTTGAAAATGGTATACAAACATTGATGCAAAGTAAATTTTGAATAAAATGGAACAAATTAGCTGCATAATTAAAACTAAGAGGAAACCAAAATAATCTTGGTGGAAATCAAATTAGAATGATGAATAACATTGTGTAAGCACAGGCAACAATGTAATGCATAGTGAGGTAATCAGGTTTTTTTATTTTTTTTTATTTTCCTTTGTAGCACATAAAACTGTGTCCTGTGGTGGACACCAATTATCTCCTCTTATGTATTTTCTTGGGAGACTGAGGCAAGATAGAGAACTTATAGAGTCACCCTATAGACTCTGAAGCTGCCTACTGAAAAATTAAGACCACTAGCACTTTGGAAGCTCACTTAAAATGCTAGAATCTGAAACTCAATTAATTATCTCAAATTCACAAGTAAGCATTCAGGAAGATACAGTAATTATTGGCCAATTCACCCACTCATATTAAATGGCAAAATACAGTATACATTCATCCCCATTGCATAGTAAATGGCAAAGGACTATTTTGGAAAAAGTTTGAAAGAAAACACATCTTACATATGGAATGTGAAGAAGCAATCCAGGATTTTTCCAGGATGTGGTTGTGTTACTTCATCCTCTTTTCCATTCAGTGATTCTTCTTCTTCTTCTCCTTCTCCTTCTCCTTCTCCTTCTCCTTCTCCTTCTCCTTCTCCTTCTCCTTCTCCTTCTCCTTCTCCTTCTCCTTCTCCTTCTCCTCCTCCTCCTCCTCCTCCTCCTCCTCCTCCTCCTCCTCCTCCTTCTCCTCCTCCTCCTCCTCCTCCCTTCCTTCTCCTCTTCCTCCTTCTCTTACCCCTCCTCCTCCTTCTTCTTGTTAGTTTTGATACAAACTCTATAATCTAAAAGTTGCCTGTACATTTCCAATGACAATTCAAGTCAAACCTGCCTCTTATCTTCAAAGTTCCTGACAGTTTTCATATTAGAAGTCAACTGGTAGATATTGTCAGGAAGGTTCATATTCACTGTTGAGTGTTTTTATCAATATTATTACTGTTACTCCTTTCTTAAGTTTGGACAATAGAAATCATAGCTGTATTTAAATGCTTCTTATTCTATCTTTAGTCCACTTTGCATAAGGTTTATCATCAAGTTTCCAGAAATTTAGGAGCTAATATTTCCTCCTGCATAACAGGAATTCCACTGTCTCCATAGAGATCAGGTATTCTGAATGATGGTGACATTCATCTGTAGTGTCACACTGTAGATGTACAAAAGAAATAGGTGTTCAATGCTAAACCATTTAGTGGGGCTCCATCTCAAGAAATGTTGGGTTAGGCATGCAAATGATTGGTATCACACTTAACTGAAACATGCAAGTCCATATTTTAATCCTAGTGGTAAAGGAAAAAAAATCAGTATATTCAGGTTAAAGACAACATTTCCCACCTATATTCTTATATTTCATACCTATAACAAAGCCAAAACAAACATAAATATCAGGTTGGTTCAGCACCTCCTACCATCACAATACATCATTTCGTGCATCTGTAGTGGTATCCAAAACCAGAAGACACTGAAATATTGCAAGGAATTCAATTTATTTTATGTCCAGGGACAAATGTACAGTAGCCTCAGAAGTGAGTAAATCAATAGCCATGACCCAAAGTAGGGGACCCTTTTATTGCAGGCAAGCAACCAAGAACAAATGCTTAAAAAGTGGAGTTTTGCAGTTAGCAGGTAGCTACTTTCATGATCATGGGTAAAGTACATGATGTGGATTTATGATCAGTCACTATCCAGAACATAACATGAAACAATGGAGATAATTTATTATGTGTGAATCACAACATTATAGAGGAAGAACAAGTCAAAAAAAAATGTTGACCAAAGCTGGGAACATAATTAAAGAAGGGAAAAAGGACTATACAGAACAATATGGAAATAAATGAAATTCTAACAGTAAGTTTAAACAAAGGAAGAAATGAACTCCGATGCCGCTTACAATTTCCCACACCTGTTAGGGATCTCCAAGTGGCTAGGGATCATCATCTTTAATGGGAGCTGGTCTCAAGTATTCATAATGGTTTCTCGGGACTTTTAATTTAATGGTCCTAAACCATTCATTCACAGTTTTTATAACTGCATTCAGAATCTATAGTGTGTTAAGGGGAGCAAGGCAAAGAAACAGGATGGGATCTATCACAGCATTAAGAAGGGTAGTCAACCATGGGGATAAAAGAATGGGCTTCATACCAATTTATGATATTTGAACATAACAGTTCTCTTTCCTTGAGTGTTTGTTTAACTAGACTCTGGCTTTTTCTGACTTTTGATTAGCATTAAAGCAGCTTTGTTTTCTGAAATCCATGCATAATCCCCTGCCACTAACCCTTGTTGGATAAGAGAAAGAAGTTCAAGTCCCCTTCAGTTTGGCAGTACAACCTCCGCCAGGGAGTCTAAAGAGGTCAGGTAGATGAAGGATGATTCTAGTTCAGATAGATCTTCATCAGTGTGTTTGCTCAGGAGCTTACGGTTCTGATCACTCTTAAGAAGTGCAAAGGTTCACAGTCCTACTTCTCCTGCTCTTCACAGACAGTAATACCAACATCTGAGCTTCTCTGTTTGAGCAAAGTCTTGTAAACATCTTAAATGTTCTCAGGCTCCCCCTCCCTAAATTGTAGTGTGCTGAGGAACTAAGTAAACTAGAATGCAGAAGTCAGAGGTCTTGGTAAGAATGAAGGGATTAATTCAGGGAGTTCAACTAAACTAGAAACAAACCAAGTTCCCTGGGGAGGTACTAGATAAGAGAGGGCAGTCTATAGGCAGCATTTGTAAATGGAAAGTCCAATTGTAGTGTTGCTTATACTGGGACTTAGAGATGTTATAAAGACCTCAGGGCCTCCCAAAGTAAGAGAGTGGCCTTGATCCCAGGCGTATAAAAATGTGAACTGTGGTCCTTATTCTTTTTACAGCAAGTGTTTTTTTTTTATTCCTACTTTTTTTTTCAATTTTTATTTTCTATATTCTATGTTTACATTCCAAAGGCTTTCCCCTTTCCCAGTTACCCCCCACCATATGTCCCATAATTCCTCTCCCCCCCCCCCCCGCTATTCCCCACTCATTCCCCCCCCCACGATTTCTCTGTTCTGAGTCTACAATACTGGATCCAATCTTTACAGGCCCAGGGTCCTCTCCTTTTTTCTTCTTGAGAGTCATTTGACTTTACAGCAAGTGTTTTAATAGAGTGGTCCCTTTCACCCTCAATTCTGGTTGAGTTGCAATTTCTACATGAAAGGGAGGTGTAGAATCCAAGCATAACCAATACTTGGCAGTCGTGTTGGGATTCATGGAATAAATGAACTTGTAGGTATTCATTAAAAACTTATAAAGACCAGGCATAGCAGAGTGCAAAATCTGGAATAAAGTAATGGGGATGCCATCAGTCATGGTAAGTTTGATGCTTGTTTCAAGGCATTTGATTGTTGTTGATGGTCAGAAAGGGGGTTTGAAACCTTATTCGTGCTAATAGTATCTAAGAACTTGGTGGTTGGATATCTAGATGATAAACAGAATCCTTTTTGCATAGAGATGAAATCCCCATGATTTTCCTGTCTTCCATACACTGCTTATACCAATTTTTACTTTGACCTGGACAAGGTTTGTGTATTCTACTCCTCCAATTTTAGCTCTTACCCTCTGTAACTCAACAAAGATGTCTTTGTTTACCCCTGATGCTGGGATTTAAAAACTGCAGGATGCTGAGTAGTATTGGTTTTTTTTTCCCCACAGTTTGAGTTCTTCCCAGACAGGCAAATATATCTGTAGGGAAGTCAAGAGATTTTCTGAGTCTTGATTTCTACAGCCACATGAAGGAGAGATTATTTTTACTTATGGTCAGGCTTTTTCCTATTACATCTAAACAATCCACATAAATAAAAAGTGAGAGTAGGAGTCCCATAACTGGTCACATTAGTTATCAGTGTCCCATTTAGCATTCTTCTCAGGGTCAAGATATATCAAACTGGGGAATGGTTTTCTCCAGACAAAGAAAATTTGGAAGCAGTAGAGTCCTTAAGCGCTCTGAATTTGAGTGGGTTGTCATTCTGCTTCACCTTCCATGTAAAGGAATGGCGGTCCAGGTGGGCCTTTCATTTGAGGGTGGTGAATGTATTGATCTCAGCTTGATGAGTAACATTAGAGAGATGAGACTGAAATAGATCTAGTTGGCCTGGCTTTAACATTGTGGACAGAATGACATTGAACTCAAACCCAAGTCAACAGGTTCTGAGCACAAAAATGTGTCCATTGTGACCATTGGCTTCTCAGACTGGGCATCTTTCACAAAAGAATAATGCCCTTTAGATTATGTGGTATGGCCTGCAAGGACTTGAGAAGAACTTGGTTGGGCATCTCAGCAATATGTTCCTCTCCTAATTTGAGTATCAAGTAGGGAGAAATCCCAAAGATAATTTCAAAGTGAGTAGTATCCTTTACATAAGGAAAAACAGGCCAGTATCATAGCAAAGCAAAGGATACATACCCAATTACCACCAGTCTTTGAGATTGATTTAGTATAAGTTTCCTTCATGTCCTATTAATTCTCTCTACCTGTCCTGAGCTTTGAGCATGATAAACACAATGTCATTTTCAAGTAATATTTAATGATTTGGTTGTTAATTTTGAGTTACAAAAGCCAGACTATTGCCAGATCCCAGTCATATAATGATGTCGAGTCAGAAAAACAAATCATTTAATAGTTTCTTAACGACTACTTGAGCTGACTCAGTCTTAGAAGGAACCTCTACCAATCCTGAGAAAGTTATCTATGAAGATTTATAAGTAACAGTCACCATTCTGTCCATCTTTTATTTCTACAAAGTCTAATGCTCATATCTCTCCAGAGGTTTGACCCATCAACAGTCATTATCTTCTAAAAGAAAACCTTGGATTTTGATTAGTTTGTCAAAAAGGCTTATATCTCCTCCAAAATATCCTGAGCCATTTTATTTAGGTTTGGAATACAGAAATATCTTTGAGCCAGTTCTATCAATGTGGTGGTTCCAAGATGGGATGATGCATTTTGTTTGCTATAGATAGTTCCTCTCTAGGACTTGAGACAAGTTGGGTCTTCCCTATTCAGGCTAAAACCATATATTTGGCTTTTTCTCCTTTGGCTAAGTTTAATTCCTGATATATATAGACATGTTTCAGAAGAAGGAATGAGGATGCAACAAGGGTAGAATTTCTAATGGTTTCACCTCCTCAGCAACAATCTATCTTCTCTAACTGCAAAGTCATTTTCCTTCATTCAGAGGGATTTATCTTTTTGATACTCAGAGCAATAAATGATAGCTACTACCTTTAGCAACCAGGGAGCCTCAAGGAGAATCAGGATTTCCTTTCCATTTTGTTTTTAATGTCCCTTTCATTTGATGCTAAAAGTCCCCTTTCATAGTATAGGGCACTATGGGCATGGATAGTAGCAAATATGTAATGTGTAGATCTAGGCAGTTTTTCCTTTAGCAACTTAAAGAGCTTGGGTTAAGCCTAAAAGCTCTGCATTTTTGCCTGAAGGCACATGTGTTAGGGCTTTTGTGCACAAGATCTGGTCTTGAGTCACTGTGGCTTTGACATACCTTATCTCATTCTTTATGTACCTACTCCCATCTGTAAATAACTCAGCATCCACATTTGGGAGGAGGTAGCCTCTCAAGTCCTTCCTTATCATAGTTAGAGTCTTCAAGGTCTCAAGACAGTCAGTCATAAATGCCTGGCAACAGGCATTCATCAGAAGGAAGGTGTCAGGGTTTAATACTTCCTTCCTCTTGAAGGACACTTTTGGATGGTCCGGGAGCAGTGCTTGATATTGGCTGATACTTGCATTTCATATCTATCTCTCAGGTAATGACCTCAGCAAGGGTTCCACACAGTGTTGCACAATGTCTTGACTGTCCTGACCCAGAGTCAGTTTGGATGCTTTTATTTTTACTAACATTGTAGTAGCATCAATGGCCCTTAGGCCATCGTGAAGTAACTGAGTACAGTTGTCTCATGATGCTACTGGCCTCTTCCATAGCCCCAAAGTTTGAGTCAAAAGTCCTTTTGCCATTCCTTTTGACCCAAGGAGAAGTAAGTGAGAAGGCGTGGAGGTATCAGGTAGGGCATGATCAGAAGCTTCAGACAGGACATTTTTAAGTTGTTTGATGCCCCATATAATTCAGAATCCTTACGTATATCTACAACTTATTTACATATAGCTTTTAATTTATAAAAACAGCAAGAGTTTTGAATATAAATGTGACTTCATTGAATATCCTGATATTTTTATGTAGTCTTCTACTTTCTATGCCTAAAAATATTTCATGGTAACTAACCTAGTACTAACATTTTTGGAATACCTGTTATCAAGGTAGTACATACTGTGTTGAAAGAAGACACTAAAAGTATTTTTTATTATTTTGCTTGACAACAGGAATAATAAATTCGGGACACTGTTGGCAATAGATTGTTTCAGTACATATTGCTCTCTAGGTTAGGGGCCTGAATGAGTGCATAACTTAAGATTCAAGCTCTGTATTGGTTTAAGTAGTAAAAATGGATTACATTGAAAACCCATGTAAGGATGGTAGAAAGAGTGTTCTTTAAAGTCAGATTTAACAAACAGTTTCAGAAACAGCAGGATATCAGTCTTACATCTTAAATGACCTCAAGGTTGTAAAGACCAGCAAAAGTTCCAGTCTCTTTGAAGCTAAGAGATATTTTCACAAAATTGTATTGCTACACTTGAGAACAAAAGTTCAGTAGAATTTAGTGGAAATTGATGTGCCTAAGCTGAACCATCAGTGAACTGAGTCAAGCTCATTATTTCTGAACAAGAATAAAAATCTCAACAATTCCTATATAGAGCTTGTTTTAGAAAAGCTAAAAATTAGATTGCTTTAGGAAACAATGACTTAGTTTGAATTTTATAGCTGTGAAAAGATCTCATGACCAAGGCAATATTTAATCAGGGCTTTCTTACAGGTTCAGATATTCAGTCCATTTTCAGTAAGGAGGTAAAGCATGGCATTTTCTAGGCAGGCAATGTGCTAGAGGAGATGAGAGTTCTATATCTTGATTCACAGGCAGCAAGGAAAAGACTGTCTTCAGCAGGCAGCCAGGAAGACGGTCTCTATTCCACCCTGGGCGGAACTTGAGATAGAACATTAAAGCATACTAGCTGTGCCAACAAGGCCATACCTCATAATAGTACCACGTCCCATGGGACAAGCATATTCAAACCACCACAATGTTTATTATCAGTGAGAATATATTTATAAAACTACTATATTCAATCCTTTTATATCTTTAATTACGTCTATATAAAATGAGGGAAATTGGCAAACTTGTCAGTTAAAATTATGTGTTAATGTGTGTAATAAAATGTATTAAGTACTTCTATTACAGAGAATCATCCTGTTAGGTGTTTTCCCTGAGTAGTGTGCAACATGAGGAATGTCACAGGGAAGTATCTCCTTGTAAGGTCATTTCAGAACAGAAGGTCAAAAGCTTGCTGTTTGCAAAGGGCAGAGCCCCCTGCTGATCTTCTAGCCTTCTATTTATCAGAGAAGCATTCTTTCTAGTGTTTCCTTAAACTGTGTACTTATGAGAAAGTATGTGAAGTCACTTGGTGAGTTGGACTAAAATTTAGATTTATAACCAATACTAGTAAACTAAAATCTCAGAATGTCAGACTACAATGTGTTCTTCTTTAATGCTAGCTGAAATATGAACATGTCTAGTACATCATTTTAAATTTTTCAATGTTAAGATTGATCTTACAATCTTATCATATTTAATCCTCACTACTTTCCTCATATTGTGTATCATTTTATTAAGGTAAATTTGAGATAATATCCAGATCATAAAATGTTCAATATGTGAAAAGTATAATTGGTAATGAAAATCAATTCCTATAGTTGAATAAAGAATTTTTTACTCTCTAAAGAGTACTGTAAGCAGATATTTATCATACATCTATATCTACAGACACCCTATCCTTAGAAACAACAGCACCATGTTTTTTGGCACTCATATATCCTCTTCTTTTCTTTCTTTTTTTTTAAATTTATTTTAAATTTTTATTTTCTATATTCTATGTTTACATTCCAAAGGTATCCTCTTCTTTTCTATTCCAATGTTAAAATACCTTGACCCAGGCATCTTAAAGCAAGAAGCATAAACTGGGGGTTAGAGGTCCAGGGGCATAAGAGTCCATCAAGTCATGGCAAAGACAGGGCAGCAGATACCGTGGGTGATACCAGGAGCAGGAAACTGAGAAACCCCCTCATTAACTAGCATGACACATAGAGATCAAATGGGAACTACATAGAGGGTACATATTTTCATAGCCCTTTTCCAGTGACATGCTTCCTCCAGCAATACCATACCTTCTAAACTTCCCAAATAGTACCGACAGAGGGAGGGACCAAGGTTTCAAATGATGGAGTCTATGGGGACATTAATCATTCGATGCACTGTTCCACTTGGTATTTTCACTGTACTTTAAAGAATATTTAGATATAATGATCTATTTCTTTATTAGAAGAAAGCAAATTCAGAATAGCTCATGAAATATTATTCTCTTTGCTGTGAGAAAATGTTCTGACAAAAGCAGTTTAAGTAAAAAAGGACTTTATGTGCCCTCTCGATTTGATGGTCTAAGGCTGCTATGTAAGGCTGGTCATCCTGATGTCAGAAGCTCTTCATAAAATAAGTGCTTTCGGGGAACATAATAATGCATTCCAAGGCTCAGTTTGCTTTCTCTTCTTCACTTAGTGGAAGCATTCCAAACCATAGAATGTTGCCTCCCACATTTAGGATTGGTCCACCTTTAACTTGTTCTAACTAGAAACTCCCTTATAAACACACTCAAAGTATTTTTTCCTAGGTGATTCTAGCATCTTTAAAATTGACAGTCAACATTAATCATCGATACAGGTAAATATAAAAAATTGAAATGAAAATGCAACAGTGTTATAGTCGTGTTAAATTTTAATGCTTTTGGATGGTCTCCATGCTGTTCTCCTGGTAGATTTTTCTATCAGTAACAATCTGAATTATCTTCACAAGGGGAAATGAGGAAACAGATTCACCTTGACTTTGATCCATTTCTCATCAGATTCAGCTGCAAGAAATGTCAGACATAAAATTGTTTCTGGTTTGCCATGACGCTTGAGGGAAGGGGTGATTTTCATTTCTCTTTTGCACTGTATAATTTACTTTGCAATTGCAAAAGAGGTAACTTTCAAAACACTAAACTGCCAGGGAAAAGGCAACAGACTCCCTTTACCTTATTCATTTTCTGTAGCTTTGCATGGCATTAATTTTTGTTATCTTATGTAATAAAGCTCTGATTTCCACCATAGGTCTTAATATTTAACCCAATGAAGACAAATACGTCCCCGTGCCCTGTTTCGGATTAAAACCCAGTGACAGCCAGGCATTGGTGGCACATGTATTTAATGCCAGCACTTGGGAGTCAGAGGCAGATGGATTCCTGAGTTCGAGGCCAGCTTGGTCTACAGAGTGAGTTCCAGGGCAGCCAGGGCTATGCAGAAAAACCCTGTCTCAAAAAGACAAAACAAACAACAACAACAAAAAAAACTAACAAAGAATGAAACCAAAAGACAAAATAAAACCCAGTGACTATGAGTGCTGAGTTGTACAAGTTGCCGGAAGGTATCATTTCTGTGAGCCTAGTACCTGAATGCCCCTGCTGCTTCACTAATTAAATAAGAACCTTAAAAATTTTGGTGTAGTTTCTTCCAGTGCTTTAGAAAATTTAGTCTTTTAACTATTCATTATTGAAGAAATAATTATTCAAATAGTTCATAATCAACTAGAAAACTTCTCCCAGATTATACTAAAGTTATGGTCACTGACATAAAATGAATTATAGTATTTTCAGTCATTTGTGTGTATATGTCTAGTTTGAGCAGGAAGTCACCATGTTATTTAGAGAATTCCTAGAAGAAGATGTAGGTCTCCTAAGCCACTTGAAAACATTTGTCATCTTTTTCTTTTTCACATGGAATTTTGAAAGAATGGCTTCTCCCTTTTATCTCATCATATATTCATATTGAATTATTTCTTCTGTAAATTAATGAATACCTAGTATAATTGTTGTTACTTAACAATAATGTCTACCATAATCTCTGATATCTTTTCATGAATTAGAATACATGTGACCAGAAAGATTATAGTATAGAAAGCATATTACAAATTCTGAGATAATTATTCATGAAGCCGCACTTCAAATTAAGCTTGTGTTTTATACTTGCCCATAATAGCTTAGTAATTTTAATAGCATTGTATGATTAGTTTATTTAGTATTTTCCTGCCATGAAAAAATAAAAATAGTACCATTTCCTAGGGTTTTCTTTTTCTCTATGAGTGAAAGTATTCTAACCTGGTCTGATAATAAAATAGTTTATTTCACTTCCTGCGAAGTAAACCAGATCCATCAAAATTTAAATGTTACACTCACAATAAAAATATAGAATGACCTGATTTTATGCTTTCTTTTTTATTCCCAGAGTACAATATTATTATTTGTACTGGCTGGTTTTGTGTGTCAACTTGACACAGGTGGGAGTTATCACAGAGAAAGGAGCTTCAGTTGGGGAAGTGCCTCCATGAGGCCCCTCCAGCTGTGGGGCATTTTCTCTATTAGTGATCAAGGGGGGAGGGCCCCTTGTTGGTGGTGCCATCTGTGGGCTAGTAGTTTTGGGTTCTATAAGAGAGCAGACTGAGCAAACCAGGGGAAGCAAGCCAGTACATCCTCCCGCCCCACCCCACCCCCAATCAGCCTCTGCATCAGCTCCTGCTCTGCTTCCTGACCTGCTTGAGTTCCAGTCCTGACTGCCTTTGATGAATGCTGTGTGGAAGAGCAAGCTGAATAAACTCTTTCATTCCCCCACTTGCTTCTTGGTCATGATGTCTGTGCAGGAATAGAAACTTTGACTAAGACAATATTAAAGCTTACATTTTAAGGTATATATTCCTACTGGAATTTTACAATCTTAATAAGAACTAAAAACTGTAGGGATATTATTATTGAGGATAAAAGAAACAAACTGCTTGCATTCGTCCAAAGGTATCTCAATTTTGCAAACTTAAGAGGTTTAAAATACCACATTAGGAAAAAAGTGGTATAACCATAATGTATGGATTGCCCATTTTCTACTCAACCTTTCACTGTGAATGCAAGCTTCCTACGTACAGTTGTATAAAAAAGTTACATCTAAAACAGAAACACAACAAAACAAAACACAAACAGACTTAGATTTAATATGCAATAAAAGTCCATGCCTCTAAATATTCCTTAGGTAGAGCTTCGTTTGCATTCCTAGAATGATTTCATTAAATGTAACTAATTTAAGTTGATGCATAATTCATTTGAAAGACTGCATTTGACTTCGGAAATATGACCAGCTGAAAGAAAGTAAATCCAGCTTTAATCACATATTGAAGCAGAGACAAAATTGAACAGATCGTAATTGTCTTGGCCCACAAAATGCTGATTCTCGCTTACTTTTTTTTTTCTTTTAGGAATAATTACAACACCCAGTATGGACTCTTTCTGAGGCTTTAAAAGCCAATCATACTGGTTTGAACATTTACATAGTTTTCATTCACTTCCTTTGAAAAAAAATATCAAAGCAGTTTTGTCCAAAATAACACATGCTTGTCATCAACAGTCAGCCAAGAAGGTTGCGTGCTTCTGGCCAAAACCAAACGATTAACAAATGCCACATAGATCCAGGACATCTATGACAGCAAACACATTCAGATTAAATACATGAGCTAATGCCCTATAATCTTGTCTATTTTTGTTTTTGTTGCTTTTTTTGATTTTTTGAGAATTCCTCCATAGTAAACCAACAGTAAATGCAACTGCCCAAAACAGCTCTTAGCTACTGAGCCATCTTTCTCATCAGAGTTTTGCTACATTCTTATAGGTGTGCTTTGTATTAATTGAATGATCCCACTCCTAATTGGTGTTATACAGAGGCTACTAAATTGAAGGTATAAAAGTTCAGAAATAAATGACTAGATTCTCTCTATGTTGACTAGGATTGCATGCCCTCCTGAATTGCCAGTAATAGTTTAGCCAGAAAAAGAGAAAACTGAATGGTCATAAACCCTAATGTCCTATAATCTCTCCACTAGTTTACAACTTATAAATATTTCCAAACCTCCTAATACTGAAGCCTTTGACTCAACAAGAACTTTTGCAAATGTCTATCATACCAGGGTACAAGTTTTCTAACACATCCCATGGAATGATGCCACCCGTGTGACCTTCTGATGCCCAAAGGTATTGGCTTGCATGGATAGAGATATATTCTACAGAATTGCTGTAGCTAGTTATATTCATCCCTAAATGAAATGGAAATTGATAGTAAAGTGAGGTAGAGGATGGTTGCAAGATTTTCACATTAGGGCAGTGGAAGGCCTGTGATTGGACAGGAAAGGGAGGCAAAGCTAGGAGTTGGGGAGAGAGAGAGAGAGTTTGCAGGGGGGGGGGGTGGAGACGGAAGGAGGACTGATATAGCTTTGGACATGGACCTGGGTGGCATTAGCTAGCCACAGATAGCTATGCTTTTATAAGGTTAGAAATATTGGGATAAAGCTTTTATCATTATCAATTGGCTCTAAAATTATTGTTTTAACAACTTGGAAGTTGTAACATTATTTATACATAAATGTGATTGGTTGATATACACTAAGAGCCTTGATTCTACTGGATAATTAGGTAATGAGGTGGCAGACTGTGGTTGGGTGAGGTGTTGGGTGGTAGCTAGAGAAACTCAGGGTCCCTGGAGGGAGAGATGTCAGAGGGACCACCAACTGAGACACACACCAGGCAGGAGCCCTGTGGCCTGGCATGAACTCTGTGGCTCAGTTGCCTTGCCAGCACCAGCAGGGGAACTACGCTGGCACACTTTTTTAATATTTCCTGCAACAGAAGATATCACAGCTCTACGCAAAATGACCATCTTAAAATATAATGACCATGTTAAAATATAATGGCCGTCAACCAAAGAGTACACATGGAGGGACACATGGCTCCAGCTACATATGTAGCAGAGGATGGCCCTATTGGACATCAAAGGAAGGAGAGGCCCTTGGTCCTGTGAAACCTTGTTGCCCCAGTATAGGGGAATGCAAGGACAAGAAATCCTGAGTGGGTGGGTTGGTGAGCAGGGGGAGGGAGGAGGGGATAGGGGATTTTCGGAGGGGAAAGAGGAAAGGGGATAACTCTTGAAATGTAAATAAAGAAAATATCTAATCAAAAATATATAAAGATCAACCTCAGAGCTCTGCAGACTTGAGAATCCAGGGTGCTACTGTTTTATTAGCACTGTTTCTCTGCATTTCTGACCTTCTGAGTGTCTGTATGATGGCCAGGCAGAGTGGCAGCCTCGGGAGCACCGCCGATCATGTAAAAAGACGAGAGCCGTGTGCTGGTATGTGGAGAACATAACAACATTGGGAAAGGCTAGCCAGATCTGCTTCAAGCACTGTAGCATTTATGACGAGAGAATTCAAAGTAACCAAACCGCTCTTTACCAAATACACTGACACATCAAACCCAGAATCAATAGCTTCTCTGAACAATAGGTACATGGTAAGTTGTAGCTGAAGCAGAGAAGAAACTTAGCATTTCTTTAGGTGAATAATGAAATCCAGAATGGTAAACATATAAATACAGAAAACATTTGAAATTGAAAATATTCTATGCCACATGTTAGCTTAGTATGTATTTAAAAAACATCATATTTTTATTTCATTAATTTTACCTATTTCTCCTATTTTCAAAATTTCATTTGATTCTTTGTGAATTTCACAACAAGCACCTTAATCCCACTAATTTCACAGGTGTTCCATATCCGACCCCTACCCTTGTAACCACACCCCACCCCCACATTAGGAAAAAAATAATCTCACTGTTAAAGTGTGATGTGTAGTTTGTCATGGTGTGCCACATAGTATACCCTCTTGTTCAAATAGCTTACTTGAAAATGGTCACTGCAATCAGTCATTGGTCTGGCTTATATGGCCTCAAAATTCTGCATCAACATTTAAGTGTCTTAAAAATTCTGCTGTTTGTCTCAGTCGTGGAGATCCTATAGCATTGGTTCAGGAGGAGAGGTCTCTTTTAGGAATACCAACAACTCATAAGTAGGAATTTTGTTGGTGTGAGTCATCTCAAAGCACAGAGTATGGGACTGGGTGGTTGCTGAATTTGTTGGCATGCAAGATGCCCTGCCCCCTAGCTCACAGGGCCACCACTCCCATACTGCCCAGAATAGGGGCTGGACTAAATCTTCTATGTTAACACCTTAAGAAACAGCTCTCCCATGCTCCCGGGTCAAGGGAAAGAACCATCTGCTCCATACCCACATCACCAGGGTCTGATATCCTGGGTTGTTTAGTCAGGGATCCACCTCACAGAGCTAAGAAGTTAAACAAGAAGGAAGGTGCAAATAAGGAAGATTAGATCCCATTTAGAAGGGGAAAAGAGTCATGGAAAGCAGAGGGAGGGAACTGAGGGGAATTGGGGTTGGGGAGGGGAATAGGAAGAAAGGAACAGGTATGGGAGAGACAAGAGAGAGGTCTAGAGGGCTAGAACAATGAAGAGAAAAATGCAGATGCTGGGGGTGAGGGATAGCAGGTAGAGGGGATCTCTCAGAAGTCTCAGAGACCTGGGATGAGTGAGGTTCTAGATGTGGATAAAATTAGTATAAATGACCAACAGTGGGGGATGTAGAACCTGAAGAGACCACCTCTAGTAGCTGGATAGAGCCAACATTGGAAAGACAGCGCCACCAAAATCCTGTCTGAAAGAAACGCAGGGACAAAAGGGGAGCAGAGACGGAAAGAATGTCCAGCCAGTGAGTGCTCCAAGCTGGGATCTGTCCCATTGGCAGGCTACAATTCCTGGCACTATTACTGATGCTATGCTGTGCTTGCAGGCAGGAGCCTCACATGGCTGTCGTCAAAGAGGCTCTCCTCAGCAGCTGACTGAGACAGATGCAGACACACACATCCAACCATGGAAAGGAGGTTGGGGACCCCTATGCAAGAGTTAAGGCATGGAGTAAAGGAACTGAAGGGAATGGTGACCCCATAGGAAGGCTAACAATGTCAACTAACCTGGACTCCTGGGAATTCCCAGAGATCAAGTCAAAGGTTATACCTGGGCTGCTCCAGACAACCCCCAGCACTTATGGAGCAGAGGGCTGCTTTTTCTGGCTACAACAGGAGATGTGCCTAATATCTCATGCCCCACGATGGGGGGGACACCATGGGGAACATTCTCTCAAAGGTGAAGGGGAGGGGGAATGGAAGGAAGAACTCTGAGAGGGAGGGAAAACCAGGAGGAAAAGCAGCATTTGGGATGTAAATAAAATAAATTTGGAAAAAAAAATTAGAGATCCATGCATAAGCCCATACACATAGGAACACTGATTTTTTTTTTAAATAAAGAAGGCCAAATACATACTGGCCAAAAAAAAAAAAGAACAAAACAAAAACAAAAAAACATAAAACAAAACAAAACTGTAACTTCAACGAATGTTCTGCTCTAATTTGATATCTACAAGAAAATGAAATGCAAGTAGATCTGCATTCATCACATTGCACAAAACTCAAGTCTAAATGGATCAAAACCTTAACAAAAAAAGCATTATCAAATGATCCTGGAAAAGAATATATAATCATCAATAGTTACATTTTAAGTAAAATTGCATAATGCTATTAATTATCACATTATGATGTATATGAATAACAATTTCACATAGTTTGTATTAAAGCATAGTTTGTATTATATATATATGTAATATATAGATATAGATATAGATATAGATATAGATATAGATATGGATATGGATATGGATATAGATATAGATATAGATATAGATATAGATATAGATATAGATATAGATATAGATATTTGGGGCAAGATACAAGAATCTATGGTTAAGTGTCTTTAAACCATGTTCCCATGAATGCACAACATAAAAATGAAAAAGCATTTCCAGCCTTTGTTGTAAATCTTTACAGCACATCATTCAGAAAAGCCCTTTATTTCTTAACCCACACTTTGAAATGAACAGGTGTTTCTAACAGGCCTTTAGTATACACCTGCATGTTTAGTTACAGAATCTTATATTAATTGCTATAGAAGCATCTGAATTACCCTTGTTATCAACACATGAGTAAATGCAGCTTTAAGAAAACCACACAAATATTTTCATATAAATAATCACTTTTTTATCTTCTCCTACATAGAATCATTCAGAATAATTATGAAAAATTGCCATCTGTTCCTAAGTGCTTTTGTGTAGATATAAAATTACAACATGAACTCCTTCAGTATGAAATTAAAAAAAAACCTAACTGTACCTCATTACTTACTAGAGTTTGCTGGATGTTCTTTGGCTTAATTTAGTAATTGGTCTGTAACCACTGTATAAGGTTATTTCTACTTTCCTATTCCTAAAGACCCAAGCTTACTTAAATATTAACCTTTGTACACATATAAGCAAAACAATGTCTCTTAAAGATCTTTGGAGGTGACTGGATACTTACATTTTTGAGATCACAATGCACACAACTTGGATTTTGTAATTTGTACAAATATGCTTTCATTTTTCTTCACAGTGGTAAAATCAAACTACATTGTTTTTACCAAAAATATTATTTAGCATGAAGAAGGGCAAATTATGTTTATGGAAATGAGTATACATCGGAGTTAAAGGCTTATAAGCTGGGAGTAAACACAACTTCTTGCACCTGGAAAACGGATAAATGTTATAATAAAAACAATAAAAACAATAGCTGAATACTACTCAGCTATTAAGAACAATGACTGCATGAAATTCACAGGTAGGTGGATGGAACTTGAAAATATCCTGAGTGAGGTAACTCAGGCACAGAAGAACACACATGGTATGTACTCAATGATGAGTAGATATTAGTCCAAAAGTTCGGAATTCCCAAAATTCAATTCACAGAATTCATATGAAGCCTAAGAAGAAGGAAGACCAAAATGTGGATGCTTCAGTGCTTCTTAGAAGAGTGAACAAAATAATCACAGGAGGAAATATGGGGGGGAAAGTATGGAGCAGAGACTGAAGGAAAGGCCATCCAGAGTCTGCCCCATCTGGGGATCCATCTCATATCCAGCACCAAACCTGTATGTTATTGTTGATTCTGGAATGTGCTTGCTGATGGAAGCCTGATAAGGCTGTCTGCTGAGAGGCTCTGAGAGAGTCTGACAAATACAGAGGCGAATTCTATCAGCAAATCATTAGACTGAGCTTGGGGGTCCCAGATGGAGGAGTTGGAGAAGGGACTGAAGGAGCTGAGGGGATTTGCAGCCCTATTGGAGAGAGCAACAGTGTCAACAGGACAGATCCCCCAGAACTCTCAGGGACTGGAACACCAACCCAAGAATACTCATGGAGGGACCCATGCCACTGACTGCATTTGTGGCAGAGAATGGCCTTGTTGGACATCTGTGGGAGGAGAGGTCCTTGGGCCTGAGGGCTTTCAATGCCCCAGTGTAGGGGAAGGGGTGGGAGGGGAGCACCCTCCCTCATAAAGGCAGGGGGAGGGGGATGAGATAGGGAGTTTCCAAAGGGAAGACTTGGAAATGAGTAAACATTTGAAATGTAAGTAAAGAAAATACCCAATAATAATAATAATAAAAATATCAATTTCACATTTGTTTACTTTGCTTACTTACTTAATTTGTATTAGGTTCTGCAATGTATCTTACTGCTTGCTAGAACAGTTTAAAGTATTTTATATTTCTACATTCATGTTCAATGCTGTTGTGGGCGGTTATTTTCTACATAAAAGCATTATACCCCATCTAAAGTTTTTTACACTTCCAGCCTTTTAAAATATTTTCCTTACTCTTTCAAACAGGTGATCTGTCTCTAAAAGTATGTGAATAGCTTTCAAAACAGTATCAGGGCTGAACTTTATGAAGCATGTTTTATATTCTAGTCTTTGAGATGCTCTCTACAAAAAGCCATTCAAAACTACTCTATTAATCACCAAAACTATTGCAACTAATAACATTATTATGTAAAATATTAACCTATTGAACATAACAAGGTTAAACCAAAATAAACATAGAGTTTTCATAAAGAAACTTGGAATGTGTTATTATGCACAAGGAGGTAAAGCTGAGAAGTTTTGTCAATGATACTTTACATGAAAAGTGGAGGACTGGAAATTGTGGTAATTTACCAATTAGCTGTATTGTCCTCTGCATCTCAAATGGGCACAGTGCTCATTGAGTTTCGTTTTAAGATGGATTTTTCATCCATATTCATTACATCCTATTCTTCTGTCACAGAATTGTTCTGTTGTGGGAATAGAAGAATGAGCAGCTTTGCCCAATTCCAACCCACTGATGTTTCTCCCTAACAAAGAACCAGTGATGAGATGATTTGGTCCTTACCTCGGCCAAGAGAATTATCACAGAATAATCAAAAATATGGATTTGGGGTATAAATGCAATGCATTTTCGGTGTAGTTCAGAAAAAAAATATGAAAAGAATTACCGACTGCCTTTCGATGTAGGTGAATGAGGACTTTTCTAGTTCATGGAAGACTTCTCAACAATATCAATAATTAAGAACATAGACATGTCTGGAAATATTAAACAAACAACAATTGGTGAACTAGCAACCAGAAATATTAATGTAATATGTAAGCGTTTTCTCTAGAAAAGATTTATGCTCAGAATTTATAAATTTAACAAACATTGAAACACTGAAAACGCAACCATTATACAAACATGTACAGAAAATGAATAACAAGCAGAAAAACCCATATTACACTGAAGATAAGCATGACTAATGAAAAAATGTACTGCAATAGATTACTTCTCACAGCTTGTAATTACAATGATCAAATTTAAGCTGGTTCTTATATCTTTCAAGGTTTCCAAAAAAGCTAACATAATTGGAAAAAATAAATAGACGAAGTATGTGAGAATGTGAAGAAATATACATAAAATATGTTGAACAACAACTTGAATGAAAGTTAAATATCCCTTTATTTAATAATAAAACCATAGGATGAACTGAAACAAATAACTGTTAACAGGAACCCATGTTAGAAGTGTTACTAATTTTTTGTGTTAAGAAAATTGTGAGGATTTTCAGCAATATATTTAAACAATATAATTTAGCCACATGGTCAGAAAAACATATAATAGTGTTCATGACAGACAAAAATATAGTAAATTACTGGCATGATATTACAGGTAAAAACAGTAGAAAATAGGCTTCATGTATTTTATTTATTCATAGGGAAATCCGGCCTCTCGTATCAATATTCCACGTGCACACAGCTTGAAAGACAAAGACAAGTCACTTTACCTCAAATTCAAGAAAATTCAGCCCATGTCTTCATCATTCCTCATAACCAGTGCCACATATAACCTCAATTGGGTTCCCCAGAGTGAATTTGTGTTAATATATCTTTGAGCCAAAGTATATATTTTTATGATTTTTTGGGTTACAAAATAACATGAGTTGCCTGCATTTCAGTTATGCTGAATTAAGCATCTGGCCAACTGCAGTGATTCTCGAAAATGTGTATGTGTGGCAATGACACTGGGAATTAAACACATTCCTGACTTGCCCCCAGGTGATTAAGTCTAAAGCTACCTCACACACAGGAGCTCCAAAGTGAAAGCCATGATACCAGCTATAGACCATTTAGGAAGTGGCCCTTGGACAGTACAGTGCAAAGCATATAATTCTTAGAGAAATGATACTTAACACTGAACTTGACCTGTTCACGATATAGTTTTCATTTCCAGATTTATATTCTTGTTTCAACAAGTACTATGTATAATCATGTTTTAAAATTCTTGAAAATACGTAGTTTCCAACTATCATTTTAAAAGGTGATTTTATTATATTTATTTATTTATTTATTTGTATTTATACAGGGGGATGTACATTTGTGAATGTGTGTATATGAGTGTGAAGATCCAAAAAGACTAGCTGTGCTCACATACAGTTTGAGCTACTTGACTTGAATGTTGCGAACAAAGCTTAGGTGCTCTGCAATAGCAACACAGGATTCTAGACACTGAGTCATCTTTCCAGCCCTCATTTGCAGCAACGATACTCAACCTTTTAATTAATTTATCCCTGTAGATCACATGGCAAATTCATCCTCAGGTGGTTGCATCTACTTCATAGCTTTCTAAGGCATGTCATTTTTTAAATTTATTCTTTAGTCTTTTATTTATTTATTTATTTATTTATTTATTCATTTATTTTTTACAATCCTGACTTTATCCCTCTCTGGTTCACCCTCGGACTGTTCCACAACCCACATCTTCTCCCCTATCTCCAAGAGTATGTCACCAACACCTCACTCCACCAGACTTCCCCAATCCCCGGGGGCTCCATGTCTTTTGAGGATTAGGTGCAACTTCTCTGACTGAGTCCAGACCAGGCAGTCCTCTGCTATATATGTGTTGGGGGCCTCATATCAGCTGCTGTATTCTGCCTGGTTGGTAAATTTTTCTTGAGGAATGCGAACTCATAATTATTTTCCCTCTGTAAAGAATCCAACTACTTTTAATTGTATGAATTTATTATTTTATTTAGTGTTAAAGAAGATGGATGGACTAAGATTATAGCTAGGGATCCCATTTTTTTTTACATCTTTTTTTTAATTTTCTATATTCTATGTTTACATTCCAAAGGCTTTCCCCTTTCCCAGTTCCCACCCACCATAGTTCCCATAGTTCCTCTCCCCCCCATCTGTTCCCCAATAATTCCCCTTCCCCCCTCGGTTTCTTTACTAGACTGGATGCAATCTTTACAGGCCCAGGGTCCTCTCCTTTCTTCTTCTTGGGAATCATTTGACTTGCTATTTGTGTCTTGAGTATTTAGGGCTTCTGGGATCCCATTTTTTGAATAACAAGTTTTGAGATACTTTATTAATTTTGATATTTAATGATAGCTTAATATATACCATTACTGTAAAAGTAGCCACTAGGATCTTATCATCTTTCTAATCTGCTCATTCAACTGGAAGAGTGGTACAAAGTAGAAGAAGTGTTAACAATTATTGTATAAGTTTTATTTTATATTATTATTTAAGTGCCTCTCACTCCCTTGAGAAACCTACATTGAGAATTCCTTGACTACACCTGTATACAATTCTAAAAACTGGATTATTTGTTTTGTTTTGTGGCATATAGTTTCTTGAAATCTTTATATATTTTGAATATCAGTTCTCAGTTTTGGGATTGGTATACCTATGATCCATAAAATAATAAACTACCATGGGCCCATTGACATACGCCTGATAATAACGTGCCAACAAGCATAACCAATCGAACTCAATCACGCATGGCAGAACAACAGAATGGTTATCTGAATGTTGACCTCTGACTGCCATAATAGACCATGGTATATGCATATGCACATGTGTATATGTGCATTGAAACAAATACTAAATATTAAAATATATTAAATGATAAAAGTTACATGTATTTGCTTCCTGTTTCCCAAAGCCCTGTCAGAAAAAAAATATTAATTAACTAAAATACAGCAAAATATTATGAAAACCATAGACGGTGGCTAAAACTTCAGTCAGTAGATACCATACATGTGCATTTATATTATATATACATGCTGTCATATACATATGTGTTTGTATGTACATATGTGTGTTTGTGGTAATGCATACCTAAATTCTAAGAAATTTAAATTCAAAAACATCTTAAGTTATTTATGTCAGTTTTGTTCTCTGCGTTTACCTTTATTCTACTTTACTACTGTTTGATTGGCTATAATGACTGAAATTTGGAAATATAACACATTATACATATTATTTTATTGATTATTTAGGAATCTCATATTGTAGATCCTGATCACACTTGTTTCCTAGTACTCCCAGGTCTGCTCTCCCACCCCTGTGATATCCCCATCCCAGAAGAAGAGAAAGAAGAAGAGGAAGAGGAAAAAGAAGAAGAAAAGAGGGTCTAATTTACGTTACCAATGTATTTACTGGAGCATGGCCTAAGACTTGGTAGCTATCCCCTTCATGGAAGCTGCCTCCTTCCCCACCTGCATTTTTGTCAGAAAGTTTCAATTGCAGAGAGTTGCATTTCAAACATGCTAATCACATTTTCTTTCTTTTTAAAATGATTTTTCTATTTCTCATGTATTAAATCTATCCCCTCCTCTGGGCTCCTGTACCTCCTTAACCTCCTCTCTGCTCCAGATTCAGGTACTTTTTATAAATCCATTATAAATATTGTACATTTTGTTGTATTCAGTTACACTGTTTATAGGTTTCATGAATAATGCAGGTTCTATTGGGAACTTTTTTAATATTAATTTCCATAATATCAGTTTTCATATTGAAACTCTGGAATGACTTAAAAGTTTGAAAGGTACTGAGATTATATGTCTTGTCCAACATGTACCCAGCCTGATAAATTTTTATGAGCATGAAGTCCTGACAGATGTGTCTATTGAACACCGTGCTAACTGAAATGAGTCATTTACAAGACAAATACTGTATAGTTCCAAATGAGATGTGGAAGGAGGTGTCCCATGCACATGGACAAAAAAATAGTGCATATAAACACACAGAATACCATACACACCAGTGTATGTATGTAACAACAATTAAAAAGAGGCCATGAATTTGAAAGCTACGTGAAATGGTACAAGGTTACATGTAAAGGTTAAGACAGAGGAAAAGAATGGGCAAATTTTGTAACAGTACTATAATATTAAAAATAATAATAATACAGAAAATGTGGTATATTTATAAAATGGAACACTACTCAGCAATTAAAAATAATGAATTCATGCAATTTGTAGGTAAATGGTTAGACCTGGAAAATATCATCCTGGGTGAGTTAACCCAATCACAAAAGAATACACATGAAATGCAGTCACTGATAAGTGGATATTAATGAGCCCAGAAGCCCTAAATACTCAAGACAAAATTAGCAAGTCAAATGATTCACAAGAAGAAGAAAGGAGAGGACCCTGGGCCTGTAAAGATTGGATCCAGTTTTGTAGAGAAACCATGGGGGAAGGGGGAATGATTGGGGAATAGTTGGGGGGGAGAGGAATTATGGGACGTAGGGTGGGGGGGAACTGGGAAAGGGGAAAGCCTTTGGAATGTAAACATAGAATATAGAAAATAAAAATTAAAAATAATAATAATAGTAAAACATGTTAGAACATGATTATAAAAATAATAAAAAGGATAAGAGGGGTTGAGAGCAAGTTTCTCCATGACTATAAAATTACCATTGTACAAAATAGTTAAATTCCACCATTTTACAATATAGTACAGTGGAAATGGCTAATAGTAAGTTGTCCAGGAAGACTTAACCCCTGAGATACCTTCAGACCTTCCTGTTTTCATAGATTTTTTCAAAATTTATTCTACGTTGTACAGGTCACTGTGCATACTTGCTGTGTTCCATATGAGCATATACTGCAATATATATCACGACTCAATCATTTAAAAAAACTATGTGTGAATTTTGTGGAAGTATCCCTGTATTGTTGAGGGTTCCTCTGTTGAGATATATATATAGGGTTTTAGCATTTATATATATATGCTAAATTCTCAGCCCTAGAATCTAGTTGCCTTCTGTACTGTTTGGTTTTCTGTGTCTTTTTTTTTTAATGTTTGCTGTTTTATTTTTATTTTTATTTTCTATATTCTTTGTTTACATTCCAAAGGCTTACCCCTTTCCCAGTTTCCCCCCACCATACGTCCCATAATTCCTCTCCCAACTATTCCCCAATCATCCCCCCCCCCACGATTTCTCTGTTCTGGGTCTACAAAACTGGATCTAATCTTTTCAGGCCCAGGGTCCTCTTCTTTCTTCTTCTTGGGAATCATTTGAATTGCTAATTGTGCCTTGAGTATTTAGGGCTTCTGGGCTCATTAATATCCACTTATCAGTGATTGCATTTCATGTGTATTCTTTTGTGATTGGGTTAACTCACTTAGGATGATATTTTCCAGATCTAACCATTTGCCTACAAATTGCATGAATTCATTATTTTTAATTGCTGAGTAGTATTCCATTGTATAAATATACCACATTTTCTGTATCCATTCCTCCTTTGAGGGATATCTGGGCTCCCTCCAATTTCTGGCTATTATAAACAAGGCTGCTATAAATATAGTGGAGCATGTGTCTTTATTGTATGCAGGGGAATCCTCTGGGTATATGCCCAGGAGTGGTATGCCAGGGTCCTCTGGAAGTGACATGCCCAATTTTCTGAGGAACCGCCAAACTGATTTCCAGAGCGGTTTTACCATTTTGCAATTCCACCAACAGTGGAGGAGTGTTCCTCTTTCTCCACATCCTTGCCAGCACTTGTTTGTGTGTCAACTTGACACAGGCTGGAGTTATCACAGAGAAGGGAGCTTCAGTTAAGGAAGTGTCTCCATGAGATCCAGCTGTGGGGTATTTTCTCAATTAGTGATCAAGGGAAGTGGGCCCATTGTGGGTGGTGCCATCTCTGGCACCCTCTTATAGTCTTGAGTTCTATAAGAAAGCAAGCTGAATAAGCCAGGGGAAGCTAGCCAGTGTGAAACATCCATCCATGGTCTCTACATCAGTTCCTGCTTCCTGGCCTGCTTGATTTCCAGTCCTGACTTCCTTTAATTATCCAGCAATGGGGAAATATAAACAGAATAAACCCTTTCCTCCCCAAATTGCTTCTTGGTCATGTTTGTGCAGGAATAAAAACCCTTACAAAGACACCTTTCAAATGGGTATATTCTCACAGACACTGGATATTGATATGTAATCCATACTCCAGTTTAAAGCTATTGG
This sequence comes from Apodemus agrarius, assembly GCA_964023405.1. NCBI lineage: Eukaryota > Metazoa > Chordata > Mammalia > Rodentia > Muridae > Apodemus > Apodemus agrarius. The sequence continues at coordinate 15,551,956 of OZ030018.1, forward strand.
CTAGCTGAAGGTGAGAACCTTTGATTAGGCTGTAGAGAGAAGAAGGCAGGACTTGAAGACTGAATGAAGCATTTCAGGAGGGAACATGCAGGAAGGAAAAAGAAGGCCAAGGTAGCCACCCCTGGAGTAGACGGACTATGGACATGTGGGCCTGAAGATACACTGATGGAGCAGAAACTGCCTGGATGATATTAAAACAGCAAGTTACATGGGGCATACAGTTTGGATACAGGTTAAAATAGCTCAGAACCTGTCCAACCTAGGTTTTTAGCTTGAAAACAAAGTACAAAGTTATTGTGTCTTTTTTAAAGGCTAGCTAGAATAAAAAACTCACTTACACTGTATTTCCTGCCAGTATAACTACATTCTTTCTCAAGCACTTAAACTCTCTTATACCTCATTTACATTCATGAAATGATTATGCAGGTTTTATCTGCATTAGCACTCATTCTGGTTTTCTTATTTTATAGTTCCATTGTACTTTAGAATTATGTTTAATGTGTAATATTTTACAAAATTTTTATAATTTATTATGTAAGCTTGTCCTTTCTAGAGCCGTATTTTTTAAATATGGTTTTGTTACTTCCAATGTACAAAACATTTGTTGTGACATATGCTCTTATAATATATGTGCCACATCAAAACATGTGTGACTAATGTGTTTACCCATAAAGACAAATATTTGTTATACACTAAAACTGTAAACATTCTCATTAAAATATAACCAACTTATGAAATAATTTAGTAAGCTTATAGTAGTGTTTTGCAAACATGACCAAGCTAGTGTCTTTTGGGAAGAGGAAACCTCAACTAAGAAAATGTTCCCAAATGATTGGCCTGTGGCAAGTCTCTGGGGCATTTTCTTAGCTAGTGGTTAATGTGGGATGGCGTAGCTCCCTGTGGATGGGGCCAATGCTGGGCAGTTAGTTCTAGGTAACAGAACAAGTATTTGTCTTTATGAGTAAAGCCAATAGTCATATGGTTTGGCACATATATTAAATGGGGGCTATGTTCTAACAAATAGGAACAATACTATATTAAGTAAGTATGGCTCTAGCAAGTATAGGCTTATATAATAAATCATAAAAAGCAAGTATGATATTGTCATACAGGTCTGTGTGTGGATTTTAACCTAACAACATAGCCTCTCAACTCAATGACTCAGTCAAACTGACTGACTAGAACCAGTGACCTGCATGTCTCTGTTTCTTGAGTGCTAGGATAGAAAGCATGTACCACCACACCTAGCCCTAAGGGTTTTTAATTTATGTCTGAATTATAAATAAAATAAAGTATATAAAGTACATGTACTCTTGTGTATATAATCCAACTGCTAAGTCTCTACCTTTAATACTTCTTTGTTAATCAGTTTTATAAATCTTTATTGGAGCAAATAAAACTATTATTAATTGTATTTAATTTATTTTAGAACTCAATATCACAGGCTGTATTTCAAATCCAGAATCTCAATTTAATAATTTTTCTTTAATTACTTATTTTTAAGTATGGTGGACATTGTTTTACCTGTTTTCATTACATTTTCTAATTATGAAGTAGTGATTTTAAAACTGATTGATCCAAATTCTGGTTCACATTGTATTTTAGGAATACAATGCATGCTGATATCTGTTGTTTTTTTTTTTGCATGTCTTTTATTTCCTTCTCTATTGCCATTAGAACCCATGGCCAAGGCAACTTATAAAGAAAGCATTTAATTTGGGCTTCATGGATCTAGACCAGAGCTTCTCACCCTTCTAATGCTGTGAGTTCCTCATGTTGGGGTGACCCCAACCATAAAATCATTTCACCGATATTTCATAACTGTAATTTTCCTATTGTTATGGATTATGAAGTAAATATGTGATATATATGATAGGCAACCCCCAAAGGAAACATGACTACTCATGGGTTGAAAAACACTGTGCTGGAATGTTAGAGTCTATTAGCATTATTGCAAGGATTACAGCAGCAGGCAAGCAGATGTGGCGATAGAGCGGTAACTAGGATCCATGATAACATGTAACATGTGAAGGCAACAACAGTGTGTCCAAGAAAAAGCGTTTCTCTGGGAATAGTGAGAAAAATTTAAACCTTGGGGCTCAATTCCAGTGATGCACTTCCTCCCACAAGGCTACACGTCCTAGTTCTTCTCAAAAAGTCCATCAATTAAAGAATAGACAATAAAGTATATGGCCTATGGAGGTCCATTCTCATTCAAACCACCATAGTGTGGGGGTAGATGGTTCCATTATTCCAATAGGGATTATACAGAATTATAGCTCTACAGTTAAATCCACTTAAGCAACGTGGCTCTTCAAAGTGAAGCCAGTAGTTTTGACTTAGATCTCAGCAGTAGTTTGCTTCACTTCTTTGGTGGTCAGCAACCTTTTTGGCTCTGAGATTTTAGATAAGTCTTTGAATTTTCACTGTAAGTTTGCTAAATTTGCCTCCAATTTTTCCTCTCTCTCTCTCTCTCTCTCTCTCTCTCTCTCTCTCTCTCTCTCTCTCTCTCTTTACCACGGATTCTGTCATTTTAGCCCCTTTATCTGTAGCCCTTGTCATCAAGTGTCCGTGTGTGAGGAATGGCTTGGAGCTTTAGTGTTTGTTAATCTACTCTTCTTCTTCCCAGGAGTCTGTGCTTCAATTCTCCTCATTCGTTTATAATGCCCGTTGGCAATGTCAGGTTTTCGTTTCCTGAGTGATACCATGGCTAAGCATACAAGTTAATGTGTCAGCTTCCCATGCCCTGAAATTCAATGAAATCTACCAAATGTCTTTGAGGGAGAATGAGTCATGCATCCAAGATGGTTTGATGTGTCAGTCGCTGCATTCCTGTGCAACTGTTTCAGAGTTTTGAAACATTCTCCTTTCTTAAGTGTGGTGTTTGGTCTCTGCCAAACTCTGATGCTAATATAACCTCTAGAGTCTGATAAGGCTCTCAATAAAAATTAGTAGCTGCTGTTCACAACTATTAATTTAGATTGATACCTGATAAATTATTTAAGAGCAGATGTTACCTATAAAATTATAATATCCAGGTAACAATAATAATATTTCTAATTAACAAAGAATATTTAAAGAACAACACAGCATAATGTGTCAATATCTAAAGGCAAAAGTTAAAATTAATAAGAAAATGCAAGATTGACTCATTGAGCAAAAAATAATTTGATTATTCATAAATTAAAATCAATTTAAAAATGAATTGTTCTCATTCTACTGCTCTGGAATCTTACAAAAGGATTCATTCACACTTTGCATTTGCCACAGACAACAAGTTTATTGACTTTGGAAAACCAATTCTGTAATTTCTTTTAAGACTCAAATACCTGAAGCCTTTGATGTAGCAATTACACTTTTAAAAGAACAAGTTCAAACATAATAAAATGTAACATTTAAAAAGATGTATAGGGGGAAGCCGGAGGGTCACCCAGCGTGCCAGGTGCTCAGAACCATCCGGCGGCGGCGGCAGAACCAGGTACCCGAGACAGCCCAAGCTTAAGACCTTTGGGGACTCAGGCCTGGAGTGGGAATTGGGCACAGAATAGCGGGTGCACTCTGCACTCGTGCGCGGGGCAGACCCCGAGCTCCCTGCAGGCAGCTGCCATATTGCCTGCAGCTTCCCGCCCAGCTGGCGGTGGGGAAGCCAGAGGGTCACCCAGCGTGCCAGGTGCTCAGAACCATCCGGCGGCGGCGGCAGAACCAGGTACCCGAGACAGCCCAAGCTTAAGACCTTCGGGGACTCAGGCCTGGAGTGGGAGTTGGGCACAGAATAGCGGGTGCACTCTGCACTCGCGCGGCGGACCCCGAGCTCCCTGCAGGCAGCTGCCATATTGCCTGCAGCTTCCCGCCCAGCTGGTGGTGGGGAAGCAGGAGGGTCACCCAGCGTGCCAGGTGCTCAGAACCATCCGGCGGCGGCGGCAGAACCAGGTACCCGAGACAGCCCAAGCTTAAGACCTTCGGGGACTCAGGCCTGGAGTGGGAATTGGGCACAAAATAGCGGGTGCACTCTGCACTCGCGCGCGGGGCGGACCCCGAGCTCCCTGCAGGCAGCTGCCATATTGCCTGCAGCTTCCCGTCCAGCTGGTGGTGAGGAAGCCAGAGTCAGCCAGTGTGCCAGGTACCCAGACCCAGCCGGAGGCCGAACCAGCCTCCCATCCAGCCAGTGGCAGGGAAGCTGGAAACCGGACCCAGCCAGCTTCCCAGCAGCTTGGGACCAGCAGGCGGAACCAGATAACTGAGATATCCCATCTTTAAGACCCCTGGGGAAACAGGATATCAGACAGCGAACCCTGAGCAGGAGCAGTGCAGAGCAGCCGCCCAACAGGCGGAACCAAATACCTGGGATATCCTGAGGTTAAGACCTCGGGGGACTCAGGCCACCCGTCAGCAATCTGTGAGCAAGACCCCCGCAGGACAGTGATTCAGGTATCCCAGTCACTGGGAAATAGCCTTACAACCCCACAGGAGGGTCAAGCACCAGCTAGTATCTACAGGACCAACTAACACCAGAGTTAACCAGATGGCAAAAGGCAAACGTAAGATCGCTACTAACAAAAATCAAGGCAATATGGCGGCATCCGAACCCAGTTCCCCAACAGCAATAAATACTGGATACCCCGAAACACCAGAAAAACAAGACTCAGATCTAAAATCACTGGTCAGGATGCTGATAGAGGAACACTTAGATAAATCTCTTAAAGTAATACATGAGAAAATAGATCAAAAGCTAGAAGCCATTGCAAGACAAACACAATTAAATCCCAGATATCTCAACACACCAGAAAAACAAGACTCAGATCTAAAATCACTGGTAAAGATGCAGATTGAGGATCACTTAGATAAATTTCTTAAAGTAATAGAGGAGAAAATAGATCAAAAACTAGAAGCCCATACAAGGCAGACACAAAAATCACTTAAAGAAATCCAGGAGAATATAGAGCAAAAAGTGAATCCCAATACGGGGGAGAAACAAAAATCACCCAAAGAAATACAAGAGAACATGGGTCAACGAGTAGAAGTCATAAAGGAGGAAACACAAAAATCCCTTAAAGAATTACAGGAAAACACAAACAAGCAACTGAAAGATCTGAGCAAAACCATACAAAATCTAAAAACAGAAGTAGAAACAACTAAGCAATCGCAAAAGGAGACAATGTTGGAGATAGAAAACCTTGGGAAGAAATCAGGAGTCATAGATGCAAATATCAACAATAGAATACAAGAGATAGAAGACAGAATCTCAGATGCTGAAGATACCATAGGAACCATGGATTCAACAATTAAAGAAAATGCAAAATGCAAAAAGCTGGTAACCCAAAACATTCAGGAAATCCAGGACACAATGAGAAGACCAAACCTAAGGATTATAGGGATAGATGAGAATGAAGATCTACAACTTAAAGGGCCAGCAAATATCTTCTACAAAATTATGGAAGAAAATTTCCCCAACCTAAAGAGAGAGATGCCCATGAATATACAAGAAGCCTATAGAACCCCAAATAGACTGGACCAGAACAGAAATACTTCCCGTCACATAATAGTCAAAACCCCAAATGTACTAAACAAAGAAAGAATATTAAAAGCAGTAAGAGAAAAAGGACAAGTAACATACAAAGGAAGACCTATCAGAATTACACCAGACTTCTCACCTGAGACCATGAAAGCTAGAAGATCCTGGGCAGACCTTATGCAGACCCTAAGAGAACACAAACTTCAGCCAAGACTACTATACCCAGTGAAACTCTCAATTGCCATAGATGGGGAAACCAAGATATTCCACGACAAAACCAAATTTGCAAGATACTTATCTACAAACCCAGCCCTACAAAGGATAATAGGGGAAAAATACCAACACAAGGGGGGAAACAACACCCCAGAAGAAACAAGATAGAAACCCCATCTCATCCAACCCAAAAGAAGAGAACCACTCAAATACAAATAATAATAACAATTCCCAAAATGTCAGGAAGTAATAATTACTATTCCTTAATATCTCTTAATATCAATGGACTCAATTCCCCAATCAAAAGACACAGACTAACAGACTGGATACGGAAACAGGACCCTACATTTTGCTGCATACAGGAAACACATCTCAGTGTCAAAGACAAACACCACCTTAGAGTAAAAGGCTGGAAGACAGTTCTACAAGCAAATGGTCCCAGGAAACAAGCTGGAGTAGCCATTCTAATATCAGATAAAATCGACTTTCAACCTAAAGTCATCAAAAGAGACACAGAAGGTCACTTCCTGCTTGTCAAAGGGAAAATCCACCAAGAAGAATTCTCAATACTGAACATCTATGCACCAAATGCAAGGGCACCCTCATTCGTAAAAGAAACTTTACTAAAGCTTAAAGCACACATCGCACCTAACACAATGATTGTAGGTGACTTCAACACTCCACTCTCCTCAATGGACCGATCAGGAAAGCAGAAACTAAACAGGGACACAGTGAAACTAATTGAAGCTATGGACCAATTGGATTTAACAGATATATATAGAACATTCCATCCTAAAACAAAAGAGTATACCTTTTTCTCAGCACCGCACGGTACCTTCTCAAAAATTGATCATATAATTGGTCACAAGACAGACCTCAACAAATACAAGAAGACCGAACTAATCCCATGTCTCCTATCGGATCACTATGGAGTAAAAGTGGTCTTCAATAGCAAGAAGAACTACAGAAAGCCCACATACACATGGAAACTGAACAATACTCTACTCAATGACACCCTGGTCAAGGAAGAAATAAAGAAAGAAATCAAAGACTTTTTAGACTTCAATGAAAATGAAGGTACGACCTACCCAAATCTCTGGGATACAATGAAAGCAGTGCTAAGAGGAAAACTCATAGCCCTGAGTGCCTCCAAAAAGAAACTGGAAAGAGCATACACTAGCAACTTAACAGCACACCTGAAGGCCCTGGAACAAAAAGAAGCTAACTCACCCAGGAGGAGTAGAAGAGAGGAAATCATCAAACTAAGGGCTGAAATCAATCAAGCAGAAACAAAGAGAACCATACAAAGAATCAACAAAACCAAGAGCTGGTTCTTCGAGAAAATCAACAAGATAGATAAACCCTTAGCTAGACTAACCAAAGGGCACAGAGATAGTATCCAAATTAACAAAATTAAAAATGAAAAGGGGGATATAACAACAGAAACAGAGGAAATTCAAAAGATCATCAGATCCTACTACAAAGGCCTATACTCAAAACAACTGGAGAATCTGGAGGAAATGGACAATTTCCTAGACAGATATCAAATACCAAAATTAAATCAGCATCAAGTAGACCAGCTAAACAGTCCCATAACCCTTAAAGAAATAGAAGGGGTTATAGAAAGCCTCCCAACCAAAAAAAGTACGGGACCAGATGGTTTTAGTGCAGAATTCTACCAGACCTTCAAAGAAGACTTAACACCAATACTCTTCAAACTATTCCACAAAATAGAGACAGAAGGGACACTGCCCAACTCATTCTTCGAAACCACAATTACGCTGATACCTAAACCACAAAAAGATCCAACAAAGAAAGAGAACTACAGGCCAATTTCTCTTATGAATATAGATGCAAAAATACTAAATAAAATTCTTGCCAACCGAATCCAAGAGCATATCAAAACGATCATTCACCATGATCAAGTAGGCTTCATTCCAGGAATGCAGGGATGGTTCAATATACGGAAATCCATCAATGTAATCCACTACATAAACAAACTAAAAGAAAAAAACCACATGGTCATCTCATTAGATGCTGAAAAAGCATTTGACAAAATTCAGCATCCTTTCATGCTAAAAGTCTTGGAAAGAGCAGGAATTCAAGGCCCATACCTAAACATAGTAAAAGCAATCTACAGCAAACCAGTAGCCAACATCAAAATAAATGGAGAGAAACTTGAAGCAATCCCACTAAAATCAGGGACTAGACAAGGCTGTCCTCTCTCTCCATATCTTTTCAATATAGTACTTGAAGTTCTAGCGAGAGCAATCAGACAACATAAGGAAGTCAAAGGGATACAAATTGGAAAGGAAGAAGTCAAACTATCATTATTTGCAGACGATATGATAGTTTACCTAAGCGACCCAAAAAACTCCACCAGAGAACTTCTACAGCTGATAAACAACTTCAGCAAAGTGACAGGTTATAAAATTAACTCAAGCAAGTCAGTGGCCTTCTTGTACTCAAAGGACAAGCAGGCTGAGAAAGAAATTAGGGAAATAACACCCTTCACAATAGCCACAAACAACATAAAGTACCTTGGCGTAACTCTAACCAAACAAGTGAAAGATCTGTATGACAGGAACTTCAAGTCCCTGAAGAAAGAAATCGAAGAAGACCTCAGGAGATGGAAAAATATTTCTTGCTCCTGGATTGGCAGGATCAATATAGTAAAAATGGCCATCTTGCCAAAAGCAATCTACAGATTCAATGCAATCCCCATCAAAATCCCAAATCAATTCTTCATAGATCTAGAAAGAGCAATTCTCAAATTCATCTGGAGCAACAAAAAACCTAGGATAGCTAAAACTATTCTCAACAATAAAAGGACTTCTGGGGGAATCAATATCCCTGACCTCAAGCAGTACTACAGAGCAATTGTGTTAAAAACTGCATGGTATTGGTACAGCAACAGGCAGGTAGATCAATGGAATAGGATTGAAGACCCAGAAATTAACCTACAGACTTATGGTCACTTGATCTTTGATAAAGGAGCCACAACCATCCGGTGGAAAAAAGATAGCCTTTTCAACAAATGGTGCTGGTTCAACTGGAGGTCAACATGCAGAAGAATGCGAATTGACCCACTCTTATCGCCTTGTACTAAGATCAACTCCAAATGGATCAAGGACCTCCACATAAAACCAGACACACTGAAACTATTAGAAAAGAAACTTGGGAAGACCCTGGAGGACATGGGCACAGGGGTAAAGTTCCTGAACAGAACACCAATAGCTTATGCTCTAAGATCAAGAATGGACAAATGGGACCTCATAAAATTACAAAGTTTCTGTAAGGCAAAGGACACTGTCAGAAAGACAAAACGGCAACCAACAACGTGGGAAATGATCTTCACCAACCCCACATCCGACAGAGGGCTAATATCCAATATATACAAAGAACTCAAGAAGTTAGACCCCAAAGAACCAAATAACCCTATCAAAAAATGGGGCACAGAGCTAAACAAAGAATTTTCACCAGAAGAAATTCGGATGGCCGAGAAACACCTTAAGAGATGTTCAACATCATTAGTCATCAGGGAAATGCAAATCAAAACAACCCTGAGATTCCACCTCACTCCAGTCAGAATGGCTAAGATTAAAAACTCGAGAGACAACAAGTGCTGGCGAGGATGTGGAGAAAGAGGAACACTCCTCCACTGTTGGTGGGATTGCAAAATGGTAAAACCACTCTGGAAATCAGTGTGGCGGTTCCTCAGAAAATTGGGCATGCCACTCCCAGAGGACCCTGGCATACCACTCCTGGGCATATACCCAGAGGATTCCCCTGCATACAACAAAGACACATGCTCCACTATGTTTATAGCAGCCTTGTTTATAATAGCCAGAAATTGGAAGGAGCCCAGATATCCCTCAAAGGAGGAATGGATACAGAAAATGTGGTATATTTATACAATGGAGTACTACTCAGCAATTAAAAATAATGAATTCATGCAATTTGTAGGTAAATGGTTAGATCTGGAAACTATCATCCTAAGTGAGCTAACCCAATCACAAAAGAATACACACGAAATGCAATCACTGATAAGTGGATATTAATGAGCCCAGAAGCCCTAAATACTCAAGGCACAATTAGCAAGTCAGATGACTCTCAAGAAGAAAAAAAGGAGAGAACCCTGGGCCTGTAAAGATTGGATCCAGTATTGTAGACCCAGAACAGAGAAATCGTGGGGGGGGGGGGGAAAGAGTGGGGAATAGCATGGGGGGGGATAGGAATTATGGGACATATGGTGGGGGGTACCTGGGAAAGGGGAAAGCCTTTGGAATGTAAACAAAGAATATAGAAAATAAAAAAAAATGATAAAAAAAAAAAAAGATGTATAAAGTTTTCAATGTAAATCTTTGATTTTATCACAAATGTTTCTAATTCCACGTTCAATTAATTTAGAAAGAATTTTTACATCAAATATTTTTATTTAAAATTTTCCATAAATTAGTCAATTTTAACATGTTTCTCTTTTTATTTCGTGAATTTTACCAGAAATATTTTACATATATATCTTCAATGTTATCTGAAAATATTTATAATTCCACCTTCAATCAACTTAGAATTATCTTCATGCCTATTATTTTACCTATATAACTTCCATGATGATATTTAATTTTAACATGTTTTTCTATATATTTCTGCAATTTTATCAGAAATAATTTCCATGTAAATCTTCAATTTTATTAGAAAATGTTTATAATTCCACATTTAATCAACTTAGGAATAATTTTATGTCTACCATTATTATAAAATTTTCCATGATAATCTTCAATTTTAACATGTTTTTCTACATTTTTCTACAATTTTATCAGAAATATTTTCCCCGTAAATCTTCGATTTTATCATAAAATGTTTCTATCCCATATTTCAATTAATTTAGCAATGTTTTTCATGTCTACCTCTTTACTCCTTAATTGTCTATGAAAATTGTCAATTTTAACCTGTTTACCTGAAATATTTTCCATGACAATCTTTAATTTTATCATAAAGTATTTTACTTCCCTTTACTTCCCTTTTCAATAAATAAAAAATAAATAAAGATGTACAAAAATTTATTTGATATGGGAAATGACTAATGGTTTACAGTATCTAAAAACCTATTTTCTAGTACCTAGAAGAAAGAGCAACGGAATTTTGACCTCTCTATACTGTAGGGTACTCTATAATCATTCAAAATAACTAATTGATTCAATATCTTAGTCATTTGGTTTTTACAAAATTCTGTAAATTAAATTGGAATGAGAGAAACCTTATATAATGAATTAAATATGCAGATCATTTAAAAATTAGTTATCAATCTATATTTGAATATGTGTAGGGTTTTGCATTAGGCACAAAATTGTGTTCAGTAAAATATTTTGAAACTTTAATTCTAAATAAAACCATATTTGACAGACAACTATAACATATAAAAATAGAAGAACTGGACAATATTAAAATATGTGGAGTATCCTTATTGGAATGTAAATACAGAGAAAAGGGAATCTGAGGATGCAGCAAGAAGCAGTCATCTTCAAATCAGAGAGAGAGAGGTTTAATAAGAAACTCTAAACCTCCTAATGCTTTCATATTAGATTTTAGTCTCTAGAAATCCAGAAATAATTATCTGTTCTGTAAATTAAGCAATCTATAATATATTGTTATGACAAGTTTAGATGATTTTTATAGGCATATGCATATAGTATATGAAAAAGCATATATATATATTAATAAAGACACATAAGTGTATTAGTATATATGTATATTTGTACATTTGTGTGTTTTTATGTTTGTGTCCATGCACATGTGTATGAGATTTTTTGGGTATGTAATTGTGTATATGTGTGTGTTTGTGTGTGTGTATGTGTGTGTATATGTGTAGGTGCCCATGGAGTAAAGACATGGGTATTGGCATGAGATTTCTGTCCTCTGTTAAAGCCCTTAATCTTGAATCACTTCTCCCACCCAGTATTAATTATTTCTAAAACATATCTGTAATTCAGAGTAAAGTAAGATGGAATATATTGTGACAAAGAGAAAAGAAATTAAATTTTCTACATCTTTACTTCCTTTTATACTGGATAAATGAGATTTGTTTTTTATTCCTCTTAACATTAGTTTTTAAGTTACACCATTTGTTTTCATACATTTTGGTTATATGAAACTCTATATTGTACAGCTTTGAATCATTGAATTGTAACATTAAGCAGTTCTTTTTTGTTGTTGTTGTTTCTTTAGAAAACTTATGAGAACTCCATTATATCTCAATTGGCTAAAACTCTTCCCTTGTGCAGGGTAAAGATAAAATTATAATTTTATTTCTTCAAATAGTTCATTATTATTCTTCATTTGGGAAAATAATTAATCATTCTAAAATTTTATACTACTTTATAACTTCAGTATTTACATATAACTTTTTTATAAGAAAAACCATTATTTAAGATTTCAAATAATAGAAGATATTAACAATAAGTTTTCAACATTTATATCAAAACGATTACTGTTTTGTTTTCCTTGTTCAGGTCTTTCCTTTTGGCCATAGAGTTCTCCTTGTGCAACAATTTTGAGAATCCATTCAGGAAAGAGTGTGGCAGGCAAGTTAGTTTCCTGATGGTGGCCCACCATTTTGGCGTAACTGTGATTCATGTGCTCCGAGGACAAATGGACCCAGGGACTTTTTCCCAAGATGGCTTCTTGATGGTGATATGCCTTTCCATGCTTGCGATTTCTGTATTCCTCGTGGAATACCCTCCAATCATGAGACCATAGATGTCCACTATGATAAAGTTAGGCCATGAACATGGAAAACTATTAATCAGCTTCTAGAATGAAAGATGAATAAAATGATTCCATTGAACTTTTAATAAACAATCCTGCTGTAATTAGCTCTTGTTTATCATTTCATCTGTGAGAAGATTCTTTTCTTATGTATATATATGTATATATGTTTGTTTATTGTGTGCGTATATGTGAATAAATGTATGTATTATGTGTGTATACATGTGAAATTGATGAAACTTGTTTGTTGGAACCCCTTTGCTTCTCTCTCTCTCTCTCTCTCTCTCTCTCTCTCTCTTTCTCTCTCTCTCTGATTTTTCTTTCTTTTTTTTTGATGGCCCCTTAAGAGTTTATAGAGTACAGAGTTTTTTTTACCTGTTACAAAGAGTACTGGCCCAGGTAATTAAGTTTATTTTCCTAATTGCCTGCTGCTATCAGCAGGAGACAATTGAAAGAAGCAATCAGCTTTAGCCCAAGAACAGTAGTAAATAGTCAAAGAGTGAGAAAGAAACAAAGTAGGAATGTAATAATTACAAATTTCCCCGAATTGATGACATAAGCAAAACAAAAAGAAAAATCTTTAAATCTGATGATGGAGAAAATTATGTCTTGATACATGGGATAACTCATAAAACATGAAATTGAATTAATGCAAATTCAACGAAAACTGTGAAAAAAGAACATAGATGTGTCTAAGACCAGCTTTGACATCAGGGGTAAACTGAGGCGGACATAGAGTTGGCAGTGGGGCCAACTGGTAGCTTCCTGGTAATGCTGTTCATTATGGCAGGCAATCAAAAAGGAAAAGGGTCCCTCAGTCCTTCCCCTAATTCTTCCATAAGACTCCATGAACGCCATCTAATGTCTGGATGTGGGTCTCTGTATCTGTTCCCATTGACTGCTAGGTGGAGCCTCTCAGAGGACATTTATGCTAGGATCCTATCTGCAAGCACAATAGAGCATCATTAATACTGTCAGGATGTTGGTTCTTCCCAGTAGAGTGGATTTCAGTTTTGTTCAGTTGCAAACTGCCCATTCCCTCTGTCTCTGCTCTATTTTCTCCCTACATATCATGTGAGCAGGACTAATTTCAGGTCAAAAGTTTTGTCGTTTGGATGCTCTCCTTATCCCTACTCTGGGAAGCCTACATAGCTTCAGAAGTGGCCATTGCAGAATCGCCCACTGCTGGGAGTCTCAGCTAGTTACTCCCATAGCACCCAGAGGGCTCTGCCTCTGTCCCAGTTATCTTGCATGTCTTAGATATGCCCCTACCACCTTCTAGCCCACTGTTAATTTCTGTTCTCTTTCCCACTCTGCTCTTACCTGATTGCCTTGAGCCCCTTCCCCTTCACCCCCCTTCTCCCATAAACTTCCCTCCCTCCCTCAACCTTTTATTTCCCCTTCTGAGAAGGATTCAACCATTCTCCCTTGAACCCTCCTTGATATCCGGCTTCTTAGTGTTTGCAGTAACATGATTATCCTGTACATTTATGGCACTGAGATAGTTGTTCCATTTTGTAATCATTGAAATTATTGTAATACAATGACTTTCTCTAAATTGCCTACATCTCAGTGCTTGCTACCTTAGATAACACTGTTTCCACTCAAACTCAGGAATTCATTTTGTGATTATCCACTTGTGGGTATATACCATGCTTATCCTTTTTGATCTGGGTTCCTTCACTCAGGATGACATTTTGAAGTTCATTCATTTGCCTACAAAATTCATAATGTCCCTGTTATTAATAGCTGAGTACTATTCCATTGTGTACATGAACCACATTTTTTTTCTTACCGTGTTTGAATCGTTTATGTCATCAATTTGGAAAACTTGTATTTATTACATTTCTTTTTTGTTTCATTCTCACCTTTGGTCAATTGAGAAAAAAAACTGAATGCATTATAAACATTTTAAAATTTATATTTTTATTCTTCACTGTATTATATAGACATAAAAATGCATTTTGAGATACTCTTTTTTTTTTTAACTTCAATACGATGTTTGAGATAGTGCCACATTTTTTCAACAATTGAAATTATTGTAATATAACACCTTTCTGTAACGTGCGAGCATTTCAGATAACATTGCTTCCACTCAAACTCAAGAATTTGTGCTGTGATTATGTTTTGTTTGCTGGTACAGAAAATTAATGAAGCACAGACACATTATCTGTGTCCATTTATCTGTGACATTTCATTTCCTATCATGTGTCTGTATACTTTCAGAGACACCATCCTACTCTTGCATTTGCCTTGTTTTTCTCTCTCTGTTGTTAAATACAACCCCATTGCATGAGCGCGAAAACATTTCCTTATGCATTCACCTGCTGAAGAAAGTTTAGGTTTATGAATGAAGCTTTGTAAACATTTATGTCCAAGGATATATTAATGTAAGTTTTAACTCCATTTTGATAATAGAATTGATTGTTTGTTAAAGATAAGTGTGTATGATAAAGTTTCCATGATAATTACAAACTGTTATATGCAAAATAAATCTGTGTCAACAGGATGTATAAAATTATTCACAATAAATGGCAGAATGTCTTTGAAAGTAAAAAAATTACAATTTTTGACTGATAAAAATGTAAGATACTGAAAAGAAGACATTTTAGTCATAAATACTATAAACATCTTAGCTGAGAGATTGTAGAAAGTGAAATAAAAAATTGTATTTGGCTGAATCAGAGATTAAATAAACAAAGGTAGGGTGCACATGTATTTATTCATGTGTGGGAAGATGTGTGTAAGTGAAGATGTGTGAGCTTGTGTAAGCTTTTGTGGTGTACACAAATGACAGGTATTTCTTAGAAAGGATATAAATTATTATAGCTATCTATTAGTGTAAATACTGGCTTATTAGGATATTGTGTATCAATTTTTGGGGGGAAAATACAAATATATCCTGCTAATTAACTTATGGATATTAGAAACTCACAATGATAATACCTAGATGATTTGATCATGGTTGTTTGCTGATTTTCAGTATTTTAATCACAATTTCATGTTGGAACCGTATTAAATAATTAATAATTTTAGAAGGCAAATTCTAGAATGAAGGTGAGATAATTATATGCAAGAAAATATCAAAACTAAATCAAATAAATAATATATATAAATATATTTGTACCATGTATTAAAACAATTTACTATATTGTACTCTTACATACATACATACTTACACACTCACACATACACACACACACACACACACATGCACACACATACACACACACTCTCACCACACACTCTAATGCCTAAGAAAACAGAATTTCATTGTGGGAATCTGAGTTTTCTGTATTGAATAACTTCTCTTTAATTGTAGTTCGCATATAAATATCCTATACTTTGTTTCTCCTTGCCTTCACACTGTGAGCAGCAAGGGGCATCTTGAGGGAGCAGAAAGAAGAGTGTTGATTATTTTCGGCTGTGTCATTCACTTCACTGTATCAAGGGAAAATGGGACATACTTAGGACTGCAGTTCTTATCTTTCTACTCAAAATTCTGTTTCTTTGTGTGCTGACAACTTATTGTGTCAATCACTACAGGTCTCTGCTATAGATATCCTCAGACTCTGGGATACCAAATATACTGTGATTACAACTCACCCAAATTGATGTTAATGTTTTCATTATTTACTTATTTTTACATATATATTTGTAGATATTGAAATCCTTTTTCTCTAGATAACTGCTAAGATTTGGTACAAGTAAATATGAAGAAATATAAAGTTCAATTCAACATATAGTTAAATATTGAAAGTTAATTATTAGTGTTGCACAGAATTTAACATTGCCTGAAAATGCATATGCTGATAGGAAAAAGTCGCCATTCTTTTGGAAAGAATATAAATTAGTATAGGCTCTCTATTAGTGTATTTTGCCAATATTTATTAGGATATTTAATTGTGTATCAAAATTTTTCTGGGAAAAATACAAATATATACTGATAATTGTGTTACAGCAATTAGAAACCCACAATAGTAACAGTTCAACTGGATGACTTGAACATGGCTGTTTGCTGATTTTCAACATATTAATTACGATTTTAGGTCCCAAATGAATTAATTAAAAACTACAAATATACATATGTAATGATATATGTCTATATCAATGAACTTCTGCCAATTGAAATAGTACAGTAAATAATTATAAGCACATAGGGTTGCCATATGTGTCTAATGACAAAGCAGAGCTTTGGGAAGATAGCTGAGTGATGCAGACAGATAAAGAGTAGTGGTAGTAGTAAAATGCTTCACAAAAATTAATATTTTAATATAGAATATTTTTTCTTTTTTTATTGGATATATTCTATATTTACATTCCATTTCCCTGTTTTGGTTCCCCACCCCCCAAAGGTCCCACATGCCCTTTTCCCTCCCCCTGCTCCCTCATCCACCCGTTCCCACTTCCCTGTTCTTGTATTCCCCTACACTGATGCTTTCCAGCATCAGGGTCCACTCCTTTCTTCTTGTCAGACATCATTTGGTATGTGAATTGTATCTTTGGTGTCCCAAGATTCTAAGCTAATATACACTTATCAGTGACTGCATACCATGGATATTCTTTTGAGACTGGGTTACCTCACTTAGTATGATGTTCTCCAGCTCCATTCATTTCTCTAAGAATTTCATGAATTCACTGTTTCTAATGGCTGAATAGTATTCCATTGTGTATATATACCACATTTTTTGTATCCATTCCTCCGTTGAGGGACATCTGGGTTCTTTCCAGCTTCTGGCTATTATATATAAGGCTGATATGAACATAGTGGAGCATCAAGCAATACTACAGAGCAGTTGTGTTAAAAAAATTGCATGGTATTGGTACAGTGACAGGGAAGTGGATCAATGGAATAGGATTGAAGACCCAGAATTGAAACCACACATATATGGCCAATTGATCTTCGACAAAGGAGCTGAAAATATCCAGTGGAAAAAAGATAGCCTTTTCAACAAATGGTGCTGGCTCAACTGGAGGTCAACATGCAGAAGAATAAGAATTGATCCACTCTTATCTCCTTGCACTAAGCTCAACTCCAAGTGGATCAAGGACCTCCACATAAAACCAGACACACTAAAACTAATAGAAAAGAAACTGGGGAAGACCCTTGAGGACATTGGCTCAGGGGGAAAATTCCTGAACAGAACACCAATACCTTATGCTCTAAGATCAAGAATAGACAAATGGGACCTCATAAAATTACAAAGTTTCTGTAAGGCAAAAGACACTGTCAAAAGGACAAATCGGCAACCAGCAAATTGGGAAACAATTGGGAAACCCCACATCTGACAGAGGGCTAATTTCCAATGTATACAAAGAACTCAAGAAGTTAGACCCCAGAAAACCAAATAACCCTATCCAAAAATGGGGTACAGAACTAAACAAAGACTTTAATATAGAATCTTAAGAATTATTCAAATGGAAATTACAAAATGCCTAATTGCATTTATATGTTTTATACTATTACACATGCATTATTTAAATATGCATAATAGCCTATGTTGTATCAGTATTTGAAGAAGAGAATACCACATAAATTAAATACTTAAATTATATTTTGGAATTGTACAAATGCATGTACAATATTCTATTCATAGTTTAGACACAAGATGATTTTTCTGAGAAGTGCTAAAATATGCTAGAATAATTCACAATACATTAAGCAATAGCACAAACGTGTTAGATAATTATAAACTTATCTTACCTATACTATTAGTAGAAATTTATTGCCTAGAAAAAGTTTTTGTACAAATTAAAGGAAACCCTCTAATCACTAGAGAAACTCAAAGAAAAAAAGCTCTAAAAAGTACCAGGCAGGAAACCAATAGTACAAATGCAAGTATCAGTCTGGTATTGGGTAAAAACAGGAGTCAGTAATTTAAAAGTAACTGGATTTAGTACAGAATCTTAAGAATTAATCAAATGAAATTAAAAAATACCTAATTATATAATAATATAGGCATTATCTAAATATGTATAATAGTTTATGTTGTATCTGTATTTATTAGTATAAAGATTATCTACAGGGAGCGGATTTAGTTTGATAGTAACAAACGAAAGTATAAATCAGTTGATTGGAACAGTCTAAAGATTTGACATATAATAATAAGCCAGATTGAATTGTTGAACCAAAGATATTTGAAGGCATCCTATTCATATTTATTTTCTTGATACCAACAATAAGGATTTTGACACAAAACATTAATTAATTAATTAATTATAGAATCTCATGATATTGCCTACACTTTCTTGTATTTCCATAATCTCAAATCATGAAATATTCACTAATGTTAATATGGGAAGACACTTGGGATTTCATATACACATTATAGATAAGCACACAAATTCATTTTTTGATGTCTGTGAATCCATTCAAAGTCCAGAATGAAGCTCTGTGATACCGTGTTCAACTCTATTCATTCACCAAGGTACCAATTCATTTCTTAGGAGACAGTACCATGCTGAATTTGACAACTTACCTGACATTATCTCTAACAAAATCATGGTTCAGTGTACTCACATTAACCTGTAAGCAAAAAGCTCTTCACTGCAGAAGGTACATAATTCAAGCTACCAGATACTGTGGGAGAAACAATGAGTATTCGTAGCTTAAAGTTGATTAAGTAGGGATGTTTTATTCTGGTCACTGTCATCCTTAAATATTATTTGTTCAGTATTCAAAAACATGTTGATTCAAATGTCTTTGCCTCACTTGAATGACAATGTGGAGGAAATTAGGTGCTGTATATAATTTCCTGGCATTCCTCTGTTGAAGGACATCTAGGTTCTTTCCAGCTTCTGACTATTAGAAATAAGGCTGCTATGAACATAGTGGAGCATCTTTTGGGCATATGCCCAGGAGTGGTAGAGCTGGGTACTCAGGTAATACTCTGTACAATTCTCTGAGGAACCACCAGACTGATTTCCAGAGTGGTTGTACCAGCTTAAAATCCCACTAGCAGTGGAGGAGTGTTCCTCTTTCTCCACATCCTTGCCATCATCTTCTGTCACTTGAGTTTTTGTTCTTAGCCATTCTGACTGGTGCGAGGTAGAATCTCAGGGTTGTTTGATTTGCATTTTTCTTATGACTAGGAATGTCTTTAGGTACTTCTTGGTCATTCAATATTCCTCCGTTGAGAATTCTTTGTTTAACTCTGCTCCCCATTTTTAAATAGGGTTATTTGATTCTCTAGAGTCTATCTTCTTGAGTTCTTTGTTTATATTGGATATTAGTCCTCTATTGGATGGACTGAGCCCAGGGTCCCCAATGGAGGAGTTAGCAAAAGGACTGAAGGAGCTGAAAAGGGTTTGCAATCCCATAGGAAGAACAATATCAACTAACCAGTGCTCCCAGGGACTAAACCAAAAATCAAAGAGTACACAAGGAGGGACCCATGGCTCCAACTGCATAGGTAGCAGAAGATGTCCTTGTTGGGCATCAATGAAGGAAAGGCCCTTGGCCATCCTGTGAAGACTCAATGTCCCAGTGAAGGAGAATCGGAGGTCAGGGAGGCAGGAGTGGCTGTGTGTGGGAACACCATCATAGAAGCAGCGGGATAGGTTTTTTTTGCAGGGTGGGGGGACAAGGAAAGGTAATAACATTTGAAATGTAAACAAAGAAAATATCCAATAGAAAAAAAAGAGCATGATCCCATTTTGTGAGTACTCCATAGCCTCAGTAATAGTGTCAGGCCTTGGGATCTCCCCTTGAGTTGGATCCCACTTTGGGCCTGTCACTGGACCTTCTTTTCCTTAGGCTCCTCTCTATTTCCATCCCTATAGTTCTTTCAGACAGGAAAAATTATGGGTCAGGGTTTTGACTGTGGGATGACAAATCATTTGATGCCCTGACTTTATTGAAGGTAATTTTTATAAGTTCATTCTCCCTACTGTTGGGCATTTCATCTAAGGTCCCTCCCTTTGAGTACTGAGAGTCTTTCACCTACAAGGTCTCTGGTGTATTCTGGAGGGTAACCCCCAACCTCCTACCTCCTGAGGTTGCCTGTTTCAATTCTTTCTGCTGGCCCTGGGGTCATCAGTTTTTTTTTTCCTTACCCAATGCCAGACCAGGTTCCCCCTATCCCCCCCACCAACTCCCCCCATCTCCACTTTCCCTCCCAGGTCAATCCTACCCAGCCCACTTGTGAATGCTTTCTTTCCCCTCCCGAGTGGGACTGAGGCATCCTCAATTGGGCACTTCAGCTTGTTGACCTTTATGAGTTCTGTGGACTGTATCTAGGGTATTCTGTACTTTTTTGGCTAATATCAACTTATTACTGAGTACATATTATGCATATACTTTTGGGTCTGAGTTATCTCACCCAGGATGATATTTTATAGCTCCATTCATTTGCATGCAAAACTCAGGATGTCTTCATTCTTAATAGCTGAACAGTATGCGATTGTGTAAAAGCACCACATTTTCTGTATCCATTCTTCAGTTGTGAGACATCTGGGTTGTTTTCAGCTTCTGGCTATCACAAACTCCAGAAGACCCAACAAGCAGCTAAAAGTGTCAGATGCAGATATTTGCACCCAGTCAATGAATGGAATTTGCTGACCCCTGTGGTTAAATTAGGGAAAGGCAGAAAGAAGCTAAGGAGAAGGGAGAACCTCTAGGAGGACCAGGATTTTCAATTTTTGGATCTCCAAGATCTCGCAGATATTGCACCACCAAATGGACAAAATACAGAGGCTGATATGAGACCCCTAACACATATACAGCAGAGGACTGCTGGGTCTGTGTTTAGTCAGAGAAGATTCACTTAACCCTCAAGAGACTGGAGGCTCCAGGGAGTTTACAGGTTGGGTGGGGTGGGTGTTAGGAAGAGCCTCATGGAGACAGGGGCGTGGGAAGGAGGTATGGTATGTGGAACAGTTGGAGGGTAGATAGGGGTTATGTAAAATTAAGTAAAAACTAAAAAAATATATATAGAGAGAAAAATAAAAGAACATGAAAATAAAAATAATTTCCTGATATTACAGAGTTTGGGAAAGTGTGCATCTCTGTTGTCTTTTAAATAATTTCAGCTTCAGTTTTATATATACAATCTAACTGGAGAAACAAGGAGCAAACAACAGTATATAATGCCCTATAAGTTTTAAAATCATCTCAGTGATGCTCACAGGACATATCACAAAGATTTTACAAAAAAACCTCCAGTGCAAGGGTCATAAAACAACTTAACATTAATTGATTCTGTTATGAGAAATGGTAAAATGTAGAATTTCAAGCAACGCAAAATGAAGTGAATTCGGAATACCATGAAATACTGGGATGTGCTGCAGATTCCAGAGGGTTACTCAATATATATCTGCTCCTAACTTAGAGTTACAGGTTAAAAAAAACTCAGGAAGGCAAAGAATAGAAGATAAAGAAAGTGATAAAACATTAGAGAGCTTGAGAAAAAGACCAATGATTCAACTGCAACAAATGGAAAATTTTGACACTTCATTGGAGCATAAGAATTTCTACAATTAATAAGATTATTTCTTGTGATTCAGAATTTAAAAAATAATTATTGGTACATTAGTATTGCAATCTTAGAATTAAATTCACATTTAAGTAAATTGTAAAATGACAGAAAAATATATAATACATATTTTATGAGCTTGATGGTATTATGCTTTATCATTATAGTTACATACAATCCCTAGTATGCTATATTTAATAAAATAAGAAAATCAGACTTTCAGCATGAATACAGAGTTTCAGTATAAAACAATTTATTTTTATTATAACTTAGTAGATGGTAGCAAGTTGGGACTAATGATAGTTTCATGAGAAATTTTGAAATATGTTAAAACATTTTTGTCATCTCCAACTACTTCAGTAAGAATAGTATACCAAAAGGATGTATTACATTTGTCATGCAAAAATATGACATATGTGTGCCACCTTGTATTTTTATATCTCATTTTGTTTAACAATTACAAACCCTGAACTTTATTTTTTATCAACTTATCCACACAGAACTTATCAAATCCAGATTTTCTTAGAAGCTCATTGCTATATGACTGTAAAGCAAACAATCATTACCACCTTCTGACATGATCAAATATTTTTAAAATGTGTTTATTATTCAAAGAGAGTTTTCATTCCTTAAGCTCTTAAAGAAGAGATCTTCAGGAAAACTAGGATTGTCTCTTGGATGGACACTGTTGAATTCTGAGTTCCCCTTCTTTCCTTCTTTCCTTGTTCCTTCCTTTCTCTCTCTCTCTCTCTCTCTCTCTCTCTCTCTCTCTCTCTCTCTCTCCCTCCCTCCCTCCCTCCCTCCCCCTCTCTCTCTTTCTTTCTTTCTGTCTTTTAGAAAAACAAACACACTTCTAATGGATGATACTAATAACAATAAATAGTAATAGTCATGGTGATAATAATAATAACATAAAATATGATAAGATAAAATAAAACCAAACAATTCAAAAAAGTACAGAAGAAACAAAGAAGAAAAATGACTAAAGAAAGAGTAACATAAATACAAATAAGTACACACATATATGAATTCCCAATACTCATAATCAGTAATCTGACAAAAACACAAAGCCAGGAGCCATAGTGTGCTAAGGCAGGAGTGGGTATGTGGGTTAGGGAGCACCCTCATAGAGGCAGGGGAGGGGGGAGGCAGAGGGGGGAGGAGATAGGGAGCTTGTGGAGGAGAAACTGGGAAGGGGAATAACACTTGGAATGTAAATAAATAAAATAATCACTAAAAAGTGAGTAAAAAGAATTTGTTAAATAAAAATTAGTCATCCTATAAACTCTGCTTTCTTACTATAAATAAAATTTATAGAGATAAAGGGTACCCCAAACTGTCCTTGATTTGATTTGTGTTACCCATGTTCTGATCAGCATGGGGCTCACCTTTAAGAGTAGTGTCAGGGCCTCAGAACAGTTCCCCTGTTCTGGCCTCAGTAGGAAAAGATGTGCCTAAAGGAGACTTGAGGCCCCAGGGAGGGGAGAAGCCCTGCTGTGGGCGAGCACCTTTTCTTCTGCAGGGGGAGGAGGTATGGGGTGAGGAACTGTGGGAGGGTGGGACAGGGTAGAGGACTATGGCTAGATTATAAAAATAAATGAATGAATGAATAAATGAATGAATAAATAAATAAATAAATAAATATAAATAAAAGAGTTGTTTTCCCAATGAGACTCTTGGGGAAGTTTCCAGTTAGGCCTCTGTCTTTTCTTCCACTATTAGTACACTTCGTTTATCAGCCAAATTCACTATTTTTTTCATTTTCATGTGTGTGTGTGTGTGTGTGTGTGTGTGTGTGTGTGTGTGTTTTAGAAAGCTATTATTCTAGGTGTTTGTATATGGCACATCACATGACCCTTAGTTTTAGCTGTCCCTGCCCTTATGCCCTCTCCTGATCCCTTCTTCCCTCCCCCTCCCCTTTAAGAATCCTGTTCTATGCTACCTGTTCTAGCCATAACTATCTATTCAATTTCCCCTTACCCATTCTTTCCCCTTAGTCCCTTACTCTCTACATACTATCTGGTGAATTTATCTAACTCTAAGACTTCTCTTGAATTTTGAGCACTCCACTTATTTATTCTTATTTTTAGCATTCTATGCATTGAGTATGTTTTGGTTTTCGTTTAAAGCATTTATTACTTCACTGTGAAAGCATTTTGGTTTCTAATTATTCAAGGTTTTTTTGTTAGTCTATTTGCTTGCTTGTTTTCATATCTTTGAAAGTTCTTGGTTTCTGAACATGTGGTTTGTTTTGTTTGGTTCACTTTGCTTCCAAATATTTGAAATAGTTTTGGATTCTGAACTTTTTTTTGGCAGTTTTGCTTCTGCTGTCTCTCCAATACCTAACTCCTGGAAGGAGTAAATATTGGGAAAAAAGACTCATTTCGCTACTTCAGCTATTTATATGCTAATTATCTTTATTCAAGTTGCAAGTATCTAAGAAAAAGGACATGTATTGGGAGATGTTTAGGCTTTATAGGTCACTTAATAGGGAACATTTGATCTGAAATTGGTTCTTTCCTTGAATGATAAACTACAAGTCCTAGCAAATATGTATTTATTAGAGCTGTTATATATATATGTATATATTCTGCTTTATGTACCAATTAAAATTATTTAAAGGGAGAAAATGTTGAAAAGTGACTAGAGTATTAAATTTTGATATTAGCAATGGATGTTTCAGCTAATGTCTTCCCCACTAGGTCCTGGGAGCCTCCTGCTTTCATGGCATCTGGGACTTTCTAGTGGTTACTCCCAGTTCCCCATCTCCCACTACTTCACACCTCCATTCAATTTCCTGACCCTCTGTACTTCTCTCCCCATCTCCTTCCACACCTGATCCTAACCCCCCTTTTCCCTCCCCTCTTCTCTCCCTCCCAGGGCTCTCCCTCTCTCTACCTCCATGATAATTTTGTTCCCCCTTTGAAGGAGGACTGAAGCATCCACACTCTGGTCTTCCTTCTTCTTGAGCTTAATATGGTCTTGGCCTAAATGACAAGAAATAGTGTTCTTTGTTTTATAAAATCAGTATTTCAGCTATCATATGACCTGATTTTTTTTTTTTGTTTATTTTTTGGGGAAGAGTTTTTCTGTTTGTCTTTTTTTGTCTTTTCATTATTGTTGTTTCTGTTTTTTTTTCTTTTTCTTTCTCTTTCCTAGTCAGAGATGGCCTACTTTGAATGATCTGCAGGTACCTGGTAAAATTTTACTCAATGCTGATGGATCATTGAGAGTAAAATGCTGATGTAAGATTCTGATTCATAACTTGTTCCTCTGCAGTGGTCAGATCAACAAAATGTACCTTTCATTAATAGTATAAGAAGTAGATTTATGAAAAGAGCATTCTATATATTTTAAAGCCTCCTTTTGGGATTCTTTGCCTGCCAGGCTTTGTAATAGGAGCCAAAGCTGATCAGTTATATAAATTGTTAATTCAATAGATTAATAGGTCTAATTAGACTGGTAAGTAGCATGTAGCACCACTAATTACAGAGAGGTAAGATGTGGGAAGTTACCATTGCCATAATGGAAAACATTATAATATAATATAAATATAAATCCATGGTTAAAGGACCCTACCTGAATTGGAAAATTTGAGCTAGTTAATCCCCTGCACTGAGAAATACTTAATATGTTTTATCAGTTTAACTACTAGTATTTTCAAACACTAGTTTTTGATGGGATAGACCGAATTTCTTCTGGTGAAAATTATTTGTTTAGCTCTGTACCCCATTTTTGTTAGGGTTATTTGGTTCTTTGGGGTCTAACTTCTTGAGCTCTTTGTATATATTGGATATTAGCCCTCTGTCAGATGTGGGGTTGGTGAAGATCTTTTCCCAATTTGTTGGTTGCTGTTTTGTCCTTCTGACAGTGTCCTTTGCCTTACAGAAACTTTGCATGACACTTCCAGAGGACCCTGTCATACCACTCCTGGGCATATACCCAGCAGAATCCCCTGTATACAATAAAGACACATGCTCTACTATGTTCATAGCAGCCTTATTTATAATAGCCAGAAGTTAGAAGGAGCCTAGATGTCCCTCAAAGGAGGAATGGATACAGAAAATGTGTATTTATACAATGGATTTATTTATACAATGGAATACTACTCAGCAATTAAAAATAATGAATTCATGCAATTTGTAGGCAAATGGTTGGATCTGGAAAATATCATCCTAAGTGAGTTAACCCAATCACAAAACAATACACATGAAATGCAATCACTGATAAGTGGATATTAATGAGCCTAAAAGCTCTGAATACTCAAGGCACAAGTAGCAAATCAAAAGATTCCCAAGAAGAAGTAAGGAAAGGACCCTGGTCCTGAAAAAACTGGATCCAGATTTGTAGGAGAGTACCAGAACAGAGAAATGGGGGGTGGTGGTTGGGGAATGGGTGGAGAGAAGAGGACTTATGGGACATATGGTGAGGGGGGAACTGGGAAAGGGGAAAGCGTTTGGAATGTAAACAAAGAATATAGCAAGTAAAGAAAGAAAAAGAAAAAAAAACAAAACAAAAAAGAAATATTTTCCATGTAAATCTTCAATTTTATAATAAAATATTTCTAAATCATTTTTCAATTAAAATTCTCTTCAAATGGAATAACAAAAATAAACATTTCCATAGAAAAACACATAAATATAAAAACATAAAGTATGATTAGTTATATTAAAGTTTATTCCAAAAGATTTTTGGTTATACAGTGAATGATAGATAATCTAATATACCTTATATTTAAACTTAGCTATCTATTAATATTTTTACTATTATATATTTAATTAGGTTGATTCTCAAATATCTCTGTAAGGAAAGATTTCAAATGATATTTTTCTTTTGTCTTTAATTTTAAAGTTTGTTGATATGGTGAATTTACAGTTTTTGAGAACTACAAAAATAGACATTTCCACTTTAATGTGACATTTTGTCAACTACAAAACAAGTATGTGATGCCAGTCAGAGTTGTCTATTTAGTTTTTGTCTGAATGAGCTTTCTAAGTGTAGGAAAGTTGAAATTATCAACTACCACTATGTGATTGATAATATGGGATTTTAGCATCAACAGTGTTTCTTTTATGTATTTGGGCATCTTTGATTTTGTATATAAACTTTTTTTTGTGAACCTGTATTGTTATTCCCTATCCGTTTTGATTAGTGTTAGGTTAAAGTCTATTTTTCCATTACTGACACAGCTCTGACTACTTACTTTTAGATCAGGCCGTGCCCAACGAGATTTCTTTCATCCCTCCTGGCTAGTATCTAAGGTAATAGAAAGTACTGTGGAATCTTCAAGAGATGAAATGTAGCCACAAAACCAAGAATTAACCCTATAAGAAACGATAGTGACCTCCTTATTTATTATGCTGATACAATAGTAAAACAAGTATTTTGGGAGTAAGAAAATACATTCTGATTGGATTTATGCACAGTAGCCAAGGACCTGAGACTGAATACATCATGAACTTAAGGAAAAACCAAATGTTACAGTTGTACTAAAGGAATGTTGTAATAAAATGACTACTAATGATGTTCTGCTATACATATAGATCAGTGCTTGGCTTGGCTTTCAACAGGGAATCTTTCTCCTGTATTCAATGGAAAATAATGTAAAGACCTGCAATTGAGTGAATGATTTTGCAATGTTCAAACCTACACTGTATCCTCTGCACAGTGATAAAGGAGTTATGCAGAAGAGGAAGAAGAAATTGTGTAAAAGATGGAGAGGATATATGAGTCCAAGAAAACAGGCATAGAAAGACAGATGTATAAATGAAGTCATGTAGATTGTGGCACCATGTGCAGGAATTTCATAGGTTTAAGACAGACAGAGTGACATGGCTGAGAATTAGACACCGGCTCATATCACTACCAAGAAGCCATTTCTAATTAATAAAATAACTTGTGAAGAAAAAATTAGTTCTTGCAAATCATATCTGACTGGCTATTCAACAACAATTAAGGGGAGTCCCAAGCCTAGCAGTAGAGAGCCAACTCAAATTTAACTTCATAGTATTTTTGTATATGTTTTGTCTGATATTGTTTTGTTTGGGCATTTTTGACATCTGATTGTGTATTATGGTTACCAATTTTGTGTTTTCAGGGGTTATATCTGTTTTAATGCATCTTTGTTTTTCTTTTTATTTAAATTATGGTTCTAGTGGTTTGTTGTTGATTTTGTATTTTTGTTTGCCTGTTTATTTTCCAAGTAGAAAGATAAAAAAATGGTGAGGAGGATCTGGGAGAAACTGCAAAAGGAGTAACTGTGATCAGAATATTTTGGATTAATTTTTCCATTAAAAAACAAGGTGATATTTCATTTATAATAAATAGATATTTTTAAAATTAATTATTAAAAGATCCATATTGTTATTATAAATTTTATTATTAAACATTTACCACATATATACTTACATTTTTGAAACATCTTAGCTTTTCTTAACTTATAATTTAAGAAGTGTATGGCAACATCACATACTGTTCAGGAAGTCATACTGTTGAAGTATCATAGGTGAAACTTCGCAGTCATTCCTAGAAGGTAAGATCTGACAGTACTCTTCCTGGTTCTCTAGCCCTTAAATTTTCAGATCCCTCTCCTGAGATGTCCCATGAACCTTGAGAGTTGTTTTATAGATGCATGTATTAGATGTGGGCACCACAGGAACAGTTGTACTTTGCGTTTTAACAACTTGTGATTTTTTTAATGATATTTCTGTGTTCCAGAGAGAAGCTTCATTGATTATGGGTGAGAACCAAAATCATAACACTGATAAGCTTGCTATCATGGAATAGAAAATATCACTAGTCTCCAACTCTAGACAAAGAATTACAGGTAAATAAGGGCTGCTGATTAAGTGAGCAAGCCAGACCAGGGATGAGTTCTTTAATTGTTTTTTGACCTTCTAGTGGTCATTACTGAAGGCAAATACATACAAGGCACACTAAAGAGAATTGTAAGACCCTGGAGGACATGGGCACAGGGGGAAAGTTCCTGAACAGAACACCAATAGCTTATGCTCTAAGATCAAAAATTGACAAATGGGACCTCATAAAATTACAAAGATTTTGTAAAGCAAAGGACACCTTCAGAAGGACAATTCAGCAACCAACAAATTGGGAAAAGATCTTCACCAACCCCACATCCAACAGAGGGCTAATATCCAATATATACAAAGAATTCAATAACTTAGACCCCAGAGAACCAAATAACCCTGTTAAAAATGGGGTACAGATTGTAGGAGAGTACCAGAACAGAGAAATGGGGGGGTGATTGGGGAATAGTTGGGGGGAGAGGACTTATTGGACATATGTTGGGGGGGAACTGGGAAAGGAGAAAGCCTTTGGAATGTAAACAAAAATTTAGAATAAAAAAATGAAAATAAATAAATAAATAAGAAAGGGTTTTGGGGAAAAAAGAAAAAGGAGGAACAAAGTATGGATACTATGGTCCTTCTTAAAAAGGGGACCAAAATACCCACAGAAGGAGATATTGACAAAGTGTGGATCAGAGTCTGAGGGAAAGACCATCCAGAGACTACCCCACCTAGGGATTCATCCCATATACAGTTACAAAACCTAGACACTTTATTGTATGCAGGGGAATCCTCTGGGTATATGCCCAGGAGTGGTATGCCAGGGTCCTCTGGAAGAGGCATGCCAAAAAAAAAATGGGGTACAGAGCTAAACAAAGAATTTTCACCAGAAGAAATTTGGATGACTGAGAAGCACCTTAAGAGATGTTCAACATCACTAGTCATCAGGGAAATGCAAATCAAAACAACCCTGAGATTTCACCTCACACCAGTCAGAATGACTAAGATTAAAAACGCAAGAGACAACAGGTGCTGGTGAGGATGTGGAGAAAAAGGAACACTCCTCCACTGTTGGTGGGATTGCAAGAAGGTACAACTACTCTGGAAATCAGTCTGGGGGTTCATAAGAAAATTGGGCATGACACTTCCAGAGAACCCTGTTATACCACTCCTGGGCATATACCCAGAGGATTCCCCTGCATGCAAAAAAGACACTATGTTCCACTATGTTCATAGCAGCCTTATTTATAGTAGCCAGAAGATGGAAAGAACCCAGATGTCCCTCAAAGGAAGACTGGATACAGAAAATGTGGTATATTTATACAATGGAATACTACTCAGCAATTAAAAACAACGAATTCATGAAATTTGTAGGCAAATGGTTGGAACTGGAAAATATCATCCTAAGTGAGGTAACCCAATTACAAAAGAATACACATGCAATTCAATCACTGATACGTGGATATTAATTAACCCAGATGCTTTGAATACTCAAGTCACAATTAGCAAATCAAAAGATTCCCAAGAAGGAAGAAGAGGACCATGGTCCTGAAAAGACTTGATCCATTATGGTAAGGGAGTACTAGAACAAAGAATTGGGGGGTATTTGATTGGGGATTGGGCAGAGGGAAGAGGACTTATGGGACATATGGTGAGGGGGGTTCTGGGAAAGGGGAAAGCCTTTGGAATGTAAACAAAGAATATAGAAAAAAACTGGAAAAAAAGAGAATTGTACTGTTTGCTATTTTTATCCATTTGATTATTATACATATATGCAATGATAAGAATTAAATTAAAATAGACTTAAAATTGAGGAGTGAGGGAGGTACATGATAATGAATTCAAATAGCCAAAAGAATAATGTCATTATGTTTCAATTAAAAGTATTGTTTATATTTTAAAAGTAATAAAAAGAAGTGTCTAACAATATACATATAAATAATGAAAGACATTTTCACAGTGCTACATTTTTAACATTTGAATATTTATTGGAATATAGTTAAGAATGGAGTCATGAGAGAATTCTGAGTGATTGTGAGAAAAATCCAGAAAAACAAGAGTCTTGTGACCTAGGTTTCTCCAAAACACAAAATTTTTCTTGAAATATGTTTTTAGCCGATCTTAGGTAGAGTGGAAAGGAATGAATTTAATGCAAATTATTACAACAAGGCTATTATTATGTTTGTATGTCTCTATGGAAAAAAAATTTTTCCCCATGTACAGCTTGTCTGCCATGTATGGCTTGTCCTTTGCATTATATACTTTAATCATGTGGTTCCCTTTAATCCTCAAAGCATAAACTGTCCGATGATCTAAATTAAGTTGGCTATTCGGTGAGACTTTGGTTCACCTCATTGATGGGATCAATAATATATAAATATAAATAATATACATATACAGATACAGATACATATACTATGAATACCAACTTACTATTATTTATTGAACATAAACACGTCCATATACAGACAAAGACATATTTATATGTTTATATGAATTTATTTATTAAAATAATAGAAAATCCCTTTCAGGTGAGCAACTCATAAGCAGAGTTAAATCTACTGTCGAACCTGGGTTTAACCCAGGAACTGGAGTTAAGACGAGGAAATATTAAAGAGAGCCAGTTTCAAAAGAAAGAAAAATATATCCTAGTCTCAGCACCTTTAAAAATCTTCTATGTGTTCCTTATCAAATATAAGTAGGCTCTACTACATTCCTTCTCAAGGATACCCACCATTTTGTTTTTCATAATTATCACTTGACTTTCTATAGGGAAGAGAAGTAGTTGTGTAAAATAAAAATCAATGCAAAATTCAGGAAAATTTTCTGCGAGTCATACTCTCTTCTGTGCTATTTAATCTTTGTAAGTGTTCTTTATATAACAGTAAGTCTTAGGCAAGCTTGACAGGTTTGTGTACACGTGGTTGGGAACTATGATGGTTGCTCCAATCCCAGAGTCTGTGCACTTTAATTTCAAATCTAGGTTTTTTTTATTTTTTTTTTATTTTTTATTTTCTATATTCTATGTTTACATTCCAAAGGCTTTCCCCTTTCCCAGTTCCCCCCCAACCATACATCCCATAATTCCTCTCCTCCCCAACTATTCCCCAATCATCTCCCCCCCCCACGATTTCTCTGTTCTGGGTCTACAAAACGGGATCCAATCTTTTCAGGTCCAGGGTCCTCTCCTTTCTTCTTCTTGGGAATCATTTGACTTGCTAATTGTGCCTTGAGTATTTAGGGCTTCTGGGCTCATTAATATCTACTTATCAGTGATTGCATTTCATGTGTATTCTTTTGTGATTGGGTTAACTCACTCAGGATGATATTTTCCAGATCTAACCATTTACCTACAAATTGCATGAATTCATTATTTTTAAGTGCTGAGTAGTATTCCATTGTATAAATATACCACATTTTCTGTATCCATTCCTCCTTTGAGGGATATTTGGGCTCCTTCCAATTTCTGGCTATTATAAATAAGGCTGCTATAAACATAGTGGAGCATGTGTCTTTATTGTATGCAGGGGAATCCTCTTCACACAACTCTTCTGAATAAGAAAAACAGTGGATGTAAAGTAGAAAACTGTGTGTCAAAGTAATGTTTCAAGAGGTTTGAAAAAACCAGATTGATCGTCAAAGGTTGATGTTACAGATGTTAGGCAACATTCTCAGTTATTCTTCAAGTGTTATACATACTTCTTTGTACTGAATCAATTTCAGTTTTTCTAGTATACCATTTCAAAATGGAATAGATTTAAAAAAAATAATAAAAAAAGAAAAGGGGAGACAGCAGTGGTGCACACTATTCTTAGTATTTATGAGGCAGTGGCAGACAGATCTCTACGTTAGAGGCCAACCTGGTCTACAGAGAGACTTCCAGAAGAGCCAGGGCTACACATAGAAACTCTATTTTGGAAAACAAACAAAATCAAAAACAAAAAGACAGAAAAGAAGGAGGGAAAGAAAGAAAAAGAAAGAAAGAAACAAAGAAAGAAAGAATAAAAGAAAAGTCACATGTATTATATATGAAAATAAAGCTATTTTAAAAGCAAAATGTATAACTTAACTTTCAAAAATATTATAAAGAAAAATAACTATTTTATTACATAGTATGATACAATCTATACAATAGGCACAACTTCTTGGAGAAATGGAGATGATGTATACTGTAGATAGACATATGGAAGTGAGATACACAGAATATAAATGGAACGATTTCTTTCTGAACTGAAAATCACTAATGACCTACTTAGTCACATGTCTTTCAAGAAGGGTGTATTTGAATGAGAAAATAAATGATGGTATTTTAGCTATTATTTGTTCTCATGAACTTTGCACAGGTCTTTACAAGGTAAAATTGAAACAGTTGTTTTATAGCAATCTTTGTGATTATTGGTATTATGATTCTTCCTTTAAGTATGACCTTCTAAGTATGAAGGTAGCTAGGAAGCTGATCACTGAAGCAGCGGCCAGTAGTGATGTTTTTTAAATAATATCCAGAAGTTTTCCAAGGCCATTTAACAAGCTTTCCTCAAATGTAAACTATTCAATCTCAGGAGTATTTCAGTGTTTAATGTCTACAGTCTTCAGCCAGGGAACAATTTAAAGCAGTACTTAAGTCTATTTTATTTCATAATGTAAAAGTCAACTTTTTAAATGTTATGTATTTTTAGATATTATCACATAAAGAATACTATAGGCAATGGATATTTCTTATGCTGAATGGATAGATATGTGATAGATAGATAGATAGATAGATAGATAGATAGATGATAGATAGATAGGTCAGATGATAGAGTAAATAAACAGATATTAGATTAGATACATAAATGGTAGATGGATGAAGGGTTTTTTATAACCCCCTTTAGGCTCCACTCAGAAACTAGGCCATAAACCATTGCTACCCATCCTACATGTAAGGTACTTTGCTTCTGCAACTGATCTCTATGGGTTGCTCTGAGGCAAGAAGCTAGAAGCTACAGTCTCCATTTTAGCACCTCATAGTAAAACAGCCAGAGGCCAGGTAAAGTAGCCTTCGTTCTATCTTGGCAGGAATTGCTCTGCTCTAAATTGAAGTCCCTGGCAGAAAAGGGGAGGAAAACCTGCCTCTGCTATAGTTCTCAGCACTCTATACTACTTTTAGAGTGTGTAATCATATGGTAAAAATTCACTACAAATTTTGCTCATAAACTCAGTTCAAAATTGAAGAAGGTATTTATAACAGATAATGTCTCCATGCATATCCACTCAGAGTAATGATCTGACGAAACAGTCATCATTTGTTACTAGTTTACAGATTGCTGAAGAATTAGAATAGTAACTAAGTAGCCCTTGAAGTTTTGTATAAATAAACTCAGTCAATATTTTATCTTTTATCCTTGTACCTGTGGTATAATATCATTAGCTCTTCTTTGTGACCTGAGTTCATGGTTTTTATAACCTCTTGGAATGTGCTCTAGGTTTTAGAAGTTTGTTTGTTATCTCAGAAACAATTAAGCACTTCTGTAATAAAAGGCCCTTGAATCTCTTTGTCTGGGCCACCTTTCTTAAATTACCCTAGCATGCTGATCATTTCTGAAGAATAATCCTCTTTGTTCTTACATACTATTTAAGTTTAGGATCTTCCTTCTGTGATGCTTGAATTCTAATGGACAGATGTGTATGTATATACATAAATACATAGATGATTGATAGTCATATATATGTGCGTACACACACACACACACACACACACACACATATATATATATATATATATATATATATACACATATGCAGACACATAGGAACATACAGATAAGTACAGTCTATTGTAGTTAGGAGCAAATGATAATAATGAAGTATCAATCATGTGGTCTTTATTCAGGATATAAGATTATTCAGCTATTATTGAGAGAACTTCGAAATAATTTGGGGTCAAGATTATGTTTAGTAGCATAGATATTGCATAGTGTTCTAGTTTACTTTCTTCTTGATGGGAGTAGCAGACTTACCAAAGACAACAACAAAGAAAGGATTTTTTTCAGCATATGCTGAAACTCACAAACCATCAATTAGGTATAAGGGTCCCTCATTCTCTAAAGAAATACCTCAGAAAACTAGCATACAAAAGCAAAGAGCATTTTTTTTTCTACAGAAATCCAGCATGTACAGGTCTACCATTCACCAAGATGGAGTTGGCCTTGCAGGCACAATTTAAAGTAGATTAGAGGAATTCCTAAACTATGGATAGGGTAGGTAACTTTTAACTTGATTGATGGGCTTGCTCTCTAGGGGTCTGGGTGTCTTTGGTATTGGTTAGGGCTGGAGAGATTTTCAGAAGTGAGCCTAGCATCATGACAAATACAGAGGGGGACGCTCTCAGCCAGCCATTGAACTGAGCACAGGGTCCCCAATGGAGGAGCAAGAGAAAGGACCCACGGAGCTGAAGGGGTTTGCAGCACCATAGGAGGAACAACAATATGAGCCACCCAGTAACCCCAGAGCTCCCAGAGACTAAACCATCAACCAAAGAGTACACTTGGAGGGACTCATGGCTCCAGCTGCACAAGAAGCAGAAGATGGCTTGTTGGACATCAAAGCGAGGAAAGATCCTAGGTCCTGAGAAGGCTTGATATTGTAGGAGAATGCCGGGACAGGGAAGCAGGATTGCGTGGATTAGTAAACAGGGGAGTTGGGTGGGTTAGGGGATATTCGAAGGGAAACCAGGAAAGGGGACAAAATTTGAAATGTAAATAAGGAATATATCTAGTAAATAAAAAAGAAAGAAAAAAAGAAAGGAAGGAAGGAAGAAAGAAAGAAAGAAAGAAAGAAAGAAAGAAAGAAACATCCTGAGTGATTATTTTTGCCTCAGGACAGATGTTAAGGCAGTTTCTGATTATCTACCCCTAGGTGGTGTTTTTTCATGTATCTGTCTAGCTTATACTTGCCCAGTTCTGGGAAACAGAAAGTTAGGCCTGGTCTTTTGAACTGCCAGTTTGGAGCCTGTCATGAAGTCAGCCTGGCTTAGTTCTCAAAGAGGGAAGTCATGAAAGCAGCTCTAACAGAGACTGAAGCACTAACTATGGTGCAATGAGGCTTACAAGTTTGCTTCCTGCCTTAAGCTCAACTAGCTTTCTTACACAGTCCAAACACCTCATGATGGTCATACCCCACCATCGTGTGCAAACCCCCCCCCCATTCAGAGGGCAGCTAAAGATGGCTCAGATGCTGAAGGCCAGCAATACAGTCTGTTCTCCTCCCAAAAACCAAAATCAAATTCAAATAGTAAACAAAATAAAAAGGAATTTGTTTTCTCTAGCTGAGAAACATAAAATAGCATGGACACTGTATATTATGCTTCTTGATTAATTAGATTTCAGTTAGTGGCAGTTGCCTTTATTCTTTATTCTACTGTAGATAAGCATTTCTGTTGGTACAAGAACTTAGTATTCCTCGTTGTATGGACTAATATATGTACAAGGAAGTCTTATTTAAGTTTTCATTTACTTTCTGTATTATCATACCAGTGTCAATGCTTATCTGCAGAGAGACAAGCCTGGCTGCTCCTGAGAAAACAATCCACCAAAGACTTAATTAAAATATCTGTCACTGATCATTGATTATCCAAGGAAAACAACTCCAAGTAAGTCCTTTAAAAGTGGGCTATAACGCCCTCTCCGCCAGATCGCCGCCATCATGGACACGAGTCGCGTGCAGCCCATCAAGCTGGCTAGGGTAACCAAAGTGCTGGGCAGGACCGGTTCCCAGGGACAGTGCACGCAGGTGCGAGTGGAATTTATGGATGACACCAGCCGCTCTATCATCCGAAACGTCAAAGGCCCTGTTCGAGAGGGTGATGTGCTCACCCTGTTGGAGTCAGAAAGAGAAGCTCGGAGGTTGCGCTGACCTGGGCTGCTGGGTCCTGGACATCCACCACTTAGCCCACAGAATGACCTGCAACTGTTGAATAAAGCATTTGTATTAAAAAAAAAAAAAGTGGGCTATAACTTATTCATTCATAGAAATTTTTATGAAACTTTACCTCTCTTTGGAAAAATCTACATCAAATCCTATATGTAAGCCAAGCATCTTCACCATTTTAGTCACCATTCTCGCCTTTGGTTAGCAAATGTAAAATCAAGTATTACTGCTTTCCTTTCTCAAGAAATACGGCAACTCCTTTGGGGTTAGATATTTGTGATGAGAATTTTTGTTTGACCCCAGCTTTACTCTGCCATACCTAATACACAAAGGTTATGCTTTGAGATGTTTTTCATGGCCTTTCTTTAACATACTCTCCTTCTATCATCTTTGTTTTTTTTTTTTAATTTGCTTTTTCAAGTACCAGCATTTTACTATCAACTGTGTCAGCATTGGATGGCTTGAAATGCTAGCTCTTAAATGTCAGATCTTGTAAAAACTGGCTTGGAGAAGACCTGGCTCAATAAAACTGTGTCACTGCTTAATAAGTTCTACATGACAAGGATAAAAATTCAAAGGGCAGGGTTTTTTTCTTCTTTTTCTTTTCTTCTTTTTTTCTTTCTCTACTATAATGTCAGCACTGCTAGGAAGCAAGCAAAGCATATTACCCCAGAACATTAATGATCACTTAAGTTGTTTTCCTGGCATAATGTCATCATGTTAAAAATTATTGTTCTTCCCATTTTAGTAAGAACAGCAGAAGCGACACAAACAATGCTTAATTAATTATCCAGCTTTGCAATGTAGGAGTTGTTGTTTTGCCTGTGGACTGCTGGAAGCTTGTCAGTAAGATGCTCGGCACCTGAAGGGCTGTTTGCTAACAGTGATCAGTGCCTGTCAGTACATGCTAGCGAGGGGAGGGATAGAAAGTGATGCACATAGAGATAATAAGTATGCTTGTCACAACACCTGTCACGCAGGAAGGGCTTCTCAATGAGAAAAGTGTTTACTGTGATCTCAGTGCATCTCCTTTCTTAATTTAACTCAAGTATTTTTTTTCCTTTGTACAAAAAGAACAAAATGAGTTCCTGAGATACATTACCCAAAGAAGGAGTGTGATACAGGTTATAAGCTGAAATAAAAAAAATTCTCTGAATATTGTCATATTAACTAGTAGTAACTTGGAGAGGATGTTACTGTAGAGATATTTTATATTAGGAGTTGAAATAGCAGCATTAAACTTTCTATAATTTTCTCCTCTCCCTTCTCTCTTTGAGTCCTTTGATCGTAGCATTTGAAAGTTTTAAATAGCTCTTTATATATATATGAGAGACCAATTATAAAAAATAATGAAAATAATTGTTACTTTTAAAGAAAATTCTGGTTGTAGTAAGCGTCCTACATTCTTTTCAAAGCTTATGTATTTCATATTGATTTGATCAGCCTATTTTTTGCCATATCTATCTCCTGCCTCTGTCCAACCACTGGAGGTCTTAAGTGAGGGTGCTTTGGTTCCTCTGAGAAAGGCAACACAATACTCACAGGAGCAATAAAGGAGACAAAGTGTGGAGCAGAGACTGAAGTAAAGGCCACCCAGAGACTGCCCTGCCTGGGGCTTCATCCTATAAATAGTTGCCAAACTCTGACACTATTATGGACAGCAAGAAGTGCATACCAAAAGGAACGTGCCATGGTTGTCTCTGGAGGGACCCTGCCAGAGCCTTACACATACAGAGGCAGATGCTAGCAGTCAACCATTGGACTGGGTGTGGGGTGCCCAATGGAGGAGTTGGAGGGTGGTCCGGAAGAGCTGAAGGGGTTTACAGCCCCATGGGAAGAAATGGATGCAAGCCACAGACACCACAGGACTCCCAGGGACTAAACCACCAACCAAGGGTACATATGGTTCCAGCTAAAAATGTGGCACAGGAATTCCTTGTCGTGCATCAGTGGGAGGAGTAGTCCTTGGTCATGTGAAGGCTCAATAGAGGCACCAACAAAGGGAAATCGAGGGCCAGGGGGACATGGAGGGGCATATACAGGAGGTCAGGGGTGGGAGGAGGGGCTGTGGGATTTGGGGGAGGGGGATACCTGGAAAGGTTTTACCATTTGAAATGTAAATGAAGATTATATTCAATAAAAAGAAAAGAAAAAATAGAATTTATTCTAGATATTATTACACAGTCAGGTACAGCAAGACAAGGCTTTTTTCTTTTTTTCTTTTTTAATTATTTTTTAATTCTTTTACATTTTTATTAGGTTTTTTTTCTTTTTTCTTTTTTTCTTTTTCTTAAATTATTTTCTATATTCTTTGTTTACATTCCAAATGAGTTTCCCTTTCCCTGTTCCCCCCTCCCCATAAGTCCCATAAGCCCTCTTCCCTCTGCCCATTCCCCAATCAACTCCCTCCCACTTCTCTGTCCTGGTAATCCCCTACATTGCTACATTAAGTCTTTCCTGGACCTGGGCCCTCTCCTTCCTTCTTCTTGGGAATGATTTGATATGTGAGTTGTGTCTTGGGTATTCAGAGCTTCTGGGCTAATATCCACTTATCAGTGACTGCATTCCATGTGTGTTCTTTTGTGAATGAGTTACTCACTTAGTAAAATATTTTCCAGTTCCAACCATTAGCCTAAGAATTTCATGAATTCACTGTTTTTAATTGCTGAGTAGTATTCCATTGTGTGAATATACCACATTTTCTGTATCCATTTCTCCATTGAGGGGCTTGGCTTTCTTTCATTATAAAGCCTGCCAAGTCATTTTAATGTTTGTTTGTTTGTTTGTTTCTTTTGGTGGCACTGAAACTTCATGATTTTTAAATTAATTTATTTTTCAATTCTAGCCATCTTTCCTTGTTTTGGGGGATGTCTTTTTAAAATGTTTCTGCCCATACTCATTTCTCTAGTCTCTAAAAATATACTTTGTTATTTCTTATACTAATGTCTTTATGCATCCTCCATTGCTTTTAAGGAAGGTTGGGAGTGTCTAATTTCATTTTCTTCTTTCTTTTATTCATCTGATCATGTCCTTATTTTCGATTGTATATTTTCTTTATTTGCATTTCAAATGTTTTCCTCTTTCCAGGTCTTCCCTTCAGGAAACCGCCTATGACATCCCCCTCCCCCTTCCTCTATGAGGGTGCTTTCCCACCCACACACCCATTTCTGTCTTCCTACCCTGGAATTCCCTTACACTGGGGAATTATCAAATACCCACAAGGCCCAAGAGCCTCTCTTCCCACAGATGACCAACAAGGCCATCCGCTGCCGCATATGTGGCCAGTGCCATGGATCCCTTCACATGTACTCTGAGGTTGGTACTTCAGTCTCCAAAAGTTCCAAGAGGTCTGGCCTGTTGACACTGTTGCTCCCTCCATGGACCTGCAAACCCCCTCAGCTTTTTTTTTTCTACTACCAATTTTGAAAAGACATCTTATTCTAATTTTAATGTGTATTATTAGAAGTATCAAGTTTATATTCCAACCCTATACTACCAATCTGAAAGCTCTACACTTTTCTGAAATTTTGATGTTTCTTCTTTTTTTCTTCCTTATTATAGCTTCAGTAATGCAAATATAGAGGCCTTCATTTTTTAAATTAAAATTAGCATTTATTAATAAAAGATATTTTTCCAAAGTATTTAAGTAGAAATGTTGAGAGAAAAAGAGAGAAAGACTTTAAATTTTCTGTTAATTCTTCCTGGTGAAGGCTCTTATTAGTTGCCAAAGGTGGGTCCACATGAGATAAGCTAATGTCAACAACCACAAGTATCATGATCTTTTCAGTATTCAATCTTTGTGTAGGTAGCCATGTCTAGGAAGCACAGTCTCAGAGCATGTCTGGCCCTACATACAGTGTTTCCTTCCTTTCTACTTCTTACAATGTCCTTCTTGAGAGTTAGGTGGTAGATGTGTCATTAGAGACATTTTTTAGATTTCATCCTACACTAGTCAGTATTTCCAAAATCAGTAAAACAAATGACAGCAAAATGGTGAAAATGTGGAGTCAAGGGAACATGGGTCGATTGTTGGTGGAGGCCAAACTTGTTCATCCAGTATGGAAATCAGTATGGGAGTTCCACAGAAAGATGAGAACCCTCTCATAGAAGCAGGGGGAGAGGGGATGTGATAGGGGATTACAGGGTGGGGGAGACCAGGTAAGAGGATAACAATTGAAATGTAAATAAATTTTTAAAAATTAATTAATTAATTTTAAAAAATCAGAAAAATATAAAGGCTGCAAGATCACATGGCTAAAATTACCATTCTTGTCATGAAAAAAAAGCACACTTTACAACAGATAATGGCTTAGACTTTAGGCAGATTTGATAGTGAAAGTCATTGATTAAAGCTTTCAGGAGAATAAAAAAGAAGTATAATGCTTCTTAAAGGTATTTTAAACTTAAGTTTGTTCTGTTCTCTGCCCTGTTGGTTCTAATATTATTTTTACTGTTCTTTGCAATAGTGATTTCTGGAATATGTCATTTGTTTGGTTATAGCATAGAGATATGAACTAGTTTATGGCGTGTAGATGCAAAGGCCAATTTACAGAACATAGAAAAAGATTTTATTTAGTATATTGCTCAAATTTATCATAGGGGAAAAATTCTGGTGGTGACAGTTCAGAAATTTATGATTCATTACTAATCTAAACTAGAAAGATTTAAGAGTAAATCTTTAAGTCTTGCTCTTAATGCAAAGCAACAACCAATATGGTTAATACATAAATAAAAACATTAACTTCTACTTAAGTAACACATACTATTTCAGTACTCCTTACACTTCTGATCTTGTATGTAGCCTGAAATATTTAGCAGATCAATATTTATAACATTTTAAGAAAAAGAGTGTACTAGACATTAAAAGCATCACATTGTATACATCTTTATCTTATTTTGTCTCCTTTGTTATTGATATTTTAATAGAATTAGTTTACTCATTTACTCTTTACCTAATTCATAGTCTCAAACAGCAGTTCTTGAACTTCAGTGTTCAGGAATCCTAGGGCCACTTTGATTACTAAGATTTTCTTTCAGAACATTATCAATAACAGTTCATGCACTAGTTTCTATAAACCACAAGACTTAAGATATATAAACAAAAAGATTCTCTTTTTTTAACCTATATAACCCTTGCTATTTAAAGACAAGATAAACTGCCTTTACTTAGGATCAGTAGAGAAAATCCTTGTTATGTAACATAAAGACTAGAGTTCAAATCCCCGGTGCTTTCACAAACCTAGTGGAGAGCTATCCATCTGTGACCCTGCTCTAGAGAGTCTAGACAGAGGTTCTTGTAATTAATTTGCTATGTAACACAGATAAACTGAGAGTCATAGGTTATATGAAAAACACTAACTCAAAAAAGTAAACTCTTTATAAATTAGGGAAGATGCCTGGAATTCACCTCTGACCTCAACACACATGGACATGCACACAACAAAGCTAAAAATAATTGCAAAACTTTGAATGTTGCTTAACTAAATTAGACTGTAATAAACTCTAAGTAAAAGGGATTAATAATGCAATGCTCTTAAAATAATATCTTCTGAAGATACGCTGTAACCCATAATCTTTCTCTACTGTTTAGGGAAGATCTTTCTGTTTAATTTCCCCTGGGTTTGGAAAACTTGCATATGTTTTACAGTGGTTCAGCATCAGTATTTAAAAGCACATAGTTCTGTTCTAAAATAAACTTAATGGAGTAGTTCCACTCTCTCCATAATTGGTAACATTACAAAAAGTAGAAATGTTAAAAAAAAAACCCGGGTTATTAATTAGCAATTTATAGGAAATATAATTCAGGAAATTAATTCTAAGAATTTAATAACATTTAAAAATGTTTGTCTCTCTGTCTCTCTTTGTGTGTCTGTGTCGGTGTCTCTGTGTCTGTCTGTCTGTCTCTGTGTGTGTCTATGTTTGTGTGTGTGTGTGTGTGTGTGTGTGTGTGTGTGTGTTTGTGTACAGTGCCTGAAGAGTCCGGAAGTTGCTAGATATTCTGAATTTGAAATGCTTTTGTGCTGTCCAACTTGGGTGCTGGATATTAAACTCAGTTTGTTTCCTGAATGTTTGGAAAGTCCACAGTAATATACAATGCCTCTGAAATCTTTTATATTGGTTATTTTATTTATTTATATTTCAAATATTATCTCCCTCCCCAATTTTCCCTCCACAACCCTCCCATCTTATCCCCCATTCTTTTAAACTCTATGAGGGTGCTCCCCCACCCACCCACCCACCAACCCACCCACTCATTCCTCACGGCTCTAGTATCCCCTTACTCTAGGGCATCAAGCCTTCATAGGACCAAGAGCCTCCCCTCTGGTTGATGCCAGATAAGACCATCCTTTGCTATATATGTACCTGGAGCTATGGATCCCTCCATGTATACTCTTTGGTTGGTGGTTTAGTTCCTGGGAGCTCTAGGTCATGCAGTCAGTTGATGTTGCTGTCCTTACTATGGGGTTCAATCCCCTTCAGCTCCTCAGTTCTTCCTCTCACACTTCCACTGGAGTGCCTAGGCCTTGAGTATCTCCATCTGTATTAGTCAGGTGCTGGCAGAGCCCCCCAGGGGACAGCTACACTTGGCTCCTGTCAGCAAGTAGTTCTTGGCATCTGCAATATTGTCTGGGTTTGGTTCTGCGGATAAAATAAATCCCTAGGTGTGGTGGTTTCTGGATGGCTTTTCCTTCAGTCTCTGCTCCATTTGTTTGTCCCTGCTTTCCTTTACACTACAACAATTCTGGTTTAAATTTTTTTTAGATGGGTGGCAGGCCACTCCCCTAAACTAGAGACCATGCCTTTCTACTGGAGGTGGTCTCTACAGGCTCTA
The DNA here is from genome assembly GCA_964023405.1 of Apodemus agrarius. Lineage (NCBI taxonomy): Eukaryota > Metazoa > Chordata > Mammalia > Rodentia > Muridae > Apodemus > Apodemus agrarius. Next base: position 15,595,465 of record OZ030018.1, read on the forward strand.
TCTCACCTATGTTGGGTTTTTTGGCTAATGTAATCCCTGTTCAGTCCTGGGAGCCTCTTGCTTCCCTTGTGCCTGGCATTTTCTCATGGATACTCCCAGTTCCCCACCCTCCACTGCTACTATTTCTATTCATTTTTCTTACTCTCAGTACTTCTATCCTGTCTCTTTTCATACCTAATCCTGTGCTCCTTTTCCCCTCCCCTCTCTCTCCCAGACCTCTCCCTTCCTCTAGCTCCTGTGATTATTTTGTTCCCCTTCTAAGTAATATTCACACTTCCTTCTTCTTATGCTTCATGTGAATCATGGGTATTGTGAGCTTTTGGGCCAATGTCCAGTGAGTGCATACCATGCATGTCCTTTTGGGTCTGTGTTGCCTCCCTCAAGATGATATTGTCTAGTTCCATCCATTTGCCTGCAAAACTCATGATCCTCATTCTTAATAGCTGAATAATATTGCATTTTGTAAATGAACCAAACTTTCTGTATCCATTCTTCCATTGTGAGACATCTGGGATGTTTTCACTTTCTGGCTAACAGATGAGACAGCTATGAACATAGTGGAACACATGCCCCTGTGGTATTTGCCCAAGGATGATAGAGATGGGTCTTCAGGTAGATCTGTTAAAGATTTTCTGAAGAACCTCCAGATTGTTTTCCAGTGTTGTTGTACTAGTTTGCAATCCCACCAGCAATGGAGGAGTGCTCCTCTTTCTCCACAACCTTACCAACAGGATCTACTCCCTGACGCAGGGGCAAACTGGAAGGAATGTATAGACTGTTTATTTGTGAGAGAAGAAAGAAGAAGAAGAAAGTATTTCTAATCCCTGACTCATCTCTCCAGCCCAACCTATTTACTAATGTTAAGAAATATATTTATTAGGTAATAATTTAGTACAATAATATTGGTTCAGAAATATTAGAAAATGTATTTTAATATTAGCCATTCATCAAAAGGTCATGTTGTATCCCTTGGACAAAAAAAAACACGTAATTATATCTGTTTAATTTCTTTCAGCAGTAATTTTTCATTATGTGCCACATATTAATATTAGTCACAATATTTTGGCTTCTTATACTGATGGTGTAAAGATCAAGTACCTGGTATTTTATATAATGTGAAAAACTCTGCTGAGCATAAAGTTAGGAATAATAGGTTTATATTTTATTATTGAATAGTCATCCATTGGTCCTACTTTCTAGCAACCTTGAAAGTGTTATTTGTTATATATTTGTGTTTTACATGCTGACAGAAATATTTCTTTTTTTCTAATTTGAGACTAGGTGACCTGCTTCAGAGTTGAGAGGAAATGATAACTTTACATTGATTGCAGGCTTTCCAAAAGTCAGAACCTTATGATATAAAGATACAGAGTTACTAACTTAAGTTACTAAGATGAATTACTGAGGTCCATATGAATGAGACCTAGTTAACTAGGTTTGAACCATGCATTCCAACTTTGTGAGATTGGCCATAAGTCTATTAAAAATGGAACAATCAGTGTAGCAGGAACTGTAATGATATTTCCAAATATAACTAGAAAGTTATTTGAATCTTAAAAAGGAGAAATATAGGATTCAAAAGTATCAATAGTTTTTCTCATTGCTTCTTAACTATAATGGGACAAAATCTAAATTTGAGTAACCATGCTGTTCTCTGTCATGTTGTGTGTGTATCAGTGTTATATTGAGTTAAAATTATTTATTTTAGTATTGTATTAAAAATATTTTATTTTTTATGTGTATGGTCATTTTGGCTGTATGCATGACGGTGCTCAATGTGTATACCTGTGGACTTCACAAGGCAGTGTCAGTTTCCCCTCAACTGGAATTACAGATGGCTGTGAATGACCCAAGGGTAATGGGAACAGAATCTAGTTTCCTTTAAGAGAAGCCAGTGGCTTCATGGTTTCAAACACAGAGCAGTTTCCAGTACCTGCAGCACTGTTGTAAAACCACATTTACCCCATAAGCATTTCTGTTATTTATCCAAAAAGTTTTCATTTAGGTGACATTGCTTCTGGCCACACACAGACACAGACTCATATAGCTGTGTACACACGCACACACACACACACACACACACACACAAACACCAATATAAAGACACATGCACATAGAGTGAGAAACACACACACAATTGAACACACAAACATATACACATACACGCACAAAATGTATACACATAAGCTTGTAGACATGGAAAGAGAGAATGCAATGCATATATATTTGTTTGTTTAAAAAAAAACAGGATTTTTTTTTGTTTGTTAAAACGTGTTTTCTCTGTATTGCCCTAAATGTCCTGTAATTCACTAAGTAGATTAAGTAAACTTTCAGTTATTTGTTTTTAACAATTTTAAACATGAAAAATATGCATTCTAACGGTGATTCCCCCAAAATCACACCAACTTGATTGTGCTCTATATTTCATGACTTTTGTTGTTGTAAATTCTGTCACTGGAGAGTCACTAAATTTAACCAGGATCTCCTGTGTTACTATGGCTTTCAAACTATCTTCTGGTTCACCTCTAAGTGCTCTTCAAATAAAACCAATGTCTACTTCTCCCTAATCATCCATAGGTAATCAGTACTTCAGAATGGGGTAAGGCAGTAGCCCTCTGAAACTTCTCTTAGGCCTTAGATTAGCTATTGATAAGTCCAAATTTATGACCATTTTATGGTTGTGCATAGAAATAAGTCAGAAAAGCATGGGAGGGGTGGGAGTTGAGCAAAAGAAATGCCTTCTGTTGTCAGCATTGAGATGATCAACCAAATATCAATAGTACCATCCTCCCACTTGCAGAAGCCCTTTATAAGGTTATCACTTAGGAAATTCTTCTATGGCAAATCATCATTTATTTATTTTTTTCTTTTTTATTTTCTATATTCTTTGTTTACATTCCAAAGGCTTTCCCCTTTCCCAGTTCTCCCCCATACGTCCCATAAGTCCTCTCCCCCCCAACTATTCCACAATCATTCCCCCTCACCCCACGGTTTCTCTACAAAACTGGATACAATCTTTTCAGGCCCAGGGTCCTCTCCTTTCTTCTTCTTGGGAATCATTTGATTGCTAATTGTGCCTCGAGAATTTAGGGCTTCTGGGCTCATTAATATCCACTTATCAGTGATTGCATAGCTTGTGCATTCTTTTGTGATTGGGTTAACTTGCTTAGGATGATATTTTCCAGATCTAGTCATTTGCCTACAAATTGCATGAATTCATTATTTTTAATTGCTGAGTAGTATTCCATTGTATAAATATACCACATTTTCTGTATCCATTCCTCCTTTGAGGGATATCTGGGCTCCTTCCAACTTCTGCCTATTATAAACAAGGCTGCTATGAACATTGTGGAGCATGTGTCTTTATTGAATGCAGGGGAATCCTCTGGGTATATGCCCAGGAGCGGTATGCCAGGGTCCTCTGGAAGTGACATGCCCAATTTTCTGAGGAACCGCCAAACATTTCCAGAGCGGTTTTACCATTTTGCCATCCCACCAACAGTGGAGGAGTGTTCCTCTTTCTCCATATCCTCGCCAGCACCTGTTGTCTCTCATCATTTATTTATATTTAAGTTAATCACTGAAGGGATCATTTTGAAGGAAAAGCCCAAAGGTCACACTGAACACAAATTTCCTAAAACACATGTTCCCAATATTTCTACCTACCAGTGCCTCCTCCTTCCTTTCTTAGCACCATAGCAGTGCTGACCTCATGGGTCTCTCTGCTTTGATAATTATTTTAGCTTTATTGGATGTCATGTTCTCATAAGACTTATACTGTTCTTAATTTTAGTGGTTGAGAATTTTCCTTGGAGTTTTCCAAAACTAAAAATAACTCTTAATGTGTCATTTCAAACAACAACAACCACAGCAACAAAGAGTAATGAGATTTTTCTATGAGATATTCCTGCAAGAACATTAAAGATAGAAATGATCAGAAGTCCTTACAGCATACCTCAAGACTATGCACTTCTTGTTAACTTCAGGGTTTAGAAAATCTTCCTCTGGAAATTTTAGAATACTAATAGTTTCTGCCTGATTTGTGGTATATTAGCTTAGGACTATTGCAGTGGAGTTAGAGTATGATTCATGGTAGCATGTAAGCTTTTACATTTATACTGTCTACTTAGTCCTTTACAAATATAACCTAAGTCATCATGCTCAGATTAAATATTCAATATATATTATAATTAAGTGGCAATAAGACAAAGAAGAGATACAAAGCAACTACAGAAATAACTATATTTCCCAATGCTGTGGCTCTAGTGTGAGATAAATTTCCTTATTAATATTTTCAGCCATTTTAATTTGTTTCTGTATTGCTTTTTACTTCCTGACCTGTTCCTCTCCTGCAAGTTATTTTCTCCAACAGTCAAGATAGAGTGAAATAAATAAAACCTGGTTAAAAAACCAGAAATATGAAATTTAGAATCTAGTGCAAATGTTATAATTCTTCTGTACTTTGCTCTCATCAAACTACAAATTTCATGAAGGTCCTCCCAATGTACTTTTTTAGAGATAATTATGCATTTTAATGAAATGAGGAGTCATCTTAGAAAAATAAGTCCTTGCCTCAACTTTTTCTGGCTGGAAGTCATTGAACATAATCATGAAAGACTAAATGTTGACCATGCCTATGGTAAAGCATTGTAACATATGAACCCTTGTTATAGAATCGTCTTTTTCAGCACAGTTACACTGCCATCTAAATTTCATTTGCAATCCATAAGAAATAAATACATATTAATTTTGTTAAAGATCTCCGGATTCCCTCGTATCTCCCCTTTGCTCTAGCAACCTACCTCCCCAAATATAACCACCAAAAGCACCCCCCCACACACACACAAAGCATAGAAAAACATCTCATCATGGAGGCTATAGTAAGTTAAAGTTTGTCCCAGAGTATATCCCTCTGTCCACACATCTTCAATTGCAAATGTTCATTGCAATGAACCATTGGCCTTGGTGGAGATCTCTGATTTCTCTTACACTACACTATTGGATACTCACCTGGACTCTTTTCAGTTATCCTGTTGCTGCCCTGTGTCAGAACCTGGACCTTTGAACCAGCTTAACGGCCCTTTCCTGATCCTTAGCTATTCCCAAATGATATAGGTTTGGGGGTGAGCCAACTCAGAATCCTGTACCTGAGACTGGCTGGTAGCTGAGTTTATCGGCCCATCGGCTCTCCCTTATCAGTTCCACCAGAGTGAACTTTCCAGGACTGCTCTGAATAGGGCACCCAGTGCTTCCATTAGCAGGAGTCTAATGGAAGCACTCAGGGCAATTCATCCACACCCATGCATCCAGGACCACCTCCACTGTGCTACCCAGTCAAGGTGCGGAACCCATTTTCCCAGGTACTGTACTCTAGTAGGGACAAGACTAGTTCTCTCTCCCTTATGACTGTGTGCAGGTGACTGTTGAAGCCAGCTCTCCTATTCTCATACCCTTGGGACCAACTCAACTACAGCCCTGCTTCCAGGGTTAGCTTCACTAAGCTGCCTGCACAAGTTGATGGGGTCTACTTTCCCAAATTCTGTATATACTTTTAATTGAGTTTAGTGGTCAAAAACTGTGTGACTCAGTCACACAGTAAAGCACATATACATGCATATAAGAGATAAATTCTAATAAAGGAAAGAAATGAACACAGATATGTATTACTTTCAGCAAAAAACATTTTATTTTCATTTTATTCTTGTCTGGAGTGGAAAGAGAATATGCCTGATGGAGTACATAGAAAAGAATGTATATAATAATAAACAAAAACTTAGCTTATGTATATAATTTTATCTTCCGAAAGAAAGTTTTAGTACAATCTAGTTTGAAAACATGTAACTTTGAAAATTTAACATGTTTGTTTCTTCAGGGTTTATGTATTTATAATTTATAAAAAGCATACTCAAATAAATGTTCATCATTTAGAGTGATGAAATCTATAGTTTGAATAGACACCATTACTTTGGCTTATTAACTTAGATGGAATTTACACAGTGATTGCTTCTAAAGAGTGGCTTCAATTTGCCATGAGTTTGGAAAAGTGTTAGTTCTGAATATATCATAAATTGTGTGTGTGTTTGTGTGTGTGTGTGTGTGTGTGTGTGTGTGTGTGTGTGAATGGACATGTAAGTATCTAAGTGTGTATGTGTGTATGTTCATGTGAATGTTCATGTTAATATGTGTGTATGTATGTATGTGAATGAACATGTAATTGTGTATGTGTATGTTTGTATGTGCATGTGAATATACATGTTAGTGTTATGTGTGTTATCATGTATCACATATCTACAGTTTATAAACTGTTTTACAGTTTATACTATGAGAATTGTACCACAGTATGCTAAGACATCAGAACAGGGAGAGTCTGCACAATAGACCTCTTAAAACTCCAGGAAATGCAGTCATCTTATTTCAACACATGGTTATGATGTTATTGGACACTGTTTGGAGAGATGAGGCTGGCATCCTGAGGCATGGTTTACTCGCTGAATTCCACGGCAGCGTAAAGAAAGCACTTTTGCAATGAAACCAGAAAGAGTTCCAGCCAAAATGAAGCTGAGAGGTCATGAATATAATATTCTAGGAGTTTTATCATGATCTCTCTTATTACAAAGGGAGCGTGTTTGGAAGTATGGGCCAGGATAATAACTGTAAATATTCATATCAAATTCTCCATAGTCCCCAACAAAGCAAGAATAATGTTTGTGAAATTTGTATTATTTCAGGCTAGGGATTCTATCTAACATCAGACAGAGCCAGAGTCTTGCATGCGGCTGTCAATGTGTCAATTGGTATACTGGCAGATTTGAGGGAGAGAGTTAAACATAAAACAAACAAAATAAGATACAATACAAATAAATAAATAAATGGTGGCTTTCCATCGTCCAGCATAAAAGGCTTTTGTGTTCATTTGTTTTTTGTCCCTTTATTATTTATTTTGCTATAATAGATTTGCCTTCTGTGAGAAAGATGCATCTGTGTCTTAGCCAGAGCAAATGTCTGCTTGTTTTAGAAAATTTTCAGCAGTGGCTTGTGCCCAATTTCAGAAGCTGAGTTACAAAATGAACAATCTAAAGACAATAACCTCTGTGGCCATTTGGAATCCAAACCAGCCATCCTCTGAATTTCTGGCCTAGCATGCTTCATAAACAAGTACTTGGCAACGTGGAGTCGTTGAATATTCAGGAAACACTGTTTAACTTCATAGAGAAGGATGTGTGGAAAAAGTTCTGGAAGTTATGCTACTATTAAGATTTTAATTCTAAGGCTATTAACTTGAGAATTTTTGTGTTTAGGAAGCTTGGAAAGAATAAAGTACAAATGATTATTTGAGAAAGTGGGGAACTAACTACAGGTATTTTTTCTCTTTGTTTTCCAAAATTCTAAAATATATGGGTGATTATTATAGCTTTCTCATGCTGATGTAGGAAATGAACACAGATTTAGCTACTGAAAGCCTCCCATAGAACTATCTTTTGAGTAAGAATTTTCGATGGTTGGATGGATTCCATTCTTTCTGGAAACTACGTGACAACCCAATTATTTAACTTGTCAGTGTCTACTGCTCTTGATCAAACTATATTCCTAGTGTTTTGCTATGTTTCTGCTCCCTACTGCAAATTCTAAGCCAGCACTGTGGAAATTTCAGGTACATATATGCAGAATGGTGGAGGGAGGAAAGGAGACAGGGACACAGAAGTGCATTTCAATTATCTATGTGTCTAGGCATCTGCCTATCACTACTTGTGCTTGTATTGTAGCCTCCTTCCTGTAACCTACTGCTCTGCATCCCTGAAGAACCCTGTGACTATAATGTCCCTAAAAAGATAATGCAAGATAATCCTTCCATTTGGAAGTTTCTAATCATAGACTATTTGTTACAAAGTTACTTCATTATCCAAAGCAGGTCTGGTGGACAGATCAAGAAGTAGCATTGAATGCCATGCTGTTGAGGTACCCCTGTTCTTCCCTAAAAGCTCCACCTAGTGAGAGCAGGAGTTTGGATCCAGGTACTAGCCCAGTGTATCTGAAGGAGCAATAACTCCTCACACTTTTCTTTCTTTCTTTCTTTTTTTTTTTTTTGTAATTGAGTAAGCAACAATTAAGATTTATAAGCAGGGAAGGGGTTGATTGGGGAACAGGGGGAAGGAAGAAGGATTATGGGACTTTCCAGGAGGGGGGAATCCTGGAAAAGGGAAGTCATTTGAAATATAAATTAAGAATGTATCTAATAAAAAAAAGAAGAAGTATAAGCAGTCATGGCAGAAAATTACTGAGCAGAAAGAACCATTCTGTGTAAAAAGCGTAGTTTAAGAAATAAAACACAAAACCAAAAATCATACCAGGACAATTAGGGGCCTTCCATGGTAATTTTGATGGCTTTGTTGGGAACAAATATCCTAAGACACCAAAACAGTGTCAGGTTTTGCCTGTCTAGCCTGGAAGATCCAACTTAGATTTCTTTGACAGAAAAGCTTGGAGCACTGAGCTTGAGCTACCTTACAAGATCAAGTCGGGCTCAGAGCCTTCAAATATTCTTCACATTGCCAGTTTTGTCAAGACTCTGGAGGCCAGTAAGGTGTGGGGCTGTTTTTTGCCAAGTGTCCTCTGTTGTTATACTTGGAAAAGGTCCCAAGTAGAATATGTATGTGTCCCATCCTCTTTGGAGGTTGTCTCAGGGTTGCTGCCAGAAAATGGTATTTCTGCTTATCATACAAGGATTTCTAACTCTTCTATGTCTCTCTCTTTCAATAGTCATCCTAAGTGCCATATTTTGCAAATCTGTCTCAGGGATTTGAAAGATATCATGTAGTACCTTGACTTGTTTTTGTTTGTTTGTTTTAGTATACTTGTTTTGAATATTGTTTTATATTTTAAAAATTGTAAATTTTCCTTAAACTTGTTCTTACTTATTTTGTGCTTAGCTTTGACAATATGCAAACTACAATAATGGGAGGTATAAAATTGTCTCTCCCTCCAAGCTTGTTCCTGCAAATGAATTCCATTGTACTTAACATGACTATAAAGATGGTTATAAACTCATGAAATAATTTGATCTTTTATGAGGTGCCTGACCATTAACTTGTATTTCTGAATCATCTTTAACAGTTTAGAATAAGTAAATTTTATAAGATAAAAGATTTTATAGTTTTATCCCTGCTATGTTTGAGCCTTACAATTTATAAATTTTCAATTGAAGATACTTTAGAATCAAAGTAAACTTTTATCCATAAATATAGGACACAGAAAGACTGGGGAATCTAAATTTACTTATTCATTTATGGTGTTATTTTCCAAAATGTCAGTTTGTGTGTGTGTGAGTGGTGTGTGTGTGTGTGTGTGTGTGTGTGTGACTCATTTAATTAAAATGGCAAGAGCTTAATGTGGTTAACAGATATACAGGTGGTTATATCCTTGAATCAGTTTGCATTAGCCTGAGTAGACCTTAAGAATTTGTAAATATTAATCATTAAATATATATTAATACATTTTATTTTCTATAAACAATAATTGAACCCAAGTTACATGTATGATATGATGTGTGGTATGATATCATTCTAGCATGTTATAGCAAATTAAGATTACCTATACATAGTTTTTTTAACTACGTCATTTTTAAAGTTTAAAATTACATTTTTATTACTGATTTTATAGACTTTTTAAAGCCACACCCAGTAAATTTAAAAATCCTGATATAAAGAAAGTTTCCATTTTAGCAAACGTTTTAAAGTTAGTAAACAAAATTCTAAAGAATAAAAGTATAGTATTCATAGTTATGAATCTGTGATTACACTTTTTCATTTTTAATTTTTATACAGGAAATATTTTGTCACTTAAATTTTTCTTAAGAACATAATGTCTTTTCCTTCCCTGTTCTGTGTAGTGCCAAAAACCATCAAATTACCTCCGGTCACTGTGGATGGACAGCGGCTGGGTTCAGGTGTGTGGACAGAGACCTAGCCTAGCACTGACTACCCGGTCAGGCTCTTGCTTGCGCCCAGAGCCGGAGCAGGTCGGCGGGAGGTCTGTGTACCAACACCTTGGCAGTGCACCCAGAGCTAGATAAGCTCAGCAGGCGGTCTCTGCACTGACCCGCATGGGGACCAACCTGCTAGTGGGTCTGTGCCTGGAGTACAGCCAGAGGCTGACATCTTGCCTCACACCACCACAGACAGCTAACCAGACAGAGCTCTGTGGACTGAGAGCAACACCATCTAGGTTCTAGCAGTCCAACTAGGGAACCTCTGGTCCTGTAGGGAATCCCATGGATAGACAGAGCCCTGAGAATGGCCACCATCTTGGAGCTGGTGACCTGAACAGGACACCATAGAGAACCAACAGAGTTGCACAGGTCACCATAAAGATCTAATAGACAGGCCCATATCGGTGGAGAAAAAAAAAAAGAAAAAAGATTTGATTCTTCAGAGCTGGCAACTAGGCAGGCCAGGAGGAGACAGAGGGAGGCCAATTGCAGGTCCAGCAGTGAGCCTGGGGAAGACTTGAGTCTGACCCAGCAGAGCAGAGGAGGTAATTCAGAGCCCAGTAATTGAAACCTCCCGGTCGGTCTCCACTTCGGGAGCTCAGTCGCCCTCTATAACAGCAGCGACAAATGCCAGGCTCACAGGAGCTTCAAACAACAATCAGTAACAACAATACCTACTAACTCTAGAGTTAAACAGATGACAAAGGCAAACATAGGAACATTACTAACAGAAATCAAGGCAATATGGCAGCATCTGAACCCAATTCGCCAACCACAGCAAGTCCTGAATACCCCAACACACCAGAAAAACAAGAGTCATGATTCTGCTACAGGAACACAATAAAGAAATAAACAAATCTCTTAAAGAAATGCAGGGAAACATAAATAGGGTAGAAACCCTTACAATGCAAACACAAACATCACCTAAGGAATTCCAGAATATGAATCAACAAATAGAAGCCAATAAAGAGGAAATGAGAAAATCACTTTAAGAAATGCAGGAGAAATTGAGTCAACAGGCAGAAGTCATGAAAGAGGAAACACAAAAATCTCTTAAAGAAACTCCAAACAGACTGAAAGAATATTAAAGACAGTAAGAGAAAAAGGCCAAGTAACATATAAAGGAAGACCTATCAGAATCACACTATACTTCTCTCCAGAGACCATGAAAGTTAGAAGATCCTGGGCAGAACACAAATGTCAGCCAAGACTACTATACCCAGCAAAACTCTCAATCAACATAGATGAAGAAATCAAAATATTCCATGACAAGACCAAATTTACACAATATCTTTCCACTAATCCAGCTCTACAAAAGACAATTGAAGGAAAACTCCAATACAAGGAGGGAAACTGCACCCTAGAAAAGGCAAGATAATAACCTTCTTCCATCAAACTCAAAAGAAGATAACCACTCAAAAACAAACAAAAAAAAAAAACCAACCAACCAAACAAACAAACCAAAAAAAACTTGGGGTGCAAGCTGAGAGCCCTTCAGTCCAATCTCCCTTATGAACATCTATGCAAAAAGACTCAATAAAATTCTTGCCAACCAAATCCAAGAACACATCAAAACGATCGTTCACCATGATCAAGTTGGCTTCATTCCAGGGATGCGGGGATGGTTCAATATACAGAAATCCATCAACGTAATTAAATACATAAACAAACTCAAAGAAAAAAACCACATGGACATCTCATGGGATGCAGAAGAAGCATTTGCCAAAATTCAGCATCCTTTCATGTTAAAAGTCTTGGAAATAACAAAAATTCAAGGCCCTTACCTAAACATAGTAAAAGCAATCTACAGCAGACCAGTAGCCAACATCAAAGTAAACAGAGAAAAATTTGAAGCAATCCCACTAAAATCAGGGACGAGACAAGGCTGCCCCCTCTCACCATATCTCTTCAATATAGTACTTGAGATACTAGCTAGTATGATTTGACAACATAAGGATGTCAAAGGGATACAAATCAGAAAGGAAGAAGTCAAACTATCACTTTCCCAGACGATATGATAGTATACTTAAATGATCCAAAAAACTCCACCAGAGAACTCCTACAGCTGATAAACAACTTCAGCAGAGTGGCTGGTTATAAAATCAACTAAAGCAAATCAATAGCCTTCCTATACTCAAAGGATAAGCAGGCTGATAAAGAAATTAGGGAAATGACCCCCTTCACAATAGCCACAAACAATATAAAGTATCTTGCTGTGACTCTAACTGAACAAGTGAAAGATTTATATGACAAAAACCTCAGGTCTCTGAAGAAGGAAATGGAAGAAGACTGCAGAAAATGGAATTAATGGATTAATAAGGTTAATAAGGTTAATAATCCAATCTTGCCAAAAGGAATATACAGATTCATTGCAATCCCAATCAAAATCCCAACTCAGTTCTTCATAGAGTTAGAAAGAGCAATTCTCAAATTCATCTGGAATAACAAAAACCAAGGATAGCTAAAACTATCATCAACAGTAAAAGAACTTCTGGGGGAATCAGTATCCTGGACCTCAAGGAAAACTACAGAGCAGTAGTGCTAAAAATTGCATGGTATTGGTACAGTGACAGGGAGGTGGATCAATGGGATAGAATTGAAGACCCAGAAGTGAACCCACACATCTATGGCCAACTGATCTTCAATAAAGGAGCTGAAAACATCCAGTGGAAAAAAGATAGGCCTTTCAACAAATGATGCTGGCTCAACTGGAGGTCAACATGCAGAAGAATGAGAATTCATCCACTCTTATCTCCTTGCACTAAGCTCAACTCCAAGTGGATCAAGGACCTCCACATAAAACCAGACACACTAAAATTAACAGAAAAGAAACTGGGGAAGACCCTTGAGGACATTGGCTCAGGGGGAAAGTTCCTGAACAGAACACCAATTGCTTATTCTCTAAGATCAAGAATAGACAAATGGGACCTCATAAAATTACAAAGTTTCTGTAAGGCAACAAACACTGTCAAAAGGACAAAATGGAAACCAACGAATTGGGAAAAGATCTTCACCAACCCTACATCTGACATAGGGCTAATATCCAATGTATATAAAGAACTCAAGAAGTTAGACTCCAGTAAACCAAATAACCCCATCCAAAAATGGGGTACAGAGCTAAACAAAGACTTTTCACCTGAAGAAATTCGGATGGCTGAGAAACACCTTAAAAAATGTTCAACATCATTAGTCATTAGAGAAATGCAAATCAAAACAACCCAGAGATTTCACCTCACAGCAGTCAGAATGGTTAAGATTAAAAACTCAGAGGACATCAGGTGTTGGCGAGGATGTGGAGAAAGAGGAACACTCCTCCACTGCTGGTGGGAATGCAACCTGGTACAACCACTCTGGAAATCAGTCTGGTGTTTCCTCAGAAAACTGGACACGATACTCCCGGAGGACCCAGCCATACCACCCATATACCCAGAAGATTCCCTAGCATGCAATAAGGATACATGCTCCACTATGTTCATAGTAACCTTCTTTATAATAGCCAAAAGCTGGAAAGAACCCAGATGTCTCTCAATGGAGGAATGGATACAAAAAAATGTGTTAGACATATTCACAATTGACTATATTCAGCCATTAGAAACAGGGAAGTGGGAAGGGGTAGATGGGGGAGCACGGGGAGAGAAAAGGGCATGTGGGACCTGTGGGCACAGGGAACCAGAAAAAGGAAAATGAAATGTAAATATAGAATATATCCAATAAAAAATGCAAAAAAGGAACAAAAAACCCATCAAATTGGACTAGCTATCATGGAAACACAATTTTAATTAATAATGATGATGATGATGATGATGATGATGATGATAATAATAATAATAATAATAATAATAATAATAATAATGGATACCATGGTTTCTTTTAATATAAGAGCACAGCCAGGGAAAGGCTTCAAGTAAGCCCAAACAGCAAAGTGGTTAGCATAAGCATTTTTTTCTTATCAATAAAGTGGTACTATTGGGACTAGCAGTGTTTATACTATCCTACAGGCTTCTGAGGAGCACCTTAGGTTCCTGTTTCCTAGTGAAACACATCACAGTTGAGGGTCAAGTCATTACCCGCCTCCATGCCATTTTGGGCTATTTCCCTGTGATATAAGAATAAGAGATAAAGAAATGTATTTCTTGAATATCTACAAACAGTTATTCGTTGGATCCTTTTCATAGAAGAAATAAAGCTAACCAAGGACAAGAATACTTCTGTAGTGTGATTTTTGAAAAGCCTCATCTCAGTGATATAGAGCAGTGTGGAAAATATTGCTACTTCTCATCCATCCACCTCCCATTCCTCTTCTTCTTACTAAGTTGCAGTAATTTCTGCTTAAGGACTACTGGTCTATCTATCAGCAACTCACTCCAGTGACTCACCACGGCTGTTTAGGAGTAACAACAGTCAAAGAAAGATGACGAAAGCATTATCCCAGCATAAAACAGGATAGCAAAAATATACTAGAGTTGAGAGAATGGTGAACTCCTGAGCCTTATAATGAACACAATATGCCACATTTCCATGTCCTATTCCATGAAATCCATGAATGTTACATGGAATAGATAAATTAAGGTTTTGAAGAGACCCAAAGTTGTTAATCAGCTGGCTGAAGATGGTGATTATCTTGATAGTTTTAGGTTGACTAAAAACTACATTTGGTCTACATAGAGAAGAAATGAGAAAAGGAAAGTCTTTGAGAGATTTCCTGTTTGTTAGAAGGACTTAACACAATTGCTCTCTTTGGTTTTCCAAAGGTAGACTGTAACGAAGATATGACAGAAACCTCTAGAAATGGAAAAAGTCAAGAAAGTAGGTCCTACTTTCAAAAGTAATAAAAGTAAATTAATTGTTAATACAGTAGATAGTGTATCAATTTCATGTTAAAAAGTGATATGGTCTGTCTGGTATTTTTATTTTGGTACGTTGGCATGCTTCTGTCTCTTTCTCTCTTTTTCTCTCTCTCTCTTCTTCTCACCTTCCCTCCTTCCCTCTTTCTGTTTCTGTATTGTGTTTGAGTATGTGTATACATATATTGTTTTTAATAACCCACTGAATCCAACTTTTACTGTTTGTAAACTAATGTGTGAGAAACTATCTCTGGGAAAGTTTTGGACATACCAGGATCTACATCTCTAATGAAACCTGACTTGTTTTCCCCCAGAAGCCACCAATTGTTAGTAACTCCTCAGTAACAGGATGAAGGGTCATGAGCCCCTCTCTTCCATTCAAGTGTGGTGACTGACTTGATTTTGAACAGATATTGTACTGAAGACTACAGCTGTATGATCCTCCACCCATGTCTGGAAGGGAAGACACTACTGCACTCCAATCCTCCTTGACCAATGCTCTTTATACTTCTGCCAATCCAAGCTACTGTGAATATCCTTCTGTACTGAAAAGGGTCAAAATGTGAAATAGATGCCCCAAATGTATCATTTAGGACCTACTCATATAAATACTCTTTAATGCTAGCAGTTGTAAGTTTCTAAGTTAACCACTGTACACAGCACAAAGAATTTTTTTCCTGATGAGATCTGACTATTATACTGATCTACAGGTAAAGAGACACAAGTTTAAAAGGCAGTGTGATACTATTTACATTTACTAGAATAATGCTAGTAGATTTACAGGTTGTGTCTGTAAGGTCCCCGGAATGTGTGTTCTTGGCTAAATTTACAGTATTAGAAATAAATTTCTTTCCCTGAAAGAAATGTCCAATTAGAAAGCAATTGGTTATTTCTATAATGATCATGCTTATATCATACCTGTGCAAATATCTTATCTGGGCAATATTTACCATTATCCATAGAATTCACAACTAAGTGAAAAGGTGATGACTTCATCCTCTAAGGCCTAATGTGTAGAAAGAAGCTTCAAACATTGGGAAAGATAGCCAGTTAGAATGTAGCTTCAAATTCAAAAATTTGATTTACTCATTCCTTTCAACTCAAATATGTAGTGTCTTCAGAATCAGGGCATCCTGCCAAGTTCTGCAGGGTAAACAGCAGCCATGGCAATAGCTTATAATGTTTGAGAAGTCCTATGAGATCCCACCCACTGGACAACAACTTAAAAGGAGATAATGAATACCTGGCACTCAAAATTTTCAACAACCTATTATGTTTCACAGATTCAGGTTTTCATACTAGAATTATGAATATGTCATAGCGTGAAATGTCTTTAGAATGGTCAATGGAAAGATTAAAGGAGCTTCCAGAAACAAGAACATGTAAGAATCCTTTAGCAGGATCTTACTGTAAATAAATATGAATGGGACCCACTGTACTCTGAGAGCAATGGAAAACAATCACTCCAGAACACACAGTTTGGTATTAGTTGGTAATTACCTAGAGAAAATATGTTTAAAGAAAAGAAGTTCTAATATAAATCTCGCTATAAGACAATTTTTTTATTTACAAAAGAGCTACTTACATTCTGCAGAATTAAAGTCATTGTCCTGAAATGTTACATGTGGGATAAATAGGTATGGAAAAGCAGATAGAGAATTTATACTAAGCAGGTGCTAAGAGGCATAAATAGTCATAATATTTTCTTTATTTTTTCAAGAAATGAGATTATCTGATTATACAAGCAGTCTATTTTAAGACTTACCTCTGGCTATGGATGTTTATGCCAAGATAACTTTAAATGACTTTAGCAGCTGTAATACAAGCTACAAAATTCATGAGAAGTTCATTTAAAAAACAAATGCCACTTTCTCTTTGTTTAGGAAAACTCCATATGCTTTTTCATGGATGTTGGTAAAGGAAATAGTCATATTTGTAAGTAGTTTAGGTGTTTTATCTGTGTGTTTATATCCTAGCAATATTGCACAAACCCTTGTACATTTGGAAAACAAGGAGAGTGCTCAGTTGTTCTCCTGTATCCTTCTCCATCACAATCCTTCGAAGCAGGATCCATCACTTAATTTGTTGTTTGTGTTTTATGGGGAGATGGTAAATAGCAAGCCTCTGTAGTCCTTGGAGATCTGTGTGCGAGCGAGACCACATTTGACATTTACATAGGTATCAGAATCCAAATTGTGGTCCTACAGATTACAGAGGGAGTTTTGCCCAATGAGCTGATTCCTCATGCTTACATTAATAAACTTCCACAATTCCACTTAGGCTTTAGATTTGTGCAAGATGATAGATAGAGATCTATTTTCAATTCTTCTACATACTAGCATCCAGTTAGAGCAGAATCATTTGTTGAAGATTTTGTTGAAGATACTTTTTTTTCACATTGTATATTTCTGGCATTTTTTAATATAAAAAACCAGGTATCAATAGGTACATAGATTTATGTCTGGGTCTTTGTATTGAACCCATTGACCAATGTGTCTGTTTATATGCTAATATCATGTAGATTTTTTATTACTACAGCACTGTAGTACAGATTGAAATCAGGGATTGTGGTACTTCTGGAAGTTCTTTTATTGTATAGGATTTTTTTAGCTATCCAGTCTCTGTTGTTGTTGTTGTTGTTGTTGTTTTGTTTTTCCTGTATGAAGCTGAGTATTATTTTTTCAAAGTCTGTAAATAATTGTGTTGGGTTTTTGATGTACATTGCATGGAATCTGTAGGTTGGTCTTTTGTAGGATAGCCTTTTTTACTTTTTAGATTATTTTAAATTTTTAAATTTTTTTCTAAGTTAAATATACTCATCAAGATCATGGGAGATCTTTTTAGCCTCTGTTATCTTCTTCAATTTTCTTCTATAAAGATTTGAAGATTTATCATATAGGTCTTTTGCTTGCTTTGTTAGGGTTACCCCAATATATTTTATTTTATTTGTTGATATTGTAAAGGGTGTTGCTTCCCTGATTTCTTTCGTAGCCCATTTGTCTTTTGAATATATGAGAGCAATCCATCAGAAGTTGGGACATAAGACAGCATTGAGATTTGATGGCTGTTCCCTATGAGAATTGTACATTCTGGTACCTACTCTAGCTAAGGTTGTTATTTTAAGAAATAGTTTCCTGATCATTCATCTCATTATCTTCACATAGACATTGAAGGTCATGCTTAAATCACACAGACATTATATATCTTTCATGCCTTTCACCAGGTCTTCCCACTCTTCTCCCCTGCTTATTCTCCCTTTGGAGATGGGCAGTACATCATTTCCTGTGCACATGCTTAGATGCCTACCTTACCACTGCACTCATCAAAGTCAGATAAGCAATAAGTGTGCTCAGACTGAGAGAGAAACAATAGAGAGGTATGAAAATAACTAAGTTGATAAATTTTAGTAGACAAATACATAGGCTGAATCACTTAAAAGAAAAGATATACATCTAAGATATAGTTATCTGTAAAACATATATTATCTTGTTTACATTAGTTTCTTCCTAAAGTAGAACTTGATTTTTGTCTTCTTTATATATGGTTTATATATTTATCTTAATCTATTCATATTTCATTTTTCATACAGTATAAACTTGAACAAAATTTTACTTACCTTGATGGTATTTCTTATTTTACATAAGCTAGCATACTTATTTATAAAACTCTTGTTCTCAATGGAAAAATGCATAATTATATTCTGTTGCATAGCTTGTTCAGGAGATCTTTATTATGTTTATCTTCCATGACCTTATTCTCAAGTGAGAAATCAAGGTCTCTGTCTGAGTCTCGAGCACTTTCCTAGAACAACAGCTCTAAGCCCAATCTTTAATTTGCACTTAAGGATGCCAATGTTTTCTTCCTATTACACATATGTTTATTTTAAAAATTGTTCTGATACAAAATAATGTTTATAAATGCACAGTAATCTCAGAATTTTTAAACCTGAAGTTATTTTCTTTGCTTTATATTTCTAACATTGAAAAAAACTCTTTGGATTGTACTGAAGACTCATATTATTTAAATATAATTTTAAACAATTTCATAATTGAATAAATAAAATGATATCCAAAGATGCCAGTTAGAGGAATTATTTTGTCTCATTATTTTGATTACTCCTGTAGAAAACATTAAATCCTATAATGAATCCTTAATTATTGACATATGAATTATACACTTATACAGTATTTTCTCAACAGTTTCTATTCTTAGCATTGGCTATATATACATGTAATAGAATAGCCAAGCAACTAAATCTCCCTTCTAGAGAGTAAGATTGTATAGGATGCTGAACTTGATTCTTGTCTCTAGAATTTACTGCTCTTGAGGATGTGTAAATATACTGATCTATCAGCAAATCTTGAAATTTAATGACAGAGTGCAACAGAAAAAGAATTCGATATAACTTAAAATTTAACATTTCTTTACAAAGTCTAACTGAATTATATTACAGGTAGGCAATAATTTGAAAATTAAATATATATGTACCACTACAGCTTATTATCATGCTAGTGCTTACATTCAGTAATCTTTCATTTAATAGGTTATCTATTGTTTTTTAACAAAATATTCACTTCATATTGTATTAAACCAATCCCATACTTTTAAGTGTATTGCCTACTAAAGATACTCAGGTGTTTAATTCATATGGACTTAGTCAGATTCACTCTGTCCTGGAAGCAGGACAAACTTCTCCTAGCTGTAGACAGGATAGTTGTTAGAAAGCATAGGAGAATCAAGGCAACCTAGAAGGAAACAAGTTGCATCGTTTAAAAATGCAGGCCAGTCCATAATCAAAATCATATATAATAACAAATAACATATATATGTGTATATATATAAATATACATATATATATACATACATATACACACACACAGATAGGGCTTTTAATGTTCACTATGTTGATTGAACTAATTCATATTCTTTAAAAGTATGATTTAAGTTTTACCAAATCACTAGAATCTAATATATAACAGCCTTTAGTATTGAAAAAAAGAAAAGGAAAAATAAAACACAGAACCATAATAAAACGGTTATAGAAGTTTTCTTAGTTGAAGAAAATTAAATTATGCAAATTAGACATTAGCTTGTCTATGTTAGATGAATTGAATCATTTCACACCAAACTGCGTTGAGTTTTTAATGCTAAGTAGAAAAAGAGGCAACAGTACTTCAGGATGAAAAAACTTAAAGAAACTGTTTAGAAATGAGAAATTTGAAGAATTTAGTGTTTAATTAAAATGAGTAAATATTGAATGGACTAATGTCCTTATGGCTTTCCAATCTTCGCCCTCCCAACTATACGTACATAAATTTTAAATGTTTAAGTCACCCCATTGAAGAAAAAGTTTAATCCCAATCTGGGCTCTTAACCCTGCCTCTGAACATTTAGTTCCCTGATAAATATACACACAGCCTTTATTTTTATAATAAGCCTTAATAAGCACTGGAGCTGGACAGATATCTGTCCTCTATGCTGTTAGAATCTACTCAGGGTTATTATGGATAACCCTGAATTATTACTTACTATGCTTCCTCTGAGCAGCTCTTAACTACAAAGGGACAGCCCTCAGGACCACATTTTTATGACTCAGCTAATCCAGGGCAGCTTCTCTCTCCTCCTTCACTTTCTCCCCTTCATGGTTCTCCTCTGACCTCTAGCCCGAGAATCCTAAAACCAGCTGATCTTTCTTCTCCCCAGCTATTGTTTGTCAATGTCGTTTTTTATCAATCAGATATAACTTGCTGGCAAGGTCACTTGCTTCACTTGGGTCTAAGAGAGGACTCTTTCCTCTCTTGGGCAGCCAGGTCTTGGATGCCCACACTTTGTACTACAATTCACAGCAAGAAAACAAACCTCAACTGTCGACCTGCGTTGTTCATTTGCCTAATCTACCCTTATCCTAATGAATTTCCAGTTCTGAAAATCTGCAAGGTAGGAATCTAAATCTATGCTATTTAATATGGGAGTCCTACACGCTAAAAAATGTTCTAGTCAAAGGAATACAATGGTTTACTCTTAAGTACCAGTAACAGTAAAAATATAACATATAATCCACAAAAAATAGTCAATAAAATATCATTTAAAAGATAAATCTACTTGAATGAAAATAAATGTACATGAAACATATTTGAATAAAATATAAAAATAAATACAAAAATGTATGTATAAATATATAAGGAAAGGAGTCTAATGAAGGAAGATAATTGAGTATTCATGTTACACATAGAAAGCATGCATAGAAGAGATAACAACAATTGTGTAATTTTTTAAACTTAGAATAAATTGCACTTAACAAAAGCTTATCATAGGAAAGGAGTAGTTATCACTTCATAAGTATTAAAATCTTCTTAAAATGTGCATTAACTACTTAATTAGTAAATGTATTAGTAAGCACACATATCAGAGATTCACTTTATGATGAGAAGTCAGTTGGGATGCCATTATTCAGAAACAGAAGCAATAAATTAACTGACAACTAGATGATTCAAAGTACAATTACCTGGTACATATGATATGGACATAAAACAAAGGAAGAGAAGTTTTTGAGGAAGCATTCGGCCTCTGTGAGTCTGACACTGTGGATTCCTTCATTTGATGTCCGAACTTTGTACTGATGTGCCACAATGAAGGGCATCCTCAGGCCCTACCAGCACTTGAGAACAAAATCTCTCCCTGAAGGAGCACTTAATTGGACACCTTCCTACAGAGTATATAATGTCTGCATTGTGTAAGTATCTCATACTTTAAAGCAGTTAGCATCCTTCATTGCTCATCCGGTTCTAGTAGATATTAAAGCAATAAATTGTTCTGAATTATTTCATCTTAATTTAATGTATATGTAACTTTTTTCTTTCTCTTTCCTTCCTTCCTTCCTCCCTCCCCCTCTATTTATTTATTTGTTTGTTTGTTTGTTTGTTTGTTTATTTATATCTTCTTTTATTACTTGTATTTTTTTAACAATCCAGAGTGAGATTGCCATCCTCCAGGTCCACCCTCACAGTTTCTCATCCCATTCCTCCCTGAGTCTCCAAGAGGATGTCCCAACACTCCTACTAGACAACCCTACTCCCTGGGGTCTCAAGTCTCTTCTCCCACATAGGCTAGGCCAGGCTCTAACTTGGTATGCATACTTGTAATTGTGAAGGTTAGTTTTTGTTGTCAAGTTGGTTTATCTGGGATAAACTAAGACATGTTTTAAAGGTAGAATGTGGAAGGACTAACTGAGAATGGAGGACCTCTCTCCAAGAGTGAACAGCACCTTCCAGATATAGAGACCCCTAGGAAAAGCTCTGCCACTGCCTTTCTTCCCTTCACTGTCGCTGACTAAAAGGAGTACATCTACATCACATAAGTCTTCCGTAACCCACTTCATCAGTGTTCTACCTGCATCCCTTAATACCACAAGCACCTCTGACATTTTAGGAATTTTCTAGACTTTCAACAACACATTTGGTGTTGCAGAGACATCAAGTCTCAAGGACTAAGCATGTACCATGTTTTTGGTCTCTCCAGAGTGCACAAAGCCACAATTAGACTACCCATTGTATATCAAGTGAGTTAATCAAATAAATCCCCATAGAATATGTATACATTTTTTTATTTTACATGCAATATACAATCTCTCTCTCTCTCTCTCTCTCTCTCTCTCTCTCTCTCTCTCTCTCTCTGTGTGTGTGTGTGTGTGTATGTGTGTGTGTGTGTGTGTGTGTGTTTCAGTTCCTCCAGAGGACCCTGAGTGATATACTACCCAATTATAGAAAGAAAAAAAAAGCAGGCCAGTTGCAGAAAATAAATATAATTTGAGGATATCAGTTTAGACTAAATAAGGTAGGCATGGAAGGGAACATGTCACTTGTTCTCTCATATGTTGGAACTAAAACATATGTTAAGCTTGAAGCAGAAGCGTGATCATTAGGGAATGATGAGAAGGCTAATTGGAAATGTGTTTGACTGGTCTGAAGAACTTCTAGATTAGTAACTCGCATGGGGGATAACTGTGGCCAGCCATGTTTGTGCAGACGTTTGAATAGATTAGGTTAGGAAAACTCTCAATTAGTTAATGATTCAAATCACAGCTTCAGAGTTTGAATAGACTGTGAGGAGTTAGTGGAACTGGGTCTAGAAGAGAAAAATCTTAGCAGGCAGCAGAATGCTGAGGGTGCATCTTAACTCAGGCTGACATCCTGTTTTCTGCTCCACTTCCTGGATGTCATAAGCTGAGAGACTTTAAGCACATATTGTTGCCTCCAAAATATCTGTTCACCATAGCCATAGAGCAATAAAGGTCAACAACCAAGGACTGAAACTACAAGTCTAAATAAACCTGTTCATCTTTGAACTGCATTTCTCATTCTAAACAATAGAAATAGAAAAAGGAGTTGGTAAATGGAAAGTGGTTAAACATCATTAATGTATATTACAGTTATATCCCACATTTTATAAATGTGTACAATGAATGGGCTCATAAATATCCTTTTTCTATCACTAAGTCCTTTATAAATAAAATTGATAAGATAGAATTAAAATAATGATGATATGTTAAATATGACATATTATGAAGAAAAAACTAAAAATAATTTTGATATAACATTGTAGGATCATTTATTTGATAATTATCTATCCATATTCTCCCATGTTATGTTATATTAATCCTTATTCTATTGTCTAAGCCAAAATATTGCATATGAATTTTATGTTTTTCAGTGAAATAATACAGGATTCTCTTTATCAAGAAAACCACAAGAGTGGAAAACCTTTTCTCATTTCTTCCTGAAGTCAAATTCATATTCTGTTTTATGAATCTTACTGTAACTGAAATCCTACACAGAATCCTAATAGAAAAGAGCATGACAGTCTGAGTTTTAAGATCCTCTAGACAATAGGGTACATTTCCAGACCATATTGCACAATTTGATGCAAACCACAGTTTACTCAAGAGAGATTTAAAATGATGATAAATGACAGAATTAGTTAAAATAAGTTACTTCTGACTTTGAAAATGATTTCTAGACCACATTGGGATGGCATAAAATCAAGGCACATAAGCTAAATCATATCTGACAGGGAAAATTTTCAGAAGCAAAGAAACTGTTTTTGTCATGAGTGTCTTGTTAAAGCTTAAATAAAAACAGATGCAAAAGGTACTATTTGGAATTTCTGGATTTGTGAAACATTTAGATTCCTGAGTGAATAAATGCCTTGATGAATCTTATGTAAATGTATTACAGTAAAAATGTAGAATAAATTACCAAAAATTTTATAAAATAGTTAAGTATTCTAAATATACATATTTTTATTTACAGTATTTATGTCTGAAGAAAATACTAATGATTTCTTTGTTGACTCCTGCTGATGATTTGAGATTATATATGGTCCTCAGAAGGACCTATGGCTCTTGTGTTTCCTCGATGTTCCCTATGGCAGATACAAGAATCATGTATTTCCATTTAATATCATGAAGAAACAGTGGTGGAAGTAATAACTTAAAAAAGAACATAATGTTTTCATTTAATTTAAGAAATAATTGTTGCCAAGTGTAGAATCTGCTTGTTGTTTACTGTTTGCATCCAATAAGCATAACAAATACTTTATTTCATAATTTTATGGCTAAATAATTAGATTATTTTAGAAAAATGTAATGTTTGGGTTTTCTAAAATAATGTTACTCAACTAATCAGTGTGATCTTTTTTAAGGAAGTGTTAAAATAACTACTTGTCTGGAATGAGCAAGAGAAAACATCAGTCCTTTTCCAAAGACACTAGAGTTATTTCTCATGCTTGAGCAGAGAGTATGTTTATTACGCACTAATCTAAATATATGGATATACATAAGGATTGATATCAATGGAAGATAAGACTATATTATGATTTTTCATATGATTTGATATAGGTTATGGATGTCATATATGAGATTTGAACTTTAAACATTGTCAGTTTACTATATTGGGTTTTAACATTGTACATAAATTAACAGCCATATTGGTCTAGAAACAAACATAGTATATTCCATTTGTACATTGCTAAAGCACAGTATTAAATATGAAATGACTTGTTTATATGGGTATACTTATATAAACTAATGAAATGTTCTCTAAATAAAATGAAAGTAGTGACTTAAAATCACACTAATAGAATATTATGATTAGAGCTAGATGTCAATGATACCTATGTTGATCCTGAACAAGCACAAAGGATGTCTTAAGAGACAGACAGGGCTAAGGAGATGCTCAGCAGTTAAGAGCACTGACTGCTCTTCCAGAGGACCTGAGTTCAATTCCCACCAACCACATGGTAGCTCACAACCATCTTCAATGGGATCTGATACTCTCTTCTGATGTGTCTGAAGAGAGTGACAGTAGGCTCACATTCATAAAAAAAAATCCTCAAAAAACAGATAGGCAGTATACTTTATATATGCATACAACACACAGTTTAGTAGTATTAGAGATCGGTAAATATAATTAAAAGGAATAAGTGGAAATCAAGATCTCCAATTAACACATCCTGGAATAATTCTAGCAGTAGTGAGAAATTTGTGAGAGTCAGAAGCAAAAATTCAAAGAAAACAAATAGTGACATTGGTTTGATAAGGCTGTTTCTCATCTATTTAAAATTTCTTTGTTGTAATTATTCACACAACACAAAGTATTTAGTGGAGAAAGCAGGGCACTGATTCTAATTATAGCCTTAATGATCAGCTTGGGAGATAATGTGCATGACTTGTCTTTATCTTTCTTTACTCATAGTTAATAATTTCAAAATATTCTCAGAGTTTGTGTCTGTGTTAGTTGTTACTATGACGATTGTGCTGCTAAGGAGTCTTCTACTTTTTGTAAGATCAGCAACAGCAAACATTCTTCCCCACCCTCCAAAAGTCTTGTCCATCTGTGAATACTATTTTCTACTGATTCTTATTGTCAAGATTGCTCATCAGAAAAATGTGTGCTCTGTTTTCCTTTCATTTGTTTAAATTCTAATAAGCACTATTAGGACAATGGTGATAGGGACTAATCCATTTCTTTTCGTACTTGTATGTCCTGCAACATAAAAAGTCTGTTCTATAGCTGCACTAAACTGTCCAAAACTCAATTAAAAAATAAAAAGTCCTTGAAAATATTTTCAAAATAATGTGCATACCATCTCAATTAAATGTTTCATGTGCTATAATGTTTTTTTAATTAAAATATTCTAGATGTGTTTTGTAGCCATTTTGATATATAATCTAGTAACAGGTTGGGTTTCATTTTACAGATGAAGTATTCATCACAAATAAAATATTTTTAAAATCTAATTGCCCTGTAGAAACTTAATGAATAACAAGCGATGGAGAAATTCAACATAATGAAAACTGGCTTGGTTTCTAAATTAATCTTATTTTTCTTAGTTGCTCTTTTAGTATTGAGATATTTTATGCTATTCCCTCTATACATTCTGATATTGATATGAAATTGAAAATTCTGATAATCACTTTTTGTATTGACAAAATATATTTTGAAATAATTACTTTTTGATGCACGTTTAAATATTAACCAGTAAAACATTCTGAATTATCATAATTATACATATATGTATGTATATATCATTATCTTTAATAAAAATAATATTTATGATAAGTAAATTAACTTATAGTTCATTAACTTTTTAATAAGTAAATTTAAGATGCATGGTATATGATTTGTAATAGATTATGTAAGACTAAGTAAATAGTCTTTTAAATAAATTCATTTATTTCTTTTGAGTATATTTTTATGCATAAAGCAGTTTGCCTGGATGTATATGAGCACCACATGTATACTGTGTTGGTATAGGCCATGAGAATGGATCAGATACTCTGGCACTGTAATTAAAGACAGTTATGTGCTGTCATATGGGTGCAAAGAATTGAATCTGAGTCATCTGGCAGAGCAGTCAGTGATCTTAGCCACATAACCATCTCTCCAGCAACAAACATCAACTCCATAGATCCTAGTGTGTATTTTAGTACAATCATCACGATTTAGGAAATTATTATTAGTTTTTTTTCATCACAAATCTCTAAGACCCCTTCAGCATTATATATATATACATATATATATATATACATATACACACACACACACACACACACACACACACACACACATACAGAGAGAGAGAGAGAGAGAGGGAGAGAGAGAAATATTTTCGTACCTGTTAAAATACAAAACTAAACATTGTTGGGTAAGTGAGCTATGCCACCGTGCTTGGATTTTATTTTTACTATATGTAAATACTCTTTGATTCTATTTTTAAATAGCTGAAATTGATATTTTACAATAATAATAAATACCAAATAAAAATACTTATCTGAGAATATATTAAATGCAAGGTTCTTTATAATAATTCTTATTTGGTATTGCCTACAGAGTTCACTAATACACATACTCATACATAAATACATGAGAAGCAGAAGAGGGAGACATCTTTACCCTTTTTCAAACTTTATGGTCATTTCTTTAACTATTTTACAATAAGCAAGAAGGATAATATTATTTTCCATAGTTCAAAGGTAGCAGGTGATTATTTTCTTTCTACATATATTTTTATTACATGATCTGTAATGTATTTATCAAATTTAAAGTTTCTCTGTACAGTGACATTTTACAATGGCAGGCTTTACATTTTACAACTGCAATGTAAAAGCCCTTCCAGGACATGCAGTTAACAGAATGTGTGAACCCTAATAGATAAAGTTCAAACAATATTCCACTCTCCCAGATGAAGAGGACAGGTGCATTTGGTATTTTAAAATGACTACCTCTCCGAATTTAATTAGGTCAAGCATACAGAAGGTGTTAGGATACATTCTATGTAAAAGGCAATTGCATGACAACTAAAAATATAAATTGTCCTTTAATGACATTAAAGGACAAATTAATGAAGCATTTTCAAGTCTTTTCTCAGTTTGATCTCTTCTTTGAAATTACATCAATTAAAGATGGGATGACTCAGCCTAGAATTATGTATTTAGTACTAAGACATTTTCATTTAATATACCAATTTGATATGAATAAACTATTCTAAAAGAGGAATCTAATGAGAAAAGTAATATTCAAATGTTTTAACTCTAAAAAATTGTTATGTAAGTACCTATTGGTACTATATATATTATCATCAATAATATTAAATATTACAGACATTTGAAAATTGTAATCATACTTTAAGATGCATTGCTTTATTATTAATGTCAAAGTGAATTTTTATGAAAATAAAATTAACTGAATCATGCAGTATTTTGATATTATCAACTAATATAAGAAATCAAGATAACAGTTTTCTTTGCACATTAAAAATGTAAATTTTTCACATAATTCAGAAAAAGTCTTCAGCATCCTTTTTTCAAGTAACACGATCCAATGAAATTATGTTTTTAGGATTAGATCTGTTGACAATAAAAATATTGTGAATTTTGAGATCTCAAATATACCAAAAAGAAAACATTTACATGTCTTGCAGGTTCTATTTTTGATGTATGTGTCAGTAGTTTTAGAGAGCAGTTAATCAGCAACACAAAAACTGGAAAGTTTAATTTACAGCCCCCCCCAAATCCATGCAAGTAGAGAAATACCTGTTAATATAGAAATCTACTTCATGTCAAGTATTTTATCACTTAGTTTAATACAAGTGAGTTTGCTCCATGAAGTCTTGAGGATAAATTGTTCGAGCTGATTTCTTACATGTTTGATGATGCTACTTACACTGATGAAGTCATTCAAAGATGACATGAGATAATGCATAGTGGAATTTTAAGGGGAAAGGCTAATGGTCTTTTTTTTCTTTTTCGAAAGAATTTTAATTTCAATATTTTGGGTTCAATGTTCTACAAATCAAGACATTCTTTCAGAGATTGCATTGTTAAAATATGGTCAGAAAACCATGAAAATAAACTTCAATAAGACCATACTAAATATTAAGAGAGGAGCTCTTTCCCAGAACATTCTCAGGGCAGCCGAATTTAAACACAATCGCCTTGCACATAGTACAGATTATATCTGGAAAGCCATGAAAGCAGGGCAGACCATATCCAGAGTACACTGACCAGACTGGGTTACCATAGATATGTTCTGACATTCAACAAGAATACACATGTCTCATAAATTCAGTGTAAATGTTTGTTGCAGGGAGACGCAATGTCACATCCAAGCTCAATCCACAAAACAAAGTGCACCTGAAGTAAAAGACCTTCTGCCTTTTTCTTTTTTTTTTTTCTGGAACTTGTCGCACAGTTCTTTTAAGGCACTGTACACTAAGGGCCTTTTTAAAAATTATTTTACGCCGGGCGGTGGTGGCGCACGCCTTTAATCCCAGCACTTGGGAGGCAGAGGCAGGCAGATTTCTGAGTTCGAGGCCAGCCTGGTCTACAGAGTGAGTTCCAGGACAGCCAGGGCTACATAGAGAAACCCTGTCTCGAAAAACCAAAAAAAAAAAAAATTATTTTACTTATTTACATTCCAGTCATTGCTGATAAGTCACAGTGTGAACAAGGACAAAAGGAAAGGGGCAGAAAGAAATGCAAAGTGTATTTTGGAGAGAAAATAAGGTCTAAGAAGCTTAATTTTTTAACAGATATTATATATATATATATATATATATATTTACATCCCAAAATTTTGTCCTTGCCCTCCTGGTCCTCCCTCAAGGAGTCCCTCCCCATTCCTCCTCCACTTTTCCTCTGAGAGGACTGGCTCCTCCCTGGTTTATTCCCTCATGCTGGCACATCAAGTCTCAACCAAATAGAGTATCAAGCTTCATGTTCCAGCCAAGTTGTATCCCAGAAGGGAGGCTGTGTGTGTTAAGATTAGCACCAGTAAGTAGAGGCCTTGGAATTCCTGCACTGGAGTAAAAGAAAGGGTGCCCTCAGGTCAAAGTTCCATTCATGTAATCTTTAAAATCCTGAAAGAAAGAAAGCCTATGGGATGGGATCTCTTGCTCTTTGAAAGCACTAGACTAAAAGGGTTGATGGGACTGTGCTTCAAGATGGCATCAGAACTTGGCAATGCTCCATTTGGCTTTAGACACAGGTGGGATGTAAGTATGAAGAAACTGAAGATTCTTGTTCACAATTTAACAGTCATTGACGCCAAATACCTTGCCACAGGGGAGTCCTATATACTTCAAACTTCATATCTTTCAGAAATATTCCACTTATTAGTTGCTTTCTCCATTATAAGGATCAAACAGCTGGCAAGAAACAAGTTAAAAAATTAGAACCTTTATATAGGTTCTAATATACATTAGATACACCATGGCCACTATGACAGTGCTTTTGTACCTATGACCAAAGTATATGCTGCCAGCATATATTTGTCATAGGATATCACTTATCATTTCAAAATATATGATAAAGGGGATGTTTCTTTTGTTCTTTGTTTTATTCAGTCTGAGGTGCCAACACATATGGAGGTTCTTCCTCCCTCAAGAAATCTACTTTGGAAATCCCCTCGCCAACATCTCAGACCCTCACCTTTTCAGGACTTGTGGAGGTCTGTATATCCAACGATGTTGACCATAGCAATGCCATCCCACTTCCTTGGATGAGGACAACATTATCCTAAGGCTCTTTTCGGGGGTTTCTTGTTCCTTCAGAACTAGAAGAATAAGGAAAAATATGCACTTAATTACAATTAGACGTTTTTCAAATATCTGCACAGTGATATTAAATGAAAATAATTATGTAGAGGCTTTCATTTTTGAGTTTATGAACATGAACCTTTTGAAAAGGAAAATTTTAAAATATAACAAGCCTGACAAGATGATTACATAAAGTGCACAGCAGATGATGGCTATTAGCTCAGTATGTTCTTTTGCCATGATTCCATTTTTCATTTGATAACCTGACACTTCTCATTTCTCATCTGACATACCTCATGTGATATATGACAGTTCAATACTTGAAAACAAATTTCATTTCTCTCATTGGCCCTAAATAATAATAAGAGAAGCACAAATTAGATATCCTTTATGGCTGAGGGAATTAAACATGCTTGTGTCCAAAACTTTCTGTTATTTACTCAGAATGGAATCTTCCGCACAATAAGAGGGAATCTCAGAAACCATTGCCAGTATCACCTATAGTTTTCTTTCCTCACTAATAAATGCAGTTCACAAGTAAAATCTTTGGCATATGATCTCCAACACCTAGAAAAAACTCAGGGCATCTTCAAGCAAATGCATAGTTAAACTAATTTCTATTGATGAATTGACTTACATATTCATTGAACCTTCTAGTAAAAAAAAAAAGAATATCTACTGATTATCATTTTGCTTATCATTATCTATCTTTGGATCATATCATTTAGCTTGAAAAGGTTAATTGGCAATGAGTCAAGAGTGCTTTTATAAAGTAGATAATTTCAATCATCTTACTTTTTGACTCTACTTAGTTTCTGAAATGAATTACCTTCCCTGTCTCTCCCATCCTTCAATTTGGATCTAACTAGTGCTTCAGAAAGAAAGTGGCACAAACAAGTTAGTTAAGCTAAGTATCCAGGACACTTAATTATGATTTATAATATATTATACATTGATAAGTTAAATTTTGCACAATATATTTAGATACTATTTGTAGAAATACTAACTTATAATTTGCATTTTAAAAGGATACTTTGTTGTGAAAATGTGGTTTGAATCTTCAGTAAAGTAACTGCATGTAACTGCCAGCAGTTATATCAAACAGGTTACCTGGAAGGAAAGCTGGTGAAACAGGAAGCCAAGACAAAAAGATTTTCTTTTATTTTTTTACTTTT
The DNA here is from genome assembly GCA_964023405.1 of Apodemus agrarius. Classification (NCBI taxonomy): domain Eukaryota; kingdom Metazoa; phylum Chordata; class Mammalia; order Rodentia; family Muridae; genus Apodemus; species Apodemus agrarius. The sequence continues at coordinate 15,627,063 of OZ030018.1, forward strand.
TTTAAGATTCTATATTCTTTGTTTACATTCCAAAGGCTTTCCCCTTTCCCAGTCCCCCCCTACCATAAGTCCCATAAGTCCTCTCTCCCCCAACTATTCCCCAATAACCTCCCCCTCCCACCACCATTTCTTTGTTCTGGTACTCTCCTACAAAACTGGATGCAATCTTTTCAGGCCAGGGTCCTCTCCTTTCTTCTTCTTGGGAATCCTTTGACTTGCTAATTGTGCCTTGAGTATTTAGGGCTTCTGGGCTCATTAATATCCACTTATTAGTAATTGCATTTCATGTGTATTCTTTTGTGATTGGGTTAACTCGCTTAGGATATTTTCCAGATCTAACCATTTGCCTACGAATTGCATGAATTCATTATTTTTAATTGCTGAGTAATATTCCATTGTATATATATATACGTTTTCTGTATCCATTCCTCCTTTGAGGGATATCTGGGCACCTTCCAATTTCTGGCTATTATAAACAAGGCTGCTATGAACATAGTGGAGCATGTGTCTTTATTGTATGCAGGGGAATCCTCTGCATATATGCCCAGGAGAGGTACTTTCTGATCAAGGCTCAAAGTTTAATGGGGGTCTCCAAACATATATAGGTAGGGGCGGGGACCCTGGTCATTACTCCACAGGTGGCTAGTGCCTCTCAAGAAACAGCAGGTCCTTGAAGAACAATGGGCTAAAGCTCCACCCTACATACTAGGTGGGAAGTATTGGGTAGCATCAAGGTCTGAAATTCCTGCTCAAAGACTGGGGGGGGGCACAACTGGATATAAAATTAACTCAAAGAAATGAGTAGCCCTCCCTTATCCAAATGATAAAAACAACACCCTTTACAATAGCAATGAATAATTTTAACTATCTTGGTGTAATTATATTCAAGAAACTGAAAGACCTATATGACAAGAACTTCAAGTTGCTGAAGAAAGAAATTGAAGAAGACACATCACAAGATAGAAAAATCTCTTGCACTCCTGGATCAGTAGGATTAACAGTGAAAATAGCCATCTTACAAAAAGCAATTTACATATATAATGCAATCTCCATCAAAACTACAACACAATTCTTTACAGACCTTGACAGAGAACTTCTCAACTTCATATAGAAAAATAGAAACCCCAGAATAGCAAAAACAATCCTGAACAATAAAAGAACTTCCTGAAGTATCATTATCCCTGACCTCAAGGAATACTGCAGAGCAATAATAATGAAAACTGCATGGTATTGGTATAGAAACAGACAGGTTGACAGAATGGAAAGAAACCCACACACCTATGGACAATTTATTTTTAACCAAAAAGAAAAAAAATAATCAAAATCATACAATTGAAAAAAAAACAAAAAAACAAAAAACAAAAAACATCTTCAACATATGGTGCTGGTCTAACTGGATGTCTGTCCATGGGAAAATGGAAATAGATGTATATCTATCACCCTGCACAAACTCAAGTTCAAGTGGATCAAAGACTGTCTTAGGGTTTTACTGATGTGAACAGACACCATGATCAAGGCAACTCTTATAAGGACATTTAATTGAGGCTGACTTAAAGGTTCAGAGGTTCAGTCCATAATCACCAAGATGGGAACATGACAGCACTCAGGCAGGCATGATGCAGAAGGAGCTGATAGTACTGTGTCTTCATCTGAAGGCTGCTAACAGAATACTGGCTTCCAGGCAGTTAGGATGAGGACTTCAAAGTCCATACCCACAATGACACACCTACTCCAACAAGGCATACCTCCAAATAGTGCCACTCCCTGGGCCAAGCATATTCAAACCATGTCAAAAATTTCAACATAAAAACACTAACTCTAGTAGAAGAGAAAAGGGGAAATAGGCTAGAATCCATTAGTACTGGAGAAAACTTCATAAACAGAACTAAAATCAACAGATGATAAATTAGACCTCACCAAACTGAAAAGCTTCAGTCAGGAAAAGGACTCTGTCAATAGCACAAAGCAGCAGCATACAGATTGGGAAAAGATGTTCACTACCCCTACATGAGACAGAGGGCTAATATCCAAAATTTATAAAAATCTGGAGAAGTTTGACACCAATAATCCAAATGACCCAGTTTAAAAATGGGGTTCAAAACTAAACAAAGAATTCTCAACAGAGGAATTTCAAATGTCCAAGAGCACTTAAAGAAATGGTCAAAGTCTGTAGGGTCCTGCATGACCTTAGAAGGGACAGAAGGCCATGGAACCTGCCCATGGGACAGGACCAGTAGGTGTGCGCTTTCAGTAGTGTGGATGGCAGTTGTGGGCATAAGGCTTATTTGTACAATAATGTACATAATTTTGACAGTCGTGTTTTCAAGGAATGTCCTCCTGCTTACTTTAATGATTCCTTGATAATCAGAGACAGCTGGGGACTGGGAGGGGAAGGTGTGGCTAATTTCTTAGCAAAATGGTAAGTGCTGGGACCTTTAGAACAGCCCTTAAAGTTGTGGAACAGAATTCTTAAAAAAATGGAGTTCAAAAATATATGTTTTCTCAAATATGCAAAATATAAGGATGAAATATGAATCTTATGAGGGGCTTCACAAATCTAAAGGAAAAAATGCAGCAGCACTGTGAGCCAACTTCTCAGAAAGCCACTAAGGAAGGAGATAAAGAGATTCAGGGAGTGGTGATCATAGTAGATCCTACCCAGCTAAGACTTTTGTCTATGCTTATAAAAGTAGATAAATTCCTGAGATAAGGGTCAGCCTGGAACAGAGCAAGGTTAAGCCCTGGTGTGGTAGAAATGGTAATTTCCCGACTGTGTCACAAGTGGTTAGATTTTCATCTGTATCGAAACGGAACAGGTAGATATCTGAATTCTTTTGCAATGCTCAAAAAATATGCATGTTATCTCCTAAGAATTAAGGGGCTAGGTTCAATGGTTGGGATGCTGGTTTATAGGATAATCAAAAAGGGAACCTGGAGTAAATGACTGGATTGATATGTAAAATAAAAGACTGGGCTTATGCTCTGTAAGAGCTGATCAATTCAGAGAATATTTTAGAATAATAGCAAAGGGAACTGCTTGGTGAACTGTCTCCAACAGAGAATAAAAAGAGAAACCTGTCCAGAAAGACAGCTGTTTGGAGATCTCCAGAGAAAGCAGAACAGAGAGAAAGCAACCTGGAAAGTTGTCTGGAACAGAACATAGGCCACCTGCTTAGACAAACAGTTTGACTTGTAGTCTTTTATTTCACTGCTCCAAGACACCCCTTTCCCTCTCCAAGCTGAGACTTGTCCTTGGCAAAAGTCCTTAGAAATCAAGGAAATGCAAATTAAAACAACAACTCTGAGATTCTACCTTACACCCATCAGAATGGCTAAGATCCAAACCTCAAGTGATAGCACATGCTGGTGAGGATGTAGGGCAAGGGGAACACTTCTTCATTGTTGATGGGAGTGCAAACTTGTACAACTTTAGAAATCAATTTGGCAGTTTCTCAGAAAAGTGGGTCTTCTACCATAATACCCAGCTATACCACTCCTGAGCATATTTCCAAAAGATACTCCACCACTCCACCGTCCCACAAAGACACTTGCACAACTATGTCTATAGGGACCTTATTCCTAATAGCTAGAACTGGAAATAACCTAGATGTTCCTCAACTGAAGAATGGATAAATAAAATCAGGGCTATTATTCAGCGATTAAAAGAGAGAGAGATCATGAATTTTGCAGGCAATGGGATGGGACTAGAGAAAAGCATCCTGAGTGAGGTAACCCAGAACCAAAAGGACATGTGTGGTATGTACTCACTTATAAGTGGATATTGGCCATAGAATACAGAATAACCATAATACACCCCACAGACTCAATGAAGCTAAATAATAAGGAAGGCCCAAGTTAGGATGCTTAAATCTGACTTAGAAGGGGGAATAAATAGTTATTGGAAATAGGTGGAAGGAGGGATATGGGTGGGAAAGGGGATGGGACAGGGGAGAAGGCCAAATAGTCATGACAATGAATGGCAATCCACAATGAGGTGTGGAGAACATGACATACTGAGGATTTGACAGAGATGTGGGATACGGAAGGCACTCATGAATCAGTGGAGGTGACTAATTGTGACTCACAGCGTTGGGAATATGGAACCCGATGAGGCTACCTCCTGTACCTACTGAACCCCAGTGGAGGAATAGGGACACCAACCTATCCACAAAATTGTTGACCCAAAGTTTATACTGTGTATAAGAAATGCTAGCATAAGGCATGGAGCAGAGACTAAGAGAATGGCCAAACAATACATGGCCCAACTTGAGACCCAGCCCATAGGCAAGTGCCAATCCTTAACATGATTAATGATACTCTATTACGGTTGCAGACAGGAGTCTAGCATGGCTGTCCTATGAGAGGTTCCACCCACCAGCTGACTCAGACATATATAGACACTCACAACCAAACAGTGGATGGAACCTGGGGTCTCTTGTGGAAGAATGAGAGAAAGGATTGCAGGCCTTCAAGGGAATAGGAACTCCACGGGAAGACCAATAGCATCAACTAACCTGGAACCTTCGGGATCTCGAATCAGAACCACCAGTCAAAGAACATAACACCTTGCAATATGTAGAAGATGTGCAGCTTGGTCTTCATGTGGATCCTGAACAAGTGGATCAAGGGTAGACTGCTATCCCAAAAGCTGTAGCCTGTCTCTGGAATATGTTCTTCCAACTGGGCTGGCTTTTCTGACCACAGTGGGAGAAGATGCACCTAGCTTCTAGCCTCGCAGAAAGTAGAAGTGCCATGGTCAGGGGATACCCAATCTCCCAGAAGGGAAAGGAAAGGCATATTGGGAGTAGGAAAGAGGGAGGGATCGACCAGGAGGAGGGGCAGTGAGTAGGATATAAAGTGAGTAAAAAATGCTGTTTGAGTCATGTTCTCACTAAAGAGTGAGGCTATCCTATAATTCATTATTGATTCATATCACAGTTTAGCCTCAAATGTATCGCAAATCTTTTTAGCCGCTATATTCACATAGAAATGCTTTTATAAATAAATGATGACCTATATTACATTAAATGATATTCACTAATTTAAGGAATATGGTGGTATTCCAAATCTACACATATTAATATTTATAAAGCGATCCAGATGACACCATCCCTTTTGATAAGGACTTCCCCATAATGACATGGTTCAGTGGGTTCCAGTGCACACACGGAGGTGAGAGTTTAGAGAACAACTTATAGGAGTACATTCTTGCTTTCCAGTATGTAAGTCCTAAGACTCTAACACCGAGTTTTAGGATTGACAGCAACACATTAACTATGTGTCCTCCCTTTGGACTTCACAATATTCCACAGTATATTTGACTTCACGTATCTGTGCATGAGGATGCAAGTATATGCCTGTATCTATTGCAGATATACTCCAAAGTCATCATCAAAAAATGACACCCAACAACAACCACAAAGACAATATGTTATCCATTAGAACAGAATTTTTCAGTGGTTTTTCCATTATTTACATTATAAGTGTGTATATTTTTGAGATTATTAGAGCATTATAGGAATGGTGGTTTCTGCCTATTTGGACTTCAGTGTGGGAGAAAGGAATACCCTGTAAGAACTGCACAGACATATTAATTTCTGTCTTATTCAATAATTATCAAGTGACATGAGATATTTCAAAATATAACTCATACAACTTGAGTATTACCTTTGGAATTTGTAAGCCATACTAAAACAAAACTGTCATGATTCCTTATAGAATGCACATGGCTATGTGGTCCTACACATTTTGACAGTTTGTTCTTTGGTTTTCTGTTCTTTCTTGGGCAGTGCTAGGCTTTGCCTGCTAAGAGTGATATGGTGAAGGTTGAAAATGAACTGATGCTCCCATTTAGTCCAGTAATCAATCTTAGAACCAGAAGGTCTTACTCTAGAAAAAGCCATTTTATCAGGAGAAATTTATTATCCATTAGAACAGACTTCAAAATATCAGATATCAATAATCTGAGTGCTAAGTCACAAACCATAAACATAAATACCAAGGCTTCCCAACAATAAAACATTTTAGTGTCTGTTCCAGAGTAACTGGAAGTCTACATGTTTTAAATTCCCATGTTATTTTGCATTTCATCTGAAAGTGAATCACAGATTGACATAGGAAGAGTAAATAGGAAATCACTTAAAGCATTGAGAGAATACTAAAACCAAGTTTGATTGGGGAATAGGCGGGGGTGGGGGTGGGGGGTGGGATGGGGTGGAAGAGGACATATGGGACATATGGTGAGGGGGGAACGGGGAAAGGAGAAAGCTTTCGGAATGTAAACAAGGAATATAGAAAAAAAACTGTAGAAAAAAGAAAGATCCTACTATTGTCTAAATAAAAATAAATTAAAATATCACACTTAATTTTTTTTATTTATTTATTTTTTAAAGGCTGATTTTTAACCTTTTTTCTACATTCTTTGTTTACATTGCAAGTGAGTTCACCTTTCCCTGTTCCCCCCTTCCCATAAGTACCATAAGCCCTCTTCCCTCTGCCCATTCCCCAATCAACCCCCTCCCACTTCTCTGTCCTAGTAATCCCCTACTTTGCTGTATCAAGCCTTTCCAGGACCAGGGACCCTTCCTTCCATCTTCTTGGGAACGATTTGATATGTGAGTTGTGTCTTGGATACTCAGAGCCTCTGGGCTAATATCCACTTATCAGTGACTGCATTCCATGTGTGTTCTTTTGTGATTGGGTTAACTCACTGAGGATAATATTTTCCAGTTCCAACCATTTCCCAAAAAAATCATGAATTCATTGTTTTTAATTGCTGAGTAGTATTTCATTGTATAAATATACCACATTTTCTGTTTATATCTTATATTGAGGGACATCTGGGTTCTTTCCAGCTTCGGGCTATTATAAATAAGGCTGCTATGAAGATAGTGGAGCATGTATCCTTATTACATGCTGGGGAATTCTCTGAGTATATGCCCAGGAGTGGTATAACAGGGTCCTACAGAAGTGTCATGCCTAGTTTTCTGAGGAACAGCCAGACTGATTTCGGAAGTGGTTGTACCAGCTTACAATCCCACCAGCAATGGAGGAGTGTTGCTCTTTCTCCACATCCTCGCCAACACCTGCTGTCTCCTGAGTTTTTAATCTTAGCCATTCTGACTTGTGTGAGGTGAAATCTCAGGGTTATTTTGATTTGCATTTCCCTAATGACTACTGATGTTGAACATTTCCTAAGGTGTTTCTCAGCCATTTGAAATTCTTCAGGTGAAAATTCTTTTTTTTTAGCTCTGTACCCCATTTTTTAATAGGGATATTTGGCTCTCTGGAGTCTACCTTCTTGAATTCTTTGTATATATTAGATATTAGCCCTCTGTCAGATGTAGGGTTGGTGAAGATCTTTTCCCAATTTCTTGGTTGCCATTTTGTCCAATTGACAGTGTCCTTTGCCTTACAGAAACTTTGTAATTTTATGAGGTCCCATTTGTCAATTCTTGATCTTAGAGTATGAGCTACTGGTGTTCTGTTGAGGACATTTTCCCCTGTGCCCATGTCCTCAAGGGTCTTCCCCTGTGTCTTTTCTATTAGTTTCATTCTGTCTGACTTTATGTGGAGGTCCTTGATCCACTTGGAGTTGAGCTTAATACAAGGAGATAAAAATGGATCAATTTGCATTCTTCTGCCTGCTGATCTCCAGTTGAACCAGCACCATTTGTTGAAAGGCTATCCTTTTTTCCACTGCATGGTTTTAGCTCCTTGTCAAAGATCAAGTGACAAAAGGTGTGTGGGTTCATTTCTGGGTCTTCAATTCTATTCCATTGATCTACCTGCCTGTCACTGTACCAATACCATGCAGTTTATTAACACTATTCCTCTGTAGTACTGCTTGAGGTCCAATATTTTTAAAGTTTAAATCTGGAGTTAAAAAGTAATAAACAAGACAGATTCTAACAGGATTAAATATCTTACTATGTTTATGAATAAATAAAAAACTTATATATACCTATTTTCTTATTCAACTAAGTACCTCCTACATTCCAGAACCAGGTGCTTTCTATTCTCTACTCTACCTTCAGTTCATCATCACTAATGCCTGTTGTGAGATGTTTACACCCTTTGTGTTTTGCCTACATGCAGGCTTCATACCCTCTACAAAGCCCACTGTCATTATTTGGTCTGCCACTGTCTCATCCCCATTCAGGGGAAACAATTTTGCATCTTCCCAATAAATTTCTCATAATTTCTGTGTCATTCTTTGTACTCTGGTCATCTAAGTACAGGTTCATTGCTGTGGTTGAGATATAGAAAATGAGAGAAGAATAAATTAAAAATATATAACCATTTTGCAGTCCCACCAACAGTGGAGGAGTGTTCCTCTTTCTCCACATCCTTGCCAGCACTTGTTGTCTTGAGTTTTTAATCTTAGCCATTCTGATTGGTGTGAGGTAGAATCTCACGGTTGTTTTGATTTGCATTTCCCTGATAACTAATGATGTTGAACATCTCTTAAGGTGTTTCATGGCCATCCAAATTTCTTCTGGTGAAAATTCTTTGTTTAGCTCTGTACCCCGTTTTTTTGATAGGGTTATTTGGTTTTTTGCGGTCTAACTTCTTGAGTTCTTTGTATATATTGGATATTAGCCCTCTGTCGGATGTGGGGTTGGTGAAGATCTTTTCCCACTTTGTTGGTTGCTGTTTTGTCCTTCTGACAGTGTCCTTTGCCTTGCAGAAACTTTGTAATTTTATGAGGTCCCATTTGTTAATTCTTGATTTTAGAGCATAAGCTATTGGTGTTCTGTTCAGGAACTTTCCCCCTGTGCCCATGTCCTCCAGGGTCTTCCCAAGTTTCTTTTCTAATAGTTTCAGTGTGTCTGGTTTTATGTGGAAATCAGTTTGGCGGTTCCTCAGAAAATTGAGCATGCCACTTACAGAGGACCCTGGCATTCCACTCCTGGTAATATACCCAGAGGATTCCCCTGCATACAATAAAGACACATGCTCCTTGTTTATAATAGCCAGAAATTGGAAGGAGCCCAAATATCCCTCAAAGGAGGAATGGATACAGAAAATGTGGTATATTTATACAATGGAATACTACTCAGTAATTAAAAATAATGAATTCATGCAATTTGTAGGTAAATGGTTAGACCTGGAAAATATCCTAAGAGAGTTAACCCAATCACAAAAGAATACACATGAAATGCAATGAGTGATAAGTGGATATTAATGAGCCCAGAAGCCCTAAATATTCAAGGCACAATTAGCAAGTCAAATGATTCCCAAGAAGAAAGGAGAGGACCCTGGGCCTGTAAAGATTGGATCCAGATTTGTAGACCCAGAACAGAGAAACCATGGGGGGAGGGGGAATGATTGGGGAATAGTTGGGGGAGGGAGAGGAATTATGGGACATATGGTGGGGGGGAACTGGGAAAGGGGAAAGCCTTTGAAATGTTAACATAGAATATAGAAAATAAAAATTAAAAAAATATATAACATAAAATATAAAATATCAAGCAACTATTAGAAATGACATATGGGGATAAATTAGAATGAAATAAAGTAAGAAAAAATGAAATATTTTATTTTTGTCACTTGGAGAAATGCTTTGAGATTATAGTTATAAAAATCGATAATAGTTTGCATTCACTTTATAATTATTTGATTACATTGGGTGTTATCCAACTACAATTTTATTATATAATAATATTAATAATAATGTTTGAATACAAGAGCTGAAAATATAGGTAGAAAACAAAGTAATAATTTTAAGAGCAAATAATCTTATTTTAAAGGGCATATTTTTAGGGTATGAATATCTACTCTAAAGTGACAAGGTACATAGGTTATTTTATGGTTTAAGAAGTCAAGGAAGTTAGAATTAAATAATTGAAGCTCAGATTGTTCTTCTGACACCCACCAACTTCTGTGTTCTTGCTTGTCACAATATTTCCATACTTCATATTTTCCATCACAACTGAGTCCTTGAAGAGCTTTGTAGAGAATTGAAGTTATAGTAGAAACAACACTAATGTAAGCATGGTAACTTTTAGAAAAGAAATGAGTATGTGTTAGACCAAACAGTACCGAAGCTCTCACTTCAGAATATCAAATGGGTTGCATTAGTTACATCAAATGAGGAACTCTGAGATTCTTTCTTATTTTCATATTCAGCAAGCTTTAGTAAGGCTGTAAATTACTGAAAGTAATTATTAAGAGAGAAAAAGAAACTTTCTTATGTTCCTTTCTATGTATTAAAATTTCATGAGAAATTCTGAGAAGCATATTATTCTCATGTTTCTGACTGTTTCTAATTATGGATCTGTTTAGTTTTCTTATATACATATTTATTTCATTCACATATAAATTTCACCTTCCATAAAATACAAAATAACACAAACTATGACAAGAAAACAGATGTAAGGCTATTTTATTCTTTCACTCTATTCAAATACAGGGGCTCTTATGTCTGTCATGTTTGCCCTGTCTGTAAGAACAATGTTCTCTTACCCTTTCATCTCACCTAAAGGCCAAGAAAATTCAAAATTATAAAAAGAAATCTTTCAGTAAATATTCAAGGGCTTTTTGAATCATTGTTTTATTCTTATCTTTTTTTTACCAGGCTGTATGTTTGATGAGATTGCATTTTATTTTTTCTAACATACTTATTAATGTAATTTCCATTATTATAAAATATTCCCAGTTTTTATAGTTACTATAAAATAACTTATATCTCCCTCTATTAAAATGAATATATTTCATTTTATGTCTTATGAATATGAAGTCTTTATATTGCATTATATTATAGGACAATCAACAGTGAATGCCTGGTAAATTACATTAAAATTTACAATTCAAAAATCTTTCTGTGGATGTCTTCTTGAAACTTCTGTTTGGCATAAATTTAGCAAGGGCTGAGTTGAGTAGATTAAGAAGAAATAAGTAGCAGGGTCAGAATTCTCATCGAACAGTAGTTTCAAAGCCCATCCCAGGCCTTAGCAAACACAAGATCATTCATTCAGTAGTGCACTGATTTAATTTCCTTACAGGCTGTCAGAGGCTTCAGTTCCTTACAGTGTATGCCTCTTCACATGCCTGCCTAATACATCATATATTTCATTAAGAGAGTGGGAGAAGAGAGAGAGAGGAGGAGATTGATTCTGCCTTTCCTGTTTAACAACCCTGTAAAATATATCAGACTGCAAACATTTTCAGTGATGAGGCACAGGGTTCATTGGAGACCCCACTGAAGTATGTATATTCCCATATTGCCTAGCCTCAATGATTTATATATCTACCATCAGTAAAATACAGTCAGCTTCTAATAAATCATTCCCCAAATCTCATTTATTAGATCACCAACTCAAGTCTAACGTCCTGTTGTTATATCAGGCCTTGTAGAGGAATCTTAATCCAGTAACATGGCTACTTTTGCAAGGGATCACATAATCCCTGTTCTTTGTTTTTGTTCTTTTGGGTTTTTTTGTTTTGTTTTGTTGTGTGTGTTTGTTTGTGTGTGTGTGTGTGTGTGTGTGTGTGTGTGTGTGTGTGTTGTTGTTGTTGTTGTTGTTTTGTAGAACAAAGCATCCCTGTTTGGAAGTAAAGTCTAACTTAGGGTAAGACAAAGTTACAAATCAAAGAAAGATTTGACAAAATGAGTCATGTTCCAAATCTCACAAGAATAGCACAGGAAAGAGATACTACTTAAGAGTAGTGCAGTAAATTCAAGTAAGTTGTCAGTGAATAGGGAGTTGAGTCACATGACAGTCAGTGTAGTGGGTGCAGTGCAGTAGAGTTGAGTTCCTTCATGAGTTCATGCAGTTCAGTGCAGGTCAACAGGGGCAGTGGAAGTCAGAGAATAAGAAGGAGCTAAAAGATTATATCAAATTACCAGAATTGTTTTGAGACAGTGCAGAACAATTCAGCGAGAATCCAAGAGAAGCTAGATTGAATCAGTTAGCTTGGAGGAGTGTTTGAGCCAGGACTGCTTAGTTGAACCTGTCAGCCAGAGTTCAGAAAGGCAGAAAGGGTGAGTTTATTCAGCAGTAGGCCTCTGAGATGACAATTATACCAGGCAAACAAAAGTTAATTTTACAAGCCTTAGTAGTAGATAGGAATACATTTTATTTTATTCCTTAAATAAAGTCATAACCAAAATAAATATAAAGTCAATTAAAGTTCTCCTCAAACCTTATGAAACTACTGTGACAAACTATCTTTCCATAGCATGACAAATTTATAATGGTGGAGCTGACATTGCTAAACTTTCTCTACCTGGGAGTAGAATTTTGATGCCGCAACTACACTTTTTAATTGAGTGCATAATATTAATCCAAGTTCAAGTGAGTAGCATTGGTATATATAAAATTCCCTTTAATGCTTATATTGGTGGTCATATCACTGGATCAATGTCATTTTATATTACCTTAATAATAATCCAATCATTAACATGGAGAGGCTGTGTGACAATGAATGATACTTAAATAGTAATTCTTGAGTGAAATGATAAGTGATCCCATGTTTTGTACTTTACAGACACTGTCATACGTATATTCATTGATTTATCTAATGACTTAATTGAAATTATTATGGTCTCTACAGCATTATAAATACATTGGTTTCTTAGTGTCTTGGATTTGACCTGTCCTAAGAAATGCAACATTCTTTTCAAGAATATTGAAGATTTTCTAAATCATTAAGTATATGAGTCCAAATACTATTACTTTGTTTTGTCTCATTCTTTTCTCATGCTATGATAAACCAGACTGTCTCTGTCTTTGTCTTAATAGCTACCTTATAATAAAAACTCAAGTTATATTCATGATTATGATTCCTGTTTATGATTAAATATATTCATCAAGGATTGGGTTATGTCTCCCTTGTAACCTTAACTTCAAATGGTTATCCTTGTTTTAAGAAACGGAAATTTTTCCTTTGTTTCAAAATTTATAATGACCAACTTGTTATGACTGAGTTTTTATGACTATCTTTTTATGATCACCTTGTTATTACTACCTTGAGCCTTTATCATTATTTCAGGAGATTGAAATGACTAATTTGTTATGCTTATGTAACTCTGTTTTTCTATAATTCTGACTGCCAAATCACCCATTGGAAATCCCTTATTCCTGAACAATTAAAAAAACAAAATTAAAAAAAAATATTATTTTACCCATGTCCAAAGCTGATCTCTTGAAACTTACCTTTAAAAAGAAGCAGCTTTTGTATACAAATAAAACAAAAACTTGCTTTAATTAATCAACCATGAAGATTTGGGTCAGTGGTCTTTGTTCTCACATCTCTGAAATGAAAGTTACTATTTATTTGCGGACAGGGACTCCAGCAGCCCAGGCAAGACTCAGACTCCCTGTGTTGCTAATGGTGGACTTGAACTCCTTGACCCTGTCCATCTTCAATATACTGAGTGACAGGTGTGTGTCAATAGCCAGGCTCACAAATTAAAATAAACGAAGAGAAGAGCTAAGACTAAGATCTTTGCTTTCTGGTTGGCAACAACATCTCCATGAATCATCGCCTATCTCACTCTTCCACGAGTGTTGCGGTAAATCTCCAACACAAATATGCCCGGACAAAGAAAACACAATTCAATTAATATGAATACATGCTGTGTGCCTAGTTGGGCAGATAAGCCACTATACTACCATCTTCCTTATAAGACCTACCTTCCTTATAAGACACTACCATCTTCCCAATCTATAAGACCCCTTATAGCTTGCAGTTTCCCCAGGCCAGGTGCTTCTGCTCTGCTTTCCTTTTCTCTCCTCCTTCCTATGTGAATACACACCAGAAACTTTTTGATCTCCATACCTCTAACCATAACTGTCAGACCCAGGACAAAGAGCTGAGGTGCATATTTGAACCACCGAAACAGATCTGACTTACAGGTTTTTCCAACATCCCTCAGTCCCTCCCTATTACAGAGCATGGCTGGGATAGTTTTCTACCTATGCTGACTTGCAGCCCAGGGCCTATGCTTTCCGCTCCCCAGAAGCTAGATGATCTAGACATTTTGGTCCTGTCTCTCTCTTTCTCCCTCTCTGCATTTTTCTTCCTTCCTGTGTGGGAACACTCTTTCTCTTTTTCTCTCCTGCTATCTGTCTTCCTCTCTCTGAAGACTTCCCTGGCTAGTTCCTCCAGACCAGTAAGAGCACTTTCCCAATAAATCTGCCTTTATTTATTTTAATTTGGCTTGAATTGGCTCATTTCACAGGCAGACAATAACTTACCAATGATATGTGTATAACATAACTTGACAACTCTTTCAGAAAAAAAATTATCTTCATTTAGTACAGCTGTCTTAAGTGCCCATTTATAGAGTAATAGATCTAAAGAAATCTGATCTCTATTTAACATGATCATCAGACTTTACCAGCCATAACTATTTCCTGCCTTCCTAATCACTTACTCATTCTTACATATTTGAAATAGCTCATAATTTGTAAAATCTACGCCAACTTCCTAAATCTCCAGTTCAAACTTCTATAAACTCTGAGATTTAAAAGACTCTGATCTCACAGTTTGAAAAATAAAATGAAGCCTTTTTTTCCTCTGGATTAAATCTACAGGTAGCTAATAAATGCAATGCTCCTTTAGATGCTCAAGGAGTCTGTTGTGCCCTCTGTTCTAATTCCATTTTTTTTAACCATTAACTCACCTAGGACCAGGCAAGTGTATTTCTTAGAATGTACTCTCACATAGTTCTGTGTCTTCCTTTCCCATGTAATAGTGAACCACATGAATATTCCGTGATAATGTCTGTCCATCTCCATCTGCTCTACGCAAGACATAGCTCCAGGAATCACTTCTGTTATTCAAGTATGCTGATATTAGCAGGCAGGCATTGATTTGAGTCTATCAGGATTTTATTTCCGAGGAGCATTCACAGACAGGCATGTCCTATCCTTCTTCTCCTCAACTGACTTACATTGTATAAGGGATTTGGAAAGAAATGATGTTTGATACAAACCTGACTATTTAAATGCTTGCAGCATCTTACAGGTAAGTAAGTTCCACTTTTCCCAGATGGGGTTCCATAAATTCTAGTAGCCCTAATGGTGTTATAGGTAGACACACTAGTCAGTTGAGGCATGGAGAAACAAATGTACCACACTAATTACTGGAGAGTTAAACATGCTCAAGTATTTCCAAAAGACTTCAACTTTAAAGTTGTTACATGCCTTATCAGTACAGAACATTGATCTTTCTAATTTTTAGTAACCTGATGCATCTCTGTGTTCTGCTTTACTTTACCACCCAGACATAAGAATGAGCATAAAATTCTAACAATATCTTCATCAGAGAGCACTGGATTCTTACCTCATTTGTTTTCAAAATTCTTGACATTGTCTATGTACCATCTTTCAGGATTATTTCCTAAAAGCTTTCTTCAAGTAGCAAATTTTGATCTATGTTGCCTGTTTCCTAAGTAATCATGTTAAAACATAACAGCTGAAAGAACAGACCTTAGTATATTACTCTTTCTGGTGTTTTAGATGAAGATTGTAAGAGTGTTTCAACTGAAAATTTCTCAGGGCTTGGAGAGATGGCTCAGAGTTTAAGGGCGCTCATTGACTACTCATTCAGAGGTACTGAGTTCAATTTCCAGCAACCATATGGTAACTTACATACATCTATAATGAGTATTGCCCTCTTCTGACATGCAGGTATACATACACACAAAGCATTTATATAGATAAAACAAGCAAATATATCTTAAACATTAATTTTTGTGCATATTTTCAAAGATTGAAATCAACTTGTTACCTGACAATTCTGCCACCAGAAGGCTAAAGGGGGACTTTGGCATTTTGTGTGTTTTTCAGTGGACTTTGGATAATCAAGAATTTATTGATAGTTGAGACAGGATTTTTAATTTTTAGAGCATATATCTTATTACTTCTTAGAAAATTTCATATAATAGATCTTGATAATATTTGCCAACATTCCATCCCCAACTCTTCACAGATCCGTCCTGTCTGCACTAACCCTTCTAGTTTGGGTAAAATCTCATCCAGATTTTCCAGTTATGTTGAGTATAGGCTTTTGAAGAAGGATCTGATGATGTTTGTTTTTAATTTTGTTGGTTTCTTCGTGACCATTGTTGAGGTATATTGTGATTACCAATGGATAAGACTATTGACTGTTTTCTCTCTTGGAAGCTTCTAAAGCTCTTCCTATACTGTCAAACTAGTCCATAGGAAGGGAGGTTCTGTGGCAGACAAAGATTGATACTTCTAAGTCTTGTGCCAGAAACTAGTGAGGTCTTCAGTGTTAGGGATTTACCTCTTCCCCTTCTCCTCCTCCTCCAGTCCCTCTTTCTGAAAGTAATAGTGGCAATGGTAATAGAATACATTTTACATTGTGTTTGTGATTTCTTTGACTCCTCTGATGATACATGTTCCACTATGTTCATAGCAGCCTTATTTATAATAGCCAGAAGCTGGAAAGAACCCAGATGTCCCTCAGTGGAGGAATGGATACAAAAAAAATGTGGTATATATACACAAAATAGTACTAATCTGCCATTAGAAACAATGAATTCATGAAATTCTTAGACAAATGGATGGTGCTGGAGAACATACTAAGTGAGATAACCCAGTCTCAAAAGAATACCCATGGTATGCACTCACTGATAAATAGCCTAGAATCTTGGGACACCAAACACACAATCCACATACCAAATGATGTCCAACAAGAAGGAAGGAGTGGACCCTGGTGCTGGAAAGGCTCAAAGCATCAGTTTAGGGGAATACCAGAACAGGGAAGTGGGAAGGGGTGGATGGGGGAACAGGGGGAGGGAAAAGGGCATGTGGGACCTTTGGGCGTAGGGAACCATGAAAAGGGAAATGAAATGTAAATATAGAATATATACATTAAAAAATTAAAAAAAGGAAAAAAAAGATTTTCATTGTTTAGCATATGGGGTTTGTTAGTCTATGGGATCAGGTTGGCATTGCCAATTGTTATTCCAGAGATCATGACTTCATAATTTAAACTAATACACACAAAATAATTTTGAGTATAAATAAAAAATATTATTCCCAATGAAGTTTTTAAATATCCTTCTTATAATGTATCTCTCTTTTCTTCCTTCTAGACTCTAATTATTAAATCAAATAAACATTCCTGTTTAGAGGATCCTTTGTCCATTCGTAATAATATGTTTCCACCACTAAAATTCTTTTGTAAATAATTTCAAATGCCATTTCTTTAACACTGAGAGAATAGCAAATTCTCACTAGTAATTTTTTAGGGGTCTTTTACATTAAATCAATAAACATAGCAAGTAATCAATGAACACATACTTATTTTAAGTGAACAATAATCTCATACTAATGGCAATAAAAATTTCAAATTCCCAGACTGATTGCTTAAGTATTACTATAATATGAATGTAAAAACAGATTGCCTAAAACAGTTGACACAAGTCTAGATCATAACGTTTCCAATGTGGCTTTTTCCTACTAATATGTCTAGACCAGAGACCTAGAAGCTATTGTACACTAAAAATACACATGTTTTACTCTATCACAATAATAGTAAGTAAATATTTGAATGTTAAAAAATTAAAATATCGGATGTAAGAATATATATATATATTATAAAAAAGTCTCAGAGTAGCATAATGATGATTAATTTTTGGCTAATATTCAAGGAAGTTAAGAATTTTAATGTGTGTTCATCCAAAATTATGCTGTAGCAAGGAACTTCCTTCAAGAGTAGCATAATGATGATTAATTTTTGGCTAATATTCAAGGAAGTTAAGAATTTTAATGTTTGTTCATCCAAAATTATGCTGTAGCAAGGAACTTCCTTCAAGGCAACTAATTTGTGTAATAATTAAAACAGTTCTTAAAGGGAGATTGACATGAGGTGGTATCCCTTACATTAGGATAATACATTCTTCCTAGAAGACAGGGGTCATTAAATGAAAATCTCTGTGACAGGAACAAGTTACCTCCTATAATATATTGATGTGTGTCACCAGAAACACTCAACCTAGGCTGGGTATTGACAGTGTTCTTGGTTGACCATCATAACTAGATGGTAAGATTGTGTTGCTGAAGACAACACATAATTTGATTGCAGGATTCAATCTTGAATTGACCACAAGACTGGGTCCTTTCTGAGTGGGTTTTATAGTGATAGTAAGTGCTATTCAGACTCCTGGAGAAAAAAAAATATGTCAGTGTTCTTACTCAGCACAGGACACTGCATACTAACCTAATAATCTATGAGACAAGATTTTTCCACTTGTGTGATAATAAATAGGCTGTCTATAGTAGATAACAATTGCTCTCTTGATTGGATTGAGAATTGCACCCTAGGTAAGAATTTAATCACATTATAAATATGATCAATGACTAGTGAAGCCTTGATATTTAGCTGAGACAATTGGTGTGGTTTAGCTGACTGGTAATTTTGTCAATCTCTGCTAAATACTTGTATTTAAGTCTACAAATTTGTGCTGCTCTTAACCTTTGTTTGAAAAGATTCTCATTTCAATTGAAAGTAGTTAATAGGTGTACTACTGTTCAAAGTGCTGAAATAATTGACTGTAAATACTCAGCAATAGATTCATATTTTATTGTCAACCAACTAACCCTCATGCTAAAGCCCAGAGAACATTGGAAGAAGGAACAGAAAGAGTGTAAAAACTAGAGGAAAGTGAATAGTTCTCTGAAAGGCTGGCATTTGAATATGTCATGGCTTTTACATGTGTAAACTCATAGCACAATTTTTTAACCCATGTAAGTCTTACACACAACCATTAGAATTAACATTTTTAGCACGAAGAAAATGTGTATCACTAAGTACACATGTTTAATGTCAAATATTTCAGGTTTAGTAAATGAAAATATTCCTAGTAGCTGAGTATGAGTAAAACAAAATAGTTATTTTCAATGTTAGAAATTCTTCCAGCAAGTCTTTCACTCTTACCTCATTTCAATAATGACCTATCATGGTCAATTTTTTTCCCACAACTGTTCTACTTAATTATAAGCATTGCTACATTCTTGATCAATTCACTTTGTTTTCTTATTTGCAGAAATTTTACAAGTCTAAATAATACAGAACATTTTCTTTTTTCAACTTTTTTACTGAATATATTCTTCATTTACATTTTAAATGTTATATTCTTTCTCAGTTTCCCCCTACCAGAAAATCCCCAACCCATCCCCCCACCCCCTGCCTTCAAGAAGATGCCCCTCCACCCAACTCACTCCCATCCAACCCCCTCTCGATTTCCCCATGCTGGGGCATCTTTGGAGCCTTCATAGGACCAAGGACCTCTCCTCCCACTGACGCCCAATAAGGCATTCCTCTGCCACACTTTTGGCTAGAACCATGTGTACCCCTTGGTTGATGGCTTAGAACCTGGGAGCCTTGGGGCATCTGGTTGGCTGACATCATCATTTTTTAAATTTTATGATGAGCTCATAAAAGTCCCAACAGTTCTTTTGCTCAATAAGATCCTACAAAATTCATTGAAATACTTCACCTCTGACAGAAATGTCATGATTTATGCACATGGAACATAGCACGTAATTATATGAAAACAAACTTGTTAAATTTGTGCACAAGAAATGATATGAAGTGCCTGTACTTTCTATACATATGGTCATATAATTTATTCATCTTGGAAATTATTATGGTTTTCTTTTTTGATGCTTTTGGAGTTCTTTAAGTTATTTGTTGCTTCAATAGATAAATTTGAACACTAACCATTTTTAAATGTAGAGTAAAATTTCCTTCCCTTCTCAAATCTTGTCTATCAAATGTATCTATTTTCTAACCACCTCATTTTTCCAACCCTGTGTTTTTATATGGCAAATAAAAATTGTCATTGACTTAGGCCTTGCCTTTGCTTTCATCCGGAGCTGAATTGTCTCAAAGTAAAGGTCTCCAGTTTGCATTTACGGCAGCAATGCAGCAACCTAAATACCACCTGTCTAAAATGTCCTCTGGTTGTGTTGTTCAACTCAGTACACTGAGGTTTAAATCATAACACTATAATAACAAAAAGTAAGGACTGTACACTTTGTATTATTTGACAAGGACATGACATTATGCATTCAGAGTAAGCTTCTGAACTGTGTACTCTAGAATGGGTTTATTTTAAAATGATTACATTTTCCTTTCAAATGTATCTTTTCTACTTGAATAATACAACCACTAATATAGGAAATCACGGTTATTTCAGTAAAGAAAACTCTGCTATTATACAAGTATAGAGAAGCATACTCCATTAACCTTTCTGTCCTTGCAAATCAGACTGACTTATTGTGCAGCTTCAATTAGCTTGTCAAATAAATGCAATGCCATTACAATTCTTTCCTTTAGCTCAGTATTAGGAAACAGGGTGTGCCAAGAACTGAATAAGCATTATAATTTGCCTTTCTGGAAGAAATATTGGATGATGAATTTGAAGCAGTATTTAAACTGAGGATATTTTTTTTAAATTAGAAACAACATGAATGAATACTGGACACAGTCTTGATATGAAATTTTATCTGATTATTCTTGCAACAATAGTTTGGATTATACAGTCAAATAATAAGTATATCATAGTATTTCAGTGATAATATAAGAGGTAGAAAATTAAATATGTTTTGTTTCATGTAGTTAAGGTACATTTGTATTTGTGTATGTTGTTATAGTATAATAATAACTAAATTGAAAATGTCAAAATAAAAATTTTATATATATATGTATACACACACATATATATAAAATAAGTAATGAAAAAGAAGTAGATGCTTAATTATTATAGTATATGATATATTTAGCTGACATTTTCAGGGATATTCCTTAAAATATATCTCACTTGACTCCATAAAAGAACGATTTGTCATGCTGGGTGGGGCTGGTGCATGCCTTCAGTGGAAGCACACCACTCAGGAGGTAAGACATAGAGGGAGGCAGAGATGGGCAAATCTCTGAGTTTGAGACAACAAATTGAAAATGGTTAATTATACAGCCAGGAGAACACAGAGAAATTCTGTCTTGGAAAAACAAATAAAATATTCTTTATATTTCAATAACTAACTATGAGATCAAAATTCTTCAAAACTAAATTTTTACGAGTGAGAAATAATGATTTGAAAATCATATAATTCACACATTTAAAAATGAATATTTGGGTTCAAACGTGAGTCCTCTAATTTTCTCTTATTATAAGTTAATGAACAAACTACAAATGAATGAATATTGTGTGAATGAATGAAGAATTTCCAATCATTGCCCAGAATGACAATAATATAATTTAATCACCTTAATTTTTACATTATCATGATCTATGGCTTCTATTCTTCTGCCACTATTTGTTCATAATTTTTCACTTTTGTTCTGACAAGAACTAATTCATTTTATATTGTCCTTGATCAATGGATATGAAGGTTGAAACTGGAATCAGTTTGCAAAACATACAGCAAGATTTTGGTGTGGTTGGGGTAGACATTTGTGTTAATAAGTAATTGGAAATAATAAGGCTATATTTACATTCTGGCTGTTTTTCAATAATCTCAAAATTTTCACTTGTATGTTTTCTAGTAATTAAGTATATAAATGAGCATGACTAAATATTTTTCAAGATATAGTGGCTCCATGATAAAACACACATATTTAATATTTATTCTAACTCATTATGAGAAAGTTCAGACATGGAAATCCTATTAATTAAAATAAAACATATTTTTATGACTATTTCATATTTGCCTGCTGATTTTTGAGATTATAATTTATTTCCAATCTTTCTCCCCTTTTTGCTTTCTTCCTCTAAACCCTATCATAAATCTCTTCCAACTCTTCTTCAAATTTCATGGCCTATGTTTTATAATAATTGGTATTCATATATATAATATTATATATGCATATATACTTATGAATGTATATAAACATATATATATATATATGTGTGTGTGTGTGTGTGTGTGTGTGTGTGTGTGTGTGTATGTATATGTTCCTAGTTATAACTTGCTCTGTTTGCATATCATTACCTGTATATATGTTTTCAGGACTAACCATTGGCACTGAACTCCAAACACTGTGCTTGTCTCTGGGGAAGATCACCAGTTCTGCTCTCAGCTTTCCTCAGTTGCCTGTAGTTCTTTGTTTAGGCATGAAAACTCCATGGGCTATCTTTGCATACAAGTTGGAGTTATCAGCTCACATTTATATTGAAAATCTGTTAAAAAAAAAAGCAATTCCATGTCTGGTACTGGAAACTTAGCTAACTAATCAGTGCTAGTGAAAACACAGGTAATAGAGGAAAGTTTATAACCACTAATTTATTATACCATCATAATCCCTAGCAACAATCTTTAAATATTTGTCTTTTTCCCCACAGGTGAGTATACCCTTCACTCCTTATCAAGTAATCTCCTTTTAGCAACAAATGGAAATGAGTACAGAAAAATCACAACCAGTTTTTAAAAACCAATATGCCTGCTGAATGCTGATATCTTCTGGCCAATAAATTGATGAGCGTTGTTGTTGATAGGCATGGAAATTTCCCTGATCTGATCAGTACAAAATGAGTGCAAGCATTGAAGTAACACCTCCTACTGGCTGGTTTTGTGTGTCAACTTGACACAGGCTGGACTGAGATAGGAGCTTCAGTTGGGAAAATGCCTCCATGAGATCCAACTGTGGGGCATTTTCTCAATTAGTGATCAAGGGGGTAGGGCCCCTTGTGGGTGTTGCCATCCATGGGCTGGTATTCTTGGGTTCTATAAGAGAGCAGGGTGAGCAAGCCAGAGGAAGCAAGCCAGTAAGTAACATCCCTTCATGGTCTCTGCATCAGCTCCTGCTTCCTGACCTGCTTGAGTTCCAGTCCTGACTTCCTTTGGTAGAACAGCAATGTGGAACTGTAAGGTGAATAAACCCTTTCCTCCCCAACTTCCTTCTTGGTTATGATGTTTGTGCAGGAATAGAAACCATGACTAAGACTCACCTTGTCCCTGGTACAAATTTAGAAATAGTAAACAATGTTTACTATTTATTCATATATAAAAATGACATTTATAGCTTAGGCTATTGTAGCCCAATTCACAAGAATTGTAGAAAAAATATATATATTCAACAACAGATTATCATGCATAAACAAGAATGAATCATACTATTACTGGTCAAATTAATATAGGACTAGAGAATTTATTGTTAAATAAATTAATCCAGGGACACAAAAGCAAGTGACTGCATGTTCTCTTTCATTTAGAAGCTAAAATGAATGGCAGAGAAGAGATCCAAAAGTAGAATTATTACTAAGAATAAGGAAGGGTAACAAAAAAGTTTAAATCAGAGTTATGAATGGGCAATTGTTGTAAAACCTATACATATATGGAAATATCACAGTATATCATCATTTTTTAAAATAAATATGTGAAATGATTACAATACAAATATGATTTATGGATAAATATATACACACACACCAAGGGCAAACAGAAACTAGTACCTGGTGATATATTTTATAGATGACATTAAAATCTCCAGACTTTATTCCCTTCCTGGTCCACCCTCTGACTTTTCCACATCCCATACCTCTTTCCCCCCAATCCCTTCCCTGTCTCAAAGGGGATTCCCTGACCCCCAACCTCACCCCATCAGGCCTCCCCACTCACTGGGGCCTCAAGTCTCTCAAGAGTTAGACCCTGCAGTCCTCTGCTGTATATGTGTTGGTGGCCTCATATCAGCTGGTGTATGCTAGCTGTTTCTTGGCTCAGTGTCTGAGAGATCTCAGAGGTCCAGGTTTGTTGAGACTGTTGATCCTCCTACAGGGTTGCCCTCCTCCTCAGCTTCTTCCAGCGTTTCCCTAATTCAACCACAGGGGTCAGCAGCTTCTGTCCATTGGTTGCATATAAATAGCTGCATCTGACTCTTTCAGTTGCTTGATGGGCAGTTATGATATGTACCTGTTTTGAGTCTTTCTACTGGACCTCAGTCCTGTCCCCTCTCCCTCCCAATACCTGAACATGTTCTCTTCTCATCCCTGTCTCCTTTCCCACTCAGGTCCCTCCCCCTCACCCCTCCTGTGATTGCTTCCTTTCAGATGTGCCTAGTTGTACTTTCAAAGTTGAACCCAAATACTTTCAAATTTGTGAATTATATTAATTTCTAAATATTATTTTTCACCTGCAAGAAAAAATTTAGTTGGCAATAATTTGTTGAAATATAAAGAAATTTTTTTGTTGTTTTTGAGACAGTGGGGTGTATGTGTGTGTGTGTAAAACTGGCTGTCCTATAACTCACTCTGTAGAGCTAGCCTTAAACTTAGAGATTCAACTGTTTCTACCTACCTACCCTGCCTTAGCCTTCTAATTGGAGGTGCTGCTATTAAAGGCATGCACCCAGGAGGAAAAAAATGGTATCATATGGCATCAAATGAGAACTACTGAATGATACAGCTCACCTAAAACTTCTCATTAACAAAATTTTCTTAGCTTTTCCACATGTAAGAGCAGAGCAATAGTGAATAGATTAATACTATAGCATCATAGAGAAACTAATAGCAAGATATATGAAATATATACTGGAGATGGGAGACTACTTGAGTTTCAAGAAATAAATCAACAAATGAGTCATAGTCAAGACAAGAGACAGTATATTTAATAAACCAGGATGTGGGGAATGCCACATTTTAAAATACTAAAACCAACAGCACAAAACTTAATTTATTCAATCATCATTAGCTATAACTCTTGCTTCTCCAGTATTAAAAATAAAAGGTCTCTCACTTTGCTGAAGGTTGTAGATAGCTTATTTTATTCTTGTTACATCTTGACAAGCCTAAAAATAAAATTCTATTTTAAGATTGTATTATAAACATCATGCTTCGGTTTGATTGTTAAACATGAAGAGATAGAAACTCAGATTTTTCTTTGTGCATAAAAAGGATGTTTTCATACTTTTTTATTTGCTATATAGACTGTTGAGAGAATGAGAATGCTTAGAACTAATTATCTGATGAAAAAAGCTGAATATAAATGAAAAGTCATCTAGTTATATATCTAAAGAGTAAATGGGTATATTCATTCTTTGATAACATTTATAGGAAGTATTTGGAAATGCATTTGAGTGAGGATTTTTTTCCAACCATTTTTAAATTCATAGGTAAATTTGAATTTAAAACCTCACAAAAGCAATATATGGCTTTGTTCTAATACAGTGCTATTAGTTTCCAGCATCAGTTTGATTTTTACATTGCCAAATAAAGAAGTTGATATTGTCCTATGGTTTAGTGAAACATCTTCAAAAATGTGAAGCGTTTCTGCAGCCTTTCAATAAGGTGGCTCTTTTTGCATGCAAAGGCGGAGATGAAACAATCTACTGAGTGAACAGGGTTGGAGCAGGACACAGTTTGCCAATGAAATCACATTTCTTTTTCAGTAAAAATATTCTCTCAAGTATTCTGTAATCCTTCTTCTCTATTTTATTTTCAACAAACCTACTAGAAATACTACTTCAGGAGAAAAATAAAACTGTTATTTCCTATAAAATATCATCATAAATAGTGGGGTTAAATTAATTTATAATCATGTATAAGTATAAAAATATTTTTATACTTAGAAGATAATGATGTTTTTGTTTTAATTTCAAGCTATCCCCAAAGAGGTATTCAAAAACATATAGTGGGTATGATTTTCTATTACTGTGCAAAATTAATCTATATTTTATACAGTGGCTACTGAATGAGTACACACTTTCTCATTTTCATTCAATTTATTTCTAATTGATAGATACAATCATGAAACCTTTTCATGCACAATACTTAAATCCAATTAAAATAATTCATCTCAATTGTTTACTTCTTTTTTGTTTTGTTTTGTTTTTATAGCTGAGTATTATTCCATTGTATAAATATACCACATTTTCTGTATTCATTCCTCTGTTGAGGGACATCTGGGTTCTTTCCAGCTTCTGGCTACTATAAATAACAGTTCTATGAACATAGTGAAACATATGTACTTGTTATATGTTGGAGCATCTTTTGGGTATATGCCCAGGAGTGGTATAGCTGAGTCCTCAGGTCTGGTCCACTCACCCAAGTCTCTTGAAGGCTAGGCTCCTCTTCTCCCACTGAGGCCAGACCAGGCAGTCTTCTTCTGTAAATGTGTCTGGAACCTTGTACCAGCTTGTATATGCTGCCTAGTTAGTGGCTCAGGGTCTGAGAGGTCTCTGTGGTCCCGATAAGCAGGAATATTTTAAAATAGTTTTTTTTAATTGAAATAGAATTACATCACTGCCTTAATCCTTTGCTCCCTACAGCTTCTCCAGCAATAATTTTTGGAAACCCTTTAGTGATTCCAAGACTCAATATAGTAGCCCCTTCTTTTTTATTGTATTTGTTACATAAAGATGTGTGCACATCATTGTAAACACATAATTATAAATATAGATGAGTATAAATATAGATGTAAACTTCTCTATGAGGTTATTAGTGGCATGTAATTCTTTGTCCAGGGTGAATGCCATGAAATTTCCATGCTTTTATTTTAAAAAGTCTATTGATATTTTTATTGTTCCAGTTTTGTTAATTTAGCTATTTTTAGGAAAGATTATGTCACAGGAGACCTTTGGGTGTTTTTGCTCTTACACTCTGCTCCTTTCATGATGTTCCCTTGGACTGAGCTTTTCATCAGCTTCCATTAATCTTTGCATTGTGACTAGATCTGGCTTCCTATTATGAGCTAGATTTACAGTAAAGAGCAGCTCCTTTGATAAGGAACCTCTGGGTATAAATATAATATTTTGTATACAATAAATAATTATGTTGGTCTACCATATTAGTGGAAGCAGGTTCTGTCCTCAGAGGCATGAACTCACTAGTCCTGAGATGTTGGCTATGTTTTCAGTAATGTGTATATTTCCTTACTGTTGAGTGGGCCTGAAGTCTAACTAGAAAGCTGGTGATTGCTAGGAACTCATGAGTGACACTTCTTACACCATTATGCATGCACTACTATGCATGATTTCCATGATTCATTGGTATTATTAAGCTTGGTAGGACTAATTAATAACTTCTCTCCATCTCGGGTGTTACTTCTAGAACTATGGACAACTTTTAATTTTGAAAAAAAAATTCTTTGGAACAGTATAAGAAAACATTTTTGCCTACTAATCAAAATAATATTAATTATAATAAAATCAATTACTTTCTGTGCTATATAATTTACAGAGTACACAGGAATCATAAGATTCAAGGAATTGGAAAAGGTTGTTAAATAAAATGTAAAAAAAATTACATGAATTAATAAATGTTTTTTTGATCAAAGAAGTTATAAAATTATACTTAATATATATTTTATATATTTTATGTATGTTTATAATGTATAAGGAGGATAGTCTTCACAAGGGATATAAAGCAATGAATGTTAAATTCAAGTTATAGTATAGAGATGCATTCTACATTACACTCATGTAGTAAAAACAATTCAACATTTTTAAATAAAACTTCTTACACTGAAGAAACCTATGGACTCAAAACATTCATTTTTCTTATTAAAATATGTTTCAAATTTATCATTTAAAATGATATAAAAATATTTTTATATAATGTATTTCAAAAGTATTAAGATAATTGGTAGTCATGAGTTACGTTTTTCTTTGCTTCACCTGGCATTTAGGTATATAGTAACGTTGCATGTAACCATCCTTCTGTTTTTATTTTATTAATTTTATTTTATTTTGCCTTGTAAAAGACATAGATTTTTTTTAACTTTTAATTTTTCATTCTGTGAATTTATTGTACATTCACCTCACAAAGATGGAAGCCACAATGAGAATGACAGGTATCTTTTGTGGTGACATCACCAAGATAGAAGCAACCATGTGACATTAAGGGTGATGTACATCACCATAAAGACATAGTTTTTTACACAGCAAAAATGTACAGTCAAGAAGTGAGAATGAAATGGGGGTTGAAGAAAACATAGTTTCACACTATGTTTTAGGAAGGTTTTATACTTTTTCCAAATCATTTTTTTCAACTGAAAAGCATTCTGATCATGCTTTTCAATCCCTTTTGCCTTACTAAATCTTCCTTCCTCCCCACCTATCCAGTTCAAAACCCACCTTCATTCTCTCTTTCCTTAGAAAGCAAATAGACAAATACAGAAACCAACTAGAATATAACAAAACAAAGAAATAGAACAAATAAGCATGAAACAAAGAAAAGACTGGAGATGCACACAGTCAAAGACATTATCCCCCTAAAACAAGCACACACACACCCACACACACACACACCCCCACACACACACACACACACACACACACACAGAGAGAGAGAGAGAGAGAGAGAGAGAGAGAGAGAGAGAGATAGAGAGAGAGAGAGAAACAGACAAAAACAAAAATAAGCCACACAAACCTGAAAGTCAAGGAAGTCAACATGAGGCCAAACTCCTCAAATCCTTTCATCTTTTTGTCAGAGCTGGAGAATATGTGGACTATCAAGTCCTTTGACATAGGAACTTCAGAAAATATGAGTCTCACAGAGGAATTAAGGGACTCTGAGCTGTCACAGATTCTTCTTTTTCTTCTTCTCCTTGTCCTCTTCTTCCTCCTCCTCTCTTCTCCTCCTCCTTCTCCTTCTTCTCTATATCTCCCTTTCCCTTCCTTCTTCTATCTTTCTCTCCCTCTCTTTCCTTCCCTCTACTTCTATCTCCCTCACTCTCTCCCTCTCTCCATTCCTCCCTCCCCTTTCTGTTATTCTGTTTCTGTGTCTTTCTGTCTCTCTCTCTCTCTCTCTCTCTCTGTCTCTCTCTCTCCGTCTCTCTCTCTCTCTACCTATCTACCTACCTTCATGACTCCTGAGCTATCACAGATTTATTGACCTTAGGATGACAGTATTCCACTGGTGCTTTTCTTGATACTATTCTGACTCACCTGTAGCTGTGCCTACAAAACTGACCAAGGTCCTCCATAGTTCCTATGTCCATGAAATTTATTAAAAGAGAAGACATATCTGTACTCATTTGATCCAAATGATATTTGTGACTTCCCATTCAGTGTTTACCACCATTCCCTTCAATTTTAATAAAATGTTAAATTCACCATGATAAAAGAATAGGGTTAAATGTGAAATTATTTACATGGATTTAATTGTATCATTTGATCACAAATGGTTCCATTTTATTTGTATGATTTGTTTTACTGTCTGATGAGAGCTTTAGGGTCTTTTCCTTAGCAGGTGTTTCAAAACAACTTCTGACAAATCACAAAACAACAACCAGATTTGTCATTCTAGACAGGATTACCTTAACTATGCAAGGGAAAAGCACACCTCTGTTTTGATATTCAGCAAGAAAGCTATGTAAAAGGGGATAATATAGAGAATGCAATGACATTTAGGAATAAAAATAGCTGTTGAGCATAAATAGTTATATAATAAAAGGATTAATACTGTACATTGTGTACTAACAGTTATGAAAATGTTAGACAAATACAAGTTGTTTTGTTTATGCTAAGCTGTTATTATGCAATGAAGTAACTTCCTTATTTAATGACATCCTTAGTTGAAAAGTCATGTTTAGAGCACAGAGGAGGCAGTCTGCACAGGTGAGACCAGCCCTGAAGATCGGAGGATCCAGTCCTGAGAACTCTGGCAAGAGCATACTGGTTTCTGCCTCTGGATCAGGAACACCCCCAGCCAGAGTACTCTATCTCCAAGCAGCACAGGAAGCCAGCTGTACACCCAGGAGCCAGCACAGAGGAGAGAGCCAGTACAGCCTTCATCCAGATTTGATTGGGGCCACAGAGCTGCATACCCAAACACAACTACAAGAGAGTGGGTCTCACTGCCATCTTTGCTCCTGTGACTGTGGAATAGATTGGTAGGAAGGGTTCTCCAGAGTAGAGAATTGCTTGGGACAAGTCCCACCAGGACTCTAACTGCACCCAGGAACTCTGCAGCACCACAGCAATTTGTGCCAGGGGAAAGCAGCTCACCCAGGGTTGCTGAGATAGGCCTGTAGGCACACAGGAGGGGCAAGCTCCAGCCAGTGACAGCAGGCCCAACTAACACCAGAGATAGCCAGATGGCAAAAGGCAAATGTGGGAATGTTGCTAACAGAAATTAAAGCAATACGGCACCATCCAAACCCAATTCTCCCACAATAGCAAGTTCTGGATACCCCAACACACCAAAAAAGCAAGATTTCAATTTAAAATCACAGGTCATGATGCTGATGGAGGGCTTCATGGAGGGCTTCAAGAAGAACATAAATAACTCCCTTAAAGAAATACAGGAGAACACAAGGAAACAGGGAGAAACCCTTGAAGAACTAAAGGAAAACACAACAAAACAGGTGAAGGAATTAAACAAAGACATCCAGGATCTAAAGAAGGAGGTAGAAACAATAATAACATCACAAAAGGAGACAACTTGGGACAATAAAAACCAAGGAAAGAAGTGAGGAGTCATGGATCCAAACATCAATAACAGAATACAAGAGATAGAAGAGAAAATCTGAGATGCAGAAGATACTATAGAAAGCAATAGTCAAAGAAAATGAAAAATGAAAAAACTCGCTCCCCAAAACATACAGGAAATTCAGGACAAAATGAGAAGGACAATCATAAGGATTATAGGCATAGAAGAGAGTAAAGATTTCCAACTTAAAGGGCCAGTAAATGTCTTCAACAAAATTATAGAAGAAAACTTCCCTAACCTAAAGGAAGAGATGCCCATGAATATACAAGAAGCTTACAAAACTCCAAATAGATTTGATCAGAAAAGAAATTCCTCCCATCACATAATAATTAAAACACCAAATGTACTGAGCAAAGAAAGAATATTAAAAGCAGTAAGGGAAAAAGGTCAAGTAACATTTAAAGGTAGACCTATCAGAATTACACCGTATTTCTCACCAGAGAGTATAAAAGCCAGAAGAGCCTGTGGGGATGTCATGCAGACCCTAAGGGAACACAAATGCCAACCCAAATTACTATATCCATCAAATCTCTCAATTACCATAAATGGAGCAACCGAGGTATTTCATGACAAAAACGAATTTACACAGTATGTTCCACAAATCCAGCCCTTCAAAGGAAAATGAATGAAAAACACCAACAAAAGGAGAGAAACCACACACTAGAAAAAGCAAGAAAGTAATCTTTCAACAAACCCAAAAGAAGACAACCACAGAAACATAAAAATTACATCAAAAATAGCAGGAAGCAACAATCACTATTCCTTAATATCTCTTAATATCAATGTACTCAATTCCCCAATAAAAAGACATAGACTAACAGACTGTATTAGTAAATAAGGCCCAACATTTTACAGCATACATGGAATGCATCTCAGTGACAAAAACAAACATTACCTAAGAATAAAAGGGTGGAAAACAGTTCTCCAAGCAAATGGTCACAGGAAATAAGCTGGAGTAGCCATTCTAATATCAATAAAATAGACTTTCAATCAAAAGTCAACAAAAAGACACAGAAGGAAACTTTATACTCATCAAAGGAAAGATCTGCCAGGAAGAACTCTCAATTTTGAACAACTAGGCCCCACATACAAGGGCATCAGCATTCCTAAAGGAAACCTTACTAAAGCTTAAAGCACACATGGTACCTCACACAGTAATTGTGGGGGACTTAAACACCCCACTCTTTTCAATGGACAGATTAGGGAAACACAAATGAAACAAAGTCACAGTGAACCTAACAGAAGTTTTGAACCAAATAGATTTAATTGATATCTATAGAATATTTCATCCTAAATAAAAAGAATATACATTCTTCTCAACACCTCATGGTACCTTCTCCAAAACTGAACACATAACTGGTTACAAAATAGACCTCAACAGATATAAGAGAATGGAACTAATTCCATGCCTCCTATCAGATCATTATGGAATAAGGGTAGTCTTCAATAGCCACAAAAACAATGGAAAGCCCATATACACATAGAAGCTGAACAAGGCTCTACTCAATGATACCTTGGTCAAGGAAGAAATAAGGAAAGAAAACAAAGAATTTAATGAAAATGAAGGCACAACATACCCAAATTTATGGGACACTATGAGAGCAGTGCTAAGAGGAAAACTCATAGCTCTGAATGCCTCCAAAAAGAAGCTGGAGAGAGCATACACAAGTAGCTCAACAGCACACCAGAAAGTTTTAGAACAAAAAGAAGGTAATACAGGCAAGAGGAGTAGAAGGAAGGAAATCATCAAACTCAGGGCTGAAAAAAGAACTTTACCAAGAATCAACAAAAGCAGGAGCCGATTCTTTGACAAAATCAACAAGATAGATAAATCTTTAGTCAGACTAACCAGAGGGCACAGAGACAGTATCCAAATTAACAAAATCAGAAATGAAAAGGGTAAAATAACAACAGAAACTGAGGAAATCCAAAAAATTAACATATCCTATGACAAAAGCCTATACTAAACACAACTGGAAACTCTGGATGAAATAGACAATCTCCTAGAGAGATAACAACTACCAAAAATTTAATCAGGGTCACATAGTCCATCTAAACAGTCCTATAACCCCTAAAGAAATATTAGTGGTCATTGACAGTCTCCCAACCAAAAAAAGCAGAGGACCAGATGGCTTTAGTGCAGAAATCTATCAGACATTCATAGGAGACTTAATACCCATACTCTTCAAACTATTCCTCAAAATTGAAACAGAATTAACATTACCCAACTTGTTCTATAAAGCCACAATTTTGCTGATACCAAAACCACACAAATATCCAACAAAGAAAGAGAACTTCAGGCCAATTTCCCTTATGAATGTCAATGCAAAAATACTCAATAAAATTCTTGCCAACTGAATCCAAGAACAAATCAAAAGGATCATTCACCATGATCAAGTAGGCTTCATTGCAGGGATGTAGGGATAATTTAATATACAGAAATCCATCAATTTTATCCACTACATAAACACTTCAAAGAAAAAACCACATGGTCATTTCTTTAGATGTTAATAAACATTTGATAAAATTCAGGACCCTTTCATGTTAAAGGTCTTGGAAAGAACAGGAATTCAAGGCCCATACCTAAACATAATAAAGGCAATATATAGCAAAGCATTAGCCAACATCAAACTAAATGGAGAACAACTTGAAGCAATCCCACTAAAATCAGGGAGTAGACAAGGCTGCCCCCTCTCTCCATATCTTTTCAATATAGTACTTTAAGTACTAGCTATAGCAAATTGACAATGTAAGGAGGTCAAAAGGAAACAACTTGGAAAGGACGAAGTCAAACTATCACTATTTGCAGATAACATGATAGTATATTTAAGTGACCCAAAAAACTCCACTAAAGCACTCCTACAGCTGATAAACAAGTTCAGCAAAGTGGCTGGATATGAAATCAACTCAAGCAAACCAGTAGCCTCCCTATACTCAAAGGATAAGCAGGCTGAAAAAGAAATTAGGGAAATGACACCCTTTATAATAGCCACAAACAATATAAAGACTCTAACCAAACAAGTGAAAGATCTGTTTGACAAGAAATTCAGGTCTCTGAAGAAGGAAATCAAAGAAGACCTCAGAAAATGGAAAAATCTTCCATGCTCGTGGATTGGCAGGATTCATATAGTTAAAATGGCCATCTTGCAAAAAGCAATCTACAGATTCAATCCAATCCCCATCAAAATCCCAATTCAATTCTTCATAGATCTAGAAAGAGCAATTCTCAAATTCATCTGGAGTAACAAAAAACCCAGAATAGCTAAAACTATTTTCAACAATAAAAGAACTTCTGGGGGGAATCAATATCCCTGACCTCAAGCAGTACTACAGAGCAATTGTGTTAAAAACTGCATGGTATTGGTACAGTAACAGGCAAGTAGATCAATGGAATAGGATTGAAGACCCAGCAATGAACCTACAGACTTATGGTCACTTGATCTTTGATAAAGGAGCTACAACCATCCAGTGGAAAAAAGATAGCCTTTTCAACAAATGTTGCTGGTTCAACTGGAGGTCAACATGCAGAAGAATGCGAATTGACCCACTCTTATCTCCTTGTACTAAGATCAACTCCAAGTGGATCAAGGACCTCCACATAAAACCAGACACACTGAAACTAATAGAAAAGAAACTGGGGAAGACCCTGGAGGACATGGGCACAGGGGGAAAGTTTCTTAACAGAACACCAATAGCTTATGCTCTAAGATCAAGAATTGACTAATGGGACCTCATAAAATTACAAAGTTTCTGTAAGGCAAAGGACACTGTCAGAAGGACAAAATGGCAACCAACAAAGTGGAAAAGATCTTCACGAACCCCACATCCAACAGAGGGCTAATATTCAATATATACAAAGAACTGAAGAAGTTAGACACCGAAGAACCAATAACCCTATTAAAAATGGGGTACAGAGTGAAACAAAGAATTTTCAACTGAAGAAATTTGGTTGGCTGATAAGCACCTTAAGGGATGTTCAACCTCATTAGTCATCAGTGAAATGCAAATCAAAACAACCCTGAGATTCCACCTCACACCAGTCAGCATGGCTAAGATTAAAAACTCAGGAGATAACAGGTTCTGGTGAGGATGTGGAGAAAGAGGAACACTCCTCCACTGTTGGTGGGATTGCAAGATGGTACAACCACTCTGTAAATCAGTATGGCGGTTCCTCAGAAAATTGGGTATGACACTTCCAGAGGACCCTGTCATACCACTCCTGGGCATATACCCAGAGGATTCCCCTGCATACAATAAAGACACATGCTCCACTATGTTCATAGCAGCCTTATTTATAATAGCCAGAAGTTGGAAGGAGCCCAGATGTCCCTCAAAGAATGAATGGACACAGAAAATGTGGTATATTTATACAATGGAATACTAGTCAGCAATTAAAAATATTGAATTCATGCAATTTGTAGGCAAATGGTTGGATCTGGAAAATATCATCCTAAGTGAGTTAACCCAATCACAAAAGAATACACATGAAATGCAATCACTGATAAGTGGATATTAATGAGCCCAGAAACTCTGAATACTCAAGGCCCAATTAGCAAGTCAAAAGATTCTCAAGAAGAAGGAAGGAGAGGACCCTGGGCCTGAAAAGATTGGATCCAGTTTTGTAGGAGATTACCAGAACAGTGAAATGGTTGGGGGGTGATTGGTGAATAGGTGGGGGTGGAGAGGACTTATGGGATATATGGTGACTGGGGAACTGGGAAAGGGGAAAGCCTTTGGAATGTAAACAAAGAATATAGAATAAATAATAATAAAAATAAAAAATAAAAATGCTAGATTAGGATTGTGAGCTAATAAATTCATATAATTCATATAATGTAACTTCCAACTATTTTTCCTCAACTTATACCTGAAAAAGGAAAAGCCTCAGAAACAAAAATCTTTCTTCTTATCACAGAATGTCAATGGTCTCAAATCTTTTATGTGCAATAAGACATTATAAAATTTTAAAGACTTTTGTAAATAAAATTCTTGAAATTGTGTTTTCAGTATTCCAAATCTAAACTCTATTTTCTTGCACGGTTTGAGACACAGTGTGCATGGTCACTCTTTGCTTGCTAAAATCAAATATAACTGAATGTCCCAGTAGACTTTTGGAAAGGAAACATTTCTGCCTAGTGTGGAATTCTGTGCTTGCAGATTTGAAAAGCAGTATCTGTAATATCTTCCTTTCCACTTACTATATATCTCAGTTCCTACTACAAATATTTGATTACTGGTGATATCTGAAGAAGATATATGTTAAAAAAAAACCTCAGCCTAACATACATGTAAAGAAAAAAATAATTATTTTCATAATATTATTATAATTATTCTACATGTGAAATCACAAAGAAAAAGCAAATTTTGCAAAATGGTATTTAAAAAACTAAAGAAAATATACATTTGATGAACAAATTGCTTGCAACACATCAAATCAGACTAGTCAAAATAAACTTTATGGTTCTCTTATGTGCTCCAGTACTAAAAGAACTTCCTTTCAACCTCCAAATACACACACACACACACACACACACACACACACACACACACACACAAATACAGTCAACCACCATTTTTATAGTTGTTTCTAAGAGATCCAAAGACAAAATAGATCAAGTATTAAACCCAGGAAATAACATTTAGCCATTAGCCTTCATAGTGGTCACTGTGTCTCAAATTGACCCAGACTATTCAAAATCTTATCTGAGATTTGCTGTTACATAGTCTCAAGTGTTACAGTTATGTGTTGCTAATTTGAGGAAAAGTTTTATTATTTTTCTAAACGTGATCATGTCAGAAGCCTCAGCCATAGAGTCTCACCAATGGTATAGCCTAAACATGAGCTAAATAAGGGCAGCCACAGTAGGAATCCCAAAGTAGACAGATGAGATATCAAGAGCTCTCAACCCTACACAAAGAAATACAGGCAGCTGAAGAATTCTGAGAGTCAGAGAAACAGTGGTTGGCAGTAAAGTGCACACCGGTGGGTTATTCAATACCGAATGGGTAGTCTTGAAAACATAAATACAAGTGCCATTATAGAGACTTAGCAAGGTATATTTAAACACACATACATAGAGTAATATATGATTAATTGATATATAAATGATAGACAAATAGATTCATGTAATAATCTGTAATAAAAAGAAGCCATGAAATTGAAAAAGAAATGCAGGCTAATAGGGAGAGCTTGAAGGAAGGAAAAGAGAGGGTAAATTTTTTTAATTATATTATAATCTGAAAAAATAAAATAAATAAAAATTCTGGTTTTTTGAAACACATCAACTTTACAAATATGAAAAGCGTTCCTCTAGTTTTCCATTTGTGTAAAGGCACATACAGTATATGGTACACATGTAATGTTCAAGTAAATCATCACTGCTTTTCCTGCTACCTTTGCCTGAGTTCTGAGGATAAAACCCAAGTAATCAGGCTTGAGAGACAAGAGGATTTATCCTCTGAGACACCTCAGTGCACCCTAGAATTGTGTTTTTTTTAATTCAACAAAAGAAATTATAAACTCTCCTTTGTTAAAATATCTTGATTTACTTTTTTAAAAAATCGACATCAGTATTTTATTTAGTAAGAATATGTTTTCTCTTACGTGATATAAGTTTTAAATTCTCACTTACATAAACACCTGTTATAGTTGCTGTTTCCAGTATAATGAGTTTAGGGAGGTTTCTATCTCTGAACTGAAAGTAGTTCTATCATTTTGACATTTAATTTTGTTTCTCCTTTATAAAAGTCTTGTAAAAAGTGACTCATTTAACATCTGCTTTGTTACCTTCTAACATCTGTCCACATTAACAACTGTATCCAAAACACACATTTCTTAATTCAATCACTGAATCGGATTTGATGTAAAATTCTTAACATCACAGACTTACAGTAAAGTTTAATGTAACATATTCTGATAAAGGAAATATGTTCCGTAGCTAGAATTTGTGAATGCACATATGAAAATTACTTAGACATAAAACAATCGATCATAAATTTTTTAGGTTATTATTCCATCTTGAGAAAAACTAGAATTGT
Organism: Apodemus agrarius; assembly: GCA_964023405.1. Classification (NCBI taxonomy): domain Eukaryota; kingdom Metazoa; phylum Chordata; class Mammalia; order Rodentia; family Muridae; genus Apodemus; species Apodemus agrarius. The sequence goes on from OZ030018.1 coordinate 15,664,513, forward strand.
CTATAATGTGTGTATATATGTGCATATGTATGTGTTTAACTCTGCGTGTGTATTAGATTTCAACTGGTTATGAGCTCAATTCACAGCATAATTTCCTAAAATATTTGAATAGGAATGTCCAAATTAAATAAATTCTGTATAGTCCATTTCAGGTTTTTCTGGAATTTGAATTAATATAAAATAATTGTATGCTGCTATGAGATGTTTCTGTAATGCCTATGTTTATTGGTTAAACTATTAAATGTAAGTGAAAGCACTGAATGCTATGTAATCATCTTTTTCAAATAGAGGGGTAATATGAATGAATGCTTGGGCCCTATCCTCTAATTTACATACTGAATGGCAGCCAGGATTTCAAACATGGTGATGCTACATATAAGATGGTGAAGCCGTGTCATCCTTGTTCACTTTACCACATTAGGGGGAGAGATAAACCACCCACCTTGGTCTTCCCAAACATTCTATTTTATGCAGTCCTTTTTTTTTTTTTTTTTTTTTTTTTTTTGGTTTTTGTCGAGACAGGGTTTCTCTGTGTAGCCCTGGCTGTCCTGGAACTCACTCTGTAGACCAGGCTGGCCTTGAAATCAGAAATCTGGCTGCCTCTGCCTCCCAAGTGCTGGGATTAAAGGCATGCACCACCACTGCCCGGCATATTTTATGCAATCCTTAACACGTGCACTAGCAGTGGACACATGGAGAAGTGGTGACTCTGGAAGACTAGATTGTTAGATGCACAAAACACCGTGACATGTTAGTTATCCAACCATGATAGAAAACAGATTGTTACTCCTAGAATCTTACAGTCTGTGTTATGTTCATGTGAGGACTTGAACATAATAAGACAAGAACATGACTTACAAAATATATTCATGTGTTACTCTGCCTAGTACTCTAATAATCATGTTCATGTAGATGAAACTGAGTTAGAAGTGAAAAATTAAAGTGAAACTTTCCAAGAAGACTATTAATATTTGGGTTCTTATTAGAAATTCCATTTTTAGTTTAGGACACAAAAGCAACATTATTAATTTCAAAAACTTTATCTAAGACCTTGAGAAAATGGATCAATTTTGAGGTAACCTTTTCAGAAATCATGTTTTTAAGGATTGGTGCTTTGAACTTTATTTGATTCCTACAAATAATTAATGGGACTATATATATATATATATATATATATATATATATACACACACACACACATATATATATATATATATATATATATATTTAAATTATAGCTTTTAAGCTGTCAATTGAGCAACACCACTGTTGACTGCTAACTGAGCACTGAATTATTTATGGAAATTAAAACAGACAAAATATTTTCTCAGGTGTTAATATTGGCAATGGCATCCAGCCCCAGTGGATATATATGTCCGCCTGAGCCTGAGTGATCATTGCAGAAGGCAAGTGGAAAAGCTTTAAGATGCGGAGGACCTGGCTGGCTCTTGAGGGACTATGCCTTTAAAATCTATGAAATATCAACAATTTGTCTGCCTAAAGAACCTCTAACATGGCCCTGTTTCTAGATAAAGAAACAGGGTAGGGGGATGCCAAGGGGAGCCTCACCTACACAGAGGAGAAGGGTAATGGGTGGGGGAAGGGACTCTGTAAGGAGAGAATGGGAAGGTAGCAGCAATTGGGAAGTCAATAGATAGATAGATAGATAGATAGATAGATAGATAGATAGATAGATAGATAGGCAAGGTACTGTTGGGAGAAGGAAAAGAAGCCTTCCCTAGGGAAAATTTTCTAATTACTTATCCAATACCACGTGGTGAGTTCTGAAATCATGTACCTATGAGCAACACTGAGTAGGCCTCACAGTTATTATTTATATAGAAGTCTGTATATGTACACTTAAAGAAAAACAAGTCATGAGTTGAAGGTGAAATTAATGGGGAATAGGAACAGCTGGAAGATAGAGGAAAAGGAAAATATGATGTAAATATTGTACAAGTATGAAATAATTTCTAAAAAATTAAATCATCATACAGACAGAAATTGATGTGGTTGAGATTTAGCATATGTATATAAGAGAAGTTTTGCATCAGAAGTACTTAATTTTATACAATTCAGTTGTATAAGAAGCCAATATACTGAAAAAAAATGATTTTAGTTCTGACTAATTTTTTAAAAGGTGAGTAAAAGGCTTATCATATATCTAAGAATAAAGTGGAAAAATACTTAAGATATTTACAATGCATGGCAAAGTATAAGTTGTCCAGATTAGTTTTTTTTTAAAAATATATATTTAATTCTTTCCAAACTGTATTGTCTATATTTGCTATAAACATGACTTTTCTTTTTTTCTGTTTTGATCATTTTTAATATGGTTTTTTATTCGATATATTCTTATTTACATCTCAAATGATTTCCCCTTTCTTGGATCCCCTCTCCCTGAAAGTCCCATAAGCACTTTTCCCTCCTGTTCTTCAATCTGCCCCTTCCCACTCCCCTGTCCTGGTATTTCCCTACAGTGCTGCACTGAGCCTTTCCAGGACCAGGGGCCGATCCTTCCTTCTTCTTGAGCATCATTTGATATGTGAATTGTATCTTGGGTATTCCAAGCTTCTAGGCTAATATCATAACAGTGAGTGCATACCATGAGTGTTCTTTTTTTTTTCCATATTCTTTGTTTACATTCCAAATGATTTTCCTTTTCCAAGTTCTCCATTTTCCCTAAGTCCCATAAGAATACTTGTCTCTGGGAGGCAAAGGCAGGTGGATTTATGAGTTCGAGGCCAGCCTGGTCTACAGAGTGAGTTCCAGGACAGCCAGGGATACACAGACAAACCCTGTCTCGGAAAAAAAAAAGAAAAGAAAAGAAAAGAAAAGAAAAGAAAAGAAAAGAAAAGAAAAGAAAAGAAAAGAAAAGAAAAGAAAAGAAAAGAAAAGAAAAGAAAAAGAATTCTTCCCTCTGTCCATTCTTCAATCAATCTCCTCCCACTTCTTTATCCTGGCAATCCCCTACAATGCTGCATCAAGCCTTTCCAGGACCAGGGCCCTCTCCTTCCTTCTTCTTGGGAATGATTTGATATGTGAGTCTTGGGTATTCAGAGCTTCTGGGCTAATTAATATCCACTTATGAGTGACTGCATTCCATGTGTCTTCTTTTGTGATTGGGTTACCTAGCATTTTTTAAATCTGAGATATGGTAGTTAGATTATATTATATTCAAAATTTAGCTAACCTAAGTAGTTAAAATACTAACCTAAGCAATCAAAATGTAAGTATAAGCTAGAATACAAATGTCCATCGGCTTTAGGCAAGCAAGCATTTTTTTTTTCTGTCACCAAACAAGCATTTCTCAAGGAGTAAAAAGGTGTATTAGACAACTCAGATGGGGTAGGGGTTGGGGCAGGTGCTGGGGCAGGGGCAGGTGAGGGGAGGGGAGGGGAGGGGAGGGGAAGAATGGCTGTTAGAATGACTATGCAGAAACTAATCATTCAGTCTGCTCTACAGGGGAACATTGAGATGCAACCAAAATTTAGAAAGTACTTTTTTAGTACAGATTAATTAGTTTAGTTTCTGCCCTGTAAAATAGAAAGCCCCATATGTAATCCCAGTGGAACAGAAAGTGGTAATTATATTATAGACTTCCAACTGCTTTTACCAAGGATGAGAGACAAATCTGGGTAACAGAGTTCAGAGAACAAAACAAAACAATAAGGAAAAACAAAAACATCATAAAGAACACAAACCAGCTCCCAAAAGAATATTAAATATTAGGAAGCATTTCTAAACTAGGTCATTTGATCGGATGACTAACATGACATTTGAATGTCCCTTCCTGAAGTTTATTCAGGAAGATAAAGATAGGATGACAAATTTGATGACTGAGAGCCTTTAGAGAATTTAGCATTGAAGAACTCTTCTCAGCTCAGTGGATAATGACTTAACCAGGAATGCTGTGGAGAATGCCTTAGTGAATGACAGAGACCCTCACGGTGACAATCCCATTCTTCCCCTCTTTTTCAGTTGCTGAGAACCTGACTGCAAGCCCACTGTTACTAGCTGATGCGACAGCAGTTCTGGACTTCAGTCCCATAGTTTTAGCTGAAGCAAAAGCAATTCCTTCCTTAGAAAACCTGAAGGTCCTGCTGCACAAAGCCTTACCCAACTAGAGAGAACTTGTCTTAAAACAGCTTCATTGTCTTCAGTTAGTTGTCCTCCAGTCTCCACTTCAATCTTAGACCTGCTTTCAAGTAAGAAGGCAGAGGTGGTTTGTGTGGGAAGTTCTGAAATCAATCTCTGTGTTGATTTGAGGCATTCAGTTCCAGCACTGTAATGTAGGGACACTTGCCAACATCAACAAAGCAGGGGCACAAGCCACTCTTTTTTTTTTTTAATATTTATTGGTTACTTTTGTTTATTTAAATTTCAAATGTTATCCTCCTCGCTTAAATGAGAATAGGCTGTTTTTACATGAACCCACAATATCTGTGTCAGCAGTATTGGTGGTATCCAGTAGCTCTCCTGGTGGTTTATTGATTTGGGATTTTTGTTTGGTTGTGTGTTTGCTTATTACAAAAAAAAAAAAAACGGAACTGTGAAAAGAAAAAGGAGAAGAGGAAGAGGAGGAGGAGAAGGAGGAGGAAGAGGAGGAAGAAGGAGAGGGAGAAGTAAGAAGGAGGAGGAGAGAAGAAAAAAAAGGGACTTATACAGTAGTAGTTTTCTTGTCAAGAATTGTTTGTCTTGTAACCACAGTAATGGTTTTAACCCTTTGATATGTGATCTCAGCTCAGACCACACTATAAAGGACACTGTCTACAATGAATATATGAACATTTAAGTGATAAGATAAAAAAAAAAAAAAAAGGTGATGTGGTGGGTGGATTCCTTTGACTGGGCTATGCTAATGTGTGCCCCTGAGAAATTACAACAAACAACTGATCTGATTTAAGAGGTTTGTCAGGGTAGAGAAGAGCCAATGGAATTCTTTGAATGGGCACAAGGGGGCAAGAAAAAGGCAAAAATGAAGACTGAGAAGCAGGGAGAACTGGAGAGAGACAACATGAAAGAGAAGGAAGAGAGAGAGGGAGAGAGAGGGGGGAGGGAGGGAGAGGAACTGAGGAAGGGAGAGGGAGAAAGGGAGATAGGGAGGGAGGAAGGGAGAGAGAGGGAGGGAGCAAGCTAGGGAGAGAGGGAGGGAGAGAGAGATAGGGAGGGAGGGTGAGAGAGAGAGATTCAAAGAGAGAGAGGGAGATTCAGAGACTGGGTAAGGCAGAGAAAATTATAAGGACAGTAAGAGATATGGGTAAAGGGAGAGATCTGGTGTGACTGGTGGGGTCCCTTTCAGTTGCCCCCTCCTACCTGCAGCACCTGGCTGTGGCAGGTGATAATTGATGAAGTTGCTGCTAGGTCCCTGAGAGCAGGCCAGTTTAAATCCTCTGAATACTAAGAGTTTGTTTATCCACAGGTCATATTGCTTTACAGATGACTTCCACAAACACTGAAGCTAATTTCCAAAGACTGTACAATTAAAAACAGAGATCAACTGAGTTGCTAAAGCTGTAGACTTACTAAATATGGGTTTGATTCATCCTCTTATAATATTTTAAGCCTTTTTTCTTTCACTCTATAATCAGTTTCACCTACTTAATTTCTTTTGGGAAAGATCAACTCAGGCAAATGGTTTTATAACTTGAGAAAAAAGGGTGAGATTAATTTGTGCTTCTAAAAATCTAACCCTTAAGAGTTCATTCATAGCCAGATACTGGTGGCGCATGCCTTTAATCCCAGCACTTGGGAGGCAGAGACAGGCAGATTTCTGAGTTCGAGGCCAGCCTGATCTACAGAGTTGAGTTCCAGGACAGCCGGAACTACACAGAGAAACACTGTCTCGAAAAAAACAAAAAACAAAAAACAAAAAACAAAAAACAAACAAACAAAAAAAAAGAGTAAAAGAGTTCATTCATTACACTACCTTCTTACATAATGCTTTCAAACGAAGCAGGTTGCCTATAAATTAAAGTTGGTATTGAGTTTGGTAGTCTAGCATTTGTAGACAGTAAAATACTAGCCACCTTCATCCTTCTAATTGTCCAGGTATAAACTAATACTCTAAGGAGAAAATAACTTCAAACTACAACATATGAGTTTCAATATCCAAAACAACTCTATGAAGAAGAAGAACAAAAGATTTTCAGTAACTAAATCAAAATAGCATTTTAAACTCAACAAATTAGTAGGAAATGGATTTTATAATTCAGTTTCATTAAATCAGAAATTCTTAGAATGCCACATGCATTATTTGGGTATACAATGTAACTTTTCTTTTACACAAATAGTAGAAGAGTTTTACAGGTTAAAACAACTTAGGATTAGTAAACAGAATATATCTTCAGAAAAGCATCTAGGAAATTAAGACCAGAATCATATGGATAATAAAAGGTATAGAAATTTTAATATACTGCTGCATCCTTAATACATTCTCTAAATTATATCAAACAAATGAAAAAAGGAATTTTAATCGTATATTCTATGAATTAGAAAACTTTTTCTACTTTCTCCAATAAACTACAATTTAAATTAGTTGTTTAGAAGCAATTTCTACTCTAAGTCAATGCTCAAATTTGGCCTTAGACTCTATTAGCCATGAGGTAATCTTCACCATCTGCAGGCTCTCCTGGAAGCCATCTGGAGTTTGACATCCCAGTCATGGTGGCTGGACATTGAGGTTAAGCTGCTCCGTGCTCAGATGGGATGGAATGGACCAATGCTTTGCTACACTGAATTCTCTTTGCTCTGCCTGCTGAGTGTAAACTTTCCTTAAATACTCTGGCTTCCTGCCTAGGAAGCTATTAGAGGTTCTTCATCTCTATTCAGTCGTAAAGTTGTATGTACAAAACTCAAATTCCCCCAAAGCTCTCCCACTTTCTCTTTTATCCCTCCTCATCCTTCTTCTCCTTCTTCTTCTTAAAACCCTATAAACACATGTGCTAGGCATGTGTTTCTGGGTGTACCTGTATATAAATAGGAAATTCGAGGCCTGAAACACTGAACCAAATTACACTATATGATAGCTTATCATGTCTATGTTCACTGTTAAATTAAAAAGAAAACTATAGTTTTAATGTCTACTTACTTGGCACAATCACAATATGTGCTTTGAGATGAAAATGTAATACAACTGTTTACTCATGGAATTGTTATGCATAAATACGAATAACACTTCTCACAAAATGTCAAATATATGATGTATTTGTATTTTGCATGGACAAATTTATTCCTCAAAATAATAATCTCCATTTCCTTATTTAATGGAGCATGTACATTTGCTAGACAGACAACATATATTAGAAAATATTTTTTGAGCTTTTAAAAATATAAGATTTCAGCTGAACATGGAAGCATAGAATATCAGATCACAACAAGTCCTTGACCAGCCAGATCTATATGGATAGATCTGGGAAAGTAAGTGTTACATAGACAGAAACTCTCAAAACAGACAGACAGACAAAAAAGAAAAAAGAAAATAGTATATGATGTATGTTATGTATATTTTTGGTTATTGATATGTTTGAGTAAGAATTTCAGTGTGGGTAACCCTAGTCAGGCGGACATTTAACCATGTCTGTGGGACATTATTTTAATTGTCCATTGATATATAAGTACTCAGGAAACGCTCATGGCCAAGGTGAGCCTGTAGGTCTGGACTGTAACCAAAAAACCTAGCTACACAAAGTCCAGCAGCAAAGAAGCCAGTAAGCAGTACTCCTAGATAGTCTCTGGTTCATTTCCCACACATGCTGCAGGCCCTGAGATCCTGTCCTGACTATTTTAAATGCCAGATTGTGACCTGGAAGCATATGATTAAATAAACACCATCCATCGCACATAGCATTCAGGCTGATGGTTTTATCACAGCCACAGAGAAGTTAAGTAGAACAAGTACCATGACAGCAACTACATCTGTATTATATACGTCCTACATTTGGCCAGTAGATTTTTAATTATTTTGAGAAAAAGAACACTCTTCATCTTTTCCTTTCTTCCTTCCATTTATTTCTCCTTCCTCCTTGCTTTAAGCAAATATGTATTTACTTTGTAGGTGATTTATTCACTACCACCAGACATATCAATGCACAAAACAAATTACTACAGAGGCTTTTTGCCAGCCTCTTATTTAAAAATTCTCATTAAACCCACGATGGTCCAAATTTCCAATCCATCTCCATGTGCAGTAGTACATCATTGTAATAGGGGGAATGTTAACATTGGAAAAAAACATCACAGGGCTGGGGAGATGAAGAGAAAGGTCTGTTTATGGTTTGCCAATGAAGGCTATATCTAATAAACTTATGTGCTAATTTTAAAGAATAAAATGAATACAAATATCCAATTTTATACATGCCTGAAATTTTCAAAGAATGAAAAAATTCTCAAATTCATCTGGAATAACAAAAAACCCAGGATAGCTAAAACTATCATCAACAGTAAAAAAAAAAAAAAAAAAAACTTCTGGGGGAATCAATATCTCGGACCTCAAGCAATACTACAGAGCAGTACTGTTAAAAACTGCATGGTATTGGTACAGTGACAGGGAGGCAGATCAATGAAATAGGATCGAAGACCCAGAATTGAACCCACACATCTATGGCCAATTGATCTTCGACCAAGGAGCTGAAAACATCCAGTGGAAAAAAGATAGCCTTTTCAACAAATGGTGCTGGCTCAACCGGAGGTCAACATGCAGAAGAATGAGAATTGATCCACTCTTATCTCCTTGCACTAAGCTCAACTCCAAGTGGATCCAGGACCTCCACATAAAACCAGACACACTAAAACTCATAAAAAAGAAACTGGGGAAGACCCTTGAGGACATTGGCTCAGGGGGAAAATTCCTGAACAGAACACCAATTGCTTATGCTCTAGGAGCAAGAATAGACAAATGGGACCTCATAAAATTACAAAGTTTCTGTAAGGCAAAAGACACTGTCAAAAAGACAAATCGGCAATCAACAAATTGGGAAAAAATTATTTAAAATGATGAAATTATCCCTCATAATCTGTAAGACATCTGTCAAATGGTAAAATTGTCAGTAGTTTTCCCAATATCAAAACCATTTTCTCTGACTCAACAACAAAATTGAAAATGTAGAATTAATCAGTACCAGTTTAAATGCCATATGCAAAGTGTTTCACAGAAAAATATAATATTTATTGTCCATGGAATAATCATGATATGAAAATTGGCCACTTATCATCTTACACATAAAACAGACAAATTAAAGGCCTTGAGAGTTTTAAATCACACTAAAATAATACCATGTTTTCATAGATTGGACTTTACAAATACTTTTTTTTATTGGATATATTCTATACTTACAATTCATTTCCCTTTTTCTGGTTCCCCACTCCCCAAAGGTCCCACATGCTCTTTTTCCTCCCCCTGCTCCCTCTTCCACCCCTTCCCTCTTTCCTGTTCTTGTATTCCCCTACACTGATATAGCCAGAAGCTGGAAAGAACCCAGATGTCCCTCAACAGAAGAATGGATACCAAAAATGTGGTATATATACACAATGGAGTACTATTCAGCCATTAGAAACAATGAATTCATGAAATTCTTAGAGAAATGGATGGAGCTGGAGAACGTCATACTAAGTGAGGCAACCCAGTCTCAAAAGAATACCCATGGTATGCACTCACTGATAAGTGGATATTAGCCTAGAATTTTGGAACACCAAAGACACAATTCACGTACCAAATGATGTCTGACAAGAAGAAAGGAGTGGACACTGGTGCTGGAAAGGATCAAAGCATCAGTGTAGGGGAATACAAGAACAAATACTTCTTTATTGTGATACTAAAGTATTTTCCTTAATCGATTCATTAAGATGTACTTTGGGGATTTTGTTTATTTTTTATAGTGTACTATTAATAACCTACAATGCACTATTAATAACCTACAGTACACTATTAAATACAATTTAGCTACACTTTACACTCTATTCAAAAATTTTTTTACAGTCTATTCTAAATTTATGAGAAATTTGAAAAAAATGAATGAATGATTATCAAGATAGAAGTAAATGCTAAATAAATAGCTACTGTTCTACCCATGAATCAACCTGAATAGTGATTCAGTCCTACCAACAGCTGTTTGATTTGATTCAACACATATTTATCTTGCTGACATATTGTGTATGCCTCCCCATAATCTGCTTGTCAGATTTTATGTGAAGATAGTAGTTAGAGAATGAAAACACTGAGACTTTAATTGTGGGTATCTAGAATTACACTATTTAAGAGCTCCAAAATAGCACTTTAAAAAATTGAATCACAACCTCAATGTTTGAGATAATTTTGTTTCAATGTTTTAGTTGTTATCTCTTTCTATTGCTATGGTCATTACCTTTCACTCACTCAATGCCTTATTCCTCCCATCCATTATTTATAAATACTTTTGAATGTCAATCAGTTTCCTAAATTTCACTTGATGCTGAAGACACAACGTGACAACAGAAAACTTCCTCAGGATTCTCCAATAAAAGTTAGGACATAATAGCTTCTAAATATTATATACTATATAACTCAGAGTGTCTCTTAAATACCATGACAAACCGCTTAAGAGGCTTGATTGAGTCTTATAATTTGAATGTCAGAAGCTCTTGTTGAAGACATTTAATACATAGAATTGGCAAAATGAACTAGTACTGACATACCTGGCAGATTCCACCCAGAGTGCTAGATTTCATATTATCCCAAATTACTATGCTTTGTGAGACCTGAGAAAAGCAGGCAAGAGTCCTACTAAACTGTAGAGCCCACAGACAGCCCTAAGTAGCACATCATGATAGCCTCTGGATATAGTAGCACTTATATCTTGTGGACAATGATTAGCTATAATTGGATTTATGATCACTTAATACATTTTAGTGTAAACCTAGTTGACTTCCCATGTCCAGTAAGGTATTAGACCCTAGAGAAGAAACTACTACTGGCAATGTCCTAAACCACTATAATGTCTAATAACATTATCGTTGTCTAAATACTAGTCCTTATACCAAGAGGTTAAGTTCAGGTCTCATCCTTCATTAAAGAAGGTTCTTTATGCACCAGACAGAAATTACACTATTATGGGAATCCATAACTGGACAAAATTCAAAGGAAAGTGATCAGACAGTTTCCAATGCCAGTTGGATATACCTACAACATTCCTCTACCTAAGATTCATGGAACATCATAGAAGATGGAAAGGACAGAGTTAGGAAAATTTACTACCGTGTATTGATATCTATATATGCATGACAGAGAAACTGCATATATAGAATTATAAAAATGTAGTTTCTTTAAAAAGGCTTACACAAGGACAACACTAGTTGACATGCCAGCACCGAAACAAGAGTACCCTGTTAACCTCTCCTCTAATCCTAGATGAAGATAGAAGTACTAATGGTGGCTAAGAGAAGGAGAACAGTTATCTTCTGGGATGAGTCTTTGATAGATTAATCAATCTCAAGTAGTCAGCACTAAACAAATATACATAAGATAATCACTAAAGGAATCAGCTAGCTGAGTACACAGACATACAGACACGCAGATACACACACACACACACACACACACACACACAAACACACACCAATTTTTTTAAAGTAGGTCATGGATTTTAAAAGGAGGAGATTAAAGTAATTATAGGTAGGGAAGACAAAATTATGTAAATACAATATTCATGTATTAACTTCTAAGCAAAACTCATTTATTTAAAAAAATTGTTTATTTATACCCAAGCATGGAAATACATGTGTTTAATCACAGTTTTGAACAGAAACAAACAGATCTCTGTTATTTGAAACTACTTGTTCTACAGAGAACAGTTTTTAACAGCCATAGCAACAAAACAATACACTCTTTCACATGTATGTGTGTGTGTGTGTGTATACAAATAATTTAAAGATTGGTGAATTTTAAGTTTATATTTCTCTTTAACAGTATAGTTTTATATTATATACTTATATTTATATATGCTGCATAATATGTTATACAATAGAGAGAAGCCAGCATCTTTACTAATAAAAATAATTTTAACTACACTTGTAAAATATGTAAAGACAGAATTTCTATCAGTGTAGAGAAAATATTGTAGGGAGAAACACTGGATTAATTTTTGTGGATGTAGTTGAGGCAAAAAAATAACTCATTCTGGATTTGAAGAAAAAAAAAGAAAAATAGAACAGGAGGCTGTGTTCATGTTTTTCTTCTATCTTTACTAAATCCCTAAGCGTGAATGATGGGTTCTAGGCAATTTGGAAACTGTCAGTTAAAGTTTTGTTTTCCCCCCGGATGATAGAATTGAATGTGAATTTCCCCAAGTGATTTAATGTGGTTAAAATGAAGCCCAAGTCCTTCTACTCCAGAGACATTTTATTAAAGCAGTAGAGATCTGGAAGCCATGCATATACCTCTCCAATCTGTTACATGTAAAGGAGAACAAAGCAGAATTTAAAGATGTGTGAGTGTTGTGTAATTTGCTCTTTATTTATAATTTCCTTTAGGAGATAATTCCTAGTTTTTTCATTATAAGTTAGTAAACAGATTAAGCTAAACATCTGCATACCAACCTTAGCACTTCTCAGAAGTATTGAGAGCATCAAGTTATTCCACTGATGACATTCATCTGCATCCATAAAGGTAAAAAATGTATGTAGTATATAGAAATTCATACATTCAAAATGCAGGGTATTTTGAATTATTCATAAGTATAGACTATCAGTTTATAAATAATTCCAATTGTGCCAAATAATTCCTAAGAGAGTACAATATGGCCATACAGTTTTAACATAAAGTACTCTAAAGATCACCTTTCTAGCAAATAAACCATATTTATAAAAATTAAAAAGTCATTATTGACATATTATCACATCCTTAAATAACAAACAATAAAGAGTTTTGCAGTTTTCTTCCTGATCAATATTTTCACTTCTTTGTCTAACCTGTTATTATAAAGCACTTGATTTATATTTTCAAATTTTAACATATTCCATATCTTTCTCTTTTCATGGGTTCTATTTAAAACTGTTTATTTTCATTTATGTGTGAAAATATTTATCCACATGTATGCATGTGCAACATGTTCTTCATGAGGCCACAGATGTCAGAAGATAGCATTGGATTCCCCTAGGACTTTAATTATAGGTGGTTGTTAATCTCTATGCAGGTGCTCAGAAACAAACCTGTGTCCTCTACAAGAGCAGGAAGGGCTCTTAACCACTGAGGAGCTCTCCAGCAACTAGGCCTGCTTTTTAAAAATAGTACTGTCTAGTTGTTTTGTAAATTTCCCTTTATTTTGATTTCTTACATCTTTCCTTTCATACTAAGTGGGATAACCCAGTCTCAAAAGAACACCCATGGTATGCACTCACTGATAAGTGGATATTAGACTAGAATCTTGGGACACCAAAGACACAATCCACATACCAAATGATGTCCAACAAGAAGGAAGGAGTGGACCCTGGTTCTGGAAAGGCTCAAAGCATCAGTGTAAGGGAATACCAGAACAGGGAATTGGGAAAGGGTGGATGAGGGAACACGGGGAGGGAAAAGGGCATGGGGGACCTTTGCGGGGCAGGGAACCAGAAAAAGGGAAATGAAATGTAAATAGAGAATATATCCAATAAAAAAAAAGTTGGAAGGCTCACCTGTGATCCTATTCTGGAGGCTGAGAGATACAAGTTTCTAACCTGGATCATGGCATGGAGATCTTGAAGCATGGTGACTATGAATTCCAGACGATTAAGGCAAGGAGTTCTCTAAATTCAAGGTCATCTGGGATTAAAGGTGAAGTGGCACATGCCTTTAATCTGGGCCACATCCTCTGCTGGAGGCCTATATAAGGACATTGGAAGAAGACTCTCTTACTCTTGTCCTTTCCTTCTTGCCTCATGGGACTGAGCAACTGCTAGATCCTTAGACTTCCACCCACAGCTGCTGCTGACCAATGTTGAGGAGTTGGACTACAGGCTGTAAGTCATCGACAAATTCCCTAAATATATAGAGACTGCCTGTATGTTCTGTGACTCTAGAGAACCCTGACTAAAATATATCCTAATACAACATCATTTTTTTTTCTGCCTAGATTCCTACGTGATATGCTGCTTTATGAATCTCAGGTTAAAGTTTGTTTTTTTTTTAATAATTATCAATAGGCTGGTCAGAATTACAGATAAACTATAGTATTTACAGCCCATTTTGTCTTGTACTAGATCCATACTTAGCGAACCTCAGAGGATACCCTTATTTAAAGCAAGTGTTTTTAAATTATTGAACTACTGTTGGAACCTAGTTTGACCTATACTCAGGAGCCTAATTTGCTCTGAAATTTGTTCACACTGTATTCAGAAATATTGCATTTGGTTTTATAAATGTTTTTATTAACATTATAGGCTACATAAAAACAAAATTAAAATCTGGAATAGAAAAACAATAATAAAATGCTCTGTAATAGTTTTACTCATTAGTAATTATTGTATATATAAAATTTTTAGTAAGTGATATATTTTGTGAGATTCTCAGAAAATTGTTTCAATTCTAATTGTTTTTCTTTAATTGTCCCTTCAGTAAGAAAGGCAAGAAATTTATTAGGAGAAACATACAAGGTTCATTGATGTTTGGTTTCTGAACCCTACCAAGAGCTTATGCACCACTGTTCCTGAATAAAACAATTAAAATATTTAAGTTCAGTTAGTAGAGTTACTTAGCTGATCTAAAGAAGTCTTAAATCTGTTATAAAAATATGTCTATTTCTCATATCAAGTACATTTACAGAAAGAAATATTGATAGAAACATTGAAATCAAAATCCCTATTGTGCTCACTCTCTTCATGGTGATATTAGTCATTTACACTAATAATTTATCATATAATTTCCATTTCACTAGTAAAATTTATCACACCAAAATAGCATTTGCCCTTTCTCAGTCACGTAACAAATATATCTTACCCATAGGATAAATTTTGATTAATAAGCTAAGTAGCATAGTTTTAAAAAGTGATCCCTGTGTAATTTAATTTGAGATATTGCATTTTAAATGTATTTGTCCTTGACAAATGTGCTTGTACTTTTTAAGAAGTTACACATTTTTATCTCAAATAACTAAATGCCAATATGATATATATTCTATGATTAATATTTCTTACTTCATCTAAAAACCTTTAATGAGCTCTACAGAAATAAAAAAAAAAGAATGCCATTCAGAGATAAGGACAAATACTATAAATGCTATGCTGTGGAATCAAAACAAAAAAAAATATCTGAAAGGAAAAGTGTAAGAAAGAGATTTCTATGGCTATCTGTCTTCTAGAATCCTAAAATACTGGTGATTTATGAATCCTGACACAGAGAAACTCAAACTGGATGAGGTAGATGATATGATGAGCTTGGTTCTTGAATATTGTACTCAACAAGCTGTGGGCTGGGTAACAGATCAAATCAAATGGCTCCATACTTTGCAGTCAAGATTGATTCCTTGATGAATGTCAATGCAGCTTTGGCAAACACATAGCAGGCTGAGGTCATACTGGCTTGGTCCCATCAACAGAAGCCTTTCACTGTTTATCCACATGATGGCAAACAGCACAGTTTATATGGAACATATTTCCTCTTTTAGAGATTCTTTGTAAGCCAGATTGTGTTTATTGAAAAGAAGTTTTCCAGCCAGGTGGTGGTGGCGCACGCCTGTAATCCCAGCACTTGGGAGGCAGAGGCAGGCAGATTTCTGAGTTCGAGGCCAGCCTGGTCTACAGAGTGAGTTCCAGGACAGCCAGGGCTACACAGAGAAACCCTGTCTCGAAAAAAATCCAAAAGAGGGAGAGAGAGAGAGAAAGAGAGAGAGAGAGACAGAGAGAGACAGAGAGACAGAGAGGCAGAGAGCGAGAGAGATTCTTTGTTGTAATGTCTCTTCCAGATCTTACTCAACTCCCAACCTCTCAACTCTCAACCTTGCATGTTTTTTGGCCTGCTTTTTTGTTCTTTGTTTTGTCTTGAGATGTGTTTAAAATGATTTTCAGAAAATACAGATATGCCACTTTTTATATGTTTAAATGTAGATTTAATGTTTACATGTACTTTTAAGGATAGTAACAACTTCTGATCAGTTCCGCAATGTCTGTGTCCTTATTTACAGACCATAGACTATGCACGTTTTCATTGACAAAATTGCCACTGTTAAGACATGCTACTATCTACACCATAAATAAGACTGCAAAGCTATTAAATAATATCCCAATATGCTTGATTTGATTCCAGTAAGTATATGTGTGTAGTGAGGATGAAAATGGATAACACAATTCTGATTGAAGAAGGGCACTTTTACCCTCCTATGTTTGGTTTGATATACTTATAGTAGTTGAAAAACTCAAAATTCAGGTAAAAATGGAAGAGAGTGTGGATGGAGATGAGCTCAGTGAATGAAGTGCTTGTCATAAAAGGGTGAGGACTAGGCCCAGTTTAGATGTCTAGCATTTACAAATGTCTAAGGCAATCCTCTCAGCTGAACTACTTCAATTAGCCAGAGACCTTAGGATATACCACAGAGAGTAGCCAAGAATGATACCTAATGCCAGTCTCTATGCAGACATGTATATGTATGTGTGACTGCATGTAAAGAGGTATACTGAGACATAAAACCATGTATTCACACACATACATATACACACATACATACAATAGTTACAAAGGAGCTAAAACCATCCAGTGGAAAAAAGATAGCATTTTCAACAAATGTTGATAGTTGAACTGGAGGTGAGCATGTAGAAGAATGCAAATGCATCCAATCTTATCTCTTTGTACAAAGCTCAAGTCCAAGTGGATCAAGAACCTCCACATAAAATGAGATATACTGAAACTTATAGAGGAGAAAGTGGAGAAGAGCCTAGGACACATGGGCACAGGGGGAAATTTTCATGAACAGAACACCAATGGCTTATGCTCTATCATAAACAATTGACAAATTGGACCTCATAAAATTGCAAAGCTTCTGTAAAGCAAAGGACACTGTCAATTGGACTAAATGGCATCCAACAGATTGGGAAAAGATCTTCAGTAATCTTACATCTGATAGGTGGCTAATATTGACTATATACAAAGAACTCAAGAAGTTAGACTCCAAAGAACAAAATAACCCTATTAAACATGGGGTTCAGAGGTAAACAAATATTTCTCAACTGAGGAATACTGAATGGATGAGAAGCAACTAAAGGAATGTTCAACATTAGTCATCAGGGAAATGCAAAACAAAACAACCCTGAGATTTCACCTCACAACAGTCAGATTGACTAAGATCAATGACACAAGTGACAGCAGAGGCAGGCAAGGATGTGAAGAAAGAGGAATACTCCTCCATTCTTGGTGAGATTGCAAGCTGGTACAACCACTGTGGAAATCAGTCTGGCAGTTCCTCAGAAAATTGGGCATAATACTACCTGAGGTCCCAACTATACCACTCCTGGGCATATACCCAAAAGATGCTCCAACATGTAAAAAGGACATATGTTACACTATGTTCACAGCAGCCTTATTTATAAAAGCCCAAAGATGGAAAGAATTCCTTCAACAGAGGAGTGGATACAGAAAATGTGGTACATTTACACAATGGAGTACTACTCAGCTATTAAAAACAATGAATTCATGAAATTCTTAGACAAATGGATGGAATTAGAAAATATCATCTTGAGTGAGTTAATCCAGTCACAAAAGAACAGACATGATATGAATTCACTGATAAGTCTATATTAGCCCAAAAGCTCAGATTACACAAGATACAGTTACACAAGATATAAGCACATGAAGCTCAAGAGGAAGGAATATCGAAGTGTGGATGCTTCAGTCCTTCTTAGAAGGGGGAGCAAAATACTCAAGGGAGGACATACGGAGACAAAGTGTGGAGCAGAGACAGAAGGAAAGGCTATAGAGAGACTTCCCCACCTGGGGATCCATCCTAAATACAGTCACCAAAACCAGGCACTATTGAAGATGCCAAGAAGTGCTTGATGACAGTAGCCTGTTATAGCTGTCTCCTGAGCGGCTCTTCCAGAGTCTGATAAATACAGAGGTGGGTGCTCACAGCTAACCATTGGACTGACCATGGGGCCACCAATGAAGGAGTTAGAGAAAGGACTGATGAAGTAAAGGGGTTTTCAAGCCCTAGGTAGAGCAATATCAACCAACTAGACCTCCCAGAGGTCCCAGGGACTAAACCACCAACCAAAGAATACACATGGAGGGATCCATGGCTCCAGCCACATATATAGCAGAGGATGGCCTTGTTGGACATCAAGGGGGGGAGAGACCCTTGGTCCTGAGAATGCTCAATGCACCAGTGCAGGTGAATGCTAGGGTGGGGAGGCAGGAGTGGGTGGGTGGATGAGGAAGCATCCTCATAGAAGCAGGGGAAAGAACAAATGTATAGGGGGGTTCCAGAGGGGAATCCTGGAAAGGGGATAACAATTGAAATGTAAATATCTAAAATATCCAATTTATAAAAAGAAAAGAAAAAGGTTACATTTGAAGAAAAAAAATAAAGTTGTCAAATTCCTTAAGGAATAAAGTCAGGGATGGCTGACTATATGTGACTAATATCAGTTTCCTTGAAAAACGTCTGTGGAGTTATATGGAAGGAAATAATTCGAACAAATATGAAACATAACAAAAAATTTTTACTATGAAGCAAAGATGTAAATGAGAGAAAAATTGATTCCCAAGTAATGTTGACAAAACCAATAATTGCTAGAGAAAACATTCCTAGTCTCAATTATTATTATTATCATCATCATCATCATCATCATCATCATCATCATCATCATTAACCAATGAGCAGAGTGATCTCAGAAATACATTCCAGCATCCCAGGTGTGTAAAGAGAATTACTTGTTAAAGATAAGTTGTTGGTGGTCATTGCCATAGTCAGGCTCAGGAAGGGAATGGCAGGAGAATGACCTGAAGATGAAATGAAAGGGATGGACCAGAATGTGCTGTTAAAATGAGAATGCACTAAAGAGCACTGATAAAATGTAAGTGATGTGACACCTGGCCTCGGCCAGAGGATGGGGCTTGTTAGAGGGAACATTTGAGAAACGTGCGAACTTAGAACACTTTCATACTGTTTCCGCATTGCAGAAAGTGGACTTTGACTGAAAACACATGGCTTGAATCTAAGAATCAAAGTTAGAGCCAGAAAAGCTGACAAGTTCTAAAAGAAGCACAGAACACTCAGTGACACATATGTCCACAAATAAACAGAGGATCCCCTCAGGCAGGGACTTCATCTATCCACTGCAGCTCCCGCTTTAGGAAAAATAAATGAGGTGATTCATCTGGGAGGGGACCAGAAAGAAAGTGAAGCTTGCAGACATCTTGGTGCTGACTAGGAAGCAGCCCTAGGTCTCAGTACACTTCTTTCACTCAATTCTCTGGAAATGTAGTGAAACCTAATATTCACTAATGTATACCTGTTACCTCTGTGTATATGACTGCTTTTGTTTTTTTGAGATATAATTGTTCAAATGTTTCCTTTGAAGTCATTCTAACATTTAAGACTCCAAATTAAAAGGTTGTGGTAAGGGATCTCACAGCCCAACTTGTGAAATGTTATAATTCTGAAATATTTGACATTTTGAGTTATATATATATACATATATATGTATATATATACAAATATATATATATATATATATTTTAATTTATCCAGATCTTATAAACAGTAAAAATGTAATTGAGACTCTAAGCAAAGTTAAAAGGTAAAGTTTAGCTTAGTATAAGGAAAGTTGTAGCCAGGCAGTGGTGGCGCACGCCTTTAATCCCAGCACTTGGGAGGCAGAGGCAGGCACATTTCTGAGTTTGAGGCCAGCCTGATCTACAGAGTGAGTTCCAGGACAGCCAGAACTATACAAAGAAAGCCTGTCTTGAAAAACCCAGAAAAAATAAAATAAAAATAACAAAAAATATGGAAAGCTATGAATGTCTATTTTAAATGAACTTTTCATAGATGTATCTACATTTATTAGAATGAAAGAAGCTTAGAATGACTGCCACTTACCAAAGCACATTAAACTGCTTGTTGCAACCATACATTTCATCAGTGTTTAAATATAAAATTCAGCTTGAAAGCTTTGTAAATATCATTACCATTTGTCTGTGTTATTTACATGTTATTTATCAATTATATAAAGGTACATTATTATGTTTCCCATGGTATAAACACAAGACTCATGTAAGTAGTGTATAAATTAGAAAGAAAGTTTTACCACTATGTCAAAGATAATGTTTGTCTTATTCATCAACTTAGTGCTCCTCTAGCACGTATCTATTTACTACTCTGAGCCACTGCCTCATTTTTCATCATACGGCTATTAAATATGCCGACATATTCCCTTTTGAAAAAAAAAAAACTTTAGCTATTATTGGCTCATTACCTACTTTTTCCACAACTAATATGACTAGTATCTGAAAATTAATAAAAAGTAAAAAACAAAACAAAACTATCTCATCCCTTCTTCTCACTATCTTGCAAGGTCCCTGGCTTACAGCATAAATTCAGGAATGTTGGCTGAACTGATTTATGACAGTCCTTGTTTATAAGCATTGCAAAGGAAATCATTATTTAAAATATATTTCATTCACAGAGAAACCAGCTCATCTAAAATAGACTTTAAAAGACAAGCTTTTTAACATAATAAAAATTATTATTTCATATTTTCTTTTGTTGTCTTTAGATGATGTTTTAGACTTTTTTTTCAGTAAGTCTTATTAATTAGTTTGACAAATATGTATTAAATGGCAGCATCATGCTGTTACTGTAGCATGGATTGAATGTTCAGGTAAAGAAAACATCAATAAAACAAGAAAAGAAGATTTACCCTTTTGGTGTGTATGCTCTCCTTAAACTAGGTATCCACAACATGATGAACAGAGTTAATGAGGCATATGCACAAGGGAGTATTCTGCACTCATAGAGAGGGAAGAAATGGTGCTGTGGGGGGGAAATGTTTGGCATGTTGTGAAGGAAATGTTTTCTTTCCCAACATTTTTCTTTTTATTGGATATTTTCTCTATTCACATTTCAAATGTTATCCCCATTCCAAGTTTACCCCTGGCAACTTCCTAACCCATCACCCTCCCCTTGAATCTAAGATGGTGCTCCCCACCCACCTACTCACTCCAGCCCCCCCACCCTCGCCACACATTCCCCTATACTCGTGCATTGAGCCTTCACAGGACCAAGGGTTTCTTCTCTTATTGATGCCCAGCAAGGTACATTTTAAAGACACTGAAGTAATATGTTTATTTGGGAAGAGTGATAGAATCAGCAAGAAAGACAGAGTATCAGAGGTTTGTGTGTGTGTGTGTGTGTGTGTGTGTGTGTGTGTGTTTGTGTGTAAAAGGAAGGTCAGCGAATTATGTGCAAAATATTGAATTAATTTTGAAAATAAAAAAGCCTGAAGAAAGTAGATAAATATATTTTGTAGCAATTTCTTCTTATTCACTGTTTACTTTGTAAAATAAGACACAATGATATTTGGAAAGAATAAAGACAAACATTATTCTGTCTACTCGGAGAGGGAAGTTATTAAACACATTGCTTATAGGGCTTTCAATTTTACCTTGTAAGAGCTTTTGCCTTGCATTCACTGTGGTAGCTTAGTGGTGTATTCTACAAGATAATTCATGGCAATAAAAATAATAGATTTGCAGAATCTGTCCCACATAATCAGTTGATAAGAAAATTGATTGTTTGTTTATCCTCATAATTTTAGAGGGGATAAGAAAACCTTTCACTCCCCAACCAGCTTTGCTTTTAATCTGATTTTATGTTCAAGGCAAAACATTGCATTGATTTCCTTTAGCAAATTGCTTATTCCAAGCTATGACTGCAACTCGTCTGACAGCCCTTAGATCAATGATAACAAATAAACAATGTTTGTGTCTTTGGTAATCACTTGTTTGCAAGCTGTAGAAACAGATCAGTATCTCTTTAGCAAACAAAAGTAATTTATTGGCAAAGTACAGGATAGTCCATAGAATCAAAGCAAAGCCTGGGAAAATGATTATTGGAAATGGCTGAAACCAGGGCTCCCTCCAGCAGTTCTGATAATTTACCAGTCTTCTCAGGAAACTAAGGAGTTCAGATTAGCCTGGATGGATAGCTTAGCTTAACAACCTATTTCTTTAGAGGAACTGTGAAAAGAGTGTACACTTGTTACTTTTTTTCCATCCTTTACATGTCACTGTTCCTGTGACACTTCACTTGCTATGAGACATTAGATTATTCGAACAACTCATTGATTTGAAATTAAATCTAAATTTAAACTCTAACTGTTTGGCTTCATTTGCACAGTCCTTTACAAAGATGTCTATGATGGTGAAATTTTTTGTTCAATTAGTGAAACTCAACAACTGAAACAGCAATTTATGTTCTTTATATAGCATATTCCTATAAAATATTCTTCAGTTTGATAACTTTAAACACATTCATTCTCTCAAAATAACTTTGTCGAAAATACTTATGTTCTGTCTCACTCCTGCCTTTTGCTTAATTTCATATGTCACAGATTCAGATATTATTCTAAATTAATGAGTACATACATATTCTCAAAAGCATGGTGAAAAATTAAACTTACCTCTTTGTACTACCAGAATTTGGTGTTCATTTAATTTTAAAATATTTACAGTTTACAAAATGTTCTTATTTATTTCTCTCTATTATTTTTTATCTCCACCTAAATCAATATTTCTTATTAACAATTATAGTCAATTATATCATAGAGCAGAGAAATGGTGGGGTGGTGATTGGGGAATAGGCAGGGTGGGGTGGGGTGGGGTGGAAGAGGACATATGGGACATATGGTGAGGGAGGAACGGGGAAAGGGGAAAGCCTTCAGAATGTAAGCAAAGAATATAGAAAATTTAAAAAAATGTAAAAAAAAAGATTTACATGGAAAAAAAGAATTTATATCCTGATATCAAAATAGTTGATAAGTTTATTAATTTTCACACCGGTCTCATAATCTTTTAGTTAACTATATTCCTACACATCAGGATAATATTCTTCAGTGTGTGACCCTGATAAGATAATTGGTCATTAAAAACTTACCATATCAGTTTCTCTAAAATCATGTTTTAATAAAATATAGGGTTATATATATATAATATATGAAAAATGTATGTGTTAATTCTGTTTGTACATATATACAAATACATATTTGAATAACTAATTTTTCCTATTTTATATTTACCTCTCTATTCAGGCCTCTGTATATTTTTCTTCTTCAAAGAAGTTCTGTGTACTATAGAGACATCTTTCTGATCTATTCCTCGTCCACCGTATAAAATATGCCTTCTTATGACATGAGATTGTTGCAGGCAAATAATCTGAGGAGAAAATGAAGAATTGCTGTTGCTTCTGCCACTGTTTATGAGTCTGGCCTTGCCAAACTAGTTTACTGTAGTTGAAATCAGAGGCAAAATGCACACAGGTAAGGCCATTTTTATTAGCAAATCCTACTGCACAATGGGTAGACCTGCAATCTTCAAGTTTGGCTTGGAAATTTATTTCTCTCAAAGTTTCACCTCCTCCTTCTTGATTAATGACTAGGGAGGTAAACTCACTCTTCCATTAAAAAAATATAACTGCCTCAAGGAGAGTAAATTAATTTTTTCCTACTGGATTTTTTATAGTTATGTAACAGTCAGGCACTTTCCTGCTTAAAGTAAATTGAGTGTGTAACACACGGCTGGATTTCTTTGACTCGTCACCAAAAATAAAATCTCTCTTTCTTTGGCTGCCACTTGTTTGAGCGAAGCTTCATAAATGCATTAAAAGAATGCATGCTGAGGCACGTGACTAAAGCAGTTCATTAATCAGTTGCATATAGATTTTTTTCCAAATGTTTTCCTTCTGAGCACCTGTGTCCTGGGGATGGCAGAGAAGCAGCAGTAAGATGATGGAGGCTCTCTAATACATACATTGTCTAGGAAATACGTGTTTTTATTTTATTATTTTGTTTTATTCTATTTCAGGTATATGAGTATGTATATATTTTGTGAAACACTTAGGTGCCATAAAAGATCAAAAAAGGATATTGGATACCCTGGAACTGGAGTTATAGATGCTTGTGTGCTGTCATGTGAGTTCTTTTTTTTTTTTTAATTTATTTTATTTTATTTTCTATATTCTTTGTTTACATTCCAAAGGCTTTACCCTTTCCCAGTTACCCCCCACCATATGTCCCATAATTCCTCTCCCCCCATGCTATTCCACACTCTTTCCCCCCCCACACACACACGATTCTGGGTCTACAATACTGGATCCAATCTTTAAAGGCCCAGGGTCCTCTCCTTTTTTTCTTCTTGAGAGTCATTTGACTTGCTAATTGTGCCTTGAGTATTTAGGGCTTCTGGGCTCATTAATATTCATTTATCAGTGATTGCATTTCCTGTGTATTCTTTTGTGATTGGGTTAGCTCACTTAGGATGATAGTTTCCAGATCTAACCATTTACCTACAAATTGCATGAATTCATTATTTTTAATTACTGAGTAGTACTCCATTGTATAAATATACCACATTTTCTGTATCCATTCCTCCTTTGAGGGATATTTGGGCTCCTTCCAATTTCTGGCTATTATAAACAAGGCTGCTATAAACATAGTGGAGCATGTGTCTTTGTTGTATGCAGAGGAATCCTCTGGGTATATGCCCAGGAGTGGTATGCCAGGGTCCTCTGGGAGTGGCATGCCCAATTTTCTGAGGAACCGCCACACTGATTTCCAGAGTGGTTTTACCATTTTGCAATCCCACCAACAGTGGAGGAGTGTTCCTCTTTCTCCACATCCTCGCCAGCACTTGTTGTCTCTCGAGTTTTTAATCTTAGCCATTCTGACTGGAGTGAGGTGGAATCTCAGGGTTGTTTTGATTTGCATTTCCCTGATGACTAATGATGTTGAACATCTCTTAAGGTGTTTCTCGGCCATCCGCATTTCTTCTGGTGAAAATTCTTTGTTTAGCTCTGTACCCCATTTTTTGATAGGGTTATTTGGTTCTTTGGGGTCTAACTTCTTGAGTTCTTTGTATATATTGGATATTAGCCCTCTGTCGGATGTGGGGTTGGTGAAGATCATTTCCCACGTTGTTGGTTGCTGTTTTGTCTTTCTGACAGTGTCCTTTGCCTTACAGAAACTTTGTAATTTTATGAGGTCCCATTTGTCAATTCTTGATCTTAGAGCATAAGCTATTGGTGTTCTGTTCAGGAACTTTACCCCTGTGCCCATGTCCTCCAGGGTCTTCCCAAGTTTCTTTTCTAATAGTTTCAGTGTGTCTGGTTTTATGTGGAGGTCCTTGATCCACTTGGAGTTGATCTTAGTACAAGGAGATAAGAGTGGGTCAATTCGCATTCTTCTACATGTTGACCTCCAGTTGAACCAGCACCATTTGTTGAAAAGGCTATCCTTTTTCCACCGGATGGTTGTGGCTCCTTTATCAAAGATCAAGTGACCATAAGTCTGTGGGTTAATTTCTGGGTCTTCAATCCTATTCCATTGATCTACCTGCCTGTTGCTGTACCAATACCATGCAGTTTTTAACACAATTGCTCTGTAGTACTGCTTGAGGTCAGGGATATTGATTCCCCCAGAAGTCCTTTTATTGTTGAGAATAGTTTTAGCTATCCTGGGTTTTTTGTTGCTCCAGATGAATTTGAGAATTGCTCTTTCTAGATCTATGAAGAATTGATTTGGGATTTTGATGGGGATTGCATTGAATCTGTAGATTGCTTTTGGCAAGATGGCCATTTTTACTATATTGATCCTGCCAATCCAGGAGCAAGAAATATATTTCCATCTCCTGAGGTCTTCTTCGATTTCTTTCTTCAGGGACTTGAAGTTCCTGTCATACAGATCTTTCGCTTGTTTGGTTAGAGTTATGCCAAGGTACTTTATGTTGTTTGTGGCTATTGTGAAGGGTGTTATTTCCCTAACTTCTTACTCAGCCTGCTTGTCCTTTGAGTACAAGAAGGCTACTGATTTGTTTGAGTTAATTTTATAACCAGCCACGTTGCTGAAGTTGTTTATCAGCTGTAGAAGTTCTCTGGTGGAGTTTTTTGGATCGCTTAAGTAGACTATCATATCATCTGCAAATAATGATACTTTGACTTCTTCCTTTCCAATTTGTATCCCTTTGACTTCCTTATGTTGTCTGATTGCTCTCGCTAGAAATTCAAGTACTATATTGAAAAGATATGGAGAGAGAGGGCAGCCTTGTCTAGTCCCTGATTTTAGTGGGATTGCTTCAAGTTTCTCTCCATTTATTTTGATGTTGGCTACTGGTTTGCTGTAGATTGCTTTTACTATGTTTAGGTATGGGCCTTGAATTCCTGCTCTTTCCAAGACTTTTAGCATGAAAGGATGCTGAATTTTGTCAAATGCTTTTTCAGCATCTAATGAGATGACCATGTGGTTTTTTTCTTTTAGTTTGTTTATGTAGTGGATTACATTGATGGATTTCCGTTTATTGAACCATCCCTGCATTCCTAGAATGAAGCCTACTTGATCATGGTGAATGATCGTTTTGATATGCTCTTGGATTCAGTTGGCAAGAATTTTATTTAGTATTTTTGCATCTATATTCATAAGAGAAATTGGCCTGTAGTTCTCTTTCTTTGTTGGATCTTTTTGTGGTTTAGGTATCAACGTAATTGTGGTTTCGAAGAACGAGTTGGGCAGAGCCCCTTCTGTCTCTATTTTGTGGAATAGTTTCAAGAGTATTGGTGTTAAGTCTTCTTTGAAGGTCTGGTAGAATTCTGCACTAAAACCATCTGGTCCCATACTTTTTTTGGTTGGGAGGCTTTCTATAACCCCTTCTATTTCTTTAAGGGTTATGGGACTGTTTAGCTGGTCTACTTGATGCTGATTTAATTTTGGTATTTGGTATCTGTCTAGGAAATTGTCCATTTCCTCCAGATTCTCCAGT
Organism: Apodemus agrarius; assembly: GCA_964023405.1. NCBI lineage: Eukaryota > Metazoa > Chordata > Mammalia > Rodentia > Muridae > Apodemus > Apodemus agrarius. The sequence continues at coordinate 15,691,478 of OZ030018.1, forward strand.
TGTTTTGAGTATAGGCCTTTGTAGTAGGATCTGATGATCTTTTGAATTTCCTCTGTTTCTGTTGTTATATCCCCCTTTTCATTTTTTTTTATTTAATTTTTTTTTCTATATTCTTTGTTTACATTCCAAAGGCTTTCCCCTTTCCCAGGTACCCCCCACCATATGTCCCATAATTCCTCTTCCCCCCCCATGCTATTCCCCACTCTTTCCCACCCCCCCACGATTTCTCTGTTCTGGGTCTACAATACTGGATCCAATCTTTACAGGCCCAGGGTCCTCTCCTTTTTTTCTTCTTGAGAGTCATTTGACTTGCTAATTGTGCCTTGAGTATTTAGGGCTTCTGGGCTCATTAATATCCACTTATCAGTGATTGCATTTCCTGTGTATTCTTTTGTGATTGGGTTAGCTCACTTAGGATGATAGTTTCCAGATCTAACCATTTACCTACAAATTGCATGAATTCATTATTTTTAATTGCTGAGTAGTACTCCATTGTATAAATATACCACATTTTCTGTATCCATTCCTCCTTTGAGGGATATTTGGGCTCCTTCCAATTTCTGGCTATTATAAACAAGGCTGCTATAAACATAGTGGAGCATGTGTCTTTGTTGTATGCAGGGGAATCCTCTGGGAATATGCCCAGGAGTGGTATGCCAGGGTCCTTTGGGAGTGGCATGCCCAATTTTCTGAGGAACCGCCACACTGATTTCCAGAGTGGTTTTACCATTTTGCAATCCCACCAACAGTGGAGGAGTGTTCCTCTTTCTCCACATCCTCGCCAGCACTTGTTGTCTCTCGAGTTTTTAATCTTAGCCATTCTGACTGGAGTGAGGTGGAATCTCAGGGTTGTTTTGATTTGCATTTCCCTGATGACTAATGATGTTGAACATCTCTTAAGGTGTTTCTCGGCCATCCGCATTTCTTCTGGTGAAAATTCTTTGTTTAGCTCTGTACCCCATTTTTTGATAGGGTTATTTGGTTCTTTGGGGTCTAACTTCTTGAGTTCTTTGTATATATTGGATATTAGCCCTCTGTCGGATGTGGGGTTGGTGAAGATCATTTCCCACGTTGTTGGTTGCTGTTTTGTCTTTCTGACAGTGTCCTTTGCCTTACAGAAACTTTGTAATTTTATGAGGTCCCATTTGTCAATTCTTGATCTTAGAGCATAAGCTATTGGTGTTCTGTTCAGGAACTTTACCCCTGTGCCCATGTCCTCCAGGGTCTTCCCAAGTTTCTTTTCTAATAGTTTCAGTGTGTCTGGTTTTATGTGGAGGTCCTTGATCCACTTGGAGTTGATCTTAGTACAAGGAGATAAGAGTGGGTCAATTCGCATTCTTCTACATGTTGACCTCCAGTTGAACCAGCACCATTTGTTGAAAAGGCTATCCTTTTTCCACCGGATGGTTGTGGCTCCTTTATCAAAGATCAAGTGACCATAAGTCTGTGGGTTAATTTCTGGGTCTTCAATCCTATTCCATTGATCTACCTGCCTGTTGCTGTACCAATACCATGCAGTTTTTAACACAATTGCTCTGTAGTACTGCTTGAGGTCAGGGATATTGATTCCCCCAGAAGTCCTTTTATTGTTGAGAATAGTTTTAGCTATCCTGGGTTTTTTGTTGCTCCAGATGAATTTGAGAATTGCTCTTTCTAGATCTATGAAGAATTGATTTGGGATTTTGATGGGGATTGCATTGAATCTGTAGATTGCTTTTGGCAAGATGGCCATTTTTACTATATTGATCCTGCCAATCCAGGAGCAAGAAATATATTTCCATCTCCTGAGGTCTTCTTCGATTTCTTTCTTCAGGGACTTGAAGTTCCTGTCATACAGATCTTTCGCTTGTTTGGTTAGAGTTATGCCAAGGTACTTTATGTTGTTTGTGGCTATTGTGAAGGGTGTTATTTCCCTAACTTCTTTCTCATCCTGCTTGTCCTTTGAGTACAAGAAGGCTACTGATTTGCTTGAGTTAATTTTATAACCAGCCACGTTGCTGAAGTTGTTTATCAGCTGTAGAAGTTCTCTGGTGGAATTTTTTGGATCGCTTAAGTAGACTATCATATCATCTGCAAATAATGATACTTTGACTTCTTCCTTTCCAATTTGTATCCCTTTGACTTCCTTATGTTGTCTGATTGCTCTCGCTAGAACTTCAAGTACTATATTGAAAAGATATGGAGAGAGAGGACAGCCTTGTCTAGTCCCTGATTTTAGTGGAATTGCTTCAAGTTTCTCTCCATTTATTTTGATGTTGGCTACTGGTTTGCTGTAGATTGCTTTTACTATGTTTAGGTATGGGCCTTGAATTCCTGCTCTTTCCAAGACTTTTAGCATGAAAGGATGCTGAATTTTGTCAAATGCTTTTTCAGCATCTAATGAGATGACCATGTGGTTTTTTTCTTTTAGTTTGTTTATGTAGTGGATTACATTGATGGATTTCCATATATTGAACCATCCCTGCATTCCTGGAATGAAGCCTACTTGATCATGGTGAATGATCGTTTTGATATGCTCTTGGATTCGGTTGGCAAGAATTTTATTTAGTATTTTTGCATCTATATTCATAAGAGAAATTGGCCTGTAGTTCTCTTTCTTTGTTGGATCTTTTTGTGGTTTAGGTATCAGCGTAATTGTGGTTTCGAAGAACGAGTTGGGCAGTGTCCCTTCTGTCTCTATTTTGTGGAATAGTTTGAAGAGTATTGGTGTTAAGTCTTCTTTGAAGGTCTGGTAGAATTCTGCACTAAAACCATCTGGTCCCGTACTTTTTTTGGTTGGGAGGCTTTCTATAACCCCTTCTATTTCTTTAAGGGTTATGGGACTGTTTAGCTGGTCTACTTGATGCTGATTTAATTTTGGTATTTGCTATCTGTCTAGGAAATTGTCCATTTCCTCCAGATTCTCCAGTTGTTTTGAGTATAGGGCTTTGTAGTAGGATCTGATGATCTTTTGAATTTCCTCTGTTTCTGTTGTTATATCCCCCTTTTCATTTTTAATTTTGTTAATTTGGATACTATCTCTGTGCCCTTTGGTTAGTCTAGCTAAGTGTTTATCTATCTTGTTGATTTTCTCGAAGAACCAGCTCTTGGTTTGGTTGATTCTTTGTATTGTTCTCTTTGTTTCTGCTTGAGTGATTTCAGCCCTTAGTTTGATGATTTCCTCTCTTCTACTCCTCCTGGGTGAGTTAGCTTCTTTTTGTTCCAGCGCCTTCAGGAGTGCTGTTAAGTTGCTAGTGTATGCTCTTTCCAGTTTCTTTTTGGAGGCACTCAGGGCTATGAGTTTCCTCTTAGCACTGCTTTCATTGTATCCCAGAGATTTGGGTAGGTCGTACCTTCATTTTCCTTGAAGTCTAAAAAGTCTTTGATTTCTTTCTTTATTTCTTCCTTGACCAGGGTGTCATTGAGTAGAGAATTGTTCAGTTTCCATGTGTATGTGGGCTTTCTGTTGTTCTTCTTGCTATTGAAGACCACTTTTACTCCATAGTCATCCGATAGGAGACATGGGATTAGTTCGGTCTTTTTGTATTTGTTGAGGTCTGTTTTGTGACCAATTATATGATCAATTTTTGAGAAGGTACTGTGAGGTGCTGAGAAAAAGGTATACTCTTTTGTTTTAGGATGGAATGTTCTATATATATCTGTTAAATCCAATTGGTCCAAAGCTTCAATTAGTTTCACTGTGTCCCTGTTTAGTTTCTGCTTTCCTGATCGGTCCATTGAGGAGAGTAGAGTGTTGAAGTCACCTACAATCATTGTGTTAGGTGCGATGTGTGCTTTAAGCTTTAGTAAAGTTTCTTTTACGAATGAGGGTGCCCTTGCATTTGGTGCATAGATGTTCAGTATTGAGAATTCTTCTTGGTGGATTTTCACTTTGACAAGCAGGAAGTGACCTTCTGTGTCTCTTTTGATGACTTTAGGTTAAAAGTCGATTTTATCTGATATTAGAATGGCTACTCCAGCTTGTTTCCTGGGACCATTTGCTTGTAGAACTGTCTTCCAACCTTTTACTCTAAGGTGGTGTTTGTCTTTGACACTGAGATGTGTTTCCTGTATGCAGCAAAATGTAGGGTCCTGTTTCCGTATCCAGTCTGTTAGTCTGTGTCTTTTGATTGGGGAATTGAGTCCATTGATATTAAGAGATATTAAGGAATAGTAATTATTACTTCCTGATATTTTGGGCATTGTTATTATTATTTGTATTTGAGTGGTTCTCTTCTTTTGGGTTGGATGAGATGGGGTTTCTATCTTGTTTCTTCTGGGGTGTTGTTTCCCCCCTTGTGTTGGTATTTTTCCCCAATTATCCTTTGTAGGGCTGGGTTTGTAGATAAGTATCTTGCAAATTTGTTTTTGTCGTGGAATATCTTGGTTTCCCCATCTATGGCAATTGAGAGTTTTGCTGGGTATAGTAGTCTTGGCTGAAGTTTGTGTTCTCTTAGGGTCTGCATGAGGTCTGCCCAGGATCTTCTAGCTTTCATGGTCTCAGGTGAGAAGTCTGGTGTAATTCTGATAGGTCTTCCTTTATATGTTACTTGTCCTTTTTCTCTTACTGCCTTTAATATTCTTTCTTTGTTTAGTACATTTGGGGTTTTGATTATTATGTGACGGGAAGTATTTCTGTTCTGGTCCAGTCTATTTGGGGTTCTATAGGCTTCTTGTATATTCATGGGCATCTCTCTCTTTAGGTTGGGGAAATTTTCTTCCATAATTTTGTAGAAGATATTTGCTGGCCCTTTAAGTTGTAGATCTTCATTCTCATCTATCCCTATAATCCTTAGGTTTGGTCTTCTCATTGTTTCCTGGATTTCCTGAATGTTTTGGGTTACCAGCTTTTTGCATTTTGCATTTTCTTTAATTGTTGAATCCATGGTTCCTATGGTATCTTCAGCCTCTGAGATTCTGTCTTCTATCTCTTGTATTCTATTGTTGATATTTGCATCTATGACTCCTGATTTCTTCCCAAGGTTTTCTATCTCCAACATTGTCTCCCTTTGCGATTGCTTAGTTGTTTCTACTTCTGTTTTTAGATTTTGTATGGTTTTGCTCAGATCTTTCAGTTGCTTGTTTGTGTTTTCCTGTAATTCTTTAAGGGATTTTTGTGTTTCCTCCTTTATGACTTCTACTCGTTGACCCATGTTCTCTTGTATTTCTTTGGGTGATTTTTGTTTCTCCCCCTTATTGGGATTCATTTTTTGCTCTATATTCTCATGGATTTCTTTAAGTGATTTTTGTGTCTGCCTTGTATGGGCTTCTAGTTTTTGATCTATTTTCTCCTCTATTACTTTAAGAAATTTATCTAAGTGATCCTCAATCTGCATCTTTACCAGTGATTTTAGATCTGAGTCTTGTTTTTCTGGTGTGTTGAGATATCTGGGATTTAATTGTGTTTGTCTTGCAATGGCTTCTAGCTTTTGATCTATTTTCTCATGTATTACTTTAAGAGATTTATCTAAGTGTTCCTCTATCAGCATCCTGACCAGTGATTTTAGATCTGAGTCTTGTTTTTCTGGTGTTTCGGGGTATCCAATATTTATTGCTGTTGGGGAACTGGGTTCGGATGCCGCCATATTGCCTTGATTTTTGTTAGTAGCGATCTTATGTTTGCCTTTTGCCATCTGGTTAACTCTGGTGTTAGTTGGTCCTGTAGATACTAGCTGGTGCTTGACCCTCCTGTGGGGTTGTAAGGCTATTTCCCAGCGACTGGGATACCTGAATCACTGTCTTGCGGGGGTCTTGCTCACAGATTGCTGACAGGTGGCCTGAGTCCCCCGAGGTCTTAACCTCAGGATATCCCAGGTATTTGGTTCCGCCTGTTGGGCGGCTGCTCTGCACTGCTCCTGCTCAGGGTTCGCTGTCTGATATCCTGTTTCCCCAGGGGTCTTAAAGTTGGGATATCTCAGTTATCTGGTTCTGCCTGCTGGTCCCAAGCTGCTGGGAAGCTGGCTGGGTCCGGTTTCCAGCTTCCCTGCCACCTGCTGGATGGGAGGCTTGTTCTGCCTCTGGCTGGGTCTGGGCACCTGGCACACTGGCTGACTCTGGCTTCCTCACCACCAGCTGGACGGGAAGCTGCAGGCAATATGGCAGCTGCCTGCATGGAGCTCGGGGTCCGCCCCGCGAGTGCAGAGTGCAGCCGCTATTCTGTGCCCAACTCCCATTCCAGGGCTGAGTCCCCGAAGGTCTTAAGCTCGGGCTTTCTCGGGTACCTGGTTCCGCCACCGCCAGCTGGTTCTGAGCACCTGGTACGCTGGCTGACACTCCGGCTTCCCCACCACCAGCTGGACGGGAAGCTGCAGGCAATATCATCATGTGAGTTCTTAAAACTGAACTTTGAAAACTACTTCCTCGAAGAACAGGAAATACATTTAATCACTGATCTGTTTGTCTAGTCTCTGATGTTCAAGTTTTTGTGTTTAATTGTATGAATTTTCTCCCAATTTCAAAGATTTGACAAGTTAAATTTATGTTTGATATACAAAGTAGTAGATTATAACCAGGAGATCAGACTGTGATCTTATGCTCATAGATTATTCATATTAGGTTACCAGACCAATAATGCTACTTTATTCTGTCCTACATATCCTGTTTCTAGACCTTAAGATAATGTAATGTTGATAGTTTGGGAGGTATTCTACAATCTCATTATTTTCTTTTGCATTTAAGATTTCCTTTTTTTTTTATTTTTGTTTTATGCATCTCAGTTTGGTTCCTAACTCTTTCCCTTCATTGCTTTCCTTAGCTTTCAGCAGATGAAAGAAAGCTAGAATTAATGGCATTGACCATTCCTAGCTCTGCCTCCATCATTTCTATATGGCAATTATAGGAAGCAGAATTGAGATTTGGAAAGTGATTAGTTTGCAACATGAAATAATCCACACTTTTAAATATGTGTTGTAAATAAATAAATACATGTTAAAAAGTTGTTTCCTCCATTAAAAATGTACAAACACCAAAAATGTGTTACCAAATATATCAGAATTTTTTCTTGTTCATCAAAAATTTATTCTTTTTTCTTTTTTTTATTTGAATTTTTATTTTCTATCAGATTTTATCTTCAAGAGTTCTGTGACCAACAGTGATACCAGCGAGGAAAGGAACACTCCTCCACTGTTGGTGGGATTGCAAAATGGTAAAACTGCTCTGGAAATCAGTTTGGCGGTTCCTCAGAAAATTGGGCATGTCACTTCCAGAGGACCCTGGCATACCACTCCTGGGCATATACCCAGAGGATTCCCCTGCATGCAATAAAGACACATGCTCCACTATGTTTATAGCAGCCTTGTTTATAATAGCCAGAAATTGGAAGGAGCCCAAATATCCCTCAAAGGAGGAATGGATACAGAAAATGTGGTATATTTATACAATGGAATACTACTCAGCAATTAAAAATAATGAATTCATGCAATTTGTAGGTAAATGGTTAGACCTGGAAAATATCATCCTGAGTGAATTAACCCAATCACAAAAGAATGCACATGAAATGCAATCACTGATAAGTGGATATTAATGAGCCCAGAAGCCCTAAATACTCAAGACACAAATAGCATGTCAAATGATTCCCAAGAAGAAAGGAGAGGACCCCGGGCCTGGAAAGATTAAATCCAGTTTTGTAGAGAAACTGCGGGGGGAGGGGGAATGATTGGGGAATAGTTGGGGGGGGGGAGAGGAACTATGGGACATAGGGAGGGGGGAACTGGGAAAGGGGAAAGCCTTTGGAATGTAAACATAGTATATAGAAAATAAAAAAAAAGAATTCAGGTGCTATAAAAAAAAGAAATTAGACTCACAATATTCACTTTCTATCTTCTACTGCAAATCAAATCTAACAGGTTCATTCCCATGTGTGCACAGTCTGCATGTTGAAGCCTCTCTTTCCTCTCTGCCTTCATCCTCAAGCACCACAAAAATCTCCTATAGACTTCATCTTCACCCATAGCCCATTTTTTTCAGCTGTCAACTCCCAGTTCTGGTGTCTGGAAACAAGTTGGTCATAGAAGTCAGGGAAGATTGATGATCTTAACACTACCCTCTCTCCTCCAAACCCAGCTCCCTTGGGTTATCCCCAGGTCTGGACCAGTGACTACCACAGATCCTGGTACCACACCCAGTTTTTCTCCCTAATGCTGCCTGTCCTAATGCTCATGTACATTTCTTAATGTCAGTTCCGATACCTAGAAGCACATTCTACCTGAAACCCCGAAGCCATATTTGGCAGCATCTTAGAAGCATTCCCTAACATGCAACACACAACTACCACATCTCCTAAGACTTGACAGAGTGGTAGAAACTAAGGAAAGTGACATGAACCAGAGAAAACCAGGTATCAGAACCTCGAATTTCCATAAACTAAATGCCAGATGTCTAGATGCCAGCACAAAAATACAATTAATAACAGCGAGGACAATATGCCATTACTAGAGCCCCACAGACATGCTGAACTGGGCCCTGAAAAAAAGCATTGAGCTGAAATATAGGATAAGGACTTCAAATTTTACTTATGATATGCTAGAGAGTCTTAGAAAGATTATGAATTAAATAAAAATAATTCAATCATTAATGTGAAGTCTTTGAAAATATAATCAGTGGAGTAAAATAAAAAAAGTACTTTAAGACATGAAAATACATTTGTAATCAATGAAGAAAACTCAAACCGAGAGAAAACTCGAAAGAAAAATCATAGGAATTTGAATGGGAACCTTAGAGGCAAACCTCATCAACATAATAAAATAAAATGAAAGAAAAATGTTGGGAAATGAAGACAAGGTGGAAGATATAAATACCTCAGTCAGAGAAAATGCTTAATCTAAAAAAAATGAGACATAAAACATATAGTAAATCTGTAACATTATAGAAAGTCAGAATTTACAAATAACATGAATAGAGGAAGAAGAAAAGTCACAGAACATATTTTCAACAAAATCATTGAAACAAATTTTTCATATCAAAATAAGAATTGATCCCTAATGGAGCAGTTGGAGAAGGGACTGAGGGGCTTTGGCAGCTCCTTAGGGGGAGCAACAATATCAACCGACCAGAATTCCTGAGCTGCCTGGGATTGAACAACCAACCGAAGAGTACTCATGGAGGGACCCATGGTGGCCGCATATGTGGCAGAGGACTGCCTTGTTGGAGATCAGTGGGAGGAGAGGCCCTTGGTCCTGTGGGGATTCGATGCCCCAGTGTAAGGGAATAACAGGAATGGAAGGTGGGAGTGGATGGGTGGGAGAAGCACCCTCATACAGTCAGGGGGAGGCAGGAGTGGGTAGGGTGTTTCAGGTGGGGAGACCTGGAAAGAGGATAACAATTGGAATGTAAATAAAGAAAGTATCCAATTAAAAAACCATTGAATAGCCGGGCGTGGTGGCACACACCTGTAATCCCAGCGCTTGGGAGGCAGAGGCAGGCGGATTTCTGAGTTCGAGGCCAGCCTGGTCTACAGAGTAAGTTCCAGGACAGCCAGGGCTACACAGAGAAACCCTGTCTCGAAAAACCAAAAAAAAAAAAAAAAAAAAAAAAAAAACATTAAATAAATTGCCATCTAATAGAGCACATATCACAGACAGCAAAAGTTTCAAACACAATAGATGTTGGAAGAAATGTGTTGCATGATACAACCAAATTTAAGTAATATCTGTCTACAAATCCAGGCCTACTGATTACATTAGAAGAAAAACTTCAACCTGAGACTGACCAAACCAAAGAAAACTCAAGGAATAGATAATATCAGACCAGCAACTCAAAAGAAGGGTGGAAAATCGCCATCATAATAAAAAACAGGAATCAAAAAACACTGTTGATTGAGTATGCTTTGACTTATTGTATTTTATTTTGCACATTGGTTGTTACCTTTGAGAAACCTGTAGTTTTGTTTGTTGTTTGTTTTTTTGTTGTTGTTTTTGTTTTTTAAGAAAACGTGAGACAGAAAAAGAGTAGAACTAGAAGGGAGGAGAGGTGTGTGGGACCAGACTGAAAAAATTGAAGGAATAATCAGGATATACTGTATAAGAACATAATTTATTTTGACATATATATTATATTCAAGTATATATCAAATACAAATATATGTATTCAAAATAAATTTATTGAAAATTATATACTGGAAAACTAAATGCAGGGACAAATCAAAAGTGCCAACAAAACCATGATCAAAGCTGGGCAGTGGTGGCACACGCCTGTAATCCCAGCACTTGGGAGGCAGAGGCAGGCGGATTTCTGAGTTCGAGGCCAGCCTGGTCTACAGAGTGAGTTCCAGGACAGCCAGGGCTACACAGAGAAACCCTGTCTCGAAAAACCATAAAAAAAAAAAAACATGATCAAATAGGCTTCATGACAGAGATGCAGGGATGGTTCAACATTTGTAAACCTATCAGTGTATCCAAGAACCATAAGATCTCATTACATATAGAAAAGGCCTTTCACAAAACCCAATACCTCATTATGAAAATCTTGGTGAGGTGAGGAATAACTGGGCCTACAGTTCATAATAAAACCAATGTGTAGGAAGCCCATAGACACCAGTAACCTAAATGTACAGAAACTCAAAATATTCCCACTAAAATCAGAAATGTGGCCAAGTTGTCTGCATTCTATACTAGTCCATACAGTATGTGAAGACCTAGCTACAACACTGAGCTAAATGAAGCAAATAAAGTAGGTACAATCAAAAAGGGAAGAAGTCAAAGCATCTTTATTTGTTATTATATGATTGTACTCATAAGTGACCTTAAAAATTGCACTGATAAAAACTTTCAGGGAAATATCAAAATATAAAATTTGCACACACACACACACACATACACACACACACACACACACACACACACACACGAGCACACTCACTCAATAGTCATATTATATACCAAAATAAACAGATTAAAAAAGAAATGTAAGATACAACTCCTTTCATCATAATCACAGAGAATTAAGATATCTAGAGGTAACTCTAATCATGTAAATAAAAGACATGTATGAGAAAAACTTTAAGACATTAAAGTAATAAACTGAAGATGTCAGTAAATATACAGATCCTCCCATGCTCATGAATCAGTAGGATTAACATAGTAAAAAATGTCCTCCAACCTACCAAAAATAATCTAGGGAATCAAGATAATACTCATCAAAATTCCAGCACAATTCTTCACAGAAACTGAGAACAATTTTCAGCTTCATATGGGAATATAAAAACCAAGACCAGCTAAAAACAATATTGAATAGTGGAAGAACTGCCAGAGGTATCACCATCCCTGATCTCTAATTGTACTACAAAGCTTTAGGAATAAAATAACACGTTACTTCAGCCCTTCCTGTAAAGGAAAACAAATAAATTGATTAATAACAAAACATGTTATTGGGTCAAAACAGATGCCCTGTTCAGTGGAATATAATTGAAGACTGAGAAATGGGTCCACTTACAAGTAACACCTGATTTTTCATACATAAGCCAGAAATACACAGTGGGAAAAGACAGCTTCATGATCAAGTGCCACTGGTCAGACTCAATGGCTACATGTTGAAGAATGCAAGTAGATCTATACTTACCTTCCTGCACAGTATTCATCTCCACCTGCATCAAAGACCTTAATATAGAAGCAGACATACAGAATCTGATGGAAGAGGAAGTGGAGAATATTTTCCACTGGCAGAGGAAAAGACTTCTTAAACAGAATACTGAGTGCATGGGGACCAAAGCTATTGATGAATGGAACCTTATGAAATTGAGAAGCATGGCTCTCATTACCTGACAAAGTGGCAAATGATCGTGAGAAATGGCACATTGAAAAGAGAGCTCATATGCAAAATATATAAAGAACTGAACAAACTGGACATCAAGAAAGCAAATAACCCTATTAAAATTGGGGCACAAAACTAAACAGAATTTGCAAAAGAGAAAATTCAAATGGCTGAAAAACACTTTAACATATTCAGCACACTTAGTGGTCAGGGAGATGAAAGTCAAAACTACTTTGAGATTTAATATTACACCAGTCATAATAGGCAAGATCAATAAAACAAATGGAAGCTAATGTTGACAGTGGTGTAGAGTAAAAGGAACACTTACCTATTGCTGGTGAGAGAAATAGAAAAGATTGTTAAGGATGAATGAGATTGGGGACTAAATTTGGGGCATAAGTGAGGAAATATGGGGTGTTGCCAAATAAAGTTAAGAACCATTTGAGGTGTCATATGGAAACCCAAGAGAGTAGAAGTTCCTTAAAATGTACACATATATGATGTCAAACAAAATGATATTTCAAAAAAAAAAAATAAAAAAAAAGCAGGAGAAAAGGCCCCCACTGAGTAAGTCTCCTCACCCAATGTACTGGATGATTTTGTGTGTGGACTTGATACAAACTGAAGTTATCACAGAGAAAATAGCCTTCCTTGAGATAATGCCTCCATGAGATCCAGCTGCAAGGCATTTTCTCAGTTGGTGATCAAGGGGGTAGGACCCACTGTGGTGGTGCGATCCCTGGGCTGGTAGTCCTGGGTTCTATAAGAAAGCAAGCTAAACAAGCCAGGGCAAGCAAGTAACATCCCTCCATGACTTCTGCATTAGCTCCTGCTTCCTGACCTGCTTGAGTTCCAGTCCTGACTTTGTTTGGGGATGAAAAGCAATGTGGAAGTGTAATTTAAATAAACCCTTTGTGCCCCAACTTGTTTCTTGCTCATGAAGTATTGTGCAGGTGTACAAACACTGACGAAGTCACTCAGTAAAGCCTCCATTACCAGGAATGGGTTACATCTAAAAACAGTAGTTTAATAGCTGTATTCCATAAGGTAAATAGAAAACAAGGTATGGGGGAAAACAAGGTTTTTCCAATGTTTTCTTGGGCAAAATGGGTAAGTTTTATCAATGAAAATACTTGAAATTCTAGGTTTCAGTCAAGTATTTCATTGCTTTCTACTCAACTGTCTAAGTGTGTCTATGTTGCAAAATAAGCAATGTAGGGAATCTCTCTCTCTCTCTCTCTCTCTCTCTCTCTCTCTCTCTCTCTCTCTCTCTCTCTCTCTGATAAAGTTCTATATTCCTTGATGCCCAAACAGTAAAATTCAAATTCTTTAAAGCAGTAAAGAAAAATGTATTCATGAGTTCAAGTTAACCTGAAGGCTAACTTTGAACTCACATTGCGTCATCATAATTCAGCTTCAGCCCTTCACATCCCTCATTCTTTTCCAAGAACCAACTTTCCACCTTCACACAACAATATCCTCACATCCTTGGATGCTATTCCTGGGATCATACAAAGTGACTATCTCCTTACATTGGTACTTTTCAGTGGGACAGACAGTATCATTCCCTGAACACCAAAACAACATTGCTGAGTCTGGCTTTTGGTAAAGAGACATTGGAGACACTTTCCTGAAGTGAAAAATTATTATTCAACTAAGTGGATCAAGGTACTAACTAATTTTGGTTATATCTACAATTTTTTTTAGCAGAGTCACACATTTTATTGTCAATTTCTTAGGCAGCAATATGTAAAGTTAATTTAAAACCAGAACGCGTGCATGATGATCAAATTCAACATTTTCCCCCTTTCTTCTCACCCTATTCACTTCTATCTCCTTGTTACTGGCATACAAAGTACCTAATTTTGAGAGATTTTCAATACATTATCCAAATGAATGTCAAATAAAAATCGAAAACATTGTGGCCGTATCCTTAAACATGCACCTATTTTAAGCCACTTGTTTTAAAAATCTCTCCAAACATTATGTGATTGTACGTGTCAGATGTGGTTTGGATGACTGTAGAAACTTTAAGGTGATATTGTATTTGAGGAGCCAATCAAACTCCGAGTGTTCCCATCTTTTAAATTTGTTTGATATGGTAATTGGATTTATGATATATGTAAAGCAGCCTCAATACCATTATCTATTTTATTTTAAGGCATTCAATAAAAACTGCTTGTATTGTTTTTTAATGTTAACTTTTAGAATCACCAAAATCCTTATGCATCTTTGTGCTATTACTTGTGCATGGGCACACACACACACACACACACACACACACACACAAAACACAAATTTGAATCATGGAAGGGTAAAAATAATCTAGCTTAAACACTTCCTGAATTTGTTTACAAATTTTCTATCACGTTTTGCTAGAAACACAGTTGTGATTTGTGTTCCTTCAATAGGAAACATTAATCTATACATACCTGACAAACTAAGCTGCTATAAACTACACTTCATTTATCGCTAGTAACCACTCAGACACCTATGCCACTTGCAATCGGAAATAAATTCAAATGAAATACCTGAACTTGAGATATTAAAGCATCTCAAGACTTTTACTGTAAACCGTAGCAAGCAGTCTAGGACAATGAAACTGCAAGGCGATTTTTCAAGTTGCTACTTTGTCTTGTGGTCTTCTTTGGGTTATTCATCATTTGAACACCACACTGCACTCTGTCATGTACTCAAATATTTCATTGTGACCCTGAGTGACAACTGAAATCATCAAATTGACTAGGCAGGTTTAACTTTTCTTTTACTATTTTTCTGTTTTTTTTTCTCCTTTAAAAAAAAGTCACACTATTTATCTTTCTTTTGGAGGCAGACAAGACAATCAATCCTCATTGTAAACATAGTAATTCTCTCAAAGAGAAATATCCACAGTTCTAGAGTTCTTCCTTCAGGCACCAGTCTGTTGGATTGCACACACATATGCATTCTCAAAAACTCACATTTGTCGTTGGCTTAGTATACAGTGGCTTCAGGCCAGTGTAGTCTGTGTCCTTCTGAGAAATTTTATTGCAAAACCAAAGGAACAAAGAAAAACCTAAGAACTGCATAGCTAATACTATAAGTTAAATCAAAAATGCATTAAAATTCCTCAACTAAAATATATTTCCATTGTGTTTTATTTTAAATTTTACATAGAAAAATATGTAAACTACTACTTTTTATAAAAGACTTATATATTTATCTGAGTACACTGTAGTTGTCTTCAGACACCCCAGAAGAGAGCATTGGATTCCATAACAGATGGTTATGAGTTACCATGTCATTGTTGGGAATTGAACTCAGGACCTCAGAAAGAGCAGTCAGTGCTCTTGACTGCTGACACATTTCTCCCTCCAGCTCCATGTAAGCTACTTCTTCTGAGTATACAACACAGTATCACAAGTGCAAGAAAAATTGTAAGACATTACATCAATGGCCTTTCTGCTACAAAATATTATTTGGTTTTATAAATAAAATTTCTTTTTTCAAATATGAGGTCTACAATTTGGTATTCTAAGATGTATTGCTTCTATCACATAAAGCAATGTACAAACATGTTTGCTAAGACAGAGGAGAAAAATATTCTTACACTTATTATTATTCAATGACATTTAAAAACTAATAGTAACCAATGGATGGTAATTTAACATTGCTAACTTAATTCTGTTGTCATATAACATGCTATTTGTCCATAATTGTCATCTCAGATATGATGCACTTTGTATATTAAATACATTTCCTATTACAAAACTAATCTGCTTTCCTCTTTGCCATATTGAAACAGGTCTTTTATTGAACAGTCAGGCACAGGTTTGTGATTTCTATATCAAAAAGACTTTACTTAGCTCATTAGTGATTCATTACCATCTGACAATATTATAACCTGCAGACAAATAGTTAAACTATTACTGCTTTCTAGATTTTCAACTATAAATTGAGATAATATTAGACATTTCAGTAGATTCTTGGTTTGGTTAAGTGAGTAAGTTTGTATGTAATATTTAACAAAATCCTAGAACCAGTGAGAATATGTGTTTGTTATTGTAGTTATTTACTTATTCTCAATAAATCCCCTTAATTAATCACTAAATTATTTCAGTTCCACATATAGAATAAACAGGGGAATATAGAGAATACTATGTTTTTATGTGTTCATGAAGGAAGATGAATATAATTTTGCCTAAACATGTCTATTCAAATCAAATACCCTTATTACTGAGTGTCCTGTTTTGGGTTTTCTTATTGTCATGAAACCATGACTCAAACCAAGTTGGAGAGGAATGTGGTTCTTTGGCTCATACATTTATGTCACTTTTCATGATCAAAAAGTCAGGATGGTAAAAAGTCAAATTATCACTATTTGCAGGTGATATGATAGTATACTTAAGCGACGCCCAAAAAACTCCACTAGAGAACTCCTACAACTGATAAACAACTTCAGCTAAGTGGATGGATATAAAATTAACTCAAGCAAATCAGTATCCTTCCTACACTCAAAGGATAAACAGGCTGAGAAAGTAATTAGGGAAATGACACCCTTCACAGTAGCCACAAACAATATAAAGTATCTCGGTGTGACTCTAACCATACGAGTGAAAGATCTGTATGACAAGAACTTCAGGTCTCTGAAGAAAGAAATTGAAGAATACCTCAGAAGATGGAAAAACTTTCCATGCTCTTGGATTGGCAGGGATAATATAGTAAAAAAAAGCCATCTTGCCAAAAGTAATCTACAGATTCAATGCAATCCCCATCAAAATCCCAACTCAATTCTTCATAGAGTTAGAAAGGGCAATTCTCAAATTCACCTTGAAGTACATTGTCTTAAAAGTGATTTATGTGACAATATTTAGCCCAGTATGGGTAACGCCATATCTGGTCTGGTGGTCCAGGATCATAGAAGAAAATTGGCTCTGCAAACAATGGGGATTAAGGTGGTATTCAGAACCCCTCCACAGCCGTTGCATAAGCTCTAGCTCCAGGGTCTTGCCCTGTTTAGTATGTTTAGGTGTGGGCTGTTAATTCCTTTTCTTTCCAAGACCTTTAACACAAAAACACACAGGATAGCTAAAACTGTTCTCAACAGTAAAAGAGCTTCTGTGGGAATCATTATCCTAGACATCAAAGAGTACTAGGCAGGCAGGTAGATCATTGAAATAGAATTGAAGTCCCCAAAATGAACCCACACACATATGGTCCCTTGATCTTTGACAAAGGAGCTTAAACCATCCAGTGGAAAAAAGATAACCTTTTCAACAAATGGTGATGGTTCAACTGACAGCTAGCATGCAGAAAAATGCAAATCAATCCACATTTATCTCCTTGTACTAAGCTCAAGTCCAAGTGGACAAAGGATTTCCACATAAAACAAGACACAGTGAAACTAATAGAAAAGAAACTGGGGAAAAGCATTGAGAACATGGGCACAGGGGAAAATTTCCCGAACAGAACAACAATAGCTTATGTTCTAAGATCAAAAATTGACAAATGGGACCTCATAAAATTACAAAGTTTCTGTAAGGCAAAGGACACTGTCAATAGGACAAAATGGCAAAAAACAAATTGGGAAAAGATCTTTACCAACCCTATATCCAAGAGAGGGCTACTATTCAAGATATACAAAGAACTCAAGAAGTTACACTCCAAATAACCCTATTAAAAATGGGGTACAGTTTCTTTTCTATTAATTTTAGTGTGTCTGGTTTTATGTGGAGGTCTTTGATCCACTTGGAGTTGAGATTAGTACAAGGAGATAAGTGTGGATCAATTCTCATTCTTCTGCATGTTGACCTCAGTTGAGCCAGCACCATTTGTTGAAAAGGCTATCTTTTTTCCACTGGATTCTTTCAGCTTCTTGGTCGAAGATCAATTGGCTATAGATATGTGGGTTCAATTCTGGGTCCTCAATCCTATTCCATTGATCCACTTCCCTGTCACTGTACCAATAACATGCAGTTTTTAACATTACTGCTCTGTAGTATTGCTTGAGGTCAGGGGTACTTATTCCCCCAGAAGTTCTTTTACTGTTGATGATAGTTTTAGCTATCCTGGGTTTTTTGTTAATCCAGGTGAATTTGAGAATTGCTCTTTTTTTGAGATTTTTTTTATTTAATTTTTATTTTCTGTATTCTATGTTTACATTCCAAAGGCTTTCCCCTTTCCCAGTTCCCTCCCCACCATATGTCCCATAATTCCTCTCTCCACCCCAGCTATTCCCCAATCATTCCCCCCCCTTCACGATTTCTCTGTTCTGGGTCTACAATACTGGATCCAAACTTTACAGGCCCAGGGTCCTCTCCTTTCTTCTGCTTGGGAATCATTTGACTTGCTAATTGTGCCTTGCGTATTTAGGGCTTCTGGGCCCATTAATATCCACTTATCAGTGATTGCATTTCATGTGTATTCTTTTGTGATTGGGTTAGCTCACTTAGGATGATATTTTCCAGATCTAACCATTTACCTACAAATTGCATGAGTTCATTATTTTTAATTGCTGAGTAGTACTCCATTGTATAAATATACCACATTTTCTGCATCCATTCCTCTTTTGAGGGATATCTGGGCTCCTTCCAATTTCTGGCTATTATAAACAAGGCTGCTATAAACATAGTGGAGCATGTGTCTTTATTGTATGCAGGGGAATCCTCTGGGTATATGCCCAGTAGTGGTATGCCAGGGTCCTCTGGAAGTGACATGCCCAATTTTCTGAGGAAGCACCACACTGATTTCCAGAGCGGTTTTACCATTTCGCAATCCCACCAACAGTGGAGGAGTGTTCCTCTTTCTCCACATCCTCGCCAGCACTTGTTGTCTCTTGAGTTTTTAATCTTATCCATTCTGACTTGTGTGAGGTGGAATCTCAGGGTTGTTTTGATTTGCATTTCCCTGATGACTAATGATGTTGAACATCTCTTAAGGTGTTTCTCGGCCATCGGAATTTCTTCTGGTGAAAATTCTTTGTTTAGCTCTGTACCCCATTTTTGATAGGGTTATTTGGTTCTTTGGGGTCTAACTTCTTGAGTTCTTTGTATATATTGGATATTAGCCCTCTTTCAGATGTGGGGTTGGTGAAGATCATTTCCTACTTTATTGGTTGCTGTTTTGTCCTTCCGACACTGTCCTTTGCCTTACAGAAACTGTAATTTTATGAGGTCCCATTTGTCAATTCTTGATGTTAGAGCATAAGCTATTGGTGTACTGTTCAGAAACTTTCCCCCTGTGCCCATGTCCTCCAGGTTCTTCCCAAGTTTCTTTTCTAATAGTTTCAGTGTGTCTGGTTTTATGTGGAGGTCCTCGATCCTCTTGGAGTTGATCTTAGTACAAGGAGATAAGAGTGGGTCAATTCGCATTCTTCTGCATGTTGACCTCCAGTTGAACCAACACCATTTGTTGAAAAGGCTATCTTTTTTCCACTGGATGGTTTGGCTCCTTTATCAAAGATCAAGTGACCATAAGTCTGTGGGTTCATTTCTGGGTCTTCAATCCTATTCCATTGATCTACCTGCCTGTTGCTGTACCAATACCATGCAGTTTTTAACACAATTGCTCTGTAGTACTGCTTGAGGTCAGGGATATTGATTCCCCCAGAAGTCCTTTTATTGTTGAGAATAGTTTTAGCTATCCTGGGTTTTTTGTTGCTCCAGATGAATTTGAGAATTGCTCTTTCTAGATCTATGAAGAATTGATTTGGGATTTTGATGGGGATCGCACTGAATCTGTATATTGCTTTTGGCAACATGGCCATTTTTACTATATTGATCCTGCCAATCCAGGAGCAAGAAATATTTTTCCATCTTCTGAGGTCTTCTTCAATTTCTTTCTTCAAGGACTTGAAGTTTCTGTTGTACAGATCTTTTGCTTGTTTGGTTAGAGTTACGCCAAGGTACTTTATGTTGTTTGTGGCTATTGTGAAGGGTGTTATTTCCCTAAGTTCTTTCTCAGCCTGCTTGTCCTTTGAGTACAAGAAGGCTACTGATTTGCTTGAGTCAATTTTATAACCAGCCACTTTGCTGAAGTTGTTTATCAGCTGTAGAAGTTCTCTGGTGGCGTTTTTTGGGTCGCTTAGGTAAACTATCATATCGTCTGCAAATAATGATAGTTTGACTTTTTCCTTTCCAATTTGTATCACTTTGACTTCCTTATGTTGTCTAATTGCTCTCGCTAGAACTTCAAGTACTATATTGAAAAGATATGGAGAGAGAGGGCAGCCGTGTCTAGTCCCTGATTTTAGTGGGATTGCTTCAAGTTTCTCTCCATTTATTTTGATGTTGGCTACTGGTTTGCTGTAGATTGCTTTTACTATGTTTAGATATGGGCCTTGACATCCTGCTCTTTCCAAGACTTTTAGAATGAAAGAATGCTGAATTTTGTCGAATGCTTTTTCAGCATCTAATGAGATGACCATGTGGTTTTTTTCTTTTAGTTTGTTTATGTAGTGGAATACATTGATGGATTTCCGTTTATTGAACCATACCTGCATCCCTGGAATAAAGCCTACTTGATCATGGTGAATGATCGTTTTGATATGCTCTTGGATTCGGTTGGCAAGAATTTTATTTAGTATTTTTGCATCAATATTCATAGGAGAAATTGTCCTGTAGTTCTCTTTCTTTGTTGGATATTTTTGTGGTTTAGGTATCAGCGTAATTGTGGTTTCGAAGAACAAGTTGGGCAGTGTCCCTTCTGTCTCTATTTTGTGGAATAGTTTGAAGAGTATTGGTGTTAAGTCTTCTTTGAAGGTCTGGTAGAATTCTGCACTAAAACCATCTGGTCCCGAACTTTTTTTGGTTGGGAGGCTTTCTATAAATAACCCCTTCTATTTCGTTAGGGGTTATGGGACTGTTTAGCTGATCTACTTGATGCTGATTCAATTTTGGTATTTGGTATCTGTCTAGGAAATTGTGCATTTCCTCCAGATTCTCCAGTTGTTTTGAGTATAGGCCTTTGCAGTAGGATCTGATGATCTTTTGAATTTCCTCCCTCTCTGTTGTTATATCCCCCTTTTCATTTCTAATTTTGTTAATTTGGATACTGTCTCTGTGCCCTTTGGTTAGTCTAGCTAAGGGTTTATCTATCTTGTTGATTTTCTTGAAGAACCAGCTCTTGGTTTTGTTGATTCTTTGTATGGTTCTCTTTGTTTTTACTTGATTGATTTCAGCCCTGAGTTTGATGATTTCCTCTCTTCTACTCCTCTTGGGTGAATTAGCTTGTTTTTGTTCCAGGGCCTTCAGGTGTGCTGTTAAGTTGCTAGTGTATGCTCTCTCCAGTTTCTTTTTGGAGGCACTCAGGGCTATGAGTTTTCCTCTTAGCACTGCTTTAATTGTGTCCCAAAGATTTGGGTAGGTCGTACCTTCATTTTCCTTGAAGTCTAAAAAGTCTTTGATTTCTTTCTTTATTTCTTCCTTGACCAACGTGTCATTGAGTAGAGTATTGTTCAGTTTCCATGTGTATGTGGGCTTTCTGTTCTTCTTGCTATTGAAGACCACTTTTACTCCATTGTGATCCGATAGGAGACATGGGATTAGTTAGGTCTTCTTGTATTTGTTGAGGACTGTCTTTTGACAATTATATGATCAATTTTTGAGAAGGTACCGTGCAGTGCTGAAAAAAAAGGTATACTCTTTTGCTTTTGGATGGAATGTTCAATATTTATCTGTTAAATCCAATTGGTCCAAAGTTTCAATTAGTTTCACTGTGTCCCTGTTTAGTTTCTGCTTTCCTGATCGGTCCATTGAGGTGAGTGGATTGTTGAAGTCACCTACAATTATTGTGTTAGGTGCAATGTGTGCTTTAAGCTTTAGTAAAGTTTCTTTTACGAATGAGTGTGCCCTTACATTTGGCACATAGATGTTCAGTATTGAGAATTCTTCTTGGTGGATTTTCCCTTTGACAAGCAGGAAGTGACCTTCTGAGTCTCTTTTGATGACTTTAGGTTGAAAGTCAATTTTATCTGATATTAGAATGGCTACTCTGGCTTGTTTCCTGGGACCATTTGCTTGTAAAACTGTCTTCCAGCCTTTTACTCTAAGGTGGTGTTTGTCTTTGACACTGAGATGTGTTTCCTGTATGCAGCAAAACGTAGGGTCCTGTTTCCGTATCCAGTCTGTTAGTCTGTGTCTTTTTATTGGGGAATTGAGTCCATTGATATTGAGATATTAAGGAATAGTAATTATTACTTCCTGACATTTTGGGCATTATTATTTTTATTTTTGTATTTGAGTGGTTCTCTTCTTTTGGGTTGGATGAGATGGGGTTTCTATCTTGTTTCTTCTGGGGTGTAGTTTCCCCCCTTGTGTTGGTATTTTTCCCCTATTATCCTTTGTAGGGCTGGGTTTGTAGATAAGTATCGTGCAAAATTGGTTTTGTTGTGGAATACCTTGGTTTCCCCATCTATGGCAATTGAGAGTTTTGCTGGGTATAGTAGTTTTGGCTGAAGTTTGTGTTCTCTTAGGGTCTGCATGAGGTCTGCCCAGGATCTTCTAGCTTTCATGGTCTCAGGTGAGAAGTCTGGTGTAATTCTGATAGGTCTTCCTTTATATGTTACTTGTCCTTTTTCTCTTACTGCCTTTAATATTCTTTCTTTGTTTAGTACATTTGGGGTTTTGATTATTATGTGATGGCAAGTATTTCTGTTCTGGTCCAGTCTATTTGGGGTTCTATAGGCTTCTTGTAATTTCATGGGCATCTCTCTCTTTAGGTTGGGGAAGTTTTCTTCCATAATTTGGTAGAAGATATTTGCTGGCCCTTTAAGTTGTAGATCTTCATTCTCATCTATCCCTATAATCCTTATGTTTCATCTTCTCATTGTGTCCTGGATTTCCTGAATGTTTTGGGTTACCAGCTTTTTGCATTTGCCTTTTCTTTAATTGTTGAATCCATGGTTCCTATGGTATCTTCAGCATCTGAGATTCTGTCTTCTATCTCTTGTATTCTATTGTTGATATTTGCATCTATGACTCCTGATTTCTTCCCAAGGTTTTCTATCTCCAATGTTGTCTCCGTTTACGATTTCTTACTTGTTTCTACTTCTGTTTTTAGATTCTATATGGTTTTGCTCAGATCTTTCAATTGCTTGTTTGTGTTTTCCTGTAATTCTTTAAGGGATTTTTGTGTTTCCTCTTTTATGACTTCTACTTGTTGACCCATGTTCTCTTGTATTTCTTTAAGTGATTTTTGTTTCTCCCCCTTATTGGGATTTATTTTTTGCTCTATATTTTCCTGGATTTCTTTAAGTGATTTTTGTGTTTGCCTTGTATGGGCTTCTAGCTTTTGATCTATTTTCTCCTCTATTACTTTAAGAAATTTATCTAAGTGATCCTCTATCTGCATCTTCACCAGTGATTTTAGATCTGAGTCTTGTTTTTCTGGTGTGTTGAGATATCCGAGATTTAATTGTGTTTGCCTTGTAAGGGCTTCTAGCTTTTGATCTATTTTCTCATGTATTACTTTAAGAGATTTATCTAAGTGTTCGTCTGTCAGCATCCTGACCACTGATTTTAGATCTGAGTCTTGTTTTTCTGGTGTTTCGGGGTATCCAACATTTATTGCTGTTGGGGAACTGGGTTTGGATGCTGCCATACTGCCTTGATTTCTGTTAGTAACGATCTTATGTTTGCCTTTTGCCATATGGTTAACTCTGGTGTTAGTTGGTCCTGTAGTTACTAGCTGGTTCTTGACCCTCCTGTGGGCTCTTAAGGCTATTTCCCTGTGACTGGGACACCTGAACCACTGCCCTGCAGGGCGCCTGCTCACAGATTGCTGACAGGTGGCCTAAGTCCCCCCAGGTCTTAAACTCCAGATATCCCAGGTAATTGGTTCTGCCTGTTGGGCAGCTGCTCTGCACTGCTCCTGCTCAGGGTTTGCTGTCTGGTGCCCTGATTCCCCAGAGGTCTTAAAGTCAGGATATCTCAGTTATCTGGTTCTGCCTGCTGGTCCAAAGCTGCTGGGAAGCTGGCTGAGGCTGGCTCCCCTGCTGCGGGCTGGATGGGAAGCTGCAGGCAAGATGGCGTTGTCTGCAGGGAGTTCAGGGTCCGCCCTGCAAGCACAGAGCACAGGCTTTGCTGCTGTCCCCCAAACCACTATTCTGTGTGCAGCTCCTGCTCCAGGCCTGAGTCCCCGAAGGTCTTAAACTTGGGATATCTTGGGTACCTGGTTCCGTAGGCTGGGTCTGAGCACCTGGGAACCTGGCTGGGTCTGGCTTCCCCGCCACTGGCTGGATGGGAAGCTGCAGGCAAGATGCCACTGTCTTCAGGGAGTTCGAGAATTGCTCTTTCTAACTCTATGAAGAACTGAGATGGGATTTTGATGGGGATTGTGCTGAATCTGTATATTGCTTTTGTCAAGATTGCCATTTTAACTATATTAATCCTGCCAACCCACAAGCATGGAAGATTTTTCCATTTTCTGAGGTCTTCTTCCATTTCCTTCTTCAGAGACATGAAGTTTTTGTCTTATAAATCTTACATTGTTTGGTTAGAGTCACACCAAGATTCATTATATTGTTTGTGGCTATTGTGAAGGGTGTCATTTCCCTAATTTCTTTCTCAGTCTGCTTATCCTTCACATAAAACCAGACACACTAAAATTAATAGAAAAGAAACTGGGGGAGACCCTTGAGGACATTGGCTTAGGGGAAAAGTTCCTGAGCAGAACACCAATAGCTTATGCTCTAAGATCAATAGACAAATGGGACCTCATAAAATTACAAAGTTTCTATAAGGCAAAAGACACTGTCAAAAGGACAAATTGGCAACCAACAAATTGGAAAAAGATCTTCGCCAACCCTACATGTGACAGAGGGCTAATATCCAATGTATTCAAAGAACTCAAGAAGTTAGACCCCAGAAAACCATCTAACCCTATCAAAAAGTGGTGTACAGAACTAAACAAAGACTTTTCACCTGAAGAAGTTTGGATGGCTGAGAAACACCTTAAAAACGGTTCAACAACATTAGTCATTAGAGAAATGTAATTCAAAACAACCCTGAGATTTCTCTTCACACCAGTCAGAATGGCTAAGATTAAAAACTCATGAAATAGCAGGTGTTGGCGAGGATGTGGAGAAAGAGGAATGCTCCTCCACTGCTGGTGGGATTACAAGCTAGTACAACCACTCTGGAAATCAGTCTGGTGGTTTCTCAGAGAACTGGACATGATACTTTCAGAGGACCCAGCCATACCACTCCTGGGCATATACCCAGAAAATTCCCCAGCATGCAGTAAGGATACACGCTCCACTATGTTTATAGCAGCCTTTTTTATAATCACCAGAAGCTGGAAAGAACCCAGATGTCCCTCAATGGAGGAATGGATACAAAAAATGTGGTATATATACACAATGGAGTACTATTCAGCCATTAGAAACACTGAATTCATGAAATTCTTAGAGAAATGGATGGAGCTGGAGAACATGATACAAATTGAGGTAAGCCAGTCTCAAAAGAATACCCATGGTATGCAGTCACTGATAAGTGAATATTAGCCTAGAATCTTGGGACACCAAAGACACAATCCACATACCAAATAATGTCGGACATTATTTGGAAGGAAGGAGTAGACCCTGGTTCTGGAAAGGCTCAAAGCATCAGTGTAGGGGAATACCAGAACAGGAAAGTGGGAAGAGGTGGATGGGGGAACACGGGGAGGTAAATGTCATGTGGGAATTTTGGGGGGCAGGGAACCAGAAAAAGGTAAATGAAATGTAAATATAGTATATATCCAATAAAAAAAAGAGAGAAAAAATGAGGTACAGAGCTAATCAAAGAATTTTCACCTGAGGAATATCGAATGGCTGAGAAACACCTAAAGAATTGTTCAGCATCCTTAGTCATCAGCGAAATGCAAATCAAAACAACCCAGAGATTTCACCTCACACCAGTCAGAATGGCTAAGATCAAAATCTCAGGATATAGCAGGTGCTGGCGAGGATGTGGAGAAAGAGGAACATTCCTCCACTCCTGGTGGGATTGCAAGCTGGTACAACCATTCTGGAAATCAGTCTAGCAGTCTAGCCCAGAAAACTGGACATGATACTACTGGAGGACCCGGTTATACCACTCTTGGTCATATACCCAGAGTATTCACCAGCATGCAATAAAGACACATGCTCCACTCTATTCATAGCACCCCTATTTATAATAGACAGAAGCTGGAGACAACCCAGATGCCCCTCAGTGGAGGAATGGATACAAAAATGTGATATATTTACACTATGGAATACTACTCATCTATTAAAACAATGAACTCATGAAATTCTTAGGCAAACAGGTGGATCTGGAAAATATCTGACTAATTGAGGTAACCCAATCAAAAAAGAACACACATGATATGCACTCACTGATAAGTGGATATTAGCCCAGAATCTTGGAATACCCAAAACACAATTCACATATCGAATGATGTCCAAGAAGAAGGAAGGAGAGGCCCCTGATCCTGGAAAGACACAGTGCAGCAGTATAGGGGAATACCAGGACAGGGAAGGGGGGGTGGATTGGAGAACAAGGGGAGAGAAGAGGGCTTATGGGACTTTCAGGGAGGGGATACCCAGGAAAGGGGGAAATAATTTGAAATGTAAATAAAGAATATATCTAATAAAAAGACAATTTACTATGACCGTAGTTCATTCATAAAAATCAAAATATTTGCAAATGAACAAAGAATATGACAGAGTTTATTCTAACAGGTTTACTGTTGTTCCATACCATGTGTTTAGCCTGCTCGTTAGGAATGAATTGCTATTGTACAAAATGATAAGAGCTAGATACTACAACTCTGCTTGACAGCAATGATGTACATCATGTCAACCTACATAGAACATGAAATAATTAGCATAATTTTACTATTTGAAATAAATGCTATATAAGATTATTCTCCCTAATTCAATTGCAGGGCCAAACACATAAACAGTAGAGAACTGCCAGGTCTGGACTCAGTTAAAGAAGATGCACCAAACCCTGGAGAGACTTGGGGCCCCAGGGTATGGGAGGTCTGGTGGAATGGGGGTAGGGTGGGGGTGGGGAACATCCTCCTGGAGAAGGTGGGGCATGAGATGCAGGGAGAGGAGGATGTGGAGCAAACAGAAGGTGGACCAGGATGGGGATAAAATCTGGACTGTAATGAATAAAATATAAATTAAAAAAAGACTGTTTTCTCAATCTGCAGGTGGCTGATTTGTCTTATTGACTATATCCTTTGCCTTACATAAGTTTTTCAGTTTCATGAGGTCCCATTTATCAATTTTTGATCTTAGAGCCTGAGCCATTGGAGTTCTGTTTAGGAAACTGCCCCTGTGCAAATGAGTTTAAGGCTCTTTTCCACTCTCTCATCTATTAGGTTCAGTGTATGTGGTTTTATGTTGAGGGCCTTGATCCACTTCGATTTGAGCTTTGTGTAAGTTGTCAAATATAGATTTATTTTTATTTTTCTATATACCAACCACCACATATATCAGCACCATTTATTCAAGATGCTTTCTATTATCCATTGTGTATTTTTGGCTTCTTTGTCAAAGATCAGGAGTCCCTAAGTGTGTGGTTTTATTTCTGAACCTTCAGTTTTATTCCATTTATTAACCTGCTTGTCTCTGTACCAATACCATGCAGTTTTTATCACTACAGATTTGTACTACATCTTGAGGTCAAGTGTGATGATTGCCTATTAAGTTCTGTTAGTGTTAAGAATTGTTTTTGTTATCCTGAGTTTTTGTTTTTCCATATGAAATTAAGAATTACTCTTCCATTGTTTTGAAAAATTGTGTTGGAATTTCCATGGGGATTTCACTGACTCTGTAGATTGCTTTTGGGTGGATGGCCATTTTTATTATGTTAACCTTACCAATTCAAGAACATGAGAGCTAATATCCAAAATATATAAAGAAATCAAGAAGCTAACCTCCAAAAGGGCCAAACAACCCAATTAAAAATGATGTATAGAGCTAAACAGATAATTCACAAAAGAATAATCATGCATGGCCATGAAGCACTTAATGAGATGTTCAAAGTCCTTAGTGTTAATGGAAATGAAAATAAAAATGATCTTGATATTCCACTTTATACCAATCAGAATGGCTAAGATCAAAACCTCAGGTGACAACACATGTTAGCAAGGATGTGGAAAAAGAGAAACATTACTTCGTTGCTGGTAAGATTGCAAACTTAAACAACTGCTCTGGAAATCAATCTGGAGGTTTCTCAGAAAATAGGAAATAGATCTCTCTGAAGTTCCAGCTATACCACTCTTAGGCATATACCCAAAAGATGCCCCACCATGTTACAGGGGCACATGCTCCACTATGTTCATACTGGCCTAATCTGTGATAGACAGAAGCAGGAAACAAACCAGATATCCAACCATGGAAGAACTGATACAGAAAATTTGGTTCATTTACACAGTGGAACACTATCCAACTATTAAGACCAAGGTCATCATGAGCTTTTCATGCAAATGAATGGAACTAAAATATCATCTGGGGTAAGATAACTCAGACCCAAAAAGACATGCATGGCATGTACTCATTATATATATATATATATATATATATATATATATATATATATATATATCCACTTATATTCCAGGATACAATCCACAGAACTGAAGAAGGTGAGCAAGCAGAAGGACCCAAGTGAGGAGGCTTCAGTCCCACCTAGGAGGGAGAAGAAAAGAACATGGGGGCACAGAGAGGGAAGGACATAGGTGGTGGAGTGTGAAGGAGAGGAAAAGAAGAACATGATCAGGTATGGCAGGTGTGGAGGGGAAAACAGGAGAGAAGTCCTGAGAGTCAGCAGAATTAATGGAAATATGCAACCAAGGGAGGTGAGAGACTCTCAGGACTCAAAGCGTCCTTAGATGAAAGGCCCAACAGTGGGAAGAAGGAAATCGTAGAGTCCACTTTCAGTAGAAAGGCAGGGCATCAAGTGGAGGGATGAGGTTGCCATCCCACTCTCAAAATCTCTGACTCATTAGTGTTCTTCACTAAAAGAACTGCAGGGACAAAAAAGAAGAGGAGAATAAGGGAATGGAAGTCCAGTGACCAGCCCAAATTACGATTCATCTCAAGGAAGGTTCCAAGGCCTGACACTGTTACTGATGCTATGGTATGCTTACAGACAGGAGTCGAGCATGTCTGCTCTCTGAAAGTCCTACAAAGCTGACTGAGACAGACGCAGTTATTTACAACCAACTAATGGACTGAAGTCGGGAACACCTGTGGTTGAATTAGGGAAAGGCTGAAAGAAACTAAGGAGCAGGTCAAACCTATAAGAACACCAGCAGTTTCAACAATGACTTTAAGACTCAAGGATTCCTATCCCATATATTTTTTGTCCAATGTAATGTCTACATTTGTATACAATATATTATTTCTGTATTCTTTCATTTGAATATGGTGGATCTTTATGTTGCAGGTGTCACATGATTTCACACCTGAAGTTAGCACATAAAAGAACATGAGACCCTGAGTGCCACTAACATCAATATAAAAGGTGCAAATCTGTTATGCTCAGAGAAAAATCCAAAGGAACTTAAGTCCCTGATTTAGGACAACGATGATCTCTAGTTACTGTCACAATTGAGACCCAGCATCTGACATGCCTATGCATCAGTGCTTTGCCAGGCTAATTAGACCTCAAAGCGACTCCTCTGACATCAGCCTTGAACTAAAATAAATCTGTATTTTTCATTGAATCCCAAACCCATATCATCTGCAATAATACAAAATTATGGTTATAAAATGAGGATTTGTGGCATTGGAATGACATTTGTAAGTAACTGGAACTGATTATGAAATTGTCTTGAGTCTTGAGATTTTTTGCTAATGAACACCAACAGGGAGTTGAGAACGGCATCTTTGAAAGCTTAAGTGGCCTGGAGAAATCTGTCAGTGTAAGTTTATAGGAGATTAAGGGAAAGAGCAGTGGGAAGGAGGAGAAAAGGATGCTTGTGTTAGAGTATCAGGGGAGTTGGCAACACTCTTCACTAAATTTCTCTGGAAAAATGAAAACATGCCTAATAAAGTCTATGATCTAGAGAAAGACCTCTCCAGGCAAAGTTTTGAAGATGCCACCTGGCTTTTTCTCTCATTTTTGAGTCAAATAACAGAGGACAAAAAGAGTTAAGGAATGAATGGTTAAGAACTTAAATAGTCAGGGTTTGAAGGGCTCTAAATTAAAATTGCATCATGCTGCCAACATCTCCAGATGGCAAATCATTCTCAAATTAAGAAGTAGATTCCAGGCAAGGATTCAACCCAAGGTAGATTGACAAGATTCAATAATATGACCTTAAAAATAGAAGAGTTCTCTTAAACCCTTTAGGTAGATAAACACTTCTCTAGGGAGCATATATTTACTGCCTGAAGATCTCTATTAAACAATTCAATCTCAAAGAATCTTAAGCAATCTATCACAGCAATATCAGAGGTGAATCAAACATACCAGAGACTTGTCTGGAAGAAATTTTTTGATACAACAACTTGTCTAAAGAGTTCTAAACATATCCTGTGCTCTAACCAGAAACTTAGAAAATAACTATGGAGTTGCATGACCTTGTACTGAAATGAACAATGGGAAGTATTCTTTTGATGCAAAATTCTAGTATCACACAGAATATTAAAAATTAGTGTTGGGGAATGTATACTCATAGTATTTCTGGTAGATCAAGAAGACTGGTAAGGCAGCGTGAGAGGTTCAACGGGCCTGTTTAAATGACTGTTGGAAGAACTCTAAGTACTACTAAGGCTAAATCTAAAGAATGATTATGTTCAAATGACATTAGAATTAGAACAAATTGAAATAAATAACAATGAGGCTCTGTGTCTGTGGCTTTTCTCATGGCATTCAGGCTGTGCAATGCAGAAGACAATGAAAAGTCCACATTTTAATAACCGCTATATCACTATTATAAATCTACTTACAGTATTGTAAGTATCATCCTGTACATGGATGGTTGATTTTCCTTGATAAAATAATCAAAGTGATTCATCAAATGGCATTCATCTTCAGTTATAATTCTTCAACAACTTCATATTTCAATTGTGTTATAATAATATTGATGCCAAAACAAGATCTGCACAATGACACCTTTTGCAAACCTATCTAGATAGGATTAGGACTCAGATATAGGTCAATGCAACTACTGTGTGTTGGGAAAGGAAAAGTTCATCTTTTTCTGGAGTGGCCTATGATGGTATTCTATGAAAATGTAACACTAAATGAGATAGCAGAATATATGTGTAAACAGAAGGATCATGAATTTGACAGGCTACAGAGAAGGAGCAGCAGGATGATTGCAGGGGTAAATGCTATAGAGTTAAAGGGACAAAAAATGAGAAATAATGTTTGGTGGGTATATAATATCATCTAGAAAGGGGGAAAGTAAGGGCATGGTGAATATTATCCATGTGTGTGATAGGAACTTGTCAAAAAATTAATGAAGATAGCTTTAAAACAAGAGTTCTAATCTACATTAAAAATGAAAGTCCGGCCCAGCTGGTGGTGGGGAAGCCGGAGGGTCACCCAGCGTGCCAGGTGCTCAGAACCATCCGGCGGCGGCGGCAGAACCAGGTACCCGACACAGCCCGAGCTTAAGACCTTCGGGGACTCAGGCCTGGAGTGGGAATTGGGCACAGAATAGCGGGTGCACTCTGCACTCGCGCGCGGGGCGGACCCCGAGCTCCCTGCAGGCAGCTGCCATATTGCCTGCAGCTTCCCGCCCAGCTGGCGGTGGGGAAGCCGGAGGGTCACCCAGCGTCCCAGGTGCTCAGAACCATCCAGCGGCGGCGGCAGAACCAGGTACCCGACACAGCCCGAACTTAAGACCTTCGGGGACTCAGGCCTGGAGTGGGAATTGGGCACAGAATAGCGGGTGCACTCTGCACTCGCGCGCGGGGCGGACCCCGAGCTCCCTGCAGGCAGCTGCCATATTGTCTGCAGCTTCTCGTCCAGCTGGTGGTGAGGAAGCCAGAGTCAGCCAGTGTGCCAGGTACCCAGACCCAGCCTGAGGCCGAACCAGCCTCCCATCCAGCCAGTGGCAGGGAAGCTGGAAACCGGACCCAGCCAGCTTCCCAGCAGCTTGGGACCAGCAGGCGGAACCAGATAACTGAGATATCCCAACTTTAAGACCCCTGGGGAAACAGGATATCAGACAGCGAACCCTGAGCAGGAGCAGTGCAGAGCAGCCGCCCAACAGGCGGAACCAAATACCTGGGATATCCTGAGGTTAAGACCTCGGGGGACTCAGGCCACCTGTCAGCAATCTGTGAGCAAGAGCCCCGCAGGACAGTGATTCAGGTATCCCAGTCACTGGGAAATAGCCTTACAACCCCACAGGAGGGTCAAGCACCAGCTAGTATCTACAGGACCAACTAACACCAGAGTTAACCAGATGGCAAAAGGCAAACGTAAGATCGCTACTAACAAAAATCAAGGCAATATGGCGGCATCCGAACCCAGTTCCCCAACAGCAATAAATATTGGATACCCCGAAACACCAGAAAAACAAGACTCAGATCTAAAATCACTGGTCAGGATGCTGATAGAGGAACACTTAGATAAATCTCTTAAAGTAATACATGAGAAAATAGATCAAAAGCTAGAAGCCATTGCAAGACAAACACAATTAAATCCCAGATATCTCAACACA
The DNA here is from genome assembly GCA_964023405.1 of Apodemus agrarius. NCBI lineage: Eukaryota > Metazoa > Chordata > Mammalia > Rodentia > Muridae > Apodemus > Apodemus agrarius. The sequence continues at coordinate 15,723,839 of OZ030018.1, forward strand.
CCAGAAAAACAAGACTCAGATCTAAAATCACTGGTAAAGATGCAGATTGAGGATCACTTAGATAAATTTCTTAAAGTAATAGAGGAGAAAATAGATCAAAAACTAGAAGCCCATACAAGGCAGACACAAAAATCACTTAAAGAAATCCAGGAGAATATAGAGCAAAAAGTGAATCCCAATAAGGGGGAGAAACAAAAATCACCCAAAGAAATACAAGAGAACATGGGTCAACGAGTAGAAGTCATAAAGGAGGAAACACAAAAATCCCTTAAAGAATTACAGGAAAACACAAACAAGCAACTGAAAGATCTGAGCAAAACCATACAAAATCTAAAAACAGAAGTAGAAACAACTAAGCAATCGCAAAGGGAGACAATGTTGGAAATAGAAAACCTTGGGAAGAAATCAGGAGTCATAGATGCAAATATCAACAATAGAATACAAGAGATAGAAGACAGAATCTCAGATGCTGAAGATACCATAGGAACCATGGATTCAACAATTAAAGAAAATGCAAAATGCAAAAAGCTGGTAACCCAAAACATTCAGGAAATCCAGGACACAATGAGAAGACCAAACCTAAGGATTATAGGGATAGATGAGAATGAAGATCTACAACTTAAAGGGCCAGCAAATATCTTCTACAAAATTATGGAAGAAAATTTCCCCAACCTAAAGAGAGAGATGCCCATGAATATACAAGAAGCCTATAGAACCCCAAATAGACTGGACCAGAACAGAAATACTTCCCGTCACATAATAGTCAAAACCCCAAATGTACTAAACAAAGAAAGAATATTAAAGGCAGTAAGAGAAAAAGGACAAGTAACATATAAAGGAAGACCTATCAGAATTACACCAGACTTCTCACCTGAGACCATGAAAGCTAGAAGATCCTGGGCAGACCTTATGCAGACCCTAAGAGAACACAAACTTCAGCCAAGACTACTATACCCAGCGAAACTCTCAATTGCCATAGATGGGGAAACCAAGATATTCCACGACAAAACCAAATTTGCAAGATACTTATCTACAAACCCAGCCCTACAAAGGATAATAGGGGAAAAATACCAACACAAGGGGGGAAACAACACCCCAGAAGAAACAAGATAGAAACCCCATCTCATCCAACCCAAAAGAAGAGAACCACTCAAATACAAATAATAAGAACAATTCCCAAAATGTCAGGAAGTAATAATTACTATTCCTTAATATCTCTTAATATCAATGGACTCAATTCCCCAATCAAAAGACACAGACTAACAGACTGGATACGGAAACAGGACCCTACATTTTGCTGCATACAGGAAACACATCTCAGTGTCAAAGACAAACACCTCCTTAGAGTAAAAGGCTGGAAGACAGTTCTACAAGCAAATGGTCCCAGGAAACAAGCTGGAGTAGCCATTCTAATATCAGATAAAATCGACTTTCAACCTAAAGTCATCAAAAGAGACACAGAAGGTCACTTCCTGCTTGTCAAAGGGAAAATCCACCAAGAAGAATTCTCAATACTGAACATCTATGCACCAAATGCAAGGGCACCCTCATTCGTAAAAGAAACTTTACTAAAGCTTAAAGCACACATCGCACCTAACACAATGATTGTAGGTGACTTCAACACTCCACTCTCCTCAATGGACCGATCAGGAAAGCAGAAACTAAACAGGGACACAGTGAAACTAATTGAAGCTTTGGACCAATTGGATTTAACAGATATATATAGAACATTCCATCCTAAAACAAAAGAGTATACCTTTTTCTCAGCACCGCACGGTACCTTCTCAAAAATTGATCATATAATTGGTCACAAGACAGACCTCAACAAATACAAGAAGACCGAACTAATCCCATGTCTCCTATCGGATCACTATGGAGTAAAAGTGGTCTTCAATAGCAAGAAGAACTACAGAAAGCCCACATACACATGGAAACTGAACAATACTCTACTCAATGACACCCTGGTCAAGGAAGAAATAAAGAAAGAAATCAAAGACTTTTTAGACTTCAATGAAAATGAAGGTACGACCTACCCAAATCTCTGGGATACAATGAAAGCAGTGCTAAGAGGAAAACTCATAGCCCTGAGTGCCTCCAAAAAGAAACTGGAAAGAGCATACACTAGCAACTTAATAGCACACCTGAAGGCGCTGGAACAAAAAGAAGCTAACTCACCCAGGAGGAGTAGAAGAGAGGAAATCATCAAACTAAGGGCTGAAATCACTCAAGCAGAAACAAAGAGAACAATACAAAGAATCAACCAAACCAAGAGCTGGTTCTTCGAGAAAATCAACAAGATAGATAAACACTTAGCTAGACTAACCAAAGGGCACAGAGATAGTATCCAAATTAACAAAATTAAAAATGAAAAGGGGGATATAACAACAGAAACAGAGGAAATTCAAAAGATCATCAGATCCTACTACAAAGGCCTATACTCAAAACAACTGGAGAATCTGGAGGAAATGGACAATTTCCTAGACAGATACCAAATACCAAAATTAAATCAACATCAAGTAGACCAGCTAAACAGTCCCATAACCCTTAAAGAAATAGAAGGGGTTATAGAAAGCCTCCCAACCAAAAAAAGTACGGGACCAGATGGTTTTAGTGCAGAATTCTACCAGACCTTCAAAGAAGACTTAACACCAATACTCTTCAAACTATTCCACAAAATAGAGACAGAAGGGACACTGCCCAACTCATTCTTCGAAACCACAATTACGCTGATACCTAAACCACAAAAAGATCCAACAAAAAAAGAGAACTACAGGCCAATTTCTCTTATGAATATAGATGCAAAAATACTAAATAAAATCCTTGCCAACCGAATCCAAGAGCATATCAAAACGATCATTCACCATGATCAAGTAGGCTTCATTCCAGGAATGCAGGGATGGTTCAATATACGGAAATCCATCAATGTAATCCACTACATAAACAAACTAAAAGAAAAAAACCACATGGTCATCTCATTAGATGCTGAAAAAGCATTTGACAAAATTCAGCATCCTTTCATGCTAAAAGTCTTGGAAAGAGCAGGAATTCAAGGCCCATACCTAAACATAGTAAAAGCAATCTACAGCAAACCAGTAGCCAACATCAAAATAAATGGAGAGAAACTTGAAGCAATTCCACTAAAATCAGGGACTAGACAAGGCTGTCCTCTCTCTCCATATCTTTTCAATATAGTACTTGAAGTTCTAGCGAGAGCAATCAGACAACATAAGGAAGTCAAAGGGATACAAATTGGAAAGGAAGAAGTCAAAGTATCATTATTTGCAGATGATATGATAGTCTACTTAAGCGATCCAAAAAACTCCACCAGAGAACTTCTACAGCTGATAAACAACTTCAGCAACGTGGCTGGTTATAAAATTAACTCAAGCAAATCAGTAGCCTTCTTGTACTCAAAGGACAAGCAGGCTGAGAAAGAAGTTAGGGAAATAACACCCTTCACAATAGCCACAAACAACATAAAGTACCTTGGCGTAACTCTAACCAAACAAGTGAAAGATCTGTATGACAGGAACTTCAAGTCCCTGAAGAAAGAAATCGAAGAAGACCTCAGGAGATGGAAAAATATTTCTTGCTCCTGGATTGGCAGGATCAATATAGTAAAAATGGCCATCTTGCCAAAAGCAATCTACAGATTCAATGCAATCCCCATCAAAATCCCAAATCAATTCTTCATAGATCTAGAAAGAGCAATTCTCAAATTCATCTGGAGCAACAAAAAACCCAGGATAGCTAAAACTATTCTCAACAATAAAAGGACTTCTGGGGGAATCAATATCCCTGACCTCAAGCAGTACTACAGAGCAATTGTGTTAAAAACTGCATGGTATTGGTACAGCAACAGGCAGGTAGATCAATGGAATAGGATTGAAGACCCAGAAATTAACCCACAGACTTATGGTCACTTGATCTTTGATAAAGGAGCCACAACCATCCGGTGGAAAAAAGATAGCCTTTTCAACAAATGGTGCTGGTTCAACTGGAGGTCAACATGCAGAAGAATGCGAATTGACCCACTCTTATCTCCTTGTACTAAGATCAACTCCAAGTGGATCAAGGACCTCCACATAAAACCAGACACACTGAAACTATTAGAAAAGAAACTTGGGAAGACCCTGGAGGACTTGGGCACAGGGGAAAAGTTCCTGAACAGAACACCAATAGCTTATGCTCTAAGATCAAGAATCGACAAATGGGACCTCATAAAATTACAAAGTTTCTGCAAAGCAAAGGACACTGTCAGAAGGACAAAACGGCAACCAACAAAGTGGGAAAAGATCTTCACCAACCCCACATCCGACAGAGGGCTAATATCCAATATATACAAAGAACTCAAGAAGTTAGACCGCAAAGAACCAAATAACCCTATCAAAAAATGGGGCACAGAGCTAAACAAAGAATTCTCACCAGAAGAAATTCGGATGGCCGAGAAACACCTTAAAAGATGTTCAACATCATTAGTCATCAGGGAAATGCAAATCAAAACAACCCTGAGATTCCACCTCACACCAGTCAGAATGGCTAAGATTAAAAACTCAAGAGACAACAAGTGCTGGCGAGGATGTGGAGAAAGAGGAACACTCCTCCACTGTTGGTGGGATTGCAAAATGGTAAAACCGCTCTGGAAATCAGTTTGGCGGTTCCTCAGAAAATTGGGCATGTTACTTCCAGAGGACCCTGGCATACCACTCCTGGGCATATACCCAGAGGATTCCCCTGCATGCAATAAGGACACATGCTCCACTATGTTTATAGCAGCCTTGTTTATAATAGCCAGAAATTGGAAGCAGCCCAAATATCCCTCAAAGGAGGAATGGATACAGAAAATGTGGTATATTTATACAATGGAATACTACACAGCAATTAAAAATAATGAATTCATGCAATTTGTAGGTAAATGGTTAGACCTGGAAAATATCATCCTGAGTGAATTAACCCAATCACAAAAGAATGCACCTGAAATGCAATCACTGATAAGTGGATATTAATGAGCCCAGAAGCCCTAAATACTCAAGACACAAATAGCAAGTCAAATGATTCCCAAGAAGAAGAAAGGAGAGGACCCTGGGCCTGTAAAGATTGCTTCCAGTTTAGTAAAGAAACCGAGGGGGGAGGGGGAATTATTGGGGAACAGATGGGGGGGAGAGGAACTATGGGAACTATGGTGGGTGGGAACTGGGAAAGGGGAAAGCCTTTGGAATGTAAACATAGAATATAGAAAATAAAATTAAAAAAAAAAAAAAAAAAAAAAAAAAAAAGTAAAAACAAAAAAAAAAAAAAAAAAAAAAATGAAAGTCCAATCTTTATGTACTCTCAATAAAGACAGCTCTTGCCAGTATCTCAGTATGAGATAGGTCTTGGTGGTCATATTTTCACCATTAAGTATATTTTGTTCTTATTCAAATCATATAGTTCAGCAGCTAAATATATACAATGTTCCCATAGAGTAAAATGTAAATGTAATCTATAATTATTTATCATAGATTTGTTTGCCTCCTTAGACCATTATAGAACTAGACCTTACCAAAATACAGATTCCAAAGTAAAGAATGCTGAGATTTGAGAGATATGGGACCCCAAATGATCTACTGTCATTTATAAAGACATAACTTTTTTTTTTTTTTTTTTTTTTGGTTTTTCGAGACAGGGTTTCTATGTGTAGCCCTGGCTGCCCTGGAACTCACTCCGTAGACCAGGCTGGCCTCGAACTCAGAAATCTGCCTGCCTCTGCCTCCCAAGTGCTGGGATTACAGGCGTGTGCCACTATGCTCGGCGCAACATTTCATCAGGGAATTCCCTAGTGCCTTTCATTGACAAATTACACATGGAAAACTTAACCTTAATATGTCCCTAACTTGAAATTTTAACAAAATTCAGACACAGAATGAAGATATATCTTTTATGATAACTATATTGAGTGAATAAATCCCTCAATATTTCACAAGCTACTTCAACAATCTTAGAAATGATTCAAATTATCTTAAGAAACTGGAGGAGAGAAATAACTGCTTAAATGCTTTTTTCGTGTCTAAGAGATTCTCTTGAGTTACATAAGTATGAGCAGAGGGTATAGGGGCACTGAGTGAGAGAACTTAAATATATCTTTCCTGTAGGTATATGTTACAGTGTAATTAGTTCTGGTCATTTTGGAACTTGAGCAATTATGAAAGGTAAAATGTGTTTCTTCTGTATCATGTCAATTTCACTTTCATATAGAAAACATTTATGATTATTTGTACATTTGTACATTTATGATTTTTAAGTTAGAAATGAAAGCAGAGGTTTAGCATTGAAGATGATTAAATGATTATTTCTTACATAAATTTATAATTCACAAATTATTTTTAAACAAAAACCCATTTATACCAAAATATTCTTACTCTTCACCTATAGATAACTTATAGAGTTCTAAGACTTTATTCTCCCTTTTTGGTTTATGCAAAAATTATCTTGAGACTATGATCCCTGGCAGGGTGTTATTGACATCTAGTGGCATAGTATTTGTCATTGAATATTAATTTTAGAAGTTTGCCATATTATACGAAATATAATGAAATATGACAGGCTGCAACTCTGGGAAATCATGTCTCAAATGATTTCACATGCTCTTTTAAGAGGACAAAACATCTGGTGCCCTAGTTAACCACATGCATCAAAGATTAGCAATAGTTTTGTAAATTTTCATTATGAAACATATAATTTCATTAGATTTATTTAAAGAAAAAAAACTAAATATTTTTAAAGGATTTATTTACTTATTATATACTGTAGTTGTCTTGAGACTCACCAGAAGAGGGCATCACATCTCATTATGGATGGTTGTGAGCCACCATGTAGTTGCTGGGATTTGAACTCTGGGTCTTTAGAAAAGGAGTTAGTGCTCTTATCTGCTGAGCCATCTCTCTAGCCCAGTGAACTAAACTACTAGTTGGCACTCTGGAACTGTACATAATTTTGTGCTGCAACATCATATGATGTCTCAATGACTATAGCAATAAAAATTTAAAATGTAAAAATATGCACAAGAAACTGAAAATGAGGAACAAATATTTACTAATAATTTCTCTGCATGGTTAAAATGAGTTTTCTCTAATTTTACGTCAGATTTTAATGAATGTGATCTTTTCTGATTAGATAAACTGAATCTTCCAGTTTCTGAAACACAAAGATTTCAAAATTCAGTCTGTTTGGCTAAATAACTTTGAGGCTTTACAGTCTATTTTAGGTGGATCTGCTGGGATCCATTAAAGAAAATAAAAATGGGAGGTTGGGGAGATGGCCCAGTCTCTTGAAGTGCTTGATGTGCAAACACAGGGACCTGACTTTGATACACAAACCAATGTAAAACAAAAGGGCATGTTGGTTGATTTTTATAATCCTGTCCTGAGACAGAGATGAGAAGGTCCCTAGAAGGCTTCACCTGGACAAATATCCTAGACTGCTAATAAAGCTTTACCCCAGAGAACAAATGAGATGTTGATATGACTGAACACAGGTGTATGCTTCTGTCCTCTAAAGTTTATACACATAAACATGCATATATAACACAATGACTATACTTCAAGAAACACGTGCATGTGCAAAAACATCAAAAATATGGAAACGGTGTTTTGATCATCTGAACACTATCTTTATTTTTAATTTAAATGATTAGTTTTTATTTCAGAATGTTTCCTTATGTAGGTATGAAGCAATGTATTAAAATTAAAATAAATAAATATTTGTAAGATCATTCATATTATATTTTGACATTTCAAATTTCGTGCTTCTAATTTGAGAAGTATTTGAGCCTCTGAAGTTTGCAATACAGTCAAGTTGAAGAATATTTTTAAAATTCTCCCTGCATTTAGTAATAATATTATTAAATGAAATTATTCAGCAACTGAAAGTGTTGGCACAACATGAATAAATAAACTGAAAATGTCTTTTAAAGCCAGAAATTTTCTGTATGAAGGGAAACAATACAAAAGAGTGTTAAACCTAAAATAAATGTTGTAATCCCACAAGAAAATGTAAAATATTAATAATTACTTTATAATCGTATATGGGCAAATATGAGAACTGCTGCAGAAATAAACAAGTAATGTGTTCAAGGTTTGACAAAAAGACATTTAATATTTACATAATTAAGCATTTCATAAATACTCTAATTCTATATTATTCTAACATTACTGCATTTTATTTCAATGAATGTCAGAGAAAGTATTCATTTTGATAAGCATGTTGTGTATCTTAGTTATCTTAATATAAAAACTGAATCAATAATTGAGTAGTACATGCTACTAGTCATCATTATTGCCAAATAATTTCGTAATGTAAACTGATAAAATTTATAGTAATGTTGTCCATTGACAAAAAGAATGTTTCTCACAATGGTAACCTACAATTTCTCAGGAAATATAGGCAGCTCCAAGGGATAGAACGGACTTCTCAAAATGTAAACACAAATGAGCAAGTGCAGGAATCTCCCAAGGGCCATGAATACTATCCTGTAGTAAAAGGTGAATAAGGAGGAATGATGTATGTTTCATGTGGGGCAGAAATCAGCTTATTAAAGTCAGGTATAGTTCCTCTCCATGGAAAAGTTTTGTATTTCAAGGATGAAGACAGCAGTTTTATATTATTTTAAATTTATTTGTGTTATTTTATATGTAGTAAAGCTCTGTTTCAATTCCACAAGAATGGTAGTTCAGAGCATACCTGTTTTACACACATTAAATTCACAACCCAACAAGGATTGCAACTGCAACCAGTAGTAAAGTGTTAATCTGAATATATGCTTCAGCTAAAGGCAATTCACAGCACTGCCAAGAGTTCCTAAACCAGATTTCATGACATCACTGAAATATGTATGCCTGTTGTGTAATATTCATCTCAGTGTTACTTGTGTTCAGTGTCCTCAGTTTCCACACATACCTACCTGTTAAGGTGTCTACATGCTAGTGTGGTGTAGCTACAGCAAACATATAGCATACACAAACCTACTATGAGTAGTACATTCATCTTCAACATTATCATAATTCATTGTTTCTTTATAAATCTGTTTTATAAACTAGTCAAGAACAATAACCTTATTTATAATTTTACCTAATGCATGGGTTTTAAACTCTGAAAAAACATTAAGATTATCCTATTTTGCATATGGTAAAATGCAGAAATTAAAATTAATACATTCATTAGTCTTCATTTTAATTATGTGGAATTATAATTATTAATTTTTACAAATCTCAGGATTGCCTAACATATCATTACCTACTCTTTATAGTTATTGTCTATAGCCAAAGCTTATCAGTTGTAAATCTAAAAACGAAATCATCTCCCTTGTCAATTGTTTTCTAGCAATCCGGATTATTTATTCAACAGTTTGATGTGATGACTACGTGAAAACCCAGTTTGTAACCTTTATCTGAAGGCATATTCAAGACTATTTAAAATTATATATTGTGAGACTTCGATTAATTTACAGTAACATATTGTACCAGGTTATGAATTTGAATATTTTCCAAAGGAAAATTTATAGACCTAATACTCATCATATGAAACTTGGGACCAAAGCAATCTCTAATTGTTATGGAACAGATGGACTCTGTCAGACCAGATTTCTGAAGACAAACAAAATAAAACTTGCATTTAAATAACTTCTAGTCCTTCTGCAATCCTATTTTTTCGGTAAAATTTGTCTCTCCCCTGCATTTCATAATTACTAGAATACACTTATTTGTGGTGCAGAAGCTAAGTCATGAAACAGAACCTTGACTTGGCACACAAAAGTCCCAAGGACCATGTAAACATGGATTTAACAAAAATGTCAAAGAACAATAAAGTGCGTATTACTATTTTTAGTATATGAATATGCATTTACTTCAAAATTCTAAGTTAAATACTGAATTGTGCACAAACATAAAATGTAGTATATTTTATTAACTCCTTGAATTAACTAATAGTGTTTTTATAATTTTACAATAATGAAGATAAGACATATAGTTTACTGAAATTTTAGATGACACCGAAATTCCACATACTATAGTTTTAAGTCCTCCTTCCACCATCTTACAATCTTTTATCTAAGATTCTAAGAGGGTGAAGCCTTCTAGGTTATGCGAAGAGTGTTATCATGTGTGTAATTCAAACTCTTATAATTATATGGCTTTGAGAATAGACTTCCTCCCTGTGCAAACAGTGACCATATGATGCTATGTTGTCTGGAGAATGCTCTAACCATGGTGGTATCTTCATCCTCGATTTCCAGCATCCAGGACTGTGAGAAATATATTTGTATTGGTATAAACCACTTAGTTTGTGTGTGCTTCTATCTTAGCAGCATAAATAGGTCTCTAATTAAATTAGACTGCATATTAAATGCTATATCTAAAACTCTGGCACAGGGGCTTCTAGTAGCTGCTTTCAAAGGAAAACAAGAAAAGCAAGTTTTAGTATTAGAAAAGATGTTATTAAAGTACATCTATGGATATACAGTCACATACACACAAGAAACATTATGTGGATTAGCAGTTTGAATTTATATAATTATCAACAATGATAAAAGAGATGCCAGTAATTGAATAGAAGACAAATGGATTGGGAAGGATTGGAAGAACAGAAGTAAAGAGGAAAATTATAAAATTATACTTTAATTTCAAAAACTAAAGTTATGCTTTTGTTCTTAACGCCTAATATTCCTTTATTTTCCTTTGTGTTCGATGAATCTTTTATGTAATTACCTATGTAAGTTCACCTGTGTGAACTTTGTTGCGTGAACCTAATTTTTATTAATTAGACTGTAGAAGTCTGGGCACAAACACACGCAAAATCTTCCTGTATTTTTAACCTATTATCATTTTCAGAAACTTCTCGAGAGACCAAATTTTGAGGGCTCAGACTCCATTTTAGAAAACTTGACCTAAGTGTACACTTAAGTAAACTAACACGATGGTACCTAGCTCCAGTTTCCAGATTAACCTCCAACAAAGCCTGAATCTAGCTTCAGTTTCCAGACTATCCCCCATCAAGACCTGAATCTTCAGGTTATTTTCCCAACAAATCCAGTGTCTAACACCAGTTTCCAGGTTATTCCACAACAAATCTGCACCTCCATTTTAAACACCCGCCCTTGCCTATCAACCACCAATTAGGAGGATAACAGAAGTTACGTTTATGTTTTGGCTCCCAGCCCCAGCCAATGACGCTGAAGGCTACCATAGCACCACAAACAGATGCCTGCCAGGCTAGAAGCTCCTCTTGCTTACCATTTTTGTTTGCCATTTTCCAGGCTTCTCTGCACTGGAACTGTCCTGTGGGTCAGCGGTGAGTTAAGGCCAGCTTGAGCTTATAAATAAAGGCCCTTGTGTGATTACATTGGATTGGCTTCTGAGTGGTCTCCTGGGGTTCATGAACACTTCCTTAGTACCATTAATGTGTTTTATATGTAAAACAGAGTGTAAATTCTTATCAACACCAAGTCCTTTACCACTGGCTTACCTTTTACAACAGGCAAAGCTGCAGGACAGGGGCACCCATTTCTGTCTGACCAAAATTCTGCCCCAACAAAGATGGGCCAAATCACAGCTGCCTAATGGCAATCTTTCACACCTGCAAGATATTTGAATCTTAATGACACGTCTTGCTTCTCTAGCTCAGGAAAAGTATTGCTTAGCTCCACAGCAGAGTTTCTAGACATTCTTTCCAGACCAAGGCTAAATTCAGAAACAAAACAAACAAAATGTCACCTCAAAATCAGCGACACCATTATTCTTGGTCAATGATCAAGAAAATAGTTCTTTGGAACGTCAGTATTTTAGCTTGTTCATGTCTTTAGGAAATATTTGATTTCTTTTGCGATACTGTTTCTTATTTTTCTACATTCTTTGTTTACATTCCAAATGATTTCCCCTTTCCAGGTTTCCCCCCTCCCCATAAGTCCCATAAGCCCTCTTCCCTCTGCCTATTTCCCAGATCAAACCTCTCCTGGTAATCCCCTTTCTTTTCCATTTCCCTGCTCCATTCTATTTTACAGTTATGGTTGCTGCAACTTCTGCTCCCTTGCCAGTATTTTCTATTACATTGCATTATTCTGTAAGATTATCCTAACTTTATTAGTTAGTGAAGAGTAATTCACAGCAGGAAGCAATGGAGCTGAGCTCCCTACTCTCACATTATCCCGCACCATTTTCATGCAAAACCTGGCATCTTCTGTGAGTCAAGGTTGGTGTATTCTTTCTAACATATTTCTTCCCTTTAATGGATATTATTATAATTATTCCCTGTATATCCTCATGTTTTCTGAAATTGTCTACACTGAACAAGAAGCTTCAGTATTCTACATTAAAAAAATGCTATATCAAATAAATAACTTGCTATATTTTTGTCACTCATTTTATAACCCATCCTGGGTCATTGATGACTAAAACATCCTTGAAGATTCTATCTTAAATTTCCAAATATGTCACCACAGATTTTTATAACGGAGGGCTGCTTCCTCCTCCACATAACCTAAATTCATGGAACATTATTCGGTTATGCTTTTCATTCCCTTAACTCCCTGCCTGTCATTGTGTATCTTCACAGAGTCTACCCAAATACAAAGTATCTTTATGTAAAGCCTCCAAACCTTCCTGCCTATAGTGAAAACAGGAACTGCTTCATGGTTACTTCAAGCAGATACATTTGTTAATGATTTCCTTTCCCTTTGCTTTGCCTTCCTTACAAACTTCAATATATCTACACACACACACACACACACACACACACACACACACACAGACACACACACACACACACAAATAGGAAGCACTAAAAACTTTGTTCAACAGTACAATCATGACAGTTTTCTCCTGCTGTACTTTAGTCCACTGTCCTTATTCACTTATGCCCTCTATTCCTCCTTTATAAAATCAATATTTACCATTCTTTTCTTTTCATTTTGAACACAAAACATTTTAATCATTGTGCCTTGCAAAAATGTTTTAAGTGTTTCTAATTTTCAAATAAAATAGTGAGAAGCACACACAATGGTTAATATTTAATATAGTATTTAATTCCAGGAATCCAAAAGGAGAATCTATACACATATATAATTTAGTAATGTAGGACTGGAAAAATGCACCTTACTTATTCTAGAGTTGACATGTTTTATGATGAAAAGATGAGAGAATTATGGAGCATTCTAACAATTTAGCCGCTGTTATGCTGTAAAATCTGGCAAAAGTATCATCATTTTATAATCTTTGTTAGGATACATCTGATGTCCCACAACTACACAAAAGGGCAAGGAATATATAAATGCGTAGATACCATAGCTGGGATATAATTCAAGGTGTTGTCATTTGAGCAAGCTCTCCCTTCCAAAGTGTAAATGTGCATTCATTTGTTCAATAAGAAAACACTTTTGACTAAACAAACTTGATTATAATTAAAGTACAAAGATAGAATAGTATGATTTCTGGATATTTCAAATAACCAATTTAAAACTAAGTAAGTTATACTATTAAAATATAAGGGAAATTAATTGTAAATATAGAATATATCCAATTAAGAAAAAGAAAAAAAACGAAATGCAGAGACAATACAAATCAAAAGTCCTTTTCCATCTGGATGGCCATCATAAATTGTACAAAGCTGCTTGGAAATAAGAGCTGTGTAAATAAAGCTTTATTGTGGTGAAAAAAAATATAAAGTTTTTGAATTTTTTTTTAAAAAAGAAAAGCATATGTAATGGGTTTTACAACTTTCCCATCCATGTTTCCTTTCCACAGTTAATAAATAATAAGCCAGGCCAGGTTAGGGACCACTTTGCAGATTATATTACCACAACAAGCATTTTACTTATAATGAATATGCTACATATTACTTATCCAGAACCTCAGACATTGTGTACCACACTGAAGGACTCTAACATACTTTTGACTATCACATCTTTGAAAGTCATCTCTGCTATGCCAGGTTCTACTGGTTTTAGTATAAAACCATCACCCTGAGCTATTTGTTTATCTTATGAAGGAAGATGAACATTAACAGGGGATGTGAGACAGATAACTGTGTCCCTTGGTATCATTTGTGGGGAGAGCTGGATAAATGCTATTTGACCTTCCTAAATGAGCAGCTTGCTTTCAACACCCACAACCCATGTACATACATGATCACTTGGCTGTGAGAATCCGTAACCATCTGTTACAATGGCAACATGCCTGATCTCAAAATGGTGTTCCAGTTTAGACTGCAGGTGCCAGCGAAGTAGATTGGCAACCTAAAATTCTGAAAATGCTCCCGTGTTCTGCAGAAAGCGATGACACATTAACACCCACACGGCTTCTTACCGACACACCACCTGTTCGTTATTTTTCAGCCAAAAATATCCATATAAAAGGCCACAAGTGAACAGTTGAAGAATGCACATTGAATATCAATGTACAACATGCTTTTTTTAAAAAAAACATGCTTATCTATGTTGCAAAGGACAAAACTTTTATGTTTAAAGTGTGTTCTTTAAACCTAATTATAAGGAACATGGTTGTCACAGTATATAACATTCAATGTAACTTTAATTTTCAATGCTAAATATATTTATCTTGTCATCTTTGTAAGGAATAGCTGGCAGAGTACATAAATTTGCTGGAACAGTCAGATGTTGTTGACTATGTGCAACGGTCTTTATATGTGCTTGTGCATATATAGGTGCATGTGTGGAAAATTTAATAAATGTGAAAAATATATCATGAAATATAAATTTTTATATAACACTTCAGTGATACTTAAGCTTCAGGCAGTCTTGGGAAGCACAGAATACATATTCGAATTATACTCAGCCGTACATAAAATACTCTTCCACTCACTACTTCAAGCTACAAAATAAGACACTGCAACTCTCTAAAATGTAAATAGTCTGAGGTTTTTTTATAAGGATAACGCGATGACAAAAGATCTTTTTACTTGCATGGGATAATTATCTTCAGTTGCCAAACTTGTGTTTCCATGCAATTAATGCCCTACCTTTTCATGGAATGAGCCTCATTTATTAAAGGATAATCACTACTCATCCAACCATTAGATTTGTAAATAGACACAATTCTCTCTTCCCCACTTCTGTGCCTCACCCAGTCCTCTTGTGCTGTATTTCTGGTCTCAGGAACAACTATTCTGTGTGTTATATTTTCTTTATAGTCAGTTGCTATTTAAAATGTTTAACTTGTCTATGTGATGTATGATTATTCGGAATATACAAGTGTTGGACCATGAAAGGCAGTGTGTGGCCTGGTTGAGGGAAGGTTACTCAGGAGACCCAGTACAATACTCTACAAGGGATGGAACCGTGAGCCATGCTTCCAGATACTCAGGCCCCTGACACCAACGCCATACTTCTGACTCCTCAACTCCATAACCCTGTGGCCATCAGTCACGTAGGGCTAGGCCCTAGTGTTCTGGCTGGACTCCACCCCCACTGTCACCTGGCTACAGCCAGGTTTTCCCCGCCCCACAGTTACCTGGCAACAGCAGGTGGCCCAGCCCATTATAAAAGGGACTGTGTGGCCTCTCCCAGCTCTTCTGCCCTTACTCTCTCTCTTCTCTCTTCTCCCCCTGCTCCTCCTCTCTCCCCATTCTTCTCCCCTCTTCCACATGGTCATGACAATCTCTCACTCCTCTATCTTTCCTTTCTCTCTTTACTTCTCTATCTCTTTTCCTTTTCCTGCTTTTCTATAAAAAGAGCTTTAAAACCAAGGGCTGCCTCTTCTTATCAAAACCTGCCGTGTAGGAGCAATGGAACAGACCTCAGAGTCTCCAACCGCCAGAAAGGACCCAGGATTTCTGAGCCAGGCAGCCTCCCTCTACAGGTACACTGCCCTCCCTGCCCCCGCGCTAGAATGGCCACACATTCTGGGCAAGGACCTCTCCCTTAGCAGGGCAGCCTCTCTGCACAGATTCACTGGTGCACGCCATCGCTGTACAGGTACGCGGGTCCCGGCTCATTTTCCCTACATACAAGCATGATTGTTGACTTGCAAAGTTAATAGGAGCTTCTAGAGGGAGTTCCAAAACAGCCTGAACTATATAACTTTAACAAACACAACGTCAGATGTGTACATTGATGAAACTGTTGAATACTTGACTTCCTATGGAGATATCATATATCAGATGTTCCTTTCTACAAAATCAGCCTTCTTGTCACCAACATCTCATTTTACTTAGTTATTGTCAGATATAATGGCAACCTATGCAATGGTGGGATTTAACTTAAATAGAACAGCCTCAGAAATTAGTGGAAGGCACAGACAGATGGGTCATGAAATTAGAATTTTAAAGAAAAATCTTCAATTTTGAGTGTGTGAACTCATCCTCACAAACACTATAGTATAGTGAATGAATGAAAGAAAACATGTATAAAAATAAAAAAGTGAAAATGAAAAACTCACTTATCGAATTTCTGGTTATATTTCATAAATCATGACCAAAATGTATATTACATAGTTTTATTGAGTTCCTATAAATTTTGAAATTGATGCCTCTTATCTTGTGTTCCATCCAGTGTTTAATGTCACATCTATAGTTGACTGACAATTTATGTGGAACACTTGCCTAGTTCAAGGAAATCCCTATCTTCTTTCAGGCTATATCCATGGCATCACAATTTCTTTTCTTCATATTACACTATGCTATGATGAAATATATACTGAATGTATGATGACTGTACACAGTCAGAAAGAGAATTTTCAATAAAAAGAAACAAGCATAAGCTAAATTGCCAAGGTCACAACCAAATTTCTGTCAGAACTGTGATTCAAACATGCAGACTTCCTGACCCGTTTTCAATGCTAAGCTCCTGTTAACTTATATTGATGCTCTGCAGGGTAATTTATACTTCAGATCTCAGCCATAGCTGAGACGTCCATATCATCTAGTCTAGTTTATCCTTGAGCAGTAGGTCTTGACATGTTGATGGTTTTAAATAAATAAAACCTATAGAAACATTGGATTATTATTTTTAGTAGCTCTGAACTATGTGCATTAAAAAACATATACACTTGCTTAATTTAGATTTTCTCTTATATTTTGAGATTATATTATATAATTTGTCTATTCTTTTCCATCTAAAATCTTCCACATGTAGCACTTCTATTCTCCCTTAAATTTATTAGATTAAATGTAAGGTAGTGTGTTGTCTGAAAATGGACTCATTGAATAAAATTTTACACAGACTAGATTGTACAAATTTAAGACAGTGAATGCTCATTACGCATTTTTTGAATCTTAACAATGATAATTTAGCCCAATAATAATCTGTTAGATATTTAGCTTAAATTCGAAAGAAATTCAAGAAAAAAGTGAACTCATTTGAGCATCACTAGGAATAGAACAAACTAACTTGCAGGACCCGGTTGAAGAAAGGTAAAGAATATTGGGTAATTTTCAGAAGAAGCAGCTGTGAATTTGAGATGCTGGTGTGGTTTCAGACGAAATTTCAGATACATTGTAAAGTCAAAGTTACCATTTTGAAAATGCTCACGGCTGATAAGGCTTCTGGACTCTAGGAAAATGTCCATATTTTGTCAAGTTGATATTTTATTGGAAAATGAAAGGAAAGGTGAACAAGGAAATAACTGACATAAGAAAAAGGGAAATATTTGTTTTTTTTAATTCCTAATTATAGTTTGACTCCATCAAACTATGAGAGAGAAATATATAGTTTTCATACAACTTCTGCATCCAAAGGAGACACCCATATAGCTATTTTAGAGTCAATGTGTGGTAAGAGATGTTGTAACTTAGAAGTTCAACTTAGTTTGCTTTTGGCTGTAAATAGTAATGAACATACATTATTTTTCTTTTCTGATCTAGAACCAAAGTCAACTGTGAAGTGTATGAAAGTGCAAGGAATCCTGTACATGACCAAATTAAAAAAGTCAGATAATTTGTGATCACACAATATTTTGTCAGTAATGATGAACAACCTAAACTTAATATTCAAATGTAAGAAGGAGATGGAAGAAAAGCAGTATGAGAGAGAGAGAGAGAGAGAGAGAGAGAGAGAGAGAGAGAGAGACTGAGAAAAAACGGTCAGATTATGAGGTAATGGAAGTTCTATTCTACAGAAAACACAGTAACAATTGATCTAATTAGACTAGGATAATAAATAGAAATTTCTATTTTTATGGAGCAGGATTGAAAATTAAATAACAGTATTATGATCAACGGATGGAGATGGAAAACTGCCGAGATGAAACTTCTGTTCATCAGACTCAGAGAAATACATATTGACTGTTCAAATTACCCAGCATTTGCTATTCTGTTATAGCTGTATATGTTTACTAAGACATCCATTGTAGAGGCTTAACTTCATCTGCAAAATGTATAATTATCCCATTACAAGAGGGTTATTTTTTAGTTTTTTGTTTTTATCATTTTTTAGATGGACTCATTAAATCACATTGGTTGGCCCGAAATTTGCTGGTCTTCAAATCACAGATATGGCCCTCTCTGCCACCCAGATATTGGGATTTTTACCAAAATGCAAATTGTTTTGATAAAAATGGGTATATCAATGTACTTTTCATCAATATTGCAAATTGAATATTGAAATTTTGCAAGAATTTTATACAAAGGGACATCAAAAAATTATATCTTTAAGAAAATGAAAATGGTTTACCTTGTAAATAATGCCTTTGAGAATATCTGAAGGATTGTTGATATTATTAAAATATATTCACATATTTTTAATCAATCTTGGAAATATGACATTAATTTAAATAGTTGCCAATAACTACATTTTGAAATATTTATTATAATAAAATGAATAATTTATATATTCAAATAATAAAACAGATTATATTAAAACAAACAATTCTAAGGATGAAAAATGTACAGATTACTATAAAAATATAGTACTTGTAAGAGTGCAGAAGCACATCATACTATCTTTCAACACTCCAACTTATAAGAGATGTGAGCTCACAGAAGGTGCCAGTAAAAGTCAAGAACCAATAAAGCTAACAACAGTTATTATTCAAAGAAAATACTTACTAATGTTCCAAGTGATAGTTTTGTTTGTAGAATGGATGTAGCCCTCTTTCTAGTGCAGATTATAGTTTGTCAATCTTGGCACTGAATCAAACTATATTTGCCTAGGAGGCATACAATTATTTGAATCTTCTTATCCTTTGCTTAAACATAAGTGAGGTAGAAATGAAATATCCTTCATGTGAAATAATTTATATGTGTTTGAAGACAAGCATATCTCAAGTAGTATTAACCATAAGTTGTAGAAACAAAATAAAAAGAGAATCAGAATTACTCTCATTTGGATTTTTCCCAGTTTTTTAAAAGCAGCGCAATATTTTCTGTTAAAACTGAACTGTATTTACTTTCATGAGATAACACATTGTTTTGAAAACCTAATAATTTAAAATACTTTATATAATTAAAATTAAGTTTTATTTCTATAATATACACTAATATACTTTTTGTATCATGAAGAAATATCTCTCTTCAGAAAATATTATCAAAGTTTTACATATACATATTTTTAATATTTCAGAAGGTTACATGTAGATGTAACAAGAAAATCTAAATTTTATAAGATTTTTGAAATGCTAATCACATCTTACCCATTGACTCTTTTTTTTTTTTTTTTTTTTTTAGTTTTTTGAGACAGGGTTTCTCTGTGTAGCCCTGGCTGTCCTGGAACTCACTCTGTAGACCAGGCTGGCCTCGAACTCAGAAATCCGCCTGCCTCTGCCTCCCAAGTGCTAGGATTAAAGGCGTGCGCCACCACCGCCCGGCTGTACCCATTTACTCTTATTTATAACTTTTTTCTATTTTAAATTATTGTTATTGTAAGCTAACATTGGTTTAAAATATTTACTATCTTTTAATGGACATTTTATTTTTATTTTTCATTTTTATTAAGTATTTTATTTATTTACATCCCCAAATTTCCACCACCTCTGGAGCCCCCTCCCAGTTGCCTCTGAGAGGGTGCTAACCTCTGGCTCTGCAGACCCCTTGCCTGGGACTACAGGTCTCTACAGCATTATGGAAGGAAACCTTTCTGAACAGAGCATTGATTATTCATTGTTTATAACTTCTGCATGAGCTGTCATTCAGATATTATATCTCATCAAATAGAACTTCTTTCTGTCTTAGACCATCTTTACTTGAGTTGCACTAAGATCTGCATTTGACTAGACATTAGACTAAGGATGGATGCAATAAAAGCATCAATACTGGGAAAGACTTTGTTTTAAATGTTTACACTTAAGAGACTTTTTAAATATTTTGCTTATTTTTATCCTATCCTTGCTTTAATACAAATTTTATGTTATTTTATCCAAAATATATTTCATACAAAGTTATGTTTTCAATCTGAATTTGAATTTCATTTATCTGATTAGAAAATAAAAACATTTTAGAAAAATTATGGACATCAAAATTTGTTCATTAACATTGCATAACAAATTTTGTTCTCTATAGCTATCTTTGTGATTTATGTTTTACATTGGACTCCAATTGCAGTATGTAATATTAGTGTAAATTACTAATATTATTAAATATATAAAAACCACAGAAGTAGACTTTCCAAGAGCAGCTATACATTCACATATACGATTGTGCTTTCTTAGGCAGAGAGTAAAAATTGAAGGAGTAGGAACAAACAGAAGGATTTCAGGGGCCACACATCTGTCATCTGATATCAAAGCTCCTGTGTCTGACTGTTAACCATCTGTAACTATGTAAATGCACAGATAATGGTAGAGAGAAATTGTTTTGGCCATACTTCCACAGTTACATGTTTAGTGATTCTTTCCAAAACATTTAAGAGCATAGAGACTCCACCTAAGAATACACTGCCCTGAAGTCTCTATAAAAAATAAATGGTATTTACATGAGATGTCCATGTATCTGAATCAGTGGAATGTGGTAAATTATGATTATAGAGAGAAAAGCTACACATCACTGTAGGTAGCTATTTCTGGGCATAATTGCCATTAATCCAGCTATTAGACATGTTGTTTGACAAATTTTACTTTAATTGACATCTTGACAGCAGGATTTTATTGGAAATGGCTGGCAAGCTCCTATCCAAATAGCGTTCAGTATAAAGTAGGTTCTGGCAATATGAGAGAATTGATTACCATTCTCAGCATTTTCCAAAAGAGAAATGCAAAAAAATGAAATAAAAGGAAATGACCATCCATCATAGTCCCACTAGAGAACCTTCAACTCTTATGGCCATTAATAATGCTAGATTCTGACACTAGTCTATGAAAAAGACTCCTTCAAAATCCTTGGAAAACTTTCATGCTATAAGTTATGAACATGGCCATAGCAAAGACATTTCCAGGATTTTCACTGAACTTAGTCCAACATCATCATGTGTTTTACCGAAGAAGTTCAACCAGAGTCTCCAAAATCATTGTTATGTTATCATTTAATGTGTACTTTCTTTAAGTTGAAGAAGGCAATTGAAACATACAAAGTTTTGTCAAATATTCAGAACATACATGGTACCAATGAAGTTTCCAGCCATAGTATTAGTAAAGTGATTTGATTATTGCTTTAAAAATGTGCAATCACTGAAGTTACATAAAATATGTATATAATATTATTGATATGATATGTCTCAAATCAATACCTCTTTTACATAAATTATTATTGTTATATATACTCAAACACATAAAATTATAAATACAACCTGCTGACTCTGTACAGTCTTGCTTGTATTAATATTATTTTATGAATTTTCTACTTGTTGAATAACCAATAAAGACGCCCATCTTTAAGTCAGGCAAATTCTCCTCTCACAGCTTGTATTAGGTGTTTGTAGTTCTGTGTCTAAATTTGGGATCTCAAAAGTGTACTGTTTCCTACAATAGCATCTCTGTTGGTTCTGACATTGTTCAAGCTTTGATTAGCCAGAAAATTATTTCAAAGAATCATAGATATAACTTTTCTATAATTTCTAAAAACAAACAAAAAAAAAAGCTGAGCAGATTGCTTAGTTTGCTGGCTCTTACCATATTTTCAACTTCTCTTCTGAGATGTCTCTGTTTTACTTGCAACAGTCATAGTGTAGATAGACTTGTTAACTAGAATGCTACATCCAAGTTTGTTCTGTTTTTTGACCAGTGGTCGTTTTCTGTAATGTTTTCAGTCTGCTGTAAAGAAAGACTTCTTTAATGAAGAGTGAGAGTTACACTTTTCAGGCAGGACCCTAGTGTAAGATATAAATAATTTTATCATCAAAAAGTTAAATTCCATTCAGATGCTTGAAAACTATATTTGAATGTGTACATATCTAAAAAAGAAAAGGTAACTTCTTCTATGAGTTTAAATAAACTCAGTTATATTTGTAAGTCTCAATAAATCCAATCCAGTACAAACTGTAACAAGACTCAAGTAGAAGTGTGTTTTTATTTGAACTATTCTGAATTTTGAGTACTCTCTTTGAATATGTATTTATGCAAAACTGTTTTAGAAACATAGCCATGAAATACTGCACATCATTGAACATTTTAATTGGATGAGAAAAGACAACAGTCTATGACATTAAATTAGTGTCAACAGCATTTGAAATAGATTGTTCATATTTATTATTATTAATGTTATTTTATTTTTTTACATTCTAACCATCGTGGTTACCCCTTCCACAGTTCCTCATCACATTCCTCCTCTCCTTGTGTCGGAGAGGGTGCTCTCCCCCACCAGTCCTCCTGCTGTCCCTGGAGCCTCAAGTCTTTCCAAGATTAGGTGCATCTTCTCCCACCAAGACCTCACCAGGCCGACCTGTGCCTGGGGCCTCAGACAGGTCCATGTATGCCCTTGATTGGTGGCTCAGTCTCCATTGTTCATATTTTAATGATCCAAATTAAAAATACTATTGCATGCTCTCGAAGCTTGATAAAAGGTTACTCATTGTCTCTCTGAATGTGTGCCTAATTTCAAGTTCAGTACAAAAGAAGAAAACAGGGAAGAAGAAAACAGATCACTGACTGTAATAAAACATATACTTGTTTCATTGAAGTTTATGATTATTGGTCTAAAACTAGAAAAGAGTTAGATATAAATACCAACATGAAAACATTAAGGCTTTCAGCCATCTGTATTATTTATTTCTGAAATAGGTAACTTGAAGAACCATAAAGTGACAAGAAAGAATCATAACATAATTTTATAAGGTAAATAAGCATAACATTTGTTTAACCAAAGGTAATAAAATATTCAAGGTAAATTTTATGCATAGAATCTATGTTCATGTTATATATATATATATATATATATATATATATATATATATTTGTAAGTGTTCTATATGTAGAGATATGAAAATATACATATAGACAGAAATAAATATATCCTGTAAACATGAAAAAAAGATTAGATCATAATGCACAAAATTATTTCAATATTTATAGATGTCTATCTCAAATTAAACAATGTAGTTGAAATTACTCATTTGCTTTAGTAGTACAAAATAATAATTATAATGAAAATGTACCTTATGATTAAATTAAGCATCTGCATTTAATACCATTCATATTTGATCAAATTTGAATTATTTGAATAACAATGTGTTATTAAAACATTGCTCTGTTTTTTGTTTTTTTTTTTAGCATTTTAAGCCTTGCAATTTGATGCAATGCTTCAGAAAGGAAAGTCTATTTTTTTATTTAAACTTCAGAACATTATTTGAAAATTTTAAGTATGTGCAGGCACTATTTCAATTTTCCCAAAACTTTGAAAATTATTTTTTCCTTTTTTTATTATCTATATTCTTTGTTTACATTTCAAATGATTTTCTTTTTCCTGGTACCCCTCTCCCCATAAGTCATAAGCCCTCTTCCCTCTGCCCATTCCCCAATCAACCCCTTCCACTTCTCTGTCCTGACAATCACCTACAATGCTGCATCAAGCCTTTCCAGGACCAGAGCCCTCTCCTTCCTCCTTCTTGGGAATGATTTGACATGTGAGTTGTGTCTTGGATATTCAGAACTTCTGGGCTAATATCCACTTATCAGTGACTGCATTGCATATGTGTTCTTTTGTGAATGAGTTACCTCACTTAGTATGATATTTTCCAGTTCCAATCATTTGCCTAAAAATTTCATGAATTCATTGTTTTTAATTGCTGAATAGTACTCCATTGTGTAAATAGACCACATTTTCTGTATCCCTTCCTCCACTGAGGGACATCTGGGTTCTTTCCAGCTTCTGGCTATTATAAATAATGCTGCTATGAACATAGTGGAGCATGTGTCCTTATTACATGCCGGGGAATCCTCTGGGTATATGTTCAGGAGTGGTAGCTCCTGAACACATTTAGGATTAAACACAATTTAATTAGCACATGAATCTAAATTTATTTTTGATTGTATATTCATACATGTGCTAGTGCACACATGTGCATAGGTGTAAAGGCAAGATTACAATCTGTTTTCCTTCCTCACACTTAATGCACTTTTTCTTGATAAAACTGGCGCCAGTGTACCTCAGGGATAAACATCACTCTGCTATTCCTAATGTTAACAGTATAGAGTACTTCACATTTCAAGCTTTCTCTGCATAGGTTTTGTACTGAGTCCCTATGTTTACAAAACGAAACACTCACTGAATAAGCTTTCTAATGCAACGTTAAGCTAATATGTAGCTAAGTATTTCAATTAAGATATTTTAGCTTTATAATGATTAAGAATACTTTTTATAAATTAGACTTATGAGACTCTTTCTTACACTAAATTATCACTTCATTAAATGACATTCATGGTGTCTTGTGTAGGGTCACTATGTCTGAGATGAAACATAATAAAATGAAACTTAAGGAGGAGAGGAATTTTGGCTTCCTCTTCCACTTCACAGTTCATCATCAAATGTAGACCTGGCACGAACTTAAACAAGGCAGAAACCTCACAGCAGAAACTAATGCAGAGTCTGTCTATGCAGGTGTGTTACTTCCTGGCTTTCTCTTCATGGCTTTTTTAGCCTTCTTTCTTATAGAATCCCAGACTTCAATTCCAGAGATTATAGTTAACCACTTTGGACTGGGCCTTCAGTCATAAATCAATAATTAAGGGAGTACCAAATATTTTTGCATAAAGTCCAATACTATGGATGCATTTTCTTAATTGAAGTTTTTTCCACCTCAATTGGTGACTCGAGGTTCTGGAATATAAGTATCCAGAACCTGTGGAGTACAGAATGACATTTTAATACATGTGCATAATGTGTAATGGCTAGGTCTGTGCAAATAGTAGATCTACCATTTCAAGAATTTTTAACGTATTTAGCTAGAAAGTATTCAAAACATCCTCTAACTGCTATTTTGAAATATTCATTAAAAGGCTGTCAGTCATATTGAAATGAAGGTAAGTTATAAACTTTCATCTTATTCTTTTTTGGCCAAACAGACACAAGAATGAGTTGTGTAGCTTTATCTTTTTGCTCTTTGCTTCAGGATCTTCTGTTATATTATGGGTGGGCCACAATCTAGATATTGAATAGAAGTGTATCTTATTTAATGTCATCACAATTAAGATATTCATGCTACAATTACAATGGCTAGCATGGTTTCAGGAATTTATCTAACTCTGGAACTGAAGGAACAAATACATGTGGGACACCTTGCAAAAAGAAAGCTGGGATTTGGAGGAATGGACTTTCTGGTTTAACAGTCTTTTCCTCAAGCAACTTAGAATGTTTCTTACATACAACTGAAGAAGAAGGCAGGGTATTACACAGAGCTGAATAAGGAAGCAAATTTAGCTAATCTCAATAGGAGAATTTTCAGTGGGGAGGCATACATTTCCAGGGGGAGATGCTTTGGTGGACATTTTCTGGTCCTGCTGTCATTATTTGCATCTGAAGAAGTCTTTGCCATCCATCAGATATAGCTGTGTCATGTCAACAATATAAAATCACCTAGGAAATTATATGCTCCCCATTTTTCTACTTTCATATTTATCTGACACCAACATTTGGTCTTCCAAATAAGACAAATTTTATTGTTCTTTCTGTATCCAGCTCATTTCTCACAATGCAACATCTTCTTCTATGTACAAAATTGCAAACAAAAATATTTAATTATTTTTAAAGTTGAATAATATATTTTGTGTTTATATAACAAATTATACTTTAACAATATTAGAATAAATATGAATGTAGTTGTCTTCTTGACATATATATGTGTATAACCACACACACACACACACACACACACACACACACACACACACACATATATATATATATATATATATATATATATATATACCCAGTCCTGTGATTACGTATCAAATAATAGAGGCTTTTCAACTTTAGAATGAATTCCAAACTGATTTGTGTTGGTAGGTAATTTATAGAGTTATCAGTGATATATATAAACTCACATTTCTCCACATACATCATAACACTTTTTTATAATAACTTTTCTAACTGAGTTTAGGTGATATCTCATTATGAATTTAATCTGTTTTTAGGTGATAGTGATATCATAACTATTTTATCCCAATGATGATGGTTTGTTCTTTCTAATTCAAAAGGGATTTAATGTTTGATGTCCCCATTGATCAAATTTTGTTTTGTTGCCAATGTATTTATGGTCATAGAGAAAGTCTTAAGAAAAACAAATGTTAGAAAGCATTGCTCTCCATTATTGCCTAATAAGATTTTCTTTCTAATGACTATTTCTGTGTAGTATTGAGATGTTTATTTATATGTTATTACATATAAGGATTTAGTTATTGTCTTTGGTGTATGTGTATTAATATAATGAACATTGTTTAAATATTATTCTATGTATATATTATTTCACTTAATGTACATCTATTTTTCTGTGTCCCAGGTAGTATAGTATTATACTTCTGTACAAGAAAAGAAAAGAAAGAAAGCTAAAAAAGGTAAATTAATTGCAGGGGAGGTACTTATATACTTCAATGAGTCACCTACTCCTGACTTATATATAGGAACAAAATGAAATCTTACTATAGATTTTTCTAGGAGAAATGCTGTGTCTGCACTGTGAAATTATATAGCGCCACACCTGAATCTCTTGATTCTACCTAATACAGCTTTCTACTTATGAGAACAAGCAGCATTTCATATTTTGGGGACAGTACAAATATTTCATGGCATGAATGACTTTAGATGTTGACTATCCTTCTCAAGATATTCAGCTTATCATCGTGCATCAAGAACCATTGTGGTTGTTAAAACATTACTGTTTCTGAAAGAAATAAGTCTGTGCCTGTGTTCAAAGAGAAACATTCTACTGTCTGAAAGGATCAGCAGACCATGGATAGTGAATATGGTAACAACAAAATAAACACATGCACATAGATTTATACATCTTGTACCATGAGGAATCTGCATAATAATGGTAGTTGGTATAGATGTAGGATAGCCTTTTTCTCCTTTTCTTTTTCTTCCTATTCAAAATATTTTATTTTATCATATAGCATGACCTGATTATAATTTTTCCTCTCTCTGCCCCTTTAATTTCCTCTCTACCTCTCCTCTGTTATGTATCCAGTCCCATTCTGGCTCTCACTAGAAATAAAACAGGCTTCTAAAAGTTAGGAGTGCCTTTTTCAATAAGTTAGGATTTAATATCCTATTAATGATACATATGACCCAATGAAGAAATTCTGACATGCCTCTTATGGTTCTATGGCATCTATTTAAGAGAGTGAAGACTTATAGTTGTAATATACAGAGGTAGTGCTGGCCAGGGCTCTCTTACTCTTTGTCTAGTACCCTTCATTTCCCAGCTAAGGATTATTTGTCTAACCATAACAAGCTTATTAGGGGTAGATATATTAACATGACTCTTGTAATCGTTCCCTGACATTAGAATAAGTTTCTAAGAACAGAAAAAGTAACTAATGTTATGTGTCCATATGCAAAAAGTTGAAAGGTGAGTTTGCATGCAGAATTACATGATATCTCCATTCAAAAATAATCATACAAACAAGAATGAAAATGAAAATCAAAACTGGATAATGATACAGAATGGACTGCACTAACCAGAACTTGCTAATTGTGTCTAATGTCCATTTAATCGCTACTTCTGATTTCTTTTCAGCATTTACCACATGAAGTTTGCAACTCAATTTACAGCAACTGGTCAGACAAATGTATTCTAGGAGGTTGCCATCGGTAAAAAGGCTCAGAAATACATGAAGAAACAGCAGGATTCATTACTCTCTCCCCTGTAGCTGGGGTAATTTTCCTTCTGCTTCTACAGAAACTACAGAGACTGTGGCTATCTAAACTACAGTTTGAAAAAGGCTAGCTCAATTAACCAAATGAGCTCTAGTTTTACACAATTGAAGTAAGAATTTTTCCAATATAAAAGATAGTGAATAAAAACAGGAAAAAATTGATTGCAAAATGTGTCCTTCACACTGTAAATTCATATTTTCTCTGTTAAAAAAAATCCAATCAACCTTCAATAAAGACAATGTAAAGCTATTTCTCTTAGATGACATCTATAGTAGTAAGTACACACATATTGATAGTGTTAACAAACTAGAAATATATTACCACATTAACTCTCAGCAGCAATCCTAGTGGTACTATTATCTTTATATTACTGAGACTGGTTGGAAGACTCCTCTAGTAGTTGAATTTTATCCAAAATCAAGTAGCTATTAAGTCATGGGCCCAGGAATCAAAGATGGATATGTTCTTTATTTTAGAGTCCTTCAGTGATTTACCCACTCCTCTTGTGCTTTACAAACTTTATATTTATATTTATATACCTTATGCATATTAGGCAAGCTATAGCCTGTACATTAATAGGAAGTAAAATTCAAAACTATTAATGTACAGTAGTTCATAAAATGGTTACAAGCATAAACATAAAATGTCTAAAGTTCCCATAATATTTAACTATATTATATCATTTTAAAATATGCAGTGCCTATTTATAAATGGAAATTTCATCTTTTGTGAACAAACAAAATATAAAAATATTATTAAATAGGATTTTGGCCATCACTAGCTAGCACTATTGAATAAGTATGTTTCTGTGACTACTTTAGAAACTTCTTCATGAAAATCTAAAAGAAAATAAACAAATTCCACTAACTGTGGTTTTCATGTCAACACATAATTATATAAAGTTGAAAATATCCAATTAAGCATTCAAATAAGCAACAATCACTGCCCATATTTTTGGTAATATTTAAGAGACAAAAATACACATTTGTCCATTCAAATGTGTATCTTCAGCAGATGTCTTTTTAAGTTTTTCTAGGAAACATGATGTGTATGATCATATAACACTGAATTTCATTTTGAGGATACTATATACATCATTTTTTTATTTCTCTGCATATAATGATTTCCCTTTCTCGGCTGTTGTATCTTCTAAGCACAGGTCTTTTGAACCTGTTCTTCCTGCATATTACCTGAAGCAGATTCTCTGACCTCTAAACCTCATTAAAGTCCACATCTCCTCACAGCAGAAATGTGCTGACACACTATATAGTTAAGGGTAAAAGTTTCTTTTAGCCATTCTTAAAAGTAGACTTTTCTAATACTGTTTGATTTTGTAATGTTCTTTTTCAAGTGCAAAGTAGAGACAGCTAAGTGTCATAACAAAATCCACATACTCAGCACGCTTCATGCTCTAATGCAAAGTAGTGGGAAAAAAACAGGCGGGGATTCTAGTCATAGTTCTATTCTTGGTTAAATTATTCATATTTAAACTAACATTTTCTGTTGTTGTTTCTCTCAGAATACCAGACACCTGCAGGTATAAGATATTCTATGCTCTTGTCCAAATTTAGACCTGTAATGCACCATATATTTTAGAAGTCTTAATTTTTTTCTTTCTGATTAACACTAAAGCAGTTTCACCAAACTCCAAATTCTAGGAGTTGAAGAGGCAGTGGGATGAGGAAGAAACATTCTAAAGTCAATACAAAGAGCAGGTTTGATCTGTATCTCAGCAAAAGACAATTTCATTACTTATCACATTATGAATTTATACATGTTCTATAGTAAGTCAACAATCTAGGAGACATAGCCACTGATGGATTTATCAAGGGATGATTGAGGATTGTTCTATTTCTCCATTTATAGCCCCCTCTCCTTTTCTAATATTAAAGCATTTATTAGGAGTACAGTACTAATAAATTATGAACAGTGGATTAAGTGGGTAGATTACTCTGAGAAAGTAATTCAGAACATAATTCAACTCTTTCTGGTTCCAAGGCCAGCAGCTGTAAGGAACTAAATAGAATTTAAGTTAATCATAGCAGTACTCTAGAGTTCCACTGTAAAAGCAAAGTGTGGAAACTTACAGAGGAGGGATTAAATATTTACATGCTGACTCAATTACCCTAAGAACATTAATTCTTACACATTAAATATTTAAGTACCTGGAATGCTTACTATGAAGACTTAATTCTGTTTATAACTTTTTAGAGAAATAGAGATATTGCTTTCAAAGTGAGAAATCTATAAGGAAAAAGTGTAAATGATTGAAGTGATGTTTATAGGCAAACTTGTTAATCTCATATTTTCATGTTATTGTATCTAAATTTTAATATTGGAGCTAGTAAATTATATATTACATGTCTAAATTGATCTAAACTGCTACTCATGAACCATATAGAAAGACAAACCTATTGTAAAGCCCAATCAACCACATCTTCACATACGTACAAAAACAGTTGTACATTGTATGGCTGTAGATTAGCAAACTGGTTTATACTACCCAGAAAGAATAAAGCTTTATCAGTTATTTTGTATTAAGAAGACATCAAAGGTAATAGTGCAGTAGAAATTGGGGAACTAGTTTCTAGGCTCAGATCCAAATTGCTGACACATTAATTCTGGATTTGTTAGCCTTTGTGTTGGGAAAATAAATGTTTTTTAAAACATGCAGTGCATAGTGTTTTTGTGATTGTAAGCCTAATGAATTTCTGAAGTGATCAAGTGATTTAATTTACAATGAGTGTTCACTTGTATTATATCTACTTATTTTATGAGTGCTTATGAGGAAAACAAAGACAGGGATTTAGACATAGAGAAACATAGAGTTCCCATCTTGCTTGTGGACGTCAGGAACATGTTGCAGAAACCGTTTTTCTCCCACTGTATGGATTACAGACAGTTCAATTAAGTCATTTTAAAGGTCATTTATTTTACTTTCAATGAAATAATCACTCCCCAGCTGTAGGTTTCTATTTCTCATTTATGAAAAAATAGATTTTTTCCCCTACAATAAAAGTTGATTGTGGTATCCTTATTCCAATTACTGCTAGAATTTCGACTTTCCCTACCAAACAAATCCACCTTTTCCTCCCAAATAAACAAAGGAAAATAGGATAATACAAATGGAAGTAAAAGAATCCAAGACAAAAGCATAAGAAACAGACACAGAAGACACACATGTTCACACATAAGAAATCTAATTAAGAAAACAGAATTCATAATAAATACACAAAGGTCTTGTATGGTTTAACAAACAGCTAAACAAAAACAAAAAACAAAACAAAGCGGAAAATAAGCAAAAACTGATCTAACAAAGCATTATCAGACAAACAAAAAAACAAAAAAAACCTCCAAAAATGTCAGTACATTCATTTTTTTTTCATGGACATCTATTGCTGGGCATGGAACCTGCCTATAGGTGTGGTTTGTATGCCCAGTGAGACTACTTTGTAGAGAACTAATTGTTTCTTTGTGGGTCCTAATTGAGGATAGCTGATTTAGTGCTGGGAGTTTGTGACCACTCCCCATTTCACAGTAGAGATCACATCTGGCACAGACACATGTAGGCCTTTGTGTATGCAACCACCAAATCTGTGAACTCAGTGCACATTTATCTTGCTATGCTAAGACAGCTTTGTTTTCTCCTTGCCTCCATCTGCTCTGATTTTTATGATCTTTCTGTCTACTCTGCTTCAGGGTTTCTTAACCCCAAGAAGAGGGAATTGAAAAAATAATCTCATTTAGTGCTCGTCAAGGTCTCTCATTCTCTGTACTTTCTCCAGTTGTAGGTCTGTGTATTTGTTCCCAGTCTGCTGGAGAAAGTAGCATCTCTGATGATGGTTGAGCAAGGCACTGATCTGTAAACATAGGAGAGTGTGTCCTTAGGAGACATTTTGTTGCTGTATACTTTAGCAGAAAATTAGTATTTGGTTTTCCTTTATGCCTCTGGCCTATCTAGACTTCTGAACTTCCCTACCTCTCAACATGGTAGGATGTGGGTATCATCCCATGGAGTGGGCCTTTAATCCAGTAAGATATTTAGTTGATTATTCCCACAGGCTTTGTGGACCATTCTCCTAGTGTGTTTGGCAGAAAGAACAGCCCTGTAGACCAAAGATGGACAACACTCTAGATAGACACCAGATCGACCTCTCTGTATTCATTGATTTGTACAGGTCTTATCTTCAGTAGTAAAGTCTTACCATCAGTTCTTGGAGAAAAACAAAGTACCTTGGCAATAGCCTAGGTGGCTTGGGATTTCACAGGGGACCCTTTGGCCATCTCGATTAGATATAACCCATAACTGAAACTGGAAACTTTCTTTAGTAATGAGAAATGTCCCAGTGTGGCTCCATCTCCACCAAGTTTTGACATTTCACTTATATTGCCTTCTATTGTGTACACATTTTAGGCTCCCATACAAACCTCAGCTGGCATGTCGTTGTAGTGCTCCTTCCTTGTAATCCTTCCCTTACTTGCTCTTACCCCCTTTAACCTTTTGTTCCTCCTGTTTCCCCCAATAGATAACTATTTTATTTCTTCTTCATGAAAGGATCCATGAGCTACCTTTTAAACAAATACAGCTCTAAATACATCCACTGCACGTGGTTTTACCCTTTAGGACTTGGTATAGGGTCAAACAAACACTTTGAATTGGTTACATGATTCACATTTAAGTGTAAAACTTTTTATTGGTTGCCAGTTTATTTTGTCACTAAGAGACATACCACTGTACATCACAGAGTACCTTTAGCTTTACCAAGGTGTATGGCTACAAGTTCTCTTATTAACACTCCATTGGTCAAATTGTACTCAGAAAATCGCTCAGAAACAACCCAAAAAGATTATCATCAGCGAAAGAAGAGTTATCTGTATCTTCTAGTGAGAGCACTTTCTTGAAGAGAAATGTAGGTCTGTGGAGCCACATTTCGTTTACCTAAAACAGTATCATTACCTATTCCTAGATTATTATGGGGAAAGATTTTGATATTTTTTTCTGTGTGTTTATGTGTGAGGACCACAATAGCCATTTTTTTTTCTTTAACCAACTCATGGCAATTATATCAAAAGCATTTAGGCTACCTGGTGGATGTGCTACTGGACTTCGGATAAATAAGATCATCACAGAAGACTTTTGTGAACTTAATATAGCAAAATGCTAATGATTTCTAAGGACATGATTGGCTTTCTTCAACCCACTATGTCTCACCTAAAAGTATGCTGCTTTTGTTGTATAATCTAGATATTTTGAAGGAAGGTCCCCATCTCCTGTTCACAAATGGGGAAAGATCCAGATCAGGAGATGGCCCCAAGGCCTGACACTATTACTGAGGCTATGGAGAGCTCACAAAAAGGGGCCTATCATGACCGCCCTCCAAAAGGCCCAACAGCAGAAAGAGTCAGATGCAGATATTTACACCCAACCAATGGACAGAAACTGATGATCACTGTGGTTGAATTAGGGAAAAGCTGGAAGAAGCTGAGGAGGAGGGTGACCCCCTAGGAAGCGCAGCAGTCTCACCTAAACTGGCCCCCAGGGATCTCTCAGACACTGAGGCACCAAGCAGGCAGAATACACCAGCTGATAGGAGGCCCCCAACACATATACAGCAGAGGACTGCAAGGGCTGGGTTCAGTCAGAGAAGATGTACTTAACCCTTGAGACACTAGGGGCCCCAGCTACTGGGAAAGCCTGGTGGGGAGGGGTGGGGTGGGGACATCTTCTTGGAGAGAGAGGAAAGAGTTGTGGTATATGGAATAGTCAGAGGGTGGACCAGGAGGGGAATAAAGACAGGAATATAAAAAAAACATTTAAAGAATAAATAAAAAAAAGAAAAAAATACCATAGACACTGAGTCTATTTGGAGTGTGTATGATTATGTTCTGTTTATATTTGGTTTTGATACTCAAAAGAGCCTTTCAGATTTTCTGTTCTATAAATATTTAATTTCACAAGCGAGGATAATGCTAATTTAGAAAGTACTTCTGGATTCAAGAAGGAATACTTACCAATAAATGGAACTGCATTATTTTTCAAAGAATCAGATTGAATCTGGACTCTACCTGGCTTTAGACTGGTTTATTTTTCTTTTGAGTAATGGCTTGTAGCACTAGAGCATAAGGTGTTTGAAAAATATTGAATTGTATGTTCCCAAGGTCCTTTGAGTTGTAAGGCTATAGAAGTTTTATGAGCTTCGTATCATGAATTCACTCATCAATATTTGGAAAATTGTTAAGTCAGCAAGTATAAAACCCTTCTTGTACAGATTAAATTAATATTTTTTAGAATCCTATCAGTCCTGGGAATATATACCTTCAATCACTTTCATTGTGTTTAGTTTTCTTGTGTTATTATAAACAGAGAAAATTTCTAAGAAAGTTATAATCCTTAAATCTGGATATGTATACAAAACACTAGTCAATCTAATATAACTATTTTTCAATTATAAATTTCAAAACATATGTGTATATTCAATAGCACCTCAAATATTAATATTTGATAAAGGGTGTTTTCAATGTCTGTCCTTTAAGCAGTGGTTAATAGAGAAGTGTGCTTATTCTTGTGCTTGCAGAAAGGCATGTTTTTAAAATACGACAGACTTTCTACCATTTTTGTAAACACTGTCTTTGAGAGGTTCACCTTTCTGTTTACCAAAACAACTTATTTAGCTTTTATGTTCATTTTTTTATTTTCTATATTCTTTGTTTACATTCCAAAGGCTTTCCCCATCCCAGTTACCCCCTCACCAAGCTTTTATATTCTTATGTTTTTACATTCCTCTCAAATTTATATTTTATCTCAAATTCTTCACAAATTGTTATATTTCATTTATTTTTGCATTTTAATCATGGTAAGAACTGTTTCATTACTTACTTTTATCTTCACTGTGATTAACAAAACAGATTGAAATGACTTAGAAAGGAGGGCATGATTGGCTTAACATGATTTACATAGTCTGTCATGTCAGGAGAGGTATATGTCTTAGGGTTATCATTGCTTGGCTGGAAGACCATGAGCAGAGCATCTTGAGGAGGAAAGAGTTTATTGGGCTAATGTTCCCACCACACTTATACACAATGGAAACCTGGAGTAGGGGCTGATACACAGGCCAGTGTTGGAAACCAGGTCTTAATAGTTCAGGAATCTTCCCAGATGCTACCATCAGATGAGGAGTAAGTCTTCTTACTTGATCTTCTGAAGAACACTTTAATTCAAACCATAATAATGACTTGTTATATTACAAAGTATTTTCCACTATTAAAAAACTAACTTCTAGTTGTATTGGAATCCACTGTTGTATAATACTACCTTGAAATTTGTCATTATTTTTAACTGAAGCTTTGTAATTTTCTACCCACCAGCACCTGAAACTTGACATTTCTCTATTTGTGTAGCTACTCTGATTTTTACTTCATTTATTAATTCATGTATTTATTTATTTTCCTTATATAGTGTGCATCTATATGTTTATATATATATATATTCACGTGTGAATGTGGGTCTTATTTCTCACCACCACCCTGTGTGTATGTGTGCTTTATGTATGTCTCTATGTGTGTCTTTGTCTGCGTGTCCCTGTGCCATTGTGTGTGTGTGTGTGTGTGTGTGTGTGTGTGTGTGAGAGAGAGAGAGAGAGAGAGAGAGAGACTGTGTGTGTGTGTGTGTGTGTGTGTGTGTGTGTGTGTATGTCTATGTTTTTGTCTCTGTCCCAGAGTTAATATCTAGTGTCTTCCTCAATTCTGTTCACCATAAGTAAAAAATCAGGGTTTCTTGTTGAATAAGATGCTTTCCAATTTGACTAGTCTAATAAGCCAGATTGCTTCAAGACGTCCCTTTTCTGCCTCCTGAAGTGAGTTATTGGCAGTCTATTAGGGCTTCACATTATTTCTTCAAAAGTGCTGGGGATCCAAAATCTGACCCTTGTAAATATATGAATAGTGCTGTAGCCATTATACCACGCACCCAGCCCTGTGATTTACTATTTATGCTACGTCACTGAAATAAAGAGAACTTAATTTTTCCTTCTCAATCTGTCTGGTATAACTTAATATCATATTACACCAAGACCCTCACTGTCACCTGTGGCAGATATTCTCTCTCTCTCTCTCTCTCTCTCTCTCTCTCTCTCTCTCTCTCTCTCTCTCAAGTCTGACTAACATTCTATGTTTGCACATACACTTTCTTCATCTAAATTTTCAACAATGGAAAGGCTCTACTAATCCTCAGGATAATGGGAATAAACTTGCAATTAAAAATGGGGTATTTTTTTAAGATTGCAACTTAATCTCTTTTGAATTTTGATTACAATGTATGATGCTAATCAATGTTTGAAGCTGTCTAACTAGAGATTTATTGTCCAAGGCTGTAAAACTTTGCTTAAACTGGTATTGAAAAATCTTTTTTCCCTTTTGAGATAAGACAGAGAGATAAAATTTAACAGTCTTACATGTATACCAAGAAATAATTTTTATACTTTAACTAAAAACAGCTTACTTGACTTAAGTCCTATATAATTTAGAAGAGTCACTGATGTCACAAAATGTAAGATGTTTCAACGATCAATAAATTATTATTAGCAACATGAATTATAATAAGTATTCAAAATTCATTTATGTGTAAGGAATTCTTCCAAAAGTTTTATTGAGATTTTCTGAAAGATATTTTTTCTTAAAAAGATATATTTATTATGTAACCCACTGTAGTGACCATCTCTACATTTGTCTGATGAATGACAGGAGAATATGTTTTGTGTTTTAATTAATCAAAACAAGTTCTTTTTCTTTGTGGCCGATCATAGTTATAACATCAGAATAGGTTATCATTAACTAACAGCAATAATTAATATTTTTGTTGATATTATTAGGTAGTGTGATACCATTTTCTTAATTAAATTTTCAATTAGGTGGAATCAAGATTAAAAGGCTAACCAGAACAAGTAGAATTGCAGTACTATAAACTTGTTCCTAAGCTACCAACACAAAAGAGGGAACCTGATGAAAAATAATTCTACACTTAGGAACAAGTGTCTTCCAGACACAGCAAGAGAGTTGCACCCATGAATCCCTAGCAATTAAGGCCGGATGGACAAGCTGCACAAGATCAATCCAGGAAAAATCACAGCGAAGAGAAGCAAGGTCAGCCAAAGGTCTCATATCTAGAGAAGGATCCTTAGAAAATTGTTAGCTTCTGAGAAAGGAAGATTCAGAGGGTCATCCCTAAAGAACTGACCACTCTTCAGCAGAAACCCCACATCCATGAGAATGTGGTTAGCATTACCTCTACTTCACAGCTTTAATAATAAACATTTGGATAAGAAAAGAGGGCATGGGTGTTGGAGCATTGAGAAGAATGGTGAATATGATCACATTACAATGTATGAAATTTTCAGAAAATGAGAAAATTTATAAAAGAATTTTCATCAGTAATCCCAAAACAAAGAACAAGCATTTAATAATAAAGACTTCAAAGTTATGACATAGAGTATAATACATAATTACTTAAACTAAATAAGCTTTGATTCTTAATTTAAAAAATTTGCTTAAGTATAATAGCATTTTTGACTGTCTGAATGGACAAGATAGAAGGGACATAGATGGCTCAACTCCAGGAGAAAGATTTTGAGAAAAATGTTAATTGTTTGAATCTATATGACCAGCAAAAAGAAGGCAAATTGACATGTCAGCCAATACTCTTTCTCTGCTGAGGTCTATATGGGCTATATTAGTTCTATTCAAATATCAGTAAAAAGTACAAGAATTTGAGAAATCCATCTAATTATGTAACATATACTTAATTTATAAGTCATGGTATTAGCTATTGCTTTTGAAAACTCTTTATAAAATGTTAGGACATTTCTTATCACCAAATATGCCCATGATCAATTTTCTAAATGTCTTGGACATTTAGTAATGAATATATTTTCTTTAGAATAATTACTTTAACTGTAAATATGACTGATATAAATATACCTTAAGACAGTCCATGTATTTCATGTAGTGAACAGAAACCCAAACAACTTTGAAACAATACATAATTATTCAAACAGATGAAATTCAAAACCATGAAAACTCCAATTGCTAGCTACTACTGTGAAAATAGCAATGACTATAACGTATCAGTAGTATCTAATGAATATCAAAGCTACAGAGGTCAGGTGTATTAGTGTTGAACATGCTGACAACCAAAATGAAAACTGGAAAATTTATGTTGTTAAAGGAACTAATAATTAGTATGCTTTATTTGCGATGTGTGCATGCCTGTGTTTTTTTGTATGTGTGTGAACATGTTCATGCGTGTCTGTGTTTAGGTTTATGATATAATTGCTATTCTTTCTTTAAATTTTTAATTTATTTACATTCAAGTGTTATCCCCTTACATGGTACCACCCCAGAAACCTCCGATCCCATCCCCCTCCCCCTGCTTCCATGAAGGTGTTCCTCCAACCACCCAACCACTCTAGCCTCCCCACCCCTAGATTCCTCTACACTAGAGCATCTATCAAACCTTCATAGGACCAAGGAACTCTCCTCCCATTGATGCCTGACAAGGCATTCCTCTGCTACGTATGCAGCCATAGCCGTGTGTATTCCTTGGTTGATGGCTTAGTCCCTGAGCTCTGGGGGTGTGTGTGGGGGTCTGGTTGTTTGATATTGTTCTTCTTATGGGATTGAAATCCCCTTCAGCTCCTTCAGTCCTTTCTCAAATTCCTCCATTGGGGAAACTACACTCAGTGAAATGCTTGGCTGCAAGCATCTGACTGTGTATTTGCCAGGGTCTGGCAGAGCCTCTTAGGAGAGCTATCTCTGGCTCCTTTCAGGAAGCACGTCTTGGCATCCACAATAGTGCCAAAGTTTGGTGACTGTATCTGGGATGAACCCCCAGATGTGAGAGTCTCAGGATGGTCTTTCCTTCAGTCTCTGCTCTGCACTTTGACTCCATATTTGCTCCTGTGAATATTTTGTTCCCTTTTCTAAGAAAGACCAAAGCACCCATACTTTGGTCTTCCTTCTTCTTGAGCTTCATATGGTCTGTGAATTTGTATCTTGGGTATTCCAAACTTTTGGGCTAATATCCACTTAGCAGTGAGTGCATACCATGTGTGTTCTTTTGTGATTGGGTTACTTCACTCAGGATGATATTTTCTAGATCCATCCATTTGCCTAAGAATTTCATGAATTCATCATTTTTAATAGCCGAGTAGTACTCCATTATACAAATGCACCACATTTTCTTTACTCATTCCTCTGTTGAGGGATAACAGGGTTTTTTCCAGCTTCTGGCTATTATAAATAAGGCTGCTATGAACATAGTGGAGCATGTGTCCTTATCATACGTTGGAGTATCATCTGGGTATATACCCAGGAGTGGTATAGCTGGGTCCTCAGGTAGTACTATGTCCAGTTTTCTGAGAAACCACCATAGTGATTTTCAGAGTGGATATACCAGCTTGCAATCCCACCACCAATGGAGGAGTGTTCTTCTTTCCCCTCATCCTCTCCAGCATCTGCTGTCACCTGAGTTTTTTATTTTAGCCATTTTGACTATTGTTAGGTGGAATCTTAAGGTTGTTTTGATTTGCATTTCGCTGATGACTAAGGATGGTTGATATTCTTAAATGAGAAAACGACATGCTAAAAAGTGTCAATATGTGAGTTAGTTCCACAAATCAGATGTGAAATCAAACTTACTTTTCTAACAATCACACCTACCAGACAATAGAATCAAATGTAATCTTTATTAATAGATAGTGTTGCTATTTGCCTTCAAATCTCTTAACAAATGCCATAGAAAAGGAGATATTATAAACTGTATGTAAATTGGTAACTGAATAAAACTACTTAAAATCAAAGTTCCAATGTGTGAGTGGCAGTATTAGCAAACTTTTCTCATTTTTATTTTGAATCTTGTAAATCATGATGATGTCTTTTTATCTGTATGTTGAGAAGCAAGTCTATCCTTTATGCTACTAAAGAAACATGATTTAATGTTACACAATCATTTACTATCTGGTCAAAAGAAATGTATTTGCATTTTATAGCAAATA
This sequence comes from Apodemus agrarius, assembly GCA_964023405.1. NCBI lineage: Eukaryota > Metazoa > Chordata > Mammalia > Rodentia > Muridae > Apodemus > Apodemus agrarius. The sequence goes on from OZ030018.1 coordinate 15,764,104, forward strand.
CTTACATGTATATATCTACAATCTTCTTACCCTAAAGATTGCACTGTCGTAGGAGTGCTGCTACTTTAGAAGAAAGCACAGATAAATAAGAACGTGGAAACAATGATGCCGTTTCCAATGCTTTTCACCATGTATAGCTTCGTGAAATTCAAACACCTCAACTTGTTCCTTCTATACATACCCAAGTTTCTCTTTTACTTATGGGCCCTTGCAATCAGAATCAAGCCAAATAGAACAAAATGAAATTAGAATTGGTTCATTTTGATGCAATAGTAGCATAATACAATTTACTGATTAACATGTAAAATGTTTTTCCTATTGGAAGTTTAATTTGGGCTTCTTTTTAAACAAGAATTTGCACAATCCTATCATAAAATGAAGGCTATACACTAGTAATATAATTATAATTCTCATTTCTAAAAACAAGCACTCTCTCTATATATTTGTATATGTATATGTGTATGCACAAATATTTATATATCTATATCTACCTATATATTAAATAGATAGATTGCATTTTTTATCAATTTACCAAATTATACCCCATTAAACACACTCATTACACTGTATTTACACTAAGAACAATACATTTTTTTCTCCCTGAGGAAATCAGATATTGTGACAAGTTTTGTATGTTGGTTAAAAAAAAAATAGGGGCCTATGGATACAGTACCTAAGAGTGTTTAAAACACTCCCAGTAGACCATAACTTGTTCCCAAACACATCAGGTGGCTCACAACCTCCTAATATTCTAGCACTAGGGGATATGTCATCCTTCTGAATAACTGACTGGTGATACTGATGATGTAGCTTGTTGGCCATAGTGTAAGACCCAGCATGTGTAACGCTGTGGGCTCAACTTCTAGTACTAGCGAAATAAATGAATTCCAAAAGTCGTTTAGCAATGCCTTTGCCAAATTACCTTAAGCTAAGTTATAGAAATACTAACTCCCTATACTGGACACAAACAGATGTATCTAGTGATTTATATCTTGTGTGAAGCCCTGATTCCAATATCTGTAGCTAAGAATACATCAAGGAATTTTTTAAGATAGTGTGTCATAGGAGTAGAAGTATGACACCCTATAAAGCAAAAATTAGAGACAAGTATAGTTTCTGCTTATGGGTTCGAGCATGATGGTTGGGATACTTTCAGTTGCTTTTACATAGGAAACTGGTCAAGTCAAGAGATTTTCCTTGAAATATTTCTAACAAAAAAATAATGAGATACTTCTGATACACTGAGGTAGTTTAGAAGACTCAAGTTAGACAGGACACATGTCAGCCTGCCAGGGAGAGTTTGCATATCATTTCTTAATGGCACACCGAAAAGTAAGTGAAATCAAACAAATGCAGTTTTTGGAAGTCTTAGCACAGATGCTCAGGTTCAGCTAACTATCTGGATCACATGCCTCAGTGATAGCAAACAAGAAACTTCTTCTTTTGTGCAGTTCTGCAAAGGCTGTCCTGAATGATTCTGAGAGATAAGTAGTTTTAATTTGTACTTCTGTGATGACTAAAGATGATGAACACGTTTTAAAAATGCTAAGTGGCCAGTTGAGTTTCTTTCTTAGGGAACTGTGTGCATGTTTCATTATGTATTTGTTGATTGGTAGAAATGAGTTTCTATATAAAATTTTTGAATTTATTTGGAAATTCTAGAAGTTAGTCCCTCTCTGACATAGCTGATAAAGATGTCCTCCTATTCTCCAGATATTTTTTGTTCTTTTATTTTTTTTTTCTACACAGAAACTTCTAAAAATATGTAATCTTATTTATTGATCCTTGGTGTTAGTGTCCATGTTAATTTTTTGTTTCCTTCAGAAAAGTCAGGCACAATTAGCAAATCAAAAGATTCCCAAGAAAAAGGAAGGAGAGGACCGTGGTCCCAAAAAGACTGGATCCAGTTTTGTAGGAGAGTGCCAGAACAGAGAAATGGTGGTGGTGGGGTGATTGTGGAATGGGCGGGGAGAAGAGGACTTATGAGACATATGGTAAGGGGGGAACTGGGAAAGGGGAAAGCCTTTGAAATGTAAACAAAGAATATAGAAAATAAAAAAAAAGATAAGTCTAGTCTTCTAGACTATTTATATATGTTCTCTACATATTCCTTTAGAAATTTTATCATTTCAGGGTATGCAATAATATATTTGATCCACTAAATTGTGTTTTTTAATGTAATTGTTTTGATGTAGAAAGAAACATGAATTGAATGTAACTCTTCTTCAGGTTGACAAGTTTTTTTTTTTCCAACATATTCGTTGACTGGCTGTATGTCTGGAAGGCCGAACATTTATTACTTCCTGTTGGGAGTGTTAATAATTACAACTATTAAGGTTATCATGGTGGAAAATCTTTAATAAATTGAAAGTAGAGCTACCATGTTATTTAGCTGTAAAGTTCCTTGTGCATATTATCCCAAAGGACATAATATCACATCACAGAGATTCTTGCATAGTATTATTTATGCTGCTGCATTTACACCATCAGGGAATTGGAAACATGCAGGATAAACCATGCATGGATATGGGTGATTATTGATTGTTCAATGAAAATGTGACACGTGCATATGTAAATTTTGTTTAGCTAGAAGAAAATATAAGCTTACCAGTTTTATCAGGAAAATGGACATATCTGGAAGGCATAATTTTAGGCAAATTTATGCTAATGCAAAAATAAATGAGATAAAATAAGGAATAGGAGATGATAAGATGAAGGAGAGTCACTAAATCATAGTTCAGAAATATCATAATTATGCCTAATTTGTTATATTCTTTCTTTATAAACACTTAAAAAGTAAGATTTGATATATTCATTTAGTTTGAGATGGAAGTCTCAAAAGAGGCTTGGCTACTAGAATGTTTTTTTTTCTGCAGCATAGTCTGTTTACATGTGTATTCTTACACAGAAGTAACAGAGATATTAATTTTCCTAATTTCAGATGCATTAAGAATGGAATTTCTCTGAACTCATCTTCAAAAACTTGTTTTAAGTGATTCAAGAATCTGATGGTTGACTCAGCTTTGGCCTTAAAGTTAATACTTGTCTCTATGAGTTAAGTAAATGTATTATTTATGAAGATAATATTTTCGGGGCATAATGGAAACAATCACACTAAAGAATCAAGATCATTCTGTTGAAATTTTATAACCCTTAAGATGTTTCCTTTGACTTAAGCTCCCTTCATTTCTTTGAAAATAGTTGAACCTGAAAAGTTCTGCTAGAAGATGATGAAATAACCTAACTGAAACTCATCAAGTCCTCTTTCTTCCCATTGATCTGTTAGCTTTGCATTGATTTCATTCCCTTTTCATCAACATGCTCCTGCAAGTAATATACAGTCCTATTTCCTTTATGTGTTAAAAACATAACTGAAAGCAATTAAAGTATGATTCAATTTAAACGTAATGTGTTGTTTGAAGTTCAAGTCTGTAAACAGTTATTGTATTCTGAGTTTTCAATGAAATGGAAACAAACTAATAGACAAGGAGAAACTGATGCACAGTTTTTATTTTATTTGAGTAGACATATATATGCTTGTATATATGTATATGATCATCTGCACATATTTGTATATATGAAATTGTGCATATTTGTATGTGTATGTGTGTGTTGCTCCTGATTGGTTAAAAAGTCAAGTATTTACCTTTCTCATACTAGAGAACCAAAGCACAGGACTCAAAAAGTTCTAGTATAATTCCTTGCTCACAAGCAAAAGAATGACGTAGTATCATGGACACAGAATAAGGAAACATTTTCTGTATCATTTTATTTTATTACTCTTTTGTTCTCTAATTATTCTAATACTTAAGAGATTGAAGAAGGAAGAAATAAACATCCTAGATAAAATTTTCAATGTTATACTGAGTTATGTAGTATAAGTAGTTAAGAATATAAGTAGTTAGTAGCACAATGAATGAAATCATGACACTAGGACAAGGTTGGAGGGACATGTTAAAAAAAAGAACTGGACCTCAGTACTTGCAATCAGAATGTCATAGGAGAGCTGAATATTAATTTTTGGATACTAAATTGCTATGAAATGTATATGAAGAAAAGGCATTTATGGATATCGAAGCATACTTTACTCAGTTCCATGATAATAATTCTGAAGGATATGAAGATATATCTTGTATTTCCTGTATGATTTGGTGGAGCTGGTCCTAAAATAATATCCTTGGCTGTAAACAAGCACCGAGTTTACACTTCTGTTCATTTGCCTATCATTTGGTTCCGTTTTGCTAAAAAACTTGGAATAAAAAACTACTCACAAATTTGTACTAATTTGCAATATACTTAATTTACATAACCAGATTAAAAGATAGTTAAACATTCTTGACAAAATATATAGTCTTTGACATTTTAGTCTCCTCAATTTTTAGTTTCTAGTAGAGGACAAACATTAATTTTTATGAGTACAGATAGAATATAAATATGAAAATTTCTGTTTACATTAATTAAGATCATATGGAAAAGTAATTAGTAAATAATAGGACCAAACATTTTCTATGGGACAGCGTGATCATATTTTAAAAGCAATATTTGACAGTTTGTCTTTTAGGAAACAAATCATTTAGGGGTAAGGTGAAAATTCCATTTTATCTCCAATTAATGAGTCTCTCTTGAGTGCTTATCTTTAATTATATAAGGGCACTACTGGTCATAACTAAAATATCTACATCATCCTATTTATCATGTGGTAACCAATTTAACTAATGGAACCTATTTTAAAGTATAAAAGTAGCAACTCAATGGAAAGGATCTCTAAGAAGATAGATGAAATAAAACATCTCTACAGTCAGCTGCCTGAAAATGACTTTTTAATTAAATGCTTTCTGACTACCCTTGGAGTATGATTGCCTAGATAACAGAAATTACTGGTCCAGGTTATGCACCAGTTTAAGGCATATTATCACATTACCTGTAGTGATTAATTCCAATGTCTCCCAAGTGTTCTATCCTAATATTAGTTATTGCCAGTTTGATCATGTATAATAAATCAGGCAATTTCTTATCCACATCTATTCTTTTCAACTGTAGTATGATACTTTCTTGTAAAAAAAAATTGTAGAATCCTCATAATCTTTATTTGGAAAGCCTCAGTATCATGCCTGAGAAATCTACTTTCAAGTTATTAATCAGAAGAGTCAAAAAGTAACTGAGTTTCTCTTGCTGAAGATACTATACATTTCACACCAGTGTTTGGCAAATTGATAAAGAACTGGTCTCGAATCCTACTCTTGGAATACTACCACTTATATGAAGTTGCCATTTAAAAGGCTGTAGTACAAACAATTGTACTATGTAGCCAAGACACCAATGGACCTTAACAAAATGTTCAATTTCTCATGCACAGTGAAGGAACTCCTGTCTAGGGAATAGTGTTATGTTTGGTGGGCTGGCTTCCTATAACAGTTAACATGTTTAAGACAATCAGTTCAGATATAGATACAGGCCAACTAAATATACCAAATCCATCTTGGAGATTTCTCTTCGCCAGTAATTCTTAATTCTGTCCTGTGTTATCTATCAAGGTATCTTTAATAGGTATATCCTTGTGTTTCTAAGTAGATACCCTGTTACTTAGTCATTAATTTTTTCAGGCTCATTTTTGCCTGGAAAACCAACAAATAAAATATAGGATAACACAAGCACATAAGTGTTAAAATATTCCTTCATTTTGTCTAGCATTTAAAATATTCATTATTCTCACAGTAAGATATAATGACTTACTAATTATGTGATGTTTAAAAACAAAAACTGGATGCATGGCTTCCGCTAACAGGAAGTATAGAGATTTGGATGCCCATGTGAATTCACTTTCTTTATTTGGTAGTCCTCTATCTCACAGAATGGTGTCACTGGCACTAAGATTGTCTTTCTGCCACCAATAATCTATCTAAATATTTGTCATAGGTATATACAATAATTTATTTCCATGATGGGTTTAAGTCTCATGAAGATAACAACAGAGTTGATACTCATGTTTGAGAGTGAACAATTTCAGAAGACCTATGAGGGTGTTACAAGCTGGTAATCACCTCTGTTACTTTAAGATCAAATTACCGGGACTCATACTATCCAATAAAGTTTTGCCTATTGTATCAAAGAAACGTTTTAAATTTCTCACTATGTTACCAGGTAAAAAGGACAGCAAGTTGTCAAAACTGTATTCTAAGTGGATTAATACTGTTTGTGATACCTCTATCACATGAATAAAAAGACATAGATTCAGCATTCATATTTTCTGGCCTTATTGTAAAAGTTGAACCATGGTTGCTTTTTTATATGATGGGTATATTTTGTAGTATCCAGATATCTGAGAATATATGCCCTTTTCCAAATATTCCTTGTTTGCCTATCCACTGTTGCTTAGTTAAGATAACTTGATAAGTAGCATTGGGTCTGAAAATATCTTCCAATATGAACAATCCAATGCATCTTCATTGGATTGTTGCAAGAGCATTGCTCAGAAGTAATCTTTATCATAGTGAGATATAAGTTACAAAACAAGGCAATTTTATACAACATTCTTCAACAGTTCACTATTTTTATGAGACTGCTGTGTATATGCAAAGAGTTAAATATAGTTTCTCTCCTGTTCATCTGACTTACATCAATTGATTCATTACCTAGAAGTAAGAACACAGAGATAGAACATATTTCTGTCCTTCCCAAATGAGATCAGGAATAGAGGTCTATGAAAGATTAAGCATGCATACAAAGAGATCCATAATTATTCTGCATGGGTTAGTAATATGCTTCTGTGTCTTGCAAGCTGAATTTCTACAAAGAAGCAAAATTTAAGCTGGAGTCTGATTCTGTTAGTTCTGTACTTTGTTGGAGTTTATTATATTTCTTTATCTTATTGTTCCATTCTAAGATACTATGTCCAGATCTGGCTCACTGCCAAGCTTTACATTGTGTGAAAAAATATCAACTTGCAAAATATTCTTTGTATTGGGTTCTTATATTTTAAAGTTAATATTTTGATCAAGTTCTGAGTACTATTATATGAACAGATTTGTTTTATACCTTATTTGCACATATCTTTATTGTGAATCCAATAGACACAGACAAGTAAAAATTCTAAATTAGAAAAGGAGAAGTATCATGGGGTTTTTGAAGTACCATCTAGGCATATTGCCGTCACAGTGTTAAAACAATATGAGCAAATAAAGCACATAACAAATGTGTGTGGAAGCCAGGATAAAATTCATCATTGTCTGTATTAATAAAAAGATTAAATATCTTTGAAAAATTCAGTTCCATAATCTTTTTAAATGCATCCTGAAAATAAGAATACATCACTGCCTGAGTCCCATAAAATATGGAAAGCAGTGCTATGATAGCATTATACACAGTGACCACATCCAACTTTTCAATATGAGCACTGAGGGACCAAAACACAGAGAATTCCTGAATATCCCTTGGGTTTCCATAGTCAGTTCTGTCTGGTGCATCTTATTTTATTATTTGCTGTTTGCCAATCCACCTATCCTGTTCTTTCAGGATTCAGTCTTATTCCTCAATTACATAGACCTATGCCTCAGTATCTGGGCTCTATAGTGTGGCTTGTAGGAATTTCGGCCCTATCTAATTGAACTCAATTTTCTAACTCAAGTATGGAATCAGAGTGTTAATACTAGTCATCGTTAATTAAAATTAGAATAACAGCAAATTGTGAATTAAAATAACCATTTTATGAAGGGAAATTACTATTATTTAGCAAATTGCAGCCAGCATGACTAAATTTATAAATTTATTGTTGCTCGACGGATACTAACAGTATCGAAAAGCATAAACATGGCATATTATGCTTCTGACATGTGGGACTAATGATAGCTAGGAAATCATGATCAAGAAGACATTGAATGCTGTAGCCTTAGATACAAAATAGTTTGACTTATTGTTATTTATTTTGAGCAACAAGCAACTATCAGCAACTTCTAACTCTGATTTTATATCTTTCTGAGTTTTGACATAATTCTTGGAAAGTAAGCTAAACTTCAAAAAGATCAAAAGTTTTAAATATTAGGACACATGGAATATTTAATTTAAAATCCATTATGCTGTGTCCTGTTAGTATGATAATCCTTCTAATGAGAGTTGGTAAATGTGTTTATTCATAACTTTATTTTTGTTAGGTCCAAAAGGAACATTTCAGAGTACCTTAAAGAGGGGTGGGCTCACTGAATGGGTCCAAAATGACAGCTCTGATTCTTGTCAACCTGCACTATGGGTCTACCAGCAGATAGATAGCAGCTCACATTTATCCTTCCCTAGAAATCTGCAGATATCTTTGTCTACCAGAAAGAGCCCCATCCCTGTTGAGTTGTCTGTGTTGTATATTCCAAGCCTGGAAGCCTCTTCTCTGCCATTGTAAACTTCCAGGCTGCTCTGCTTCATAAAATTTCCTCCCAGACCTCACATCTGTAGTTTTTTCTATAGGACCCTATAAGTTTTTCTCTTCTCCCAAGAGAGGTAGCCTGGCCTTAATCAGATTTCTCTCCTCTCTGAGCCGGAGAGGCAGACACTGTGGCCTTGGAATTCCCCAAAGGCCTGGGCAATCTCTTTCATATCTATAATAAAAAAACTCCTTTCCAACCTTGGATCTGTCAGTTCAATAGGTGGCTTCCCTGTGGTCTTCCTTGCACCTTCTTTCAGAGATTATAAATGGTATTGCTGCATGTTTCAGAGTGAAGCAGTGCAACTTAAATAACTGTTTATATTTATGTTTATTTGCATCAGCATATATTTTATATTCCTTTAAATGTTAAATGCTATCTCATGCAAACATTGTGGGCATTTTTGTATAACTTTTAAATGAAGTATTTTAATTTTGTTTTCTTGGTCTTTTTTTTGTCTCTCAGCCTTCCCTTTCTCCACTCCTCCCAGTTCCCTGCAATCTTCAATTTCCCCAAAATCCATTGCTCTTCCATTTCCCTTCAGAAAAGGGTAGGCATCCCTGTACTATCAACAAAATATGACATGACAAGATACAATAAGACTTGGCACAAACCCTCCTATCCTATTCTATTCTAGTTTATCCTATCCTGTCCTGTCCTATCCTATCCTATCCTATCCTATCCTATCCTATCCTATCCTATCCTATCCTATCCTATCCTACCCTACCCTACCCTACCCTACCCTACCCTACCCTACCCTACCCTACCCTACCCTACCCTGTCCTATCCTACCCTGTCCTATCCTGTCCTATTCTGTCCTGTCCTATCCTACCCTGTCCTATCCTATCCTATCCTATCCTATCCTATCCTATCCTATCCTATCCTATCCTATCCTATCCTATCCTATCCTATCTTATCCTATCCTATCCTATTATATCAAGGTTGGACAGGGCATGCCAGTAAGACAAAAAAGATACCAGGAGCAAGCAAATGTCTATCCAACTGTTAGAAGTCACACAAAAACCCGAAGCTAAAAAATATCACAGCATATATGCAGAAGGCCTACATGCAGACCCATGCAGACTCAGTCTCTGGGAGCCCCTATGAGCCCTGTTTTATAAGAGGAGTGAATCAGAGCGTTCTGCGTAGCAGCTCACAATGGCCTACACATGTGCAAGAAGACACCTTAGCATATACTAACTCTGGAACATTCCTGATGACTGGAGATGACCAAAGACAGAGCATGTGACATGATGGGGCAGCCAATGTGCTGGTGCCAGCTCTGCCAGACAAGCAGTCCCAAAGACCTCTGGGACAGGGCAGGGAGGGTGGGGGGGGCTAAGGGCTAGGACAACACTGCTTAATTGGTTTTAGTTAGTTAGTTGGCCATATTCTTCTAGTGTCTCAAGCCCTCTTGTACCTACCCTCATTTTGCTGCCTCTTCCTGGAGTTCCCAGAGCTCTGCTTAATGTTTTGTTGTGGGTCTCTCTATTCTCTCCTATCAGCAGCTGGAAGAAACCTCTCTAATGATGGTTGTGTTAGTATTTGAAACATATAGACTCTGTTAGGTAGATGAACATTGTGAATGTATGTGTGCCTACCAGAGTGCTTTGCATGATGGTTAGTTTAATTTTTGGACATAGATAGAATTGTTAGGAAGGGAGTGGTAATGAGGAAATATTGAGATTACTCCTTCTTCCTGAGGGTGACTTCTGAGATTTGTAACTTCTCACATACATTATACCCTAACTGAAATTTCCATTCCATCCACTCCTCATATTCCCAACCCCCAACCTCATGCCTTCTGTATAAACCCTGATCCTCCTTTGAAAAATGAGCAAGTCTCTCAGTGATATCAACTGAACATGGCATAACACATTAAAATAAGACTAGGCACAATAATAAGACTAGGCTGAACAAGGCTATCCAGTAGGAGAAAAAAAGGACCCCAAGAGCAGGTAAATGTATCAGAGTTGCCCCATTCCCTCTGATAAGAGACCCACTCAAACATCAAGCTATACAATCAAAATATATCTCATTCTTAAATTATATTATTAATGAAACCAATAACTCCATAGGGAACTGTGTTTTCCCCAGGAACATGTGTGAATACTCACATTACAGCAACAGTTTCTCTGGAGGATTGTCTAAGTTATATTGAGTAGAAAGATTATAATTTCTAGTTTAATAACCTATATATTGACATTTTGGGGGTCCTTTTTGTTATTTTTTTGAAAAAGGCATCCTGAATATAAATTTGTGAAGAAACTTAAGGAAAAATGAAGTAAATATAAATAAATGAATATATATATATATATATATATATATATATATATGTGTGTGTGTGTGTGTGTGTGTGTGTGTGTGTGTGAGAGAGAGAGAGAGAGAGAGAGAGAGAGAGAGAGAGAGAGAGAATGTGTAAATAGTGATAAAGTAGGTGGTGCCATCTCCAAGGTTTGGGTCATCTATTATGTAAAAAGAAACTTAGAACTTGTGCTGAACTTTAAAAAACATATGCCTTATGTTTTTGCTCTCTGTTCTTACATGTGGGTGTAACTACTTTGGTTTGCAATAGTGTGATTTCCTTGCTGTGATGGTGTGAAGGTCCAAAGATCACTGAAGAAAGACTTCAGACTCAGATAGCATGCAAAAACAAAGAGTATTTTTTCAGCAAAAACAACTAGCATGTGAGGGTCAACCATTCTTTAAATGGTGATCCCCAGATAAAGTCATGCAAGCTTTCTTATAGAGAACTGCGGGAAATCTCTAGAAGGACTGGGTAACCTAAAATTTCATTGGTGGATACTAGGGGGTTATAGGTGGTCAGTGGTCTACATTCCTATGTCATGAGGTTTCAGTCACATCTGGTCAGCAGTCTGTATTCCAATGTCAGGAGCATTCAACCATGTGATGAAAAAGGACTGCCCAGCACAGATGGCCCATTCTGAGATAAAATATTTCCTCATTTTTGTGGTTGTCCACAGACTGTTCTTTGGGAGGGGATTTTATGATCTTGTTCTGGATTTGATTGTCTGTTCTTAGAGCTGGCATCTTATGACCTACTTTCTGGTATCTATGGTCTATTCCTGAAGCTGATACCTTAACTATTTTTTTTTAAATCAGGCCTGGTTCTTAAATGGAGACAGATGGGGTTAATTTTGACCTTTCAATGGACTGTATCCTCTAATTATGAAATGAAATAAACGCTTTCTTTCCTAAATTGTTTTTGTCAAGATATTTTATTTAGAGCAACAGAAAATTAAATCAGGTAACATTGTTTATCTAAACTGAATATTCTCGTTGATTTTTAGGTTTTCCTGATTCATATTTCCAATATTATTGAGTGCAAATGTTGCAGAATTTGTTTTTAATTTGTACTTTCTATTTTTGTAGATCAAATAAGGACAATTGAATTTTTCATTTAAGCTATTTTGAATAAGTTTAACTTTTACTACAAATTTTCTTTATGATGGTTGTAAGGTTTAGAGTCCATTTGTGATTATAGTATTTTTTAATCTGTCTTTCTTAAATAAGAATGCTTTGAGAATTTTTCCTAATATTCAATGAGACATGGGATCTTCCAACCTTAAAAATAAGAATAGATACAACCCCCACATTGTGCACTACAAAGTGTTTTGCAAGATCTTTTGGACAGATATCTCCAAACATATCTGGGATAAGCAATAATGAAGAAAACCCATGCAGTAGTTGTGGAAACACCATAATAAAGATAGATTCATTGCACAAAACAGAGAGACAGATTCGTCATAAACAACTTTTATTTTTCTTCCAAGTTGATGGCCTCCCCTTTTGTCTTTAATAATGTCAGCTTTATCCTTGACACCCTGAATCCCTGCTGGGTTACATCATGTTGGCAATTCTACCCCCTGCATCCAAACTCAAGGGAAACAATGCAGGCTTTCAATGGACTAATCAAAGCCACTTCCATGCTCTCTAGGAGGGCAAATTAAGTTGATTATTTTCATTGCTCAAATGCAAATGCTGTTGCTGTAAAAATCCAAGATGCACAGCTTAGGTTGTATTCAGTCAAATTTTAATATACACTTGAGGAAAATCCACATAGTAATTTGAAGTTTACTGATAATTATGGTGAACTGTATCATTAAATTTTAGTGTGTTGCCATTAAAAGCTGTAGCAGAAAACTTCAGATAACTTTTGAATATTTTAATTGTAATAGCTATTTCTCATAGTTTTTGAACACACAGAGTTGAAGAATTAATGGAATAAGAAACACGTTTTAAAACAAAAGTTTATCTTTTGCATGCCTTTATTTTTCAAGTAACTCATATACATCTATATAATAGGATGTTAGAGATTAAATTATAAATGTTAATTGTATATTAATAGCTTTATACTTCATAATCTAGTTGCACTTAAAGCAGAATGCTAATAGGTAAAGAGATTTAAACATCCATGTATAGGAAACCATTAAAAATGATTGTCAAGATCCTATCCACATGTTTCACACAAAAAATTATAAAGTAAAAACAATTTAATTGTGTGAATAATATTTTCTTACAATATGCAAAGGTTGATCTCAAAACCTATGATCAAAAAAAAAAAAAAATTAAAGGAGTTGCCAGTAACCCATGAAGACAAATAGAGCATTTACTTAACAAGTGAAAAATTTTAAGACATTCTAAATTTTGTGTGGATATGGAATTTTAATAAAAGAACCATAACTTCCATTGAACTCTCCATAGGGCTGATGAACTCATGAGACTGTCAGTGATCTGGGAAGTTTAGAATGTTGCAGGTCCTGAGCATAACGAAAATTTACATTGGCTTATATTCAGTCCCTAAATAGACATGTTAAGTCTTTCAATGCCTATTTTTAATGATGGTTCTTAATTGTTTTACCATCCCTTGTAGCCCACTACCCACCCGAAGTGTGGAAAATAAAGTTTACCAGGAAGTGGACCTGCTTAGATTAGGTTCTTTGGAGTGAATCTTGTTTGTGTTGTCTGGAAATCAGCAGTTCAGTTAACAGGTTAGCATCAACAGCTCGAAAGCAAACACTTCATGGATACAACAGCAGTCCAGTTTGGTAGAGTCAGAACAGCAAACACAAATCAGCAGCAGTAGCATGATGTAACAGAGACAGCCAGGACTGAGCTTAGCAAAGTCAGGAGGAAGAACTTGGGAGGAACACCAGGAAAAGTTCTTGGCTGCTCCTCTCTCAGTGAAGACAAGATAAGCAAAGACAAGAGACCAACAAGCTTTGCACAGCTACTTCTATAAGCAAGCCAAGCTCAGCTCCCTCCACTGTCCATCAAATCCTACTTATACTCCCCCCAAACATCATGTGTCCCCCATGGGTCTTAGTTCAGCATATGAGTCTGACTCAGCTTACATCACTCTGCCAATCAGCCCCAGTCTGAAGAAGTGGCAAAAAATGCCCTGACACATTGTGACCTGAACGTTTTTGGTACATTTCTCTCTATGGAGTCCTGACATGTGGAGTTCAACTATGCAATGAAAGGCCTATCAGTACATGCCTGTGGTTAGTGAAGAATCCTTCCCTCATGGGTCCGTTCACATGCTTGTTTAGAGAACACCCTTTTCCTTTGTCTGCTTCAGTAAAACATTCCTTCAGGAGTCTGCCTTAGCTTGTCACCTGTGTCACTTCTAGAAAACACTCCTTCATATGTTTGCCCCAACAAAACACTATCCAATACAACTGACTTTCCAAAGAACCCTTAAGTTTCCACTTCAGATATGTCTTGTTTATGTAGGACACATCCTAAGCAGACATGTCCAAGTCTTGCCAAACATCCTTTGACTAATAGATGAACTCTTTGGAAACATATTAATAGCAAAATCATCCAAAAGACTCAGAGTCCTAGCAGTATCTGGGGCCCATAGCTGAAGATCATTTTCCAATTTTTGCTCTAAGTTATTTACCTAAAGATTCCACTAAAATATTGGAAAACCTGAAAAATCAAGGAACTTTTCTAATATTTTGGTGGAAATACTAGATTACAACAAAGGGTTAGGGTTTCTGAGCATTATGGCCCAGACTCATTGAGTCATTGCTTGCTTTATTCTGTTACTATAAAAACTCTCTCAAACTGCTAACCTTTTGAAAAATGAAAGCTGAGGCAATCTAAATATATGTTTTTGAAGGACAACATAAAGCCCATTTGTCTCCATTGAAGGATTAGTCCAGATTTTGAAAAGAAGACCACAAGTATCAGAAACTAAGCCATTAGACAACAAATTTATGAACAGTCTATAAAATCCAAAAACAAGGTTATAAAGCCCCCTTCTGAAGAACAGCCTGGGGATAACCACAAAAATGGAGAAATACCTTCCATTTGTGCTGGGCAGCTCTATCTCATCCTATGGTTAAACATTCATTCTATAGGAGTGCACACCACTGATCACCTATGATCCCATAGCACCTACCAATGGAATTTTAGATTACTTAATTCTTCTAGAGGGTTCTCCCAGTTCTCTATAAGTAGGACTGAGTGTCTTTGTCTAGGGTTGCCATTTAAAAAAATGGCTGATCCCCCACATACTTGTTGTTTCTACAGAATAAACACTCTGTCTTTGAACATTATCTGAGTCTGAGAACTTATACTTCAGTGATTTTCAGACCCTTACATTTCTGGGTCATGTTCACTCATATTTTCTTTCAGAACAAACAATCTCTTATTCTCCCAAGGTGAACTGTGGTTTTAGTCACAATGAACAGAACAATAAGTTTCACCAAGTAGTGACTGAAAGTTGTCCTTCCTAGGCATTTATCCCCTCCCATACGCCTCTAAATTTTTCTACTAAGAAGAATGATTTCAGTTTAAAACATCATCAGGTTATGTACTAAATGCAAAAATAAATCCATTTGGGGGTTTCGTGGAATGATTAGACTATATATATGTGTATATATATATATATATATATATATATATATATATATATATATATATGCATTCTATATAAATTAGTGGATGAATCCCTTGGAGGATTCATAATAAGAAGGCTTTGCTGGGAGTGTGTCATTCGAGGAAGTCCTTTTCAGTGGTATGTCCTAGAAGCACAAACCTTGTTCCCTGTGCTTCTTCCTCTGCAGCTGTCAATCAACATGAAGTGAAAAACATCCTTGCCCACACACTTCTCCCAGGATGCCTTGCCTCACTTCAGACTGAAACATTTCAGAGCCTGCTGTCTGGAATGCATTATAAGATCTCACCTCAAACTAAATCCTTCTACTCCTAAGATATTTATTCAAGTATTTAACCACAGGGAAAAGAAACTTACCTACATGACTTTGACACTGTATTTGTTACTTTTCTGGTTGGTCAATTAAGTAACTAACAAAAGCAACCTAAAGAAAGGGTTTATTTGGGCTCATAACCTTCACATCCACGGTTGTCATAGAAATGAACATTCTCATTATATTAAATATTTAAATCAGCATTAGTAACACCCAATCATAGGTATTCTAGTAAGATTATTTAACTATAGCAGAAGTTTGTTTCTACAGAAATATCCACTTGATCTATATATTTATTATTTCTTTTATTTTTGTGCGTTTAATTTAGCAAAATAAATCATAATTACATATAATTTGTTAAATCTCAAAAGAGAAAGTATTGCCACGCTGAAATATTCTATTATGTTTATTCTCCTTCTTTCTCTTCTATAATCTGTTAATGTCTTTCATTAGTGTTTTTAAATAACATATAATATGCATAAGAGACTTTTGACTATGAGTATGTATGTGTTGAACCATTGTGTGCCTGATAAGAGTGTGGCCAGAAGAAGTTGTTGGATACATGGAATTAGAATTACATTTGTTTGTGAGCTACCAAGTAGGTAGGTAGCTACCATGTTGCATGTGTGTCCACTATCACAACACCCAATGGTCTTGACTGATTAGTTGCCTCACATGCTCCTTATTTTGCCTTTTTGAGTGTATGCCTTTATACCATCTCACAGGATATGCATAATTCAGAAATATCTTTGGAAACTTGCCTTCATGTGATATAAACTCTTGGCCCATTTCAGTGTGTGCTTTATACTTCATATCTGAAACAGTAATTTAATCATAGTGCCTAAATTTTGCCCTTTATTGAGGCTGTCTTCTCCAGATGTCAGACAGAGAAGCGAACTATAGAGATGACAATGAAAATCCAGTTAAATTTTCTTCATCTATCTGGATCAAGACTTCTGCAGTGTCTGATGCCAGGTGGTTCATTTTCAACAAATTCAAACAAAGCACAATTTGGAAAAATAATTCTGATATAATACAATGCCTGGAACACAAAGAGGTATAATTACATCAACACTCCACTCATAGTACATGCATTTCCTCTGAGAAAATGGATTCTAGAGATAGGGCAACCTGAGTCCCACATGTTAAGGGATAGAGAAAGAGTCTGGCCTAGTCTAGAACATACAGATACCGTAGAGGTTTATTGGGTTGTTATCTACTTTTGTAGCTTGTTCTAGAAGTTTGGGGGAGCTTCCAGCTATCCAGATAGTATAAGAGCCATAGAACATATAGATACCTCTAATTCTGGTTGTGGGAGTTTAGGAAGGCATTGGCCCTGGTAGTTTTCATTATTAGGCACTTCTGGGGCACTAAAAGACAGCCTGAGAAGAGTCACTCAGGCTGGGTGAGAACACATGCTGTGGTTGAGGTTGGAGTTTACAAACTCCAAAGCAGAGAAACACCTTTGGAAAACACAAGTAGTTGAGAATGAAGGGTACCCTTGAAGAAGGCTAGCAATGGGGGAAGGGGGATCTCTAGCTTACCCCAGGGGTGAGTGTCCAGAGTGCAGAGGGGCCTTCTGTAGGAGACTTAGGCAGCTTGGCACTGTATGAGGAAGGCTGCACTCCAAGGTAATTCTTGATGAAATATACAAACTTTCCTTGCTTAAACTAATTATTCATAGTGGAAAACTGATACATACAACCTACTCAGGGTGGACCAGATACTAAATATCTTTTTCAGGAAGGAATGTTCAAGAAGTGAAGCTAACTGGATAAACCCTTTGGTGCCCATCCTTCTAGATACCTCATTAGCATGGAGAACTCTGTGTTCTATTACATGACCAGTTGTCAAGATCATCACTTATGGTGTCGTCGTCATGTGCTCCAGGTAAGGAAATGTTTTGAGGTTAGATGAAATGCCTACAGTTCTCAGATATTCGAATTACTATGGTATCTAAATCCACTCAACCTTCCCAGGTTATGTCTGGTGACATGGATCTATTTGCACCAAAGTTACCTGGACCAAGAGAATTTTACCTACGTTTCTTTCTTCTTCTTCTTCTTCTTTTTTTAAAATAATTCCCACAGCATATAAATGTTTTAGTGGAACTGTTGATCTCATTTTGTGTTCTGTCTCATGTATGTTGTGTCTGAACTGCCATGGCCAGGTGTTGTTCTACCTTTCCAAGTGAGTATGAGCCATTCCTCCCCATAGCAACATGTCTGTGACTGCCATTTCCCATTAATGCAAGAAACTGGTACTTCATTAGTGCACACAAAAGTAAAATTTATACCCCCATTCATTTAATTTCTTCACATAGTTAGGAACCCCTAAGTAACTTAGATGAAAGTTATACATATCAAACTATAATGTTTGTAATTTTATACTAAAATATTAACTAGTAAATTGTAATTCATATTAGAACATTTGCCAAAAAATAAAACGATTTCTCACTTTTATGTGATAAATGTCATTCTAATCAGTAATTTTGTCCTTATACTTATACAACATACTGTTCTTTGTGAATTTAATTTAGTTTGTAAGATATGTATGGGTCAATGAGTAATTTAATATTTTAGCTACATTTACACATTTAATTTTTTAAATAGCTACTAGTTAACTTCTGTAAACATTAATTATCTGTATTATTTGTTTGTGTTAAGACAATGTGACTTAAATTTGCTAAGTTTAATCAAAAAGTTTATTTTTATTTATAATAATAGAGAGGACATTACACAATGATGACAGGATTATATCCATTCCATCTTGGTGAACCAACCAATGAATCTTTGAGACAATTTACAAGAAAAATAAAAATAAAAAATAAAATAGAGAAAATAATCAAAGTGTGCAGCATCACGAAGAGAGGCTTCTTGTACAATTAAATGATAGCCATAACAGCAAAGAATCTTCTACACATTCCTCCATTTATTTGTGGCTACATATAATCCTGGCATATATACTTTTCGAGACATATAAGATTCTCTGTAATAACATGGTAAGAAGTCATGTATCAGGAGTATATGACATGGTCATGATTCCTAGTTTATTAAACAACAATGATCATGTTCAATCTGGAAGCAGCGGCTACACAACATTCTACCAATTTTTCCAACTCTGTTTTTCTGTTCTCTGTTTCATGATGTTGCTTGATTATTTCAAGGGAGAGACAGAAGCTTGAATAGTTTCTTCCAGGTATCATCATTGGGTCAACACTCCAAAGCAATTGTATAAGCAACCACAGCAGACCCTTATAGTCAGAAGTGTCAGAGCTATGAGTCCTCTCAGTTATTACCAACCAGACAAAAATTAGATAATAATTAACAAAGGTAGGAATTTATCCTTACAAATATTTATTACTAAGACTATTTTTATTAATCATTTTATTCATTTACATTTCAAATGGTATCTCCCATTCCAGTTACCCCTCTACAACCCTCCCATTCCATCCCCCTGTCTTTACCCAAAAGTATGCCATAATTTTACCAGACATCCATGAGCATGGGTAATTTTCATAGCTATTCTTGTGTTCCTAGGACAAAAATCATAACCCAAAACTTATTTTTTAAACTAATTGAGGCTTATAGTATTAGATGATATCCAAATAAATGCACAGAAGAAAAAGCACTGGAAATGGCATCACTCTTTTGAAATCTTGATGTCAACCCAAGCGACACACTTCCTCCAATATAGTCACACCTCCTCATCTTTCCCAAAGATTACACAAACTGGGAACCTCATGCATATGAGCCTATGGGGTGTTCTTTTCAAACTACCACAACAGTGTAATGGTAAACATGAATCGTCAACTCAATAGAATGACCTGAGACAAATACATAGGTAGTTCTATGAGAAGTTTTGTATATTAGTTTGATTGAAATGGGAAGATCCAAATTAATTGTGGGTGGTACCAATCCTTATGCGAGAATCCTACCTTATGAAGGAGAGAAAGGATATTTTGTACTCTAGTATTCATCTATGTTGGCATTCTAGCAGCAGATACAAACAGATTTCAAAAAATAAGCATTATATTTATTGACAAATGAAAGTCTTTTACAATATTTATTCCATTTTAGTAAGTGGGAGTGATTTTATATATGGTTTTCCATGATGCTCATTTTATTACTTTTCAAGTTTATTAAAAAAATGCTACAAAATCAAAAGTGTACATGTTTTAATAGTATAGGTGGTGATTAACCTCTCATTTCTTTAAAACTTGCATTGATTTCCCTCTTTTAAATCTTTAAATTAAAAGTTTTAATTTATTTATTAAGGATTAATAAGTACATTTACTATTAGATATGAAAGCAATTTGAATAGTCTTTGCTTCCATTGTAAAGTCTTTTGGAAATAGTGTGAATGAATCCCTTGGAAATTTTGCTATATGTTGCAAATTTTTTATTTTTGTATTTTTTCTTTTTTATTCTATATTTTTGTTTACATTCCACAGGCTTTCATGTTGGAAAACATTTTATTTTATATTCATGAGTATTTTGTCTACAAGTAGGTACATTAACCAAGTATATACCTTGTATCCATGGAGGAAAAATGGGGGCATCATAACCTGTAAATCTTCAGTTACAGTTAGTCATGAACCACACTATACACAAAGAACTGATCCTGCATACTCTGAAATTCTCCTGACTGCTGAACCATCTTTCCTGCTCCAGTAAACATTTGAATGTTTGTTTAAAGAGACCATTTCTTTCTACTTGAGTGGAGTTGATCATTGATATAATTTTATAAGGATTTTATCATTTATCTCACCCATAATTTCATTACTTGCTAAACTTTGCAAACTTCCTCTTAATTCATTATGAAGTTTCTGGAAGGGGGAAGAACCAAGCCCTTATAGCTTACTATTTCTTCCTTAAGTTTTTTTTATGACAATAAAAAAACTGAAAATTTCTTTCACTGTTAATAATTTACTTCATTGTATTTCCCAAATCCCTTATTTAACTGTCTACTTTTAGAAACATATTTCTTTTTTTTTATTGTATATATTCTATATTTACAATTCATTTTCCTTTTTCTGGTTCCCCACCCCCAAAGTCCTGGTTCCCACATGTCCTTTTCCCTCCCCCTGCTCCCGCATCCACCCCCTCCCACTTTACTGTTCTTGTACTCTCCCACAATGATGTTTTGGTCCATTCTAGCACCAGTGTCCACTCCTTTCTTAATGACATATAAATACCTTCCCAGGTATATATTCTTACTCCCATAACTGAGTTATTGATGCCTTCTCACCATTGACCGTATAGGTTGTCAATAAACTATAATGAATGGGCTATTTAAAGAGTGATTTTTAGATAGAAGAACTAGTAATGAATTTGGAATTAATAAGTCTTGTAAATAATCTTTTTGAATAATATTTGAATTCACAGAATTACAAATAAAGTTAATGCACACAAGATTAAGGCAAATTGTTACTTAATGGCTTGTATTTTCACATAGAAATAATATTTAAAACTTAACTATATATTTATGTATTCACTTACATAACTTATATTTAAATATTTTATAATCTTTAATAATATAAAAAATTTTGTGGATATTCTTTTCTCTCTGCTCTAGTTATGGTAATACTCTGTATTTGTGATGATTTGGGGATTAAAATAAAATTTATTTAAATTTATTTTATATTAATTTTTTATATTTGCAAAAATGTGAGCTAAATGTTTTATTTTTCCTATTTTTTTAAACTCACATACAAACAGTATTCAGGTTTTAGTATCCCACTGGTAAGTAAAACATCTCTGCTAATATTACTCCATATATTTCACTATTTTAAACTCATATTTCTCTACAATTTTTCTTGATGTGTGGAGGTCAGCTGTGAAAAATGGCATCCCTCATGGGAGCTGCAATTAGGGTTTAAATGGCAATGAGAAAAGCAAAATGTTCTGCCACTTCGTATTCTGTCCTTACATCATTGCAGAAAAACAATTGGAAAGTGTGTATGGGGAGGAAATGATACTTCCTAGTGAGAAGACCATTTTTGATAGGTAGAATGACTGTAGTCAAGAGTTAAATGCTCTGCCCCAAGATTTGGCTTATCAATTTTCTAGCGTAGAGCATTCATACAAAGTGTGAGAGCGGTAGGGGATCATCAGCCTAATGTCTGGTTAGGAAATGTTTGACAGTGCTGTTGTGGCATGTGGAAATCAATGACTGTGACAAAGAAGGCAAAGAATAAAACTAGAAAGGTCAGAAAAGCAACTGTGAACACTAAAGCCTAGGCTAGTCAGTGAATGAGCACGACGTCTTTAAGAAATTTGGAAAGCACTTCTCAATCTTGAGTGTCCTCACATTTACTTTGTAACAGACATTTCACACACACACACACACACACACACACACACACAAATGAGGTTATTTTCACAGAAGATTATTAAAGGTAGTATTCACAATGCTCCTACTTCTAATTGTCCTGAAATGCTTAAAACACATAATCTTTCACAAGAGTTGTTACTGGCAAAGGGACTGATAAAATATCAGTCTGATTTTTTTAATGTTGGTTTTATTTTGAACATTTATGAAATCATAAAAAATGTACTTCATCACTGTGACATTTGTAGGTTAAAAACATATGTATCAATGGTTGTAGCCAAACTCAGATCTAAAATACTTAAAAAATAATAATCTCTTAAAGCATAAAATATGAGGAGTATTTTCTTTTATTGCTATTATCTTTAATTAGTATGTTACAATAGACATTTTTGTAGTTTTGGGTACCTTTATTTACATACTTTACAGGGAATATGTGGTATGCTCTCCTAGGATATATACAAATATTCCCATGCAGTTTTGTACAAATCACTTGAACATTCTAGGGTTTTCACATCTGCACCAATTCTTCACACTAAAATTATGAGGGTGAAACTAAACAGAGATTCAGATCCTCATGTAGTTAATTCTCTACATGTTATTTGACTTTCAGACTCTATATAGACCAACTTAAAAAAGAAAGGAAAAGGAAAGAAATACTCTTGTTGTAATCAAGGCTCCTTCTCAGTAATACAGGAAATTATCATTTAATGGTTCATAAATTAAAAAAAATTGCTTATTTTTACCTTTGCTTGTCCTGCTAAGGGAAGGCAATTTATAAAATGTCACCTTGAAAATGAAAGTTTTCCAGACACTGAAGCAAACTTGTTGTTATCTGCTGCATGAGATGATCTGAGATTATTAGAGGCATTGGGAGGTTTTATTGTGATAATGTCAGAATTGTGGAGATAATTTAAAGAAAGCCTAGTGCCTCCTAGAAAGGCAAATTGTATGAAATGTAAATCTTGGTGGCTAGATAGATAGAACTAGATCTGTTACAGACTCATGCTGTTTTTGAAAGTTGAACATAATTAAGTTCCAGGAACATACAATAAGCCACTCAACAACTGCCTGGAAGTTCAGCTCCCTAGGGCTGCAAGCCCTCTGTGGACTTTGTACACACCTGCAGTCATATGCACGCATACAAAGATAGGCATGGAAAAATAAATATTTTAAAACAGTAATCCTTGTGTGCCTTGTCTACCTCTGATGGCTTATGTTCTAGACTCTTGTCTCTGCTGGCAATTCTGGCAAGCCATTCCTGATATCTTATGAGAATAGATGTACTTGTTACCTCACTGGAGCTCAAAGAACCAAGACCCTATCCAATTAACTTCTAACTGACAGATAATTTACAATTCTATGCTACCAGGTTGGCATCTTTAAAGGCTTCTAATACTCATTTCTCTTGAGGTTTGCTCTCTTGCCATGTATTGCAATGCTAAATACTGGGCCCCAAAGCCTGGTTGCATTTAAATTTGTGCTTTTTAAAAATTTCATGCTTATCATTTTTTGTGGTTGTTTTCCATGCTATAAAAAGAAAAACAGGTCAGTACATATTTCCTAATATAATTTAAACTTGTAATGACACTATGCTGAAGCATTAATACCTCTTCCCCATTATACACAGAGTAGAAAAGGGAACAAACTACTCATCCTTTTTGTATCTGTATTTGAAATACTTAGATTGATGCTATGTTCATTCCTTGGAACTATTATCAATATGCCCCATGCTATTAAATATTGTTGGCAATACAAAATTCTAAAATGCCCCATTATATTTAAAGGAAAATAATTATATATGATTAAGATTTATATGTTGAATGTGTATTTAAAACCCTAAATATATGTAGGCTATCACTCTTATTTTAATTACTTACATTTTTATTGGTTATTTTATTTATTTACATCTCAAATGTAAATACAGAGACACCTCTTACTGTTTTGTTCCTCCTGCCTGCAATAAACTTGAATTAGTGTTAATTATAATACTCGCATTTAGGATTTTCTCTCTCTAGTAATATAAAGAATTATAAATAATTAGAGTAATTATAGCAGATAGTTTTAGTAATATTACGGTTTCAACTCAACAATTCACAAGACAATGGCTTCCAATTATTTTGAATATTTCTCAGTCTACTTGTAATCATGTACTCAGTTCCCAAGATTCTGAAGACATTTTGTGTTTTTTAGACCAGTATAAACATACACTCAGGGTATCATAACAGGTCATTCAAAATTGTAAAGAATGAAACATGAAATATTTCCATAAATTGGTTTGGAATTAAAAGAGAAAAACAATATATATTTACAGTTAAAAATTCTGGATCTGAAAGACATAGATAAAGAAATGCACTGTGGATCCATCACAATGTTGGTTATAGTGTAATTATGACAGAAGATTCTAAATTCTTATGTTGACAAGAGTATAACATTGTCAGGGTCAATGGATTTACAATGCTAAGGTACAATTCCAAAATACTTTCCACAGAGTCCACAGATGTAAGACATTATAATATAGATTTACTTAATGCAACACTGAGAAAACTGTGTAAATGTGTAAGTTTTGGCCTTTACACTGGAGAAATTGCTAAAAAGTGTCTTTGAAGTGTTTTTCAAGGGAGAAAGAAACAAACTTTTGGTTTACTGCATTTCATGCAAAACCGTTCCAGAGTCAGAGCATTCACAATTTAAAATGATATGTCAAGTCCCAACACGATATAGCGACTAGGAGTAATGATCCGTATAATCATATTATCAATTTATTTTACAGAAATAAATAGTAATGATACAAATATCAAATGAGGTTTTTATTTCCTTACACACAATTTATTTTTTTAGCCAAGTTTCTTTACAACTAAATGACTTATAAAAGTTATTACAGAAAATAGACTCATAATTCTTGTCTTGAAATTAACTTTAAACATAAAGTTTAGGTATAAGAAAATATGTTGAATTGGATATATTAAAAAATTAATATTAAAGGTCAAATTAATTTTGTAGGAGTCAAAGGGGTCAGGTATACCAGGAGAACATGACTCATAGAATGAACTAAATAGGGCTCATAGAGTCTCACAAAAGAAATCCCTGAGCCTGAATGAGTCTGCTCTGGGTACTATGCAGACATGCTGTGGTTGTTTAGCTTGGGGTTTTTATGGGACTCCTAACAGTGCGAGTGGGGTGTTGCTGAATCTTTTGCCTACTCTTGCGAATTTCACTCCTATTGAATTGCCTCATCCAGCTTTGTTCTAAGGGTTTGTGCCTAGTCTTACCACATCTTGTTATGCTATATTCAGTTGAGGAGCAGTAGATATGTGGGAAGGAAATGTTTAAGAGGAAGGGAACTGAGAGGCCTGGGGTGTGAGGAGGCTAATGTCAGAATGTGTTGTATGAGAAAAGAATTCTGAAAAGAAATGTATTTTAAATTAAATGTGTTATTTTTATTGGTTATTTTATTTATTTACATTTCAAATGTTAACTTCTTTATCAGTTCCCCTTCCACAAACACTCTATCCCCTCTTTCCTCCCTCCTGTCTCCCTAAGGGTGCTCCCAAACCTGCCCACCCACTCCCACCTCAGTGCCCTAGCATTCATTCTCTTAGGCTGTGTCATCAAGCCTCCACCGGACTAAGGGGCTCCCCTCTCATTGATGTCAGATAAGGCAAACCTCTGCTACTAATCACATACTAGACTTAACAAATTAATTTTGTTAAAGAGATATCCACACATTTCAGGCTATAGTTTGGTATACATTACAAAAATGAAGAAAAGAAATAGAATGGCACATATTTTTGAAATTGCATAAAATGTACTTTTTCTTTTGCGTGGGGGGTCAATATCAAACTATGTAGCTCTGATTAACATGGAACTTACTAAATGAGCCTATCCTCTAAAACAAAGAAATATGCCTGCATTATCACTCAAGAACTTAGATTAAAAGACTTAATCACTGCTAATATTCTCTATACATAAATAGCAATAAACTCTCCTCTAATGTTTTATACCCATAGTATATTCCTTGTCTCTGCCCTCCACAGAGAACTATTGTTTTACAGCAGATGATGACTAATACAGAGCCCTACAATTGCCAAAGGTGCAAAGAATAAGATACTAAGTAATTCAAAATCCCCAAATGGAACCCATACACATCTACTTCTCTCAAGCCTTAGAGATGATCTTGAAAGAGGACACAGAAGGATTGTAATATCCAGAGACAGTAGATAACTACAATGAAACAATGTTTTCTGAATACAACAGAGAACATCTGAGCTCACAGGGGCTGTAAATATAATCAAAGGATCTGCACAAAATTAAGCCAAGAAAAGCCAGGCATGAAGGATCAAGGGTAGCCACATGATCCCTCCCCTGCACAAGGAACTATTGGTAAGTGATGCTCTTGGGAGAGGGAAGAGTCAGTTCTTTCAGGTATATGGCTATGCCACAGTAGATGGCTCTTCTTTGATGTTCATACAGCTAGCTCTAAATTGGTTCAGTGGATTTTTAAAAAGAGTGTAAAACTTTGATGGAGTAGCAGAAGCAGACAAGAGAGGTATAGGAGATGAGTTAGAGTTGATTACACATCCTCCATGTGTGTATAAAATTATGAGATAGTAAAAATTTAGTTTGAAATAATTTTGTTTTCAGTTTGACTATTTCATAGATAAGGTAACAACACTGCAATAAGTTCATTAAGATTAACTAATGACAGCGTGAGATTTAAAACACCTATGCCTTGTCTATTATTACAGTTCTCTAAAAAGTACTATTTAGTTGTAATGCAATTTAGAAACAAAGTTTTCAAAAAGACATGTCCTCCAATACAAACAATGTAATACACAAAACATATAAGTACCTAGATGTAGAAATAAAGTGTACACCTGAAATAAAAGATATTAAAATTCACGTTTTCTGAAATGTGCAACAAAAGGACACAAAGACGCAAGGCTGAAAGTACATAACCAAAACAACAAATAATTGACAGCCACAGATTTACATGAAAAAGCTCATGGAAGAAAACCACTGAGGAGAAAATAAAAGAAATATTATAAAGACGTGCATTGTAAATGAGGAACATACTTAAATATCATCTTGAGAAGTAATTCAAAAACTCTATTTAAAGCTGTAACAAGTTTTCAAAAAGCAATTATAGAACAGTACATGCACACCTATTAATACTCCCTTTATGCTGACCATTCAAGTGGGCAGACAGGTTTTAAAGAATTTTCATTTTCTTCATAGTGACTGAGCTTCGCTATTTTTAGCTGAGTGCAGATAATCACCTCTCAGAAATCCAATGCCCAGTGCATTATTTTTCTTCCTTCAGTCTATCATTTGCAAGCTACCTTGAGCCATTCTACAGGGAACAATGTGCATATGATATAACGTACATTTCCATCTTCTGATATAAAGCAGACAATTGTCAAGCATGACAGTGACTTGCAGTTTGGTTTGGAATACACAATTTTGTCTACAGACTGCTTGTCATTGATTACTTTCTAAAATTTGACATTAACAAACAGGCATAAAATGTACAAGAACTATACATTTTGCAAGCATTAGAAATATGCAATCAGATAAAGTAGATGATTTTTAGTATGTCTTGGATTATTTTTTTCTTTTTGTTAATGAAAGTACTAACACACAAAACAAAAACTCATGTACTAGTGAATTTAAAGATCAAAATTTGAAAATAGTCTAAATTCTGAGCATGTTCAACAAAAGTCATGTTCTCTGAAAACCAACTGATGCTTGATTCTAGGTCTATACTGTACTTTATACAACTTTTCACTACCTTAGAAATATATAATACCTTTCCTTTGGAACAAAACTTGTTACTGTAAAACAGTTTTAAATCTTCAGGCATCTGAGTTGAACTTTCTTAAGATTTTCAAATGTTGTAAATGCATACATTGTGACTTGGCCCTCATAGCTATGGTTTTCTTTTTGTTTGTTTTGTTTTGTTTTGTGGTTTCTATACAGTGGAATCTCCCATTGCAAAGAAAAAAATATTGATGTGAGATAAAAACTATACTTGTCTGTGGGTATAAGGAGGGGTGCTTACAAGTTCTTATCAGATATTGCACCACTCACTCCTGCACATAAAACTCAGAGAACTTTGAGAAAGATGGTGTAGAAAAATTGCATAAGCAAATGAGGAAGTTCATTTTAAGTTGTGTCTCCCCATTTTGTCAGAAGCGATATCCATAAAGTCTCATCAACATAACTGATCAAGTATAAACTCAATAGACAACAAGAAAGTTGCCTAAGCCTACTTGGAGGAGCCCAGAATGCCTCAGTCTTTCATAGGGATCGCAGTCAATTCAGAAGAGCTGGGGAAAACCTGAGAAACACACTTTCCCAGGAAGAGTGCAACAGTTGGTTGTCAAGTGTAACTTGTTTGGCACTGGAAACAGTCAGACAAGTAACATTTTCGCAAGTTAGCAGGTGTAAGTGCCTGCAGTTACATCGAATAGGTTACCTGGAAGGGAAGCTGTGAATGTATGGGAAGGTGGCAAAAAGAGATGAAGACCAAGATAACACCTGCTATTTGGTCTCAAAGTTTAATGGAGAACTCCCAATATATATAGGCAAGGGGAAAATTCTGGAAGCTTCTCAGCAGAATCAGTTCAGTTGCTCCACAGGTGGCTAGTGTTTCTCAGGAAACTGCAGGTCCTTGAAGAATAGGCTTCACCTTTGTCTGAGCGCTCCACCCTAGATGGAGGGGATTATGGCTAACTCAGGAGTTCCCACTGAAAGGCTGGGAGAAGAACTTCACATATGGTCGATATCAAGTTCCTGCCAGGTGGCATGGTACCTCAATAAGGCAATCTACAAGCAGGTTATATTTAGGAATATTCACGTATCTACATATAGGTATGCATGCATATGCAGTATCAATTAATGAGAGAAGAAGCCATGATCTTGAAGGAGAGGAGAGGGGTATGTATGAAAATTTAGAGAGAGAAAAGAATAGGGGGATTGTTATAATTGTATTATAATTAAAAATAAAAGAAAACAAAACATCTTCAAATTTTATAAGGTAAAAAAAATTATAGTTAATTTTATATTAATTTCTTCATGTTAAAATACTTGTAGAGTAGGATCTTCATTGAATCTAAGTGGTAGATTAATAGTTCTGTAAATGCATTATTTCTCTATTTAAATTTACTTTGGCTTTTCTTATGTTCTGGAGTCAAATACTTTCTGTAATGTTTAAAATAGTTATATATTATCTATTTTTTGTTTGTTTGTTTTTTTATCATCTATATTCTTTGTTTACATTCCAAAGGCTTTCCCCTTTCCCAGTCACCCCCCACCATATGTCCCATAATTCCTCTCCCCCCCATGCTATTCCCCACTCTTTCCCCCCCTCCCCCCATGATTTCTCTGTTCTGGGTCTACAATACTGGATCCAATCTTTACAGGCCCAGGGTCCTCTCCTTTTTTTCTTCTTGAGAGTCATTTGACTTGCTAATTGTGCCTTGAGTATTTAGGGCTTCTGGGCTCATTAATATCCAATTATCTGTGATTGCATTTCCTGTGTATTCTTTTGTGATTGGGTTAGCTCACTTAGGATGATAGTTTCCAGATCTAACCATTTACCTACAAATTGCATGAATTCATTATTTTTAATTGCTGAGTAGTACTCCATTGTATAAATATACCACATTTTCTGTATCCATTCCTCTTTTGAGGGATATCTGGGCTCCTTCCAATTTCTGGCTATTATAAACAAGGCTGCTATAAACATAGTGGAGCATGTGTCTTTGTTGTATGCAGAGGAATCCTCTGGGTATATGCCCAGGAGTGGTATGCCAGGGTCCTCTGGGAGTGGCATGCCCAATTTTCTGAGGAACTGCCACACTGATTTCCAGAGCGGTTTTACCATTTTGCAATTCCACCAACAGTGGAGGAGTGTTCCTCTTTCTCCACATCCTCGCCAGCACTTGTCTCTCGAGTTTTTAATCTTAGCCATTCTGACTGGAGTGAGGTGGAATCTCAGGGTTGTTTTGATTTGCATTTCCCTGATGACTAATGATGTTGAACATCTCTTAAGGTGTTTCTCGGCCATCCGAATTACTTCTGGTGAAAATTCTTTGTTTAGCTCTGTACCCCATTTTTTGATAGGGATATTTGGTTCTTTGGGGTCTAACTTCTTGAGTTCTTTGTATATATTGGATATTAGCCCTCTGTCGGATGTGGGGTTGGTGAAGATCATTTCCCACATTGTTGGTTGCCGTTTTGTCCTTCTGACAGTGTCCTTTGCCTTACAGAAACTTTGTAATTTTATGAGGTCCCATTTGTCAATTCTTGATCTTAGAGCATAAGCTATTGGTATTCTGTTCAGGAATTTTACCCCTGTGCCCATGTCCTCCAGGGTCTTCCCAAGTTTCTTTTCTAATAGTTTCAGTGTGTCTGGTTTTATGTGGAGGTCCTTGATCCACTTGGAGTTGATCTTAGTAGAAGGAGTTAAGAGTGGGTCAATTCGTATTCTTCTGCATGTTGACCTCCAGTTGAACCAGCACCATTTGTTGAAAAGGCTATCTATTTTCCACTGGATGGTTGTGGCTCCTTTATCAAAGATCAAGTGACCATAAGTCTGTGGGTTCATTTCTGGGTCTTTAATCCTATTCCATTGATCTACCTGCCTGTTGCTGTACCAATACCATGCAGTTTTTAACACAATTGCTTTGTAGTACTGCTTGAGGTCAGGCATATTGATTCCCCCAGAAGTCCTTTTATTGTTGAGAATAGTTTTGGCTATCCTGGGTTTTTTGTTGCTCCAGATGAATTTGAGAATTGCTCTTTCTAGATCTATGAAGAATTGATTTGGGATTTTGATGGGGATTGCACTGAATCAGTAGATTGCTTTTGGCAAGATGGCCATTTTTACTATATGGATCCTGCCAATCCAGGAGCAAGAAATATTTTTCCACCTTCTGTGGTCTTCTTCGATTTCTTTCTTCAGGGACTTGAAGTTCCTGTCATACAGATCTTTCACTTGTTTGCTTAGAGTTATGCCAAGGTACTTTGTTGTTTGTGGCTATTGTGAAGGGTGTTATTTCCCTAACTTCTTTCTCAGCCTGCTTGTCCTTTGAGTACAAGAAGGCTACTGATTTGCTTGAGTTAATTTTATAACCAGCCACTTTGCTGAAGTTGTTTATCAGCTGTAGAAGTTCTCTGGTGGAGTTTTTTGGATCGCTTAAGTAGACTATCATATCATCTGCAAATAATGATACTTTGACTTCTCCCTTTCCAATTTGTATCCCTTTGACTTCCTTATGTTGTCTAATTGCTCTCACTAGAACTTCAAGTACTATATTGAAAAGATATGGAGAGAGAGGGCAGCCTTGTCTAGTCCCTGATTTTAGTGGGATTGCTTCAAGTTTCTTTCCATTTACTTTGATGTGGGCAACTTGTTTTCTGTAGATTGCTTTTACTATGTTTATGTATGGGCCTTGACATCCTGCTCTTTCCAAGACTTTTAGCATGAAAGGATGCTGAATTTTGTCAAATGCTTTTTCAGCATCTAATGAGATGATCATGTGGTTTTTTTCTTTCAGTTTGTTTATGTAGTGGATTACATTGATGGATTTCCTTATATTGAACCATCCCTGGATCCCTGGAATGAAGCCTACTTGATCATGATGAATGATCTTTTTGAGATGCTCTTAGATTCGGTTTGCAAGAATTTTATTTAGTATTTTTGCATCAATATTCATAAGAGAAATTGGCCTGTAGTTCTCTTTCTTTGTTGGATCTTTTTGTGGTTTAGGTATTAGCGTAATTGTGGTTTCGAAGAACGAGTTGGGCAGTGTCCCTTCTGTCTCTATTTTGTGGAATATTTTGAAGAGTATTGGTGTTAAGTCTTCTTTGAAGGTCTGGTAGAATTCTGCGCTAAAACCTTCTGGTCCTGTTCTTTTTTGGTTGGGATGCTTTTTATAACCCCTTTTATTTCTTTTAGGGTTATGGGACTGTTTAGCTGACCTACTTGATGCTGATTTAATTTTGGTATTTGGTATCTGTCTAGGAAATTGTCCATTTCCTCCAGATTCTCCAGTTGTTTTGAGTATAGGCCTTTGTAGTAGGATCTGATGATCTTTTGAATTTCCTCTGTTTCTGTTGTTATATCCCCCTTTTCATTTTTAATTTTGTTAATTTGGATACTATCTCTATGCCCTTTGGTTAGTCTAGCTAAGGGTTTATCTATCTTGTTGATTTTCTCAAAGAACCAGCTATTGGTTTTGTTGATTCTTTGTATGGTTCTATTTGTTTCTGCTTGATTGATTTCAGCCCTTAGTTTGATGATTTCCTCTCTTCTACTCCTCCTGGGTGAGTTAGCTTCTTTTTGTTCCAGGGCCTTCAGGTGTGCTGTTAAGTTGCTAGTGTATGCTCTCTCCAGTTTCTTTTTGGAGGCACTCAGGGCTATGAGTTTTCCTCTTAGCACTGCTTTCATTGTGTCCCAGAGATTTGGGTAGGGCGTACCTTCATTTTCATTGAAGTCTAAAAAGTCTTTGATTTCTTTCTTTATTTCTTCCTTGACCATTGAGAAGAGTATTGTTCAGTTTCCATGTGTATGTGGGCTTTCTGTTGTTCTTCTTGCTATTGAAGACCACTTTTACTCCATAGTGATCTGATAGGAGACATGGGATTAGTTTGGTCTTCTTGTATTTGTTGACATCTGTCTTGTGACCAATTATATGATCAATTTTTGAGAAGGTACCGTGCAGTGCTGAGAAAAAGGTATACTCTTTTGCTTTAGGATGGAATGTTCTATATATATATATCTGTTAAATCCAATTGGTCCAAAGCTTCAATTAGTTTCACTGAATCCCTGTTTAATTTCTGCTTTCCTGATTGGTCCATTGAGGAGAGTGGAGTGTTGAAGTCACCTACAATCATTGTGTTAGGTGCAATATGTGCTTTAAGCTTTAGTAAAGTTTCTTTTATGAATGAGGGTGCCCTTACATTTGGGGCATAGATGTTCAGTATTGAGAATTCTTCTTGGTGGATTTTTCCTTTGACAAGCAGGAAGTGACCTTCTGTGTCTCTTTTGATGACTTTAGGTTGAAAGTCAATTTTATCTGATATTAGAATGGCTACTCTGGCTTGTTTCCTGGGACCATTTGCTTGTTAAACTGTCTTCCAGCCTTTTACTCTAAGGTGGTGTTTGTCTTTGACACTGAGATGTGTTTCCTGTATGCAGCAAAATGTAGGGTCCTGTTTCCGTATCCAGTCTGTTAGTCTGTGTCTTTTGATTGGGGAATTGAGTCCATTGATATTAAGAGATATTAAGGAATAGTAATTATTACTTCCTGACATTTTGGGCATTATTATTATTATTATTTGTATTTGAGTGGTTCTCTTCTTTTGGTTTGGATGAGATGGGGTTTCTATCTTGTTTCTTCTGGGGTGTTGTTTCCCCCCTTGTGTTGGTATTTTTCCCCTATTATCCTTTGTAGGGCTGGGTTTGTAGATAAGTATCTTGCAAATTTGGTTTTGTTGTGGAATATCTTGCTTTCCTCATCTATGGCAATTAAGAGTTTTGCTGGGTATAGTAGTCTTGGCTGAAGTTTGTGTTCTCTTAGGGTCTGCATAAAGTCTGCCCAGGATCTTCTAACTTTCATGGTCTCAGGTGAGAAGTCTGGTGTAATTCTGATAGGTCTTCCTGTATATGTTACTTGTCCTTTTTCTCTTACTGCCTTTAATATTCTTTCTTTGTTTAGTACATTTGGGGTTTTGATTATTATGTGGCGGGAAGTATTTCTGTTCTGTCCAGTCTATTTGGGGTTCTATAGGCTTCTTATACATTCATGGGCATCTCTCTCTTTAGGTTGGGGAAGTTTCCTTCCATAATTTTGTAGAAGATATTTGCTGGCCCTTTAAGTTGTAGATCTTCATTCTCATTCATCCCTATGATCCTTAGGTTTGGTCTTCTCATTGTGTCCTGGATTTCCTGAATGTTTTGGGTTACCAGCTTTTTGCATTTTGCATTTTCTTTAATTGTTGAATCCATGGTTCCTATGGTATCTTCAGCATCTGAGATTCTGTCTTCTATCTCTTGTATTCTATTGTTGATATTTGCATCTATGACTCCTGATTTCTTCCCAAGGTTTTCTATCTCCAACATTGTCTCCCTTTGCGATTGCTTAGTTGTTTCTACTTCTGTTTTTAGATTTTGTATGGTTTTGCTCAGATCTTTCAGTTGCTTGTTTGTGTTTTCCTGTAATTCTTTAAGGGATTTTTGTGTTTCCTCTTTTATGACTTCTACTCGTTGACCCATGTTCTCTTGTATTTCTTTAAGTGATTTTTGTTTCTCCCCCTTATTGGGATTCATTTTTTCCTCTATATTCTCCTGGATTTCTTTAAGTGATTTTTGTGTCTGCCTTGTATGGGCTTCTAGTTTTTGATCTATTTTCTCCTCTATTCCTTTAAGAAATTTATCTAAGTGATCCTCAATCTGCATCTTTACCAGTGATTTTAGATCTGAGTCTTGTTTTTCTGGTGTGTTGAGATATCTGGGATTTAATTGTGTTTGCCTTGTAATGGCTTCTAGCTTTTGATCTATTTTCTCATGTATTACTTTAAGAGATTTATCTAAGTGTTCCTCTATCAGCATCCTGACCAGTGATTTTAGATCTGAGTCTTGTTTTTCTGGTGTTTCAGGGTATCCAACATTTATTGCTGTCGGGGAACTGGGTTCAGATGCCGCCATACTGCCTTGATTTCTGTTAGTAGAGATCTTATGTTTGCCTTTTGCCATCTGGTTAACTCTGGTGTTAGCTGGTCCTGTAGATACTAGCTGGTGCTTGACCCTCCTGTGGGGTCGTAAGGCTATTTCCCAGCGACTGGGATACCTGAACCACTGTCCTGCAGGGCTCTTGCTCACAGATTGCTGACAGGTGGCCTGAGTCCTCCGAGGTCTTAAACTCAGGATATCCCAGGTACTTGGTTCAGCCTGTTGGGCGGCTGCTCTGCACTGCTCCTGCTCAGGGTTTGCTGTCTGTTATCCTGTTTCCCCAGGGGTCTTAAAGTTGGGATATCTCAGTTATCTGGTTCTGCCTGCTGGTCCCAAGTTGCTGGGAAGCTGGCTGGGTCCGGCTTCCCCGCCACTGGCTGGATGGGAGGCTGGTTCTGCCTCTGGCTGGGTCTGAGCACCTGGCACACTGGCTGGGTCCGGCTTCCCCACCACCAGCTGGATGGGAAGCTGCAGGCAATGTGGCAGCTGCCTGCAGGGAGCTCGGGGTCTGCCCCGGGAGTGCAGAGCGCAGCCGCTACTCTGTGCCCAACTTCCACTCCAGGCCTGAGTCCCCGAAGCTCTTAAACTCGGGCTGTCTTGGGTACCTGGTTCCGCCGCTGGCTGGGTCTGAGCACCTGGCACGCTGGCTGACTCCGGCTTCCCCACCACCAGCTGGTTGGGAAGCTGCAGGCAATATGGCCTTATATATTATCTTAAAAATGAGTGAGACATATAGAAAGGAAAGATAAAATTTCAATTGCATTTGAAATAAAGAAATGTGTTGTAATAAATATTCAGTGGCAATTAAGGGTTTCTATACCACCTTTGATCATTCAGTTCCTAATTTAAAAAACATGCGCCTCTGGGCTTGCACCAAGGCAGCTGGGAACAGCCTGCCATGCGGTCCCTTACAGCAGCAGGCTGAGGCTCTGTGGGACTTCTCCATGCCCTCCAGACTTGCACCAAGGCAGCTGGGAGCACCCTGCCCAGCAGTCCCTTAAAGTGGTGGTCACAGTAGGTCTCCATATTGACACCAGGACACCGCTAGAGAGGACCAGGTAGACAGGCTCAATCAGGGGCTACGATCACTCTGGATGATCCTCCAGGATCTCCCCACTAACCAGGGCAAGGGCAGTTGCTGCCGGGACATCTCCATGCCCTCCTGCCTTGCACCAACTCAGTTGGGAACCGCCCTCCCTGAGGTCACCTCAGAACTCACAGAGGCAGTCTCTATCTTGCAAAGTGGTCACCAGTAGAGAAACAACAGGTGGGCCCAGCCTCATGGGAGGTTCAAACACCAGCCAATGACAACAAAGCCAACTAACTCCAGAGATAACCAGATGGCAAAAGGAAAACGAAGGAACATTACTAACAGAAATCAAGGCAGCATGACAGCATCTGAACCAAGTTCGCTGACAACAGGAAGCCCTGGATACCACAACACACCAGAAAAACAAGACTTGGATATAAAATCACTGGTCAGGATGCTGGTAGTGGAACACAAAGATAAATTTCTTAAAGAAATAGAGGAGAAAATTGATCAAAAGTTAGAAGCCTTTACAAGGCAAACACAAAAAGTCACTTAAAGAAATTCAGGAGAATATGGATCAAAAGACAGAAGCCAATAAGGAGGAAACACAAAAATCACTTAAAGACATATAGAAGAACGTGGGTCAACAAGTAGAAGCTATGAAAAAGGAAACACAAAAATCTCTTAAAGAAATACATGAAAACACAATCAAGCAAGTGAAAGATCTGAGCATGTCCATTCAGGTTCTTAAAACAGAAGTAGAAACAACTAAGAAATCACAGAGGGAGACAACATTGGAGATAGAAAACCTTGGGAAGAAATCAGGGGCCATAGATGCAAATATCAACAATAGAATACAAGAAATAGAAGAATCTCAGACGTCGAAGATACCATAGGAACCATAGATACAACAGTCAAAGAAAATACTAAATGCAAAAAGCTTGTAACCCAAAGCATCCAGGAAATCCAAGACACAATGAGAAGACCAAACCTAAGGATTATAGGTATAGATGAGAGTGAAGATTTACAAGTTAAAGGGCCAGAAAGTATCTTCTACAAAATTATGGAAGAAAACTTCCCCAACCTAAAGAGAGAGATGCCCATGAAAAAATAAGAAGCCTACAGAACTCCAAACAGACTGGACCAGAACAGAAATACATCACATAATAATCAAAACCCCATATTGCAACCAGGACACATCTGAAAAGGTGCAGGTAGGGACTCCGTCTGGGGCTAGAGCAGGGAGAGCTGCTAAGCTCTCGCCCACAGGCGGGCCCAGGCTCCTAGGCTCTGCAGCACCTCCCTGCGAGCTTAGGCCCTGCACCAAGGCAGCCGGAACCACCCAGCTCCCCAGGACCCCTGACCAGCGATAGCGGCAGGCCTCCATATTGCAACCAGGACACAGCTGGAAAGGTGCAGGTAGGGACTCCGTCTGGGGCTAGAGCAGGGAGAGCTGCTAAGCTCTCGCCCACAGGTGGGCCCAGGCGCCTAGGCTCTGCAGCATGTCCCTGCGAGCTTAGGCCCTGTACCAAGGCAGCCGGAACCACCCAGCTCCCCTGGACCCCAGACCAGCTATAGCGGCAGGCCTCCATATTGCAACCAGAACACAGCTGGAAAGGCACAGGTAGACAGATTCCATCAGGGGCTACCACGTGGGGGGATCTGCTAGGCTCTCGCTACTAGGCAGGCCCAGCAGCGCCTGCCAAGGCTCTGCTGCACTCCCCCACACTTCCCTGAGACCTCAGGCTGTGCACAAAGTCAGCGGGTGGCAGCCAGACCTTGATCCTGTTGAGCAGCAATCACGCATAACCACCAGTAGAGAAACAACAGGTATGCCCAGCCTCACAGGAGATTCAAACACCAGCCAGTGACAACAAGGTCAACTAACACCAGAAATAACCAGATGGCAAAAGGTAAACGAAGGAATGTCACTAACAGAAATCAAGGCGACATGACAGCATCTGAACCCAGTTCGCCAACAACAGGAAGCCCTGGATACCCCAAAACACCAGAAAAACAAGACTTGGATATAAAATCACTGGTCAGGATGCTGGTAGCTGAACACATAGAAAAATCTCGTAAAGAAATAGAGGAGAAAATGGATCAAAAGTTAGAAGCCTTTACAAGGCAAATACAAAAATCACTTCAAGAAATGCAGGAGAAGATGGATCAAAAAGAGGAAGACAATAAGGAAGAAAGACAAAAATAACTTAAAGAAATACAGAAGAACGTGGGCCAACAAGTAGAAGCTATGAAAGAGGAAACACAAAAATCTATTAAAGAAATACATGAAAACACAATCAAGCAAGCAAAAGATCTGAGCACATCCATCCAGATAGTAAAAACAGAAGTAGAAACAACTAAGAAATCACAGAGGGAGACAACATTGGAGATAGAAAACCTTGGGAAGAAATCAGGGGCCATAGCTGCAAGTATCAAAAATAGAATACAAGAGATAGAAGACAGAATCTCACAAGCCAAAGATACCATAGGAACCATTGATTCAACAGTCAAAGAAAATACTAAATGCAAAAAGGCTGTAACCCAAAACTTCCAGGAAATCCAGGACACAATGAGAAGACCAAACCTAAGGATTATAGGTATAGACGAGAATGAAGATGTACAAGTTAAAGGACCAGCAAATATCTTCTACAAAATTATGGAAGAAAACTTCCCCAACCTAAAGAGAGAGATGCCCATGAATATACAAGAAGCATACAGAACCCCAAACAGACTGGATCAGAACAGAAACACATCCCGTCACATAATAATAAAACTCAAAATGTACTAAACAAAGAAAGAATATTAAAGGCAGCAAGAGAAAAAGGCCAAGTAACTTATAAAGGAAGACCTATCAGAATAACACCAGACTTCTCACCTGAGACCATGAAAGCTAGAAGATCCTGGGCAGATATCATGCAAACTCTAAGAGAACACAAACTTCAGCCAAAACTACTTTACCCAGCAAAGCTCTCAATAGCCATAGATGGAGACATCAAGGTATTCCATGACAAAACCAAATTTGCATGTTATCTTTCCACAAATCCAGCCCTACAAAGGATAATAGGGGGAAAACACCAAGACAAGGACTGAAACTACACCTGGGAAGAAGCAAGATAGAAACCTCCTCTCATCAAACCCAAAAGAAGGTAACCTCTCGAATATTAAAAAATAAATAAAATAAATAAATATAATTTCAAAAATGTCTGGAGGAAATAATTACTATTCCTTAATATCTCTTAACATCAATGGACTCAATTCCCCAATAAAAAGACATAGATTAACAGACTGCATACGGAAACAGGACCCTACATTTTGCTGCATACAGGAAACACATCTCAGTGTTAAAGACAAACACTGCCTTAGAGTAAAAGGCTGGAAGACAATTTTACAAGCAAATGGTCTCAGGAAACAAGATGGAGTAGCGATTCTAATATCAGATAAAATTGACTTCCAACCTAAAATCATCAAAAGAGACTCAGAAGGTCACTTCTTGCTGGCCAAAGAGAAAATCCACCAAGAAGAGCTCTCAATACTGAACATCTATGCTCCAAATGCAAGGGCACCCTCATTCGTAAAAGAAACCTTACTAAAGCTTAAAGCACACATTACACCTAACACAATAATTGTGGGTGACTTCAACACTCCACTCTCCTCAATGGACCGATCAGGAAAGCAGAAACTAAACAGGGACACAGTGAAACTAATTGAAACTCTGGACCAATTGGATTTAATATATATATTAAATTTCATCCTAAAGCTAAAGAATATACCTTTAGCTGGTTCTTTGAGAAAATCAACAAGATAGATAAACCCTTAGCCAGACTAACCAAAGGACACAGAGACAGTATACAAATTAAAAAAATTAGAAATGAAAAGGGAGACATAACAACAGAAACTGAGGAAATTCAAAAGATCATCAGATCCTACTACAAAGGTCTATACTCAAAACAACTGGAGAATCTGGAAGAAATGGACAATTTCCTAGACAGATATCAAATACCAAAATTAAATCAGCATCAAGTAGATCAGCTAAATACTACCATAAGCCCTGAAGAAATAGAAGGGGTTATAGAAAGCCTCCCAACCAAAAAAGGTACGGGACCAGATGGTTTTAGTGCAGAATTCTACCAGACCTTCAAAGGTCTGGTAGGTATTTCATCCTAAAGCTAAAGAATATACCTTTTTCTCAGCTCCACATGGGACCTTCTCCAAAATAGACCATATAATTGGTCACAAGACAGATGTCAACAAATACAAGAAGATCGAGCTAATCCCATGCCTCCTATCAGATCACCATGGAGTAAGAGTGGTCTTCAGTAACAACAAAAACAACAGAAAGCCCACATACACATGGAAACTGAACAATACTCTACTCAATGACACCTTGGTCAAGGAAGAAATAAAAAAAGAAATCAAAGACTTTTTAGAATTCAATGAAAATGAAGGTACAACCTACCCAAATCTATGGGACACAATGAAAGCAGTGCTAAGAGGAAAACTCATAGCTCTAAGTGCATCCAAAAAGAAACTGGAGAGAGCATACACTAGCAGCTTAATGGCACACATTAAAGCCCTGGAAGAAAAACAAGTTAATTCACCCAGGAGGAGGAGAAGACAAGAAATCATCAAACTCAGGGCTGAAATCAATCAAATAGAAACAAAGAGAACCATACAAAGAATCAACAAGACAAGGAGCTGGTTCTTTGAGAAAATCAACAAGATAGATAAACCCTTAGCCAGACTAACCAAAGGACACAGAGACAGTATACAAATTAAAAAAATTAGAAATGAAAAGGGAGACATAACAACAGAAACTGAGGAAATTCAAAAGATCATCAGATCCTACTACAAAGGTCTATACTCAAAACAACTGGAGAATCTGGAAGAAATGGACAATTTCCTAGACAGATATCAAATACCAAAATTAAATCAGCATCAAGTAGATCAGCTAAATACTACCATAAGCCCTGAAGAAATAGAAGGGGTTATAGAAAGCCTCCCAACCAAAAAAGGTACGGGACCAGATGGTTTTAGTGCAGAATTCTACCAGACCTTCAAAGGTCTGGTAGGTATTTCATCCTAAAGCTAAAGAATATACCTTTTTCTCAGCTCCACATGGGACCTTCTCCAAAATAGACCATATAATTGGTCACAAGACAGATGTCAACAAATACAAGAAGATCGAGCTAATCCCATGCCTCCTATCAGATCACCATGGAGTAAGAGTGGTCTTCAGTAACAACAAAAACAACAGAAAGCCCACATACACATGGAAACTGAACAATACTCTACTCAATGACACCTTGGTCAAGGAAGAAATAAAAAAAGAAATCAAAGACTTTTTAGAATTCAATGAAAATGAAGGTACAACCTACCCAAATCTATGGGACACAATGAAAGCAGTGCTAAGAGGAAAACTCATAGCTCTAAGTGCATCCAAAAAGAAACTGGAGAGAGCATACACTAGCAGCTTAATGGCACACATTAAAGCCCTGGAAGAAAAACAAGTTAATTCACCCAGGAGGAGGAGAAGACAAGAAATCATCAAACTCAGGGCTGAAATCAATCAAATAGAAACAAAGAGAACCATACAAAGAATCAACAAGACAAGGAGCTGGTTCTTTGAGAAAATCAACAAGATAGATAAACCCTTAGCCAGACTAACCAAAGGACACAGAGACAGTATACAAATTAAAAAAATTAGAAATGAAAAGGGAGACATAACAACAGAAACTGAGGAAATTCAAAAGATCATCAGATCCTACTACAAAGGTCTATACTCAAAACAACTGGAGAATCTGGAAGAAATGGACAATTTCCTAGACAGATATCAAATACCAAAATTAAATCAGCATCAAGTAGATCAGCTAAATAGTACCATAATCCCTGAAGAAATAGAAGGGGTTATAGAAAGCCTCCCAACCAAAAAAGGTACGGGACCAGATGGTTTTAGTGCAGAATTCAACCAGACCTTCAAAGAAGACTTAACACAAATACTTTTCAAACTATTCCACAAAATAGAGACAGAAGGGACACTGCCCAACTCATTCTTTGAAGCCACAATTACGCTAATACCTAAACCACAAAAAGATCCAACAAAGAAAGAGAACTACAGGCCAATTTCTCTTATGAATATAGATGCAAAAATACTAAATAAAATTCTTGCTAACCGAATCCAAGAGCACATCAAAACGATCATCCACCATGATCAAGTAGGCTTCATCCCAGGGATGCAGGGATGGTTCAATATACAGAAATCCATCAATGTAATCCACTACATAAACTAACTGAGAAAAAAACCACATGGTCATCTCATTAGATGCTGAAAAAGCATTCGACAAAATTCAGCATCCTTTAATGCTAAAAGTCTTGGAAAGAGCAGGAATTCAAGGCCCATACCTAAACATAGTAAAAGCAATCTACAGCAAACCAGTAGCCAACATCAAACTGAATGGAGAGAAACTGGAAGCAATCCCACTAAAGTCAGGGACTAGACAAGGCTGCCCTCTCTCTCCATATCTTTTCAATATAGTACTTGAAGTTCTTGCAAGAGCAATTAGACAACATAAGGAAGTGAAAGGGATACAAATTGGAAAGGAAGAAGTGAAACTATCATTATTTGCAGACGATATGATAGTTTACCTAAGCGACCCAAAAAACTCCACCAGAGAACTTCTACAGCTGATAAACAACTTCAGCAAAGTGGCAGGTTATAAAATTAACTCAAGCAAGTCAGTGGCCTTCTTGTACTCAAAGGACAAGCAGGCAGAGAAAGAAATTAGGGAAATAACACCCTTCACAATAGCCACAAACAACATAACGTATCCTGGCATAACTCTAACCAAACAAGAGAAAAATGTGTACAACAGGAACTTCAAGTCCTTGAAGAAAGAAATCGAAGAAGACCTCAGAAGATGGAAAAATATTTCTTGCTCCTGGATTGGCAGGATCAATATAGTAAAAATGGCCATCTTGCCAAAAGCAATATACAGATTTAATGCGATCCCCATCAAAATCCCAACTCAATTCTTCATAGATCTAGAAAGAGCAATTCTCAAATTCATCTGGAGCAACAAAAAACCCAGGATAGCTAAAACTATTCTCAACAATAAAAGGACTTCTGGGGGAATCAATATCCCTGACCTCAAGCAGTACTACAGAGCAATTGTGTTAAAAACTGCATGGTATTAGTATAGCAACAGGCAAGCAGATCAATGGAATAGGATTGAAGACCCAGAAATTAACCCACAGACTTATGGTCACTTGATCTTTGATAAAGGAGCCACAACCATCCAATGGAATAAAGATAGCCTTTTCAACAAATGGTGCTGGTTCAACTGGAGGTCAACATGCAGAAGAATGAGAATTGACCCACTCTTATCTCTCTGCACTAAGATCAACTCCAAGTGGATCAAGGACCTCCACATAAAACCAGACATACTGAAACTATTAGAAAAGAAACTTGGGAAGACCCTGGAGGAATTGGGCACAGGGGAAAAGTTCCTGAACAGAACACCAATAGCTTATGCTCTAAGATCAAGAATCAACAAATGGGACCTCATAAAATTACAAAGTTTCTGCAAAGCAAAGGACACTGTCAGAAGGACAAAATGGCAACCAACAAAGTGGGAAAAGATCTTCACCAACTCCACATCCTACAGAGGGCTAATACCCAATATATACAAAGAACTCAAGAAGTTAGACCACAAAGAAACAAATAACCCTATCAAAAAATGGGGCACAGAGATAAAGAATTTTCACCAGAAGAAATTCGGATGGCTGAGAAACACCTTAAAAGATGTTCAACATCATT
The DNA here is from genome assembly GCA_964023405.1 of Apodemus agrarius. Classification (NCBI taxonomy): domain Eukaryota; kingdom Metazoa; phylum Chordata; class Mammalia; order Rodentia; family Muridae; genus Apodemus; species Apodemus agrarius. The sequence continues at coordinate 15,807,668 of OZ030018.1, forward strand.
AGTCATCAGGGAAATGCAAATCAAAACAACCCTGAGATTCCACCTCACACCAGTCAGAATGGTTAAGATTAAAAACTCAAGAGACAACAAGTGCTGGCGAGGATGTGGAGAAAGAGGAACACTCCTCCACTGTTGGTGGGATTGCAAAATGCTAAAACCGCTCTGGAAATCAGTTTGGCGGTTCCTCAGAAAATTGGGCATGTCACTCCCAGAGGACCCTGGCATACCACTCCTGGGCATATACCCAGAGGATTACCCTGCATGCAATAAGGACACATGCTCCACTATGTTTATAGCAGCCTTGTTTATAATAGCCAGAAATTGGAAGGAGCCCAAATATCCCTCAAAGGAGGAATGGATACAGAAAATGTGGTATATTTATACAATGGAATACTACTCAGCAATTAAAAATAATGAATTCATGCAATTTGTAGGTAAATGGTTAGACCTGGAAAATATCATCCTGAGTGAATTAACCCAATCACAAAAGAATGCACATGAAATGCAATCACTGATAAGTGGATATTAATGAGCCCAGAAGCCCTAAATACTCAAGACACAAATAGCAAGTCAAATGATTCCCAGGAAGAAGAAAGGAGAGGACCCTGGGCCTGTTAAGATTGCATCCAGTTTAGTAAAGAAACCGAGGGGGAGGGGGAATGATTGGGGAACAGTTGGGGGGGGAGAGGAACTATGGGAACTATGGTGGGTGGGAACTGGGAAAGGGGAAAGCCTTTGGAATGTAAACATAGAATATAGAAAATAAAAATAAAAAAAGAAAAAAAAATAATCAAAACCCCAAATGTACTAAACAAAGAAAAAATATTAAAGGCAGCAAGAGAAAAAGGCCACGTAACATATAAAGGAAGACCTATCAGTATTACACAAGACTTCTCACCTGAGACTATGAAAGCTAGAAGATCCTGGGCAGATATAATGCAAACTCTAGGAGAACACAAATTTCAGCCAAAATTACTTTACCCAGCAAAACTCTCAATCACCATAGATGGAGTCATCAAGTTATTCCATGACAAAACCAAATTTGCATGTTATCTTTCCACAAATCCAGCCCTACAAAGTATAATAGGGGGAAAACACCAACACAAGGAAGGAAACTACACCCCGGAAGAAGGAAGATAGAAACCTCCTCTCATCAAACCCAAAAGAAGATAACCTCTCAAATATAAAAAAAATATTTTCAAAAATGTCAGGAGGTAATAAATACTATTCCTTAATGTCTATTAACATCAATGGACTCAATTCCCAAATAAAAAGACATAGACTAAGAGACTGGATACGTAAACAGGACCCTACATTTTGCTGCATACAGGTAACACATCTCAGTGTTAAAGACAAACACTGCCTTAGAGTGAAAGTCTGGAAGACAATTTTACAAGCAAATGGTCTCAGGAAACAAGCTGGAGTAGCTTTTCTAATATCAGATAAAACTGACTTTCAACCTAAAGTCATCAAAAGAGACTTAGAAGATCACTTCTTGCTGGTCAAAGGGAAAATCCACCCAGAAGAACTCTCAATACTGAACATCTATGCTCCAAATGCAAGGGCACCCTCATTCATCAAAGAAACCTTACTAAAGCTTAAAGCACACATTTCACCAAACACAATAATTGTAGGTCACTTCAACACTCCACTCTCCTCAAAGGACCGATCAGGAAAGCAGAAACTAAACAGGGACACAGTGAAACTAATTGAAACTTTGGACCAATTGGATTTAACATATATATTTATATAGAACATTTCATCCTAAAGCAAAAAAATATAACTTTTTCTCAGCACCGCATGGTACCTTCTCCAAAATTGATCATATAATTGGTCAAAAGACAGATGTCAACAAATACAAGAACATCGAATTAATCCCATGCCTCCTATCAGATCACCGTGGAGTAAGAGTGGTCTTCAATAGCAACAAAAACAACTGAAAATCCACATACACATGGAAACTGAACAATACTCTACTCAATGACACTTTGGTCAAGGAAGGAATAAAAAAGAAATCAAAGACTTTATAGAATTCAATGAAAATGAAGGTACAACCTACCCAAATCTATGGGACACAATGAAAGCAGTGCTAAGAGGAAAACTCATAGCTCTAAGTGCATCCAGAAAGAAACTGGAGAGAGCATACACTAGCAGCTTAATGGCAAACTTTAAAGCCCTGGAAGAGAAAGAAGTTAATTCACCCAGGGGGAGTAGGAGCCAGGAAATCATCAAAATCAGGGCTGAAATCAATCAAGTAGAAACAAGAAAACCATACAAAGAGTCAACAAAACCAGGAGCTGGTTCTTTGAGAAAATCAACAAGATAGATAAACCCTTAGCCAGACTTACCAAAGGACACAGAGACAGTATCCAAATTAACAAAATTAGAAATGAAAAGGGGGACATAACAACAGAAACTGAGGAAATTCAAAAGATCATTAGATCCTACTACAAAGGTCTATACTCAACACAACTGGAGAATCTGGAAGAAATGGACAATTCCTTAGACAGATACCAAATAACAAAACTAAATAAGGATCAATTAGATCAGCTAAATAGTCCCATATCCACTTAAGAAATCGAAGGGGTTATAGAAAGCCTCCCAACCAAGAAAAGTACAGGACAGCCTGCGGTGGTGGCGCACGCCTTTAATCCCAGCACTTGGGAGGCAGAGGCAGGTGGATTTCTGAGTTCGAGGTCAGCCTGGTCTACAGAGTGAGTTCCAGGACAGCCAGGACTATACAGAGAAACCCTGTCTCGAAAAAAAAAAAAAAATACGGGACAAGACGGTTTTAGTGCAGAATTCTACCAGACATTCAAAGAAGACTTAACACCAATAGAAACAGAAGGGACACTGCCCAACTTGTTCTTAGAAGCCACAATTACTCTGATATCAAAACCACACAAAGATCCAACAAAGAAAGAGAACTACATGCCAATTTCCCTTATGAATATCAATGCAAAAATACTAATTAAATACTTGCCAACCAAATCCAAGAGCACATGAAAACGATCATTCACCATGATCAAGTAGGCTTCATCCCAGGGATGCAGGGATGGTTCTATATATGGAAATCCATCAATGTCATCCCCTACATAAACAAACTAAAAGAAAAAAAACACATGGTCATCTCATTAGATGCTGAAAAAGCATTTGACTAAATTCAGCATTCTTTCATGCTAAAAGTCTTGGAAAGAGCAGGAATTCAAGGCCCATAACTAAACATAGTAAAACCAATCTACAGCAAACCAATAGCCAACATCAAACTGAATGGAGAGAAACTGGAAGCAATCCCACTAAACTCAGGGACTAGACAAGGCTGCCCTCTCTCTCCATATCTTTTCAATATAGTACTTGAAGTTCTTGCAAGAGCAATTAGACAACATAAGGAAGTGAAAGGGATAGAAATTGGAAAGGAAGAAGTGAAACTATCATTATTTGCAGATGATATGATAGTTTACTTAAGTGACCCAAAAAACTCCACCAGAGAACTTCTACAGCTGATAAACAACTTCAGCAAAATGACTGGTTATAAAATCAACTCAAGCAAATCAGTAGCCTTCCTGTACTCAAAGGAAAAACAGGCTGAGAAACAAGTTAGGGAAATAACACCCTTCACAATAGCCACAAACAACAGAAAGTACCTTGGCATGACTCTAACCAAACTAGTCAAAGATCTATATGACAGTAACTTCAAGTCCTTGAAGAAAGAAATCAAAGAAGACTTCAGAAGATGGAAAAATATTTCTTGCTCTTGGATTGGCAGGAGCAATATAGTAAAAATGGACATCTTGCCAAAAGCAATCTACAGATTCAATGCAATCCCCATTAAAATCTGAACTCAATTCTTCATAGATCTAGAAGAAGCAATTCTCAAATTCATCTGGAGCAACAAAAAACCCAGAATAGCTAAAACTATTCTCAACAATAAAAGGACTTCTGGGGAAATCAATATCCCTGACCTCAAGCAGTACTAAAATCTAATTGTGTTAAAAACTGCATGGTATTGGTACAGCACCAGGCAAGTAGATCAATGGAATAGGATTGAAGACCCAGAAATTAACCCACAGACTTATGATCACTTGATCTTTGATAAAGGAGCTACAACCATCTAGTGGAAAAAAGATAGCCTTTTCAACAAATGGTGCTGGTTCAACTGGAGGTCAACATGCAGAAGAATGCGAATTGACCCACTCTTAACTCCTTGTACTAAGGTCAACTCCAAGTGGATCAAGGGCCTCCACATAAAACCAGACACACTGAAACTATTAGAAAAGAAACTTGGGAAGACCCTGGAGGACATGGGCACAGGGGTAAAGTTCCTGAACAGAACACCAATAGCTTATGCTCTAAGATCAAGAATTGACAAATGGGACCTCATAAAATTACAAAGTTTCTGTAAGGCAAAGGACATTGTCAGAAGGACAAAATGGCAACCAACAAATTGGAAAAATGTCTTCACCAACCCCACATCCGACAGAGGGCTAATATCCAATATATACAAAGAACTCAAGAAGTTAGACCCCAAAGAACCAAATAACCCTATCACAAAATGGGGTAGAAAGCTAAACAAATAATTGTCACCAGAAGAAATTCGGATGGCTGAAAAACACCTTAAGAGATGTTCAACATCATTAGTCATCAGGGAAATGAAAATCAAAACAACCCTGAGATTCTACCTCACACCAGTCAGAATGGCTAAGATTAAAAACTCAAGAGACAACAGGTGCTGGTGACTATGTGGAGAAAGAGGAGCACTACTCCACTGTTGGTGGGATTCCAAGATGGTACAAGTGCTCTGGAAACAGTCTGGCAATTCCTCAGAAAATTGGGCATGACATTTCCAGAGGACCCTGGCATACCACTCCTGGGCATATAACCAGAGGATTCCCCTGCATACAATAAAGACACATGCTCCACTATATTCAAAGCAGGCTTGTTTATAATAGCCAGAATTTGGAAAGAGCCAGATATCCCTCAAAGGAGGAATGGATACAGAAAATGTGGTATATATATATATATATATATATATATATATATATATATATATGTGTGTGTGTGTGTGTGTGTGTGTGTGTGTGTGTGTATGGTATATATATGTATATATACATATATATATATATATATATATATATATTACTGAGCAATTAAAAATAATGTATTCATGCAATTTGTAGGCACATTGTTAGATCTGGAAAATATCATCCTAAGCGAGTTAACCCAATCACAAAAGAGTACACTTGAAATGCAATCACACTGATAAGTGGATATTAATGAGCCCAGAAGCCCTAAATACTCAAGGCACAATTAGCAAGTCAAAGGATTCCCAAGAAGAAGAAAGGAGAGGACCCTGGGCCTGAAAAATTTGGATCCAGTTTTGTAGGAGAGAACCAGAACAGAGATGTGGTGTGTGTGTGTGTGGGGGGTGATTGGGGAATAGTTAGGGGGGGAGAAGACTTATGGGACATATGTTGAGGGAGAACTGGGAAAGAGGAAAGCCTTTGGAATGGAAACAAAGAATATAGAATAAAAAATGAAAAAAAATGCAACTTTTATAATTATTTTAATCTTGTAATGCACTAGATCTGGGCAGATATGTACCCTCTATGCTATCACAATCTACTTTCCCACCAGTATCCTGTACATGTACATTTTCCACAGTGTTTTTCTTTAAAAAAAAAAAAAGAAGACAAACACATTTTATGAGATGAGAAAGCATCATCAGCATTATCCATGTGCCCTCAAATGCACAAAACAACATTCAGAAGATTGTATCTTTGGATAAGAATCAGTGTGATTGAGTTTAAGTACATGCATAGGTTGAAATTCAATAATGTGAAAACTTTGTGTTGTTGATCTTGTAGCCAGAGAATGGGATGTAGTTTACACTAATTATTCTTACCCCTTCTATGTATCCCTTTCATTGCTTACTATTAAGAGACGTCTAGGTTGTTTGGTTGTTTGGTTGTTTCTTTAGCTAGTTGATTTTTGTTGTCCCGTTAAAAAATTTGGACCTACCTCGGATTATTTTGACTTATAAAAGTCATTTTTTTGAAGCTCACTAATGCAGTTAGCGTTTCTTGTGCCTTGCATACAGTTAATATGTAGCAAGTATAAATTCCCCCTCTTTATGAAAGTAATGTATTTATAGAAGTGAAATTATTTATTTATTGTAAATAGGTCTCATTTCAGATATTTCGTTTAGTCATGTGTATTTTGCATGAACTTTTTGCCTAAAAAAATCAGCTTACCAGGTAGGATGCGGAAAACAAATCCAGTACTTTGATGACTTTTGGTTTACAAGACTATGTTGTACTGACAGAGGCATCAGAGTTTAGATGGTATTCTGTTTACCATCTACTGGAAATCTGCAATGTGATTTAAGTTTTAAAGTGTTCCAGTTATACTCAATCGAAAAATACTAGAATACATGGATTATACACTTGGTAAAAGGATATGAGAGGCAAAGAATTTCAAGGATTAAAGACTGTCTATAGCAACATTTCCATGCCTAAGAGAATCATGGGATGTGAGAAATTAGATGTGGTTTTTAAATTCCAGTATTACTGACATGTGATTGCATAAACTTTTGCTCTGGAGTGTTATCAGGTACAAAGAAGTATGTGTAACAGAATCATTGTACTTTATCCACAAGAAAATAGCTGTAAGTCTTTTCCTGAGGGAGAAAAACTAACAGATTTCTCTTGTGTTTAGAGGAGATGTGCAGAATAACCAAAGTTGAGACTTATTTATATAGACTTTCAGAAAAACAAAAACTGGATCAAGCATATATCACATATATCAACCTATAAGAAGAAAGTCAGCATGAAACTGAAAAATCACTGTGTTAAATAGTAGAACATGCAACATAGACTCAGAATAATAGTTCAATAATCAAGGATTGAACCCTATTTCTTTCCTGGACTTTTTCAACTGTCTCATGGCTAGGCTATTCTTGATGTTACATAATATCATTTCCATACCTTAGAGTGAGGTGATTAGTCTTCATTTTTATTCAATCCTCTTGACATTCTCTATTAAATTATTGTCTTTATAAGATTGACAGTGTTTAATGCTGTTAAAGCCCTACAAATTCTATATTTTACCTATAATTTCCTTTCTGATACATATCTCTAAATATCTTCTGTCTGCTGTAAATAAAATAGCAGCTCATAGATCTGCTATAGTGTTGATCATGTGTGCTCTTCTGTTCTGTGATTATGGTAAATTAGGTTTAGTCTTCAGTCACATGAACTTTTCTCCAAGAATTTTGTTTTATGATACCAGTTAAAGTTCCACGAAATTTGCCTGGATATATTACCATAGTTTAAATTTTTACTTATAGTTATATATCACTGGATTTTTTTTTAAAATTTTTATTGGATACATACTATATTTACATTTCATTTCCCTCTTTCTGGTTCCCAGCACCCCAAAGGTCCCACATGCCCTTTTCCCTCCCCATGTTCCCCCATCCACCCCTTCCCATTTCCCTGTTCTAGTATTCTCCTACACTGATGCTTTGAGCCTTTTCAGAACAAGGGTCCACTCCTTCCTTCTTGTCGGACATCATTTGGTATGTGGATTGTGTCTTTGGTGTCTCAAGATTCTAGGCTAATATCCACTTATCAGTGAGCGCATATCACGGGTATTCTTTTGAGACTGGGTTACCTCACTTAGTATGATATTCTCCAGCTCCATCCATTTCTCTAAGAATTTTATGAATTAACTCTTTCTAATGGCTGAATAGTACTCCATTGTGTATGTATATCACATTTTTTTGTATCCATTCTTCTGTTGAGGGACATCTGGGTTCTTTCCAGCTTCTGGCTATTATAAATAAGGCTGTGATGAACATAGTAGAGCATGTACCCTTATTGCATGCTGGGGAATCTTCTGGGTATATGCACAGGAGTGGTATGGCTGAGTGTCCAGAAGTATCTTGTCCAGTTTTCTTAAGAACTGCCAGACTGATTTCCAGAGTGGTTTTACCAGCTTTCAGTCCCACCAGCAGTGGAGGAGTGTTCCTTTATCTCCACATCCTCGCCAACAGCTGCTGTTTCCTGAGTGTTTAGTCTTAGCCATTCTGACTGGTTTGAGGTGAAATCTCAGGGTTGTTTTGATTTGCACTTCTCTAATGACTAATGATGTTGAACATTTTTAAGGTGTTTCTCAGCCATCCAAATTTCTTCAGGTGAAAAGTCCTTGTTTATCTCTGTACCCCATTTTTTGATAGTGTTATTTGGTTGTCTGGGGTCTAACTGCTTGAGGTCTTTGTATACATTGGATATTAGTCCTCTGTCAGATGTAAGATTGTTGAAGATCTTTTCTCAATTTGTTGGTGACTGATTTGTCCTTTTGACAGTGTCTTTTGCCTTACAGACATTGTAATTTTGTGAGGTCCCATTTGTCTATTCTTGATCTTAGAGCATAAGCAATTGGTGTTCTGTTCAGAAACTTTCCCCCTGTGCCCACGTCCTCCAGGGTCTTCCCCACTTTCTTTTCTATTAGTTTCAGTGTGTCTGGTTTTATGTGGAGGTCCTTGATCCACTTGGAGTTGAGCTTAGTACAAGCAAATAAGAGTGGATCAACTCTCATTCTTCTGCATGTTGACCTCCAGTTGAGGCAGCACCATTTGTTAAAAGGCTATCTTTTTTTCCACTGGATGTTTTCAGCTCCTTTGTCGAAGATCAATTGGCCATAGAGGTGTGGGTTCACTTCTGAGTCTTCAATCCTATTCCATTGACCCACATCCCTGTCACTGTATCAATACCATGCAGGTTTTTTTTTTTTGCATTTTTTATTGGATATATTCTATATTTACAATTCATTTCCCTTTTTCTGGTTCCCTACCCCCAAAGTCCCACATGTCCTTTTCCCTCCCCCTGCTCTCTCATCCACCCCCTCCCACCTTACTGTTCTTGTACTCTCCCACAATGATGTTTTGGTCCATTCTAGCACCAGTGTCCACTCCTTTCTTCTTGTGAGACATCACTTGATATGTGATTTATGTCTTTGGTGTTCCAAGCTTCTAGGCTAATATCCACTTATCAGTGACTGTATACCATGGGTATTCTTTTGAGACTGGGTCACCTCACTTAGTATGACGTTCTCCAGCTCCATCCATTTCTCTAAGAATTTCATGAATTCATTGTTTCTAATGGCTGAATAGTACTCCATTGTGTATATATACCACATTTTTGTATCCATTCCTCTGTTGAGAGACATCTGGGTTCTTTCCAGCTTCTGGCTATTATATATAAGGCTGCTATGAACATAGTGGAGCATGTATCCTTATTGCATGCTGGTGAATCTTCTGGGTATATTCCCAGGAGTGGTATGGCTGGGTCCTCCGGAAGTATCACGTCCAGTTTTCTGAGGAACCGCCATACTGATTTCCAGAGTGGTTGTGCCAGCTTGCATTCCCACCAGCAGTGGAGGAATATTCCTCTTTCTCCACATCCTCGCCAACACCTGATGTCTTCTGAGTTTTTTGTTTTTGTTTTTGTTTTTTTTTTTTTAACACTACTGCTCTGTAGTATTGCTTGAGGTCCAGGATACTGATTCCCCCAGAAGTTCTTTTACTGTTGATGATAGTTTTAGCTCTGGGTTTTTTGCTATTCCAGATGAATTTGAGAATTGCTCTTTCTAACTCTATGAAGAACTGAGTTGGGATTTTGATGGGGATTGCATTGAATCTGTATATTGCTTTTGGCAAGCTTGCCATTTTAACTATATTAATCCTGCCAACCCACAAGCATGGAAAGTTTTTTTTCCATTTTCTGAGGTCTTCTTCCATTTCCTTCTTCAGATATCTGAAGTTTTTGTCATATAAATCTTTCAGTTGTTTGTTTAGAGTCACACTAAGATACTTTATATTGTTTGTGGCTATTGTGAAGGGTGTCATTTCCCTAATTTCTTTCTATGCCTGCTTATCCTTTGAGTATAGGAAGGCTACTGATTTGCTTGAGTTGATATTATAACCGGCCACTTTGCTGAAGTTGTTTATCAGTTGTAGGAGTTCTCTGGTGGAGTTTTTTGGGTCACTTAAGTAAACTATGTTACCATCTGCGAATAATGATAGTTTGACTTCTTCCTTTCCAATTTCCATCCCTTTGACTTCCTACATTGTCTAATTGCTTTAGCTAGTACCTTAAGTACTATATTGTAAAGATATGGTGAGAGGGGGCAGCCTTGTCCCTGATTTTAGTGGGATTGCTTCAAGTTTCTCTCCATTTACTTTGACGTTGGCTACCAATCTGCTGTAAATTGCTTTTACTATGTTTAGGTATGGGCCTTGAATTCCTATTCTTTCCAAGACTTTTAGCATGAAAGGATGTTGAATTTTGTCGAATGCTTTTTCAGCATCCAATGAGATGACCATGTGGGTTTTTTTTTCTTTCAGCTTGTTTATGTAGTGGATTACATTGATGGATTTCCATATATTGAACCATTCCTGCATCCCTGGGATGAAGCCAACTTGATCATGGTGAATGATCATTTTGATGTGTTCTTGGATTTGGTTGGCAAGAATTTTACTGAGTATTTTTGCATCGATGTTCATAAGGGAGATTGTTCTGAAGTTCTCTTTCTTAGGTGGAGCTTTCTGTGGTTTAGGTATCAGGGTAATTGTGGCTTCATAGAATGAGTTGGGCAGTGTTCCTTCTGTTTCTATTTTGTGGAATAGTTTGAAGAGTATTGGTATTAGGTCTTCTTTGAAGGTCTTATAGAAGTCTGCACTAAAACCATCTGGCCTTGTACTTTTTTTAGTTGGAATACTTTCTATGATCCCTTCTATTTCTTTGGGAGTTATAGGATTGTTTGGACGATCTATTTGATCCTGATTTAATTTTGGTATTTGGTATCTGTCTAGGAAGTTGTCCATTTCCTCCAGATTCTCCAGTTGTGTTGAGTATAGGCCTTTGTAGTAGGATCTGAAGATTTTTTGAATTTCCTCAGTTTCTGTTATATCTCCCTTTTCATTTCTAATTTTGTTAATTTGAATACAGTCTCTGTTCCCTTTGGTAAGTCTGGCTAAGGTTTATCTATCTTGTTGATTTTCTCAAAGAACCAGCTCCTGGTTTTGTTGATTCTTTGTATTGTTCTCTTTGTTTCAACTTGATTGATTTCAGCCCTGAGTTTGATGATTTCCTGTCTTCTACTCCTCCTGGGTGAAATAACTTCTTTTTGTTCCAGAGCTTTCAGGTGTGCCATTAAATTGCTAGTATATGCTCTCTCCTGTTTCTTTTTGGAGGCACTCAGGGCTATGAGTTTTCCTCTTAGTACTGCATTCATCGTGTCCCATAGATTTGGGTATGTTGTGCCTTCATTTTCATTAAATTCTACAAAGTCTTTGATTACTTTCTTTATTTCATCCTTGACTAAGGTATCATTGAGTAGAATATTGTTCAGCCTCAATGTGTATTAGGATTTTCTGTTGTTTTTGTTGCTATTGAAGACCACTCTTTCTCCATGGTGATCTCTGATAGGAGGCATGGGATTAGTTTGATCTTCTTATATTTGTGGAGGTCTGTCTTGTGACCAATTATATGGTCAATTTTGGAGAAGGTACCATGAGTGCTGAGAAAAAGGTACAGTCTTTTGCTTTAGGATGAAATATTATATATATATATAATCTGTTAAATCCAATTGGTCCAAAGTTTCAATGAGTTTCCCTGTGTCCCTGTTTAGTTTCTGTTTTCCTGATCAGTCCATTGAGGATGGTGGAGTGTTGAGGTCCACCACAATTATTGTGTTAGGTGCAATGTGTGCTTTGAACTTTAGGAAAGGTTCTTTTATGAATTAGGGTGCCCTTGCATTTGGAGCATAGAGGTTTAGAATTGTGAGTTCTTCTTGTTGGATTTTTCCTTTGACCAGCAAGAAGTGAACTTCTGTGTCTCTTTTGATGACTTTAGGTCGAAAGTCAATTTTATCTGATATTAGAATAGCTATTCCAACTTGCTTCCTGAGACCATTTGCTTGTAAAATTGTCTTCCAACCTTTAACTCTAAGGTAGTGTTTGTCTTTGACCCTGAGGTGTGTTTCCTGTATGCAGCAAAATATAGGGACCTGTTTCCGTATCCAGTTTGTTAGTCTATGTCTTTTTATTGGGGAATTGAGTCCATTGATATTAAGAGATATTAAGGAATAGTGATTATTTCTTCCTGTCATTTTTTATGTTATTTTTGTTTTTGAGTGGTTTTCTTCTTTTGAGTTTGATGGAAGAAAGTTAATATCTTGCTTTTTCCATGGTGTAGCTTCCCTCCTTGTATTGGAGTTTTCCTCCTATTATCCTTTGTAGAGCTGGGTTAGTGGAAAGATATTGTGGAAATTTGGTCTTGTCATGGAATAATTTGATTTCTCCATCTATGTTGATTGAGTGTTTTGCTGGGTATTGTCTTCTTGGATGACATTTGTGTTCTCTTAGTGTCTGCATGAGATCTGCCCAGGATCTTCTAGCTTTCATGGTCTCTGGTGAGAAGTCTGGTGTGATTCTGATAGGTCTTCCTGTATATGTTACTTGGTCTTTTTCTCTTACTTCCCTTTTCTCTTACTTCTTTCTTTGTTCAGTATGTTTGGTGTTTTGATTATTATGTGACAGGAGGTATTTCTGTTCTGAACCAGTCTATTTGGAGTTCTGTAAGCTTCTTGTATATTCATGGGCATCTCCCTCTTTAGGTTAGGGAAACTTTCTTCCATAATTTTGTTGAAGATATTTGCTGGCCCTTTTAATTGTAGATCTTCACTCTCATCTATCCCTATTAACCTTAGGTTTGGTCTTCTCATTGTGTCCTGGATTTCCTGGATGTTTTGGGTTACTTCACTTTTGCATTTGGCATTTTGTTTGACTGTGGAGTCAATGGTTACTATGGTATCTTCAGCATCTGAGAGTCTTACTTCTATCTCTTGTATTCTGTGGTTGATATTTGCATATATGACCCCTGATTTCTTCCCAAGATTTTCTATCTCCAAAGTTGTCTCCCTTTGTGATTTCTTAGTCGTTTCTACCTCTGTGTTTAGATATTGGATGGTTTTGCTCAGTTCTTTCACTCGTTTATTTGTGTTTTCTTGCAATTCTTTAAGAGATTTTTGTGTTTCCTCTTTCATGACTTCTGACTGTTGACTCAATTTCTCCTCCATTTCTTTAAGTGATTTTTTTTTCATTTTCTCTTTATTGGCTTACCTCCTCAGCTCTTCTGGGCCAGACCTACATCTTCCCCTGGCTTGCTGCTGGATGTGCAATTGGCCTCCTGCTGTCTCCTCCCAGCTCTGCCTAGTTGCCAGCTCTTAAGATTCAGATCTTTTTTTTCCAACAATCTGGGCTCCTCTGTTAGATCTTTATGGTGACCTGGGCTCCTCTGTTGGTTTTCTATGGTGACCTGTTCAGGCCACAAGCTTCAAGATGGTAGCAGGTCTCAGGACTCTGTCTAAAGGTGGGATTCCCTGCAGGACCGGAGGTTCCCTTGTTGGACTGCTGGAGCCTAGATGGTGGCACTCTCAGTCCACAGGGCTCTGTCTGGTTAGCTGTCTGTCGTGCCCTGAGGCAAGATGTTGGCCTCTGACCTTACTCCAGGCACAGACCCACGAGCAGGTTGGTGCCAGTGCATGTTGGTGCACAGACCTCCCGCTGAGCTGCTCTGGCTCTGGGTGCAGGCAAGAGCCTGATGGGGGTAGTCCATGTTAGGCTAGGACTCAGTCCACATACCTCGCCCCAGCTGCCAGCCATCCACCATGACCGAGGCAAGATGATGGTTGCTGCAAGCCTAGCAAGCTGGCCACCAGCGGTCGGTGATGGTGCACAGACCTCCCGCTGAGCTCCTCTGGCTCTGGGTGCAGGCAGGAGCCTGACAGGGCTGTGGATGCTAGGCTAGGACTCTGTCCACACACCTGACCCCAGCTACCAGCCGTCCGCAGTCTGGATATTTTAAATATATTTGACACATTGAAATATATCTTAATGTGTCTATGCACAGTAACAATTATTCTCATATGAGAAATACGTTATAACTTATTGTTATCCCTCCAAGTAGAAAACACTGGGAAAATATCAGCACTGCATGCATCAATGTTATATCCTTTTTTTAAAACTGATAAGTAATATTTTCTCTCTAGAGTAAATGTGTAAAACTAACATCTAGAAAGTATAATTACAATGGAGGAAATAACAGCATAATTATTTTGAAATAACAGGGATTCTCAAAATGATTGAGATTCATTTTGATTAATAGTATTGAAATTCACTTACTTATATTAAATTATGAGTTTAGAGCTAAAATTATATGTTTTCTTCCTCACCTAAGACATAGGCAGTTATTCTGACGTTAGTTAAGTGTGCCAACAAAAGTTATGCAATTTTCAGATTAAATTTGATTATGATTTCTTTCTGTGGAAATGTTACCATATAAGATTGACAATTGTATACACTGACACAGGTAAGTAAAATGTTCTTGATTAGCTGTGTGCCCTATAATCTGTATCAAATTTCAACTAAGAAAAAATAGACAGAAAATAAATTCCTGCTCTTTACCTTCCAGACAAATTTATTTTGTTATATATAATATATAAATGTATTTTACATATTAAAAGATAATTAAATTTTATAATAAATATTTTTTTTGGATTTTTTGAGACAGGGTTTCTCTGTGTAGCCCTGGCTGTCCTGGAACTCACTCTGTAGACCAGGCTGGCCTTGAACTCAGAAATCTGCCTGCCTCTGCCTCCCAAGTGCTAGGATTAAAGGCGTGCACCACCAACGCCCGGCTTATAATAAATATTATTAATTATTGATTTCAGTTTTACTTCATTAATATGTAATCACAAATGATATATCTACAAAATGCAGCAGATTCTATTCTAATCTAATAAAACTCTTTATTATTATAGGGCTGCAAGTCATTTTATATAATTCTGTGCTCATCACTATAACTGTCTTCATGAGGAATTCTATACTTTTATGGAAATACCTTTCTTTTTGCATACATATTTGTGTTCATATTCAACCATTTACTCTCCTTTTCCTTCTTATGTTTTGATTAATAATTCATGAATATGTAAATACACTTAAGTGCACTATATATATATTTATATTTCAATAAATAAAACACAAAATAATAAGAGTTTATTCATTGAAAACAATACTAAAGTTCAGCTCTTTAAAACTTTATCTAAATCTTAATATTTGTTTTATAAGTAAGAATACAAATTTTCTTAACAATACATAATGAAAAAGAGGAAGTTCAAATATTATTGAAACTAATAGTCTTTGCCAGCTTATATTCTCTTTTGATATGTTCATGTTTGACTAAAAGTGTTTTGAATTTCAACTTTACTCATTATGTAATTAGTTTAGAAAAAAATTATACCACATATTTTGGAAACAAATTATGTTAAATATCAATAATAAAGCACTTAAGATAGTTTTGTTTTATTTGTAGCATATAAAACCTAACATTTTAGAGTAATTGTGGTTAAAAACAAACATGAAAAGTTGAAACAACCAAAAAAATGAGACAAATAGAAGCATGTCTGAATCCAAAAGTACTGTCAACACAATTCGTAATACCTTCACGCTCTTGCAATGCACTAGGGTAACACTCACGTTGCTATTGTCTCGTAAGCTACTTTTGCCTCAACTAACAGTATATGACACAAGATAAACTACGCTGTAAATTTACATAAAATTATCTCTGTTACACATTGGCGTAATCTTTCAAATTTTCATTTTTTGAATGAGTAATGATTCAGTGGATATGTGATTTTGCTCCATTATTCAAACATAATGTGAGCCCTGGAATATGTTAAACACACTTAGGTGAATCATGATTCATATCTTCTGAATAAAAATCGACTGATAATTTTATCTCAGTACTGAGCCTCTCACCTGTGATATTTTTCTATCCCATATTTCTAAGAGCAGTAGCATATTACCATTCCTGTGATGGAACATTAATTGTACATTTGCACATGATATATAGATCCAACAAATATCCTCAGCACAATTCAATTTGCATGGTTGCTTTCTGTCTATGAATAGTGTTATTCAAAATGACAATGTATAATCTCATAAGTAGTAAAATTAAGGAAAAAAAGCAAATCAAAATTTAGCACAACTCCAACAGTGCTTATATATTATTGTAAGAAAAAAGAGTTGTAAAAATAATAGTCTCAAGAAAATTATTCAAACCAGGTAGTACTGTGTAATGTTCTATTTGGAGTTTAACCTTGAATTTCTTAGAATTAAGGAGTTACAATACTTTTAATTTTTCAAATACATGGTTTATAATAGCTTAATTTTAGGCTTGAATCTTAAGTTATATTAAATTTGTTATCATTTTTATCCTTTTAAACTATTTAATTTATGATTCTAAGACCTTCATTTCATAAGATACTGAAAATTTCTGTGGACATTATTGAATTATTTGCTTTACCTATGTTTTCTTTTTGTAAAGTTCTTTAAAACATGTATTTAAGAGTTGATTTAAAGTAAAGTTATACTTATGTGATGAAGGCATGGGGGGGAGAGAGACAGAGACAGAGAAAGAGAGAGACAGAGACACAGAGACAGAGAAAGAGACAGAGAGAGAGCACGAGAGCACTGGGGGACAATTGTGGGTACATTTAAATACACGCAGTTGTTCCAGAGATTATCAAATTGCTGCTATGGCAGAAACATAAGAAAGGAGACATTTTCTTCTAGAAAGTCTTCAATGAAAATGCTGATATATGCTTTTACTATGTCTAGGTATGGACCTTGAATTCCTGATCTTTCCAAGTCTATTAACATGAAGGGATGCTGAATTTTGCCAAATGCTTTTTCAGCATCTAATTACACATTCAAATCTTAAACATAAATCACAAAAGTAATCTATTAATATCATAGTAAAGTAAATCTACAATTTTTATGTTGACAGCATTCAAATCATGCATCTGTGGGCAACAGATTGGTCATATTTGCCTGACGAATTCACAGTTTTATAGAGATTTGTCCACAGAAATAGACATGTCTTCAAAAAATTTTAATATTGTGAATGCAAGCACACAGAGGCAATCTGGAAAATATTTATGCCTTGCTATGTTTTTATTGCATTCCTTGAAGAAAATGTCTTTGCTAATAGTTTTATTTGAATGCTCTCGTCAGAATTTTGAAAGTTTCAACAAAACATACTTCATTTTGCTTTTGTGCTTATAGCTAGGTTTTGAAGCAGTTGAATGGCATTTTCAAAATAATGAATCTGCTTAGCATCTACAGTATTAATGGCTTGCAAAGATAGTTCTCAGAGTTTAGTGAAAAGTCATAATGATTCATTAGGATAAAAATTATGTATCTCTTGCTTGATACTACCCTTTTTAGTACATAGTTTGTGGATCTTGAAGTGAATATTTTCAGTTCAAGTGACATAGTATTATTTAGGCTTCATATATATGAAGAAATACATATTCTAATTACCATATATAAGTTTAAGAAAGTATACAATAATATAATTACTTGAGAAATACTTTATGATTAGTCACATTATAAGTTTATATTTTATTATAGTATTGATAAATATAGTTAGTATATAGTTCCAAAAGCATAGTGGTATTTGTTCTCCCTCATTCCTCTTCTGTATCTGTGAAGATGTCATGAGTTTTGAATGCAGTTCTCAGAAGATTCAAGCTACCTCTAATATGAAAGTCTTCTTCTGCACTCTAAATTTCCTACTACCAAAGAGTTTTATGTAGACTGATAAGAGAGGGGAGCAATCAATATGACATCATGCTTGTTAACACCA
Source organism: Apodemus agrarius (assembly GCA_964023405.1). Lineage (NCBI taxonomy): Eukaryota > Metazoa > Chordata > Mammalia > Rodentia > Muridae > Apodemus > Apodemus agrarius. The sequence continues at coordinate 15,825,439 of OZ030018.1, forward strand.
ACAATGACCAGCACTGAGAGAAATCCCGAAAGGTGCAGCAGTAGTACAATCATTAGAGATAATAATCAGATGCCCTCTAAGGGAATGTAAGGCTCACATAATAGGATGGAAATTATGCCTAATACTAGAACACTAACATCATGGATCTTAGATGGTGGTCTGGAGAGAGAGAGAGAGAGAGAGAGAGAGAGAGAAGAAGAAGAAGAAGAAGAAGAAGAAGAAGAAGAAGAAGAAGAAGAAGAAGAAGAAACAAACACATGTCTGCCTGTAGAGACTGGTAGGCTAACTACAATTTAAGCGCTGTGGAGAGTGGAATGTTGTAGATAAGGATGTTACCTGACCTTGGGCTAAGTTCTGACCCTACAGAATTCATTGCTTATGGACCATCAGAAAAGGAGTGGAATGAATTGATGAACCAGAGAAACAAAGTGTTCGTTGTGAAATTTTGACTCCTAGAAATGATAAGGTATGACAACTATATAATATTAGTGTTATAGCTGCCAAAGCAAGACCCACACAAGGAAAATATCTATAAATGTGCTCATGTAAAAAGGGAGAGATTGCATTAAGTGACACCCTAAGAAAAAGAACTCAAGGCAACATGTGATTTCTGAGAGGAAGAACTAACCTATACCCAGGATGAACACATCTATCTGTCTTGAAATGATTTATTTACAACTCACTTAATAGTCTGAATAGTCTATATGTATACACACACATGTATACACACACATACATACATACACACATGCATGTGCACACACAACCACAAAAATAATCAAATAAAAATTGGCCATTAATTTGAGAGGGAGTATAGAATGTACGTGGGAGAGGGAGGAACAAGAGTAAATGGTAGGGGTTGGAGAGAGGAGAGATAAAGTAGCTTAGAAAACATTATTTTTTCAATAGAAGGAAATATAAGATTCAACATTCTCTTGAGAAAACTACATCAAATACAGACTAACTTTTCTTTAATCATTATAAATACTGTTAATTTGAGAACTGAAAATCACTATAAACTGTTTTTGTTTGTGTTGGTGGTTTTCTCTTTTTTTTAAAGTACAATAAAGTCCAAAGTTAATGTGGAACACTTAGATCTATTATATTATCATCAATTATAACATTAACATTTTTATCATTTTAAAATCTATATTTAATTTTATAAATGAGTATACTTAAGCTTTCTATGATTTTTCTATCTCTAGATTATTATCTCTACTTAGTGAAAAGAAAAAAAGTATATTATCTTATCTTGTATCATGTAGAGATAATAGAGATGTAAAATATATATGACTACATTTTCCATAAGTGTGGTATATGTGGAAGTTTGTGTTTAACATCATAGTAACATTTCAAATCAATGTACTAATGAGTTGGGTCTTCTAGATACTTAAGACATTCCCCAAAGGCTCTTTCAGCACTTCTCGAAAATTGTTTACAATTTTGAGGCTGCTTTTGTACCATTTAGTGCACTGAAGCATTAGTTACTTCAAATGATGCCCTCCAGACTCAAAATAGCTGAGTGGCTGTAAATAGCTTTCCAGATTTCCAGATATAATTTAAGGGTTTCTATAAATGAAGTGGTAAAATAAATATCCTGTTACATTTTTCTTACCCATTGATTAATAATTACTTTTATGTTATTAAATTGAGTGATACATTTTAAAAAGTCATCTATGATTAAAAGTATATACTTCCTGAGAATTTGTAGTGGAAAATAGATGTCAAATCCCCTCATTTGCAAATTTCAATGTCTGATATGATTTCCTTTCTCCCAATTTAATCTACTTATTTCAGTGAAATAGAAGTGAAGCTGCCATGTTCTTTGGCATAATGATTTTTATGTAATAAATTCAATCTTCAGAAAGCATAGCTTCTCCTTGTAATAATAATAATCATCATCAAAAAATTTAGTTTACATCTGTGAGTTCCTTCAGACTTTATGTCTAATCCTTTCCAATTTCATTCTGTCTGGTAGTTAAAGTGAAAGAACAAGAATACACCCATGAAAAGTCTGATGATGTTCATTAAATGGAATAAAAATTAGCAGTCAATTTAAGCCAGTATGGCTCATTAAATAGCTTTGGCATCTTGGAACAATTCCTTGGCTTAGTTAAAGTGTAAATCTGCTTTGTTAATTGTTAGTATTATTTCAGTGAGGATATATTTTCAGATGTAGTTATTTAAAAAAATTCTGACAAAGAGAAAATGTTCGGCATACTGATATAAAACTTTTGAAGACTAGAGCATGAACATCATGAGTTTCAGGTTAACGTGTATACATATCATGAGTCTACTAATATAATTAAAAATGGGTTCCCATGTAAAAACAGGAAGTAAGAAAATAAATATGACTTTTAAATGGAAATTGGAGTACTCTATAAAACATTGATAAGTGTTTTAACATCATATTGATGGAAATTGAAAAATGAGATGCTGAATAAAGACATTCTATAAATATATAGTGCTGAATACTGTGTCAGTATTAGAAAGTGCTGCTTGAGTTCATTTTCTTTATCATGTCAAATGTATGGGTAAAGCCATGTAAATTATCCATGGTTAAACTTTGCTCATACTTTTAGAATATTCAACCCACTTGCTCATTGGTGCATTTATACAGAGCTTCAGTAATCAAAGCACCATGTCAGTAAAGAGGAGGAATGAGAGAAAGCTGATTTCTATGTACTTGCCAAAAATCATGGAAGTTGATTATGTTCAGAGAAGCAGATATTTTCTTCAAACACAAAACTTCAATGGTCTAATTTTTTATCCAGGGTCTGAACTTTCACTATCTCCGTCTCTGAAAACCAACCAATGGATTAACTATTGAAATTCCATGCCTTCATAATCAAATCAACTCTTAACGTTTCTAGCAGACAGGACAAGAAGCTCTTTGTGATCAAACAATAGCTGTATAGTGGCAATATGGCAAAACAAATGAAGAAGGATGTGTAATAGTAATTTCATATGAAAAGCTTTGATTCACATTTGCATAAAAATTGATTAAATTAAATTATAGAAGAGAGGGATTATTTTGGCTCAATGTGCTTTTAAGTTCTCCCTCTTCTGAACATAGAGTTCCAGATCAACCCAATCCTTTATAAAAATATAATTGAACTGAAAAGAAAGAAGAAATTGCAGAAAGCACAAGATACCATATTGAGCCAAATGTTACTCAAAAAATAGGATGAATAAACATCCACCTCTGCCTGCATTTCTAGAGGTCTGGTTGCACCAGGGACAACCAGCTAAACCCTCTCCCCTTCCCAGTTCCCATCCCATGCCTTCCATGTAGCAGTGAGCTACAACCTATGCTCTGAGCTCCATCTTCTAGCCCATGGCCATTCCTATATTTTCTGATGCCTATCAGCACAGAGAAATCCAGATGAGTCACCTGCCTGCCAATTCCTGTCTACTGGTTCCAACTGAGATAGAGAAACCATTGGTGAGCTGTACTTGTGCTCCATTTTCCAGCTCATATCATTGCCTGTATTCCTAGGGGCCTACTGGCACCAGGGACAGACATCTAAGCCGCCTCCTCCTCAATCCTCTGCCTATCAAGTTTCCCTACAACATGGAACACCTAATAACTACACCCAGTCCCCTGCACTTCAATTTTTCTACTAAAGGCTCTGTTTGTACTCCTGGAGACCTGACTGCACCAGGTAAAAACAGATGGCTAATGTCTACACAGGGAGTTTCTGGGGGTGGATGTTGGGTGGGTGGGGAATAACATTTGAAATGTAAATAAATAAAGATATCCAATACACACACACACACACACACACACACACACACACACACACACTAGCCAGGGCAACATGTTACCACCAAGCCCAGCTATCCTACTATAACAATTCGTGGATATCCTAACACAGCTGAAGCACAAGCAAAATGACATTAAATCCAGTATTGAGGAGATGGCAGAAGCCTTCAAAGAATAAGTGAATTTTTAGTTCCTTTGTCAAATATCAAGTGACCATACATGTATGGGTTCTTCTCTAGGTCTTCAGTTCTATTCCATTGATCTTCCTGCCTGTCTCCATACCAATACCAAACAGTTTTTATCACTCTCGCTCTGTAGTAGAGCTTGAAGTCAAGGATGGTGATTCCCCCAGTAGATCTTTTGTTGTGGAGAACAGTTTTTGCTATCCTGGCTTTTTTGTTATTCCAGATGAATTTGAGAATTGCTTTTTCTAGATCTGTGAAGAATTTATTTGGGATTTTGATGGAGATTGCATTGAATCTGTAGATTGCTTTTGGCAAGATGGCCAGTTTTACTATATTGATCCTGCCAATCCATGAGTATGGGAAATCTTTCCATTTTCTGAGATCTTTGATTTCTTTCTTCAGAGGTTTGAAGTTCTTGTCATACAGATCTTTTACTTGCTTCACTTAGAGTCACACCAAGGTATGTAATATTATTCGTGACTATCGTAAAGGGTGTCATTTCCCTAATATCTTTCTCAGCTTATTTATCCTTTGAGTAGAGGAAGGCTACTGATTTACTTGAGTTAATCTTATATTCAGCCACTTTACTGAAGTTGTTTATCAGCTTTAGGAGTTCTATGGTGGAAGTTTTGGGGTTGCTTAAGTAGAAGATCATGTCATCTGCAAATAGTGATATTTTGACTTCTTCCTTTCCAATCTGTATACCTTTGACCTCCTTTTGTTGCGTGATTGCTCTGGCTAGGACTTCAAGTACTATACTGGATAGATAGGGAGAGAGTAGGTAGCCTTGTCTAGTCCCCTATTTTAGTGGGATTGCTTCAAGTTTCTCTCTGGCCAGTGGAAAAAAGACAGCATTTTTGACAAATGGTGCTAGATCAACTGGAGTTCAGCATGCAGAAAAATGCAAATCACCTCATTCTTATCTCCTTGTACTAAGCTCAAGTCCAAGTGGATCAAGGACCTACACATAAAACCAGACACTAAAACTTATAGAGGAGAAAGTGGGGAAAATCTTGAATACATGGGCACAGGGGGAATGTTCCTGAACAGTACATCAATGGCTTATGCTCTAAGAATAAGAATGGACAAATGAGACCTTATAAAACTGCAAAGTTTCTGTAAGGCAAAGGACACTGTCAAAAGGACAAAAGGGCAACCAACAAATTGGGGAAAGATCTTTACAAATCCTAAATCTGACAGAGAGCTAATATTCAATGTATACAAAGAACTCAAGAAGTGAGACTCCAGAGAGTCACAAATCCCTATTAAAAAATAGAGTGCAGAGCTAAATGGAATTGTCAACTGAGGAAACTTGAATGGCTATGAAGCACCTAAAGAAATGATAAACATCCATAGTTATCAGGGAAATGCAAATCAAAACAACACTGAGATTCCACCTCATATCTGTCAAAATGGCTAAGGTGAAAAAATCAGGGGACAGCAGATGCTGGAGAGAATGTGGGGATGGAGAAATACTTCTCCATTACTGGTAGGATTGCAAACTGGTAAAAATACTCGAAGTCAGTTTGGTCAGTTTGGTGGTTCCTCAGAAAATTAGACATAGTACGACCTGAGGTCTCAGCTATACCATTCCTGGGCATATACCCTGAAGATGCTCCTACATATAGTAAGGACACATGCTCCACTATGTTCATAGCTGCCTTATTTATAATAGCCAGAAGCTGAAAAGAACCCAGATGTCCCTCAACAGAGGAATGGATACAAAAACTGTGGTATATATACACAATGGAGTGGTATTCAGCTATTAAAAACAATAAATTCATAAAACTCTTAGGCAAATGGATGGGAATAGAAAGTGTCATCCTGAGCAAGGTCAACCAATCATAAAAGAACACACATGGTATGCCCTCACTGATAAGTGGATGTTAGCCCAAAAGCTCAAAATAAACAAGTTATAATTCACAGACCACAGGAAGCTCAAGAAGGAGGACTGAAGTGGGGTGCTTTGGTTCCTCTAAGAAAGAGAACAAAATACTCACAAGAGTAATAAAGGAACAAAGTGTTGGCAGAGACTGAAGTAAAGGCCACCCAGAGACTGTCCTCCCTGAGGATTTATCCTATAAACCTATAAATCCTGACACTATTATGGACAACAAGAAGTGCATACCAAACAATCCTATAAAATAATAACAAAAAATGGAGGTATCAGCATCCCTGACATTAAGCTGTAACACACAGCATTAATAATAATAATAATAATAATAATAATAATAATAATAATGAGGATGATGATAATGCTGTTTGTTCAATCTTATATTCTGTAACCATCTTATCTTTCTAAGATAATTTAATATGAATGTCCTAAAACAGGCAATTGAATCGTGAGATATAAAGCTAACAGATGAAAAGTAATGGATCAATATGTTTATCTTCATTCAAATCATGCAGCATATTACCATATTTTAGAAATCAAAAAGTGAACAAGATTGCAGCTAAAATCAATGGATCAACTGAAATGTTTATAATACTCTTCTATGAATCAGAATTTTTAAGACCATTAGCTGTTTTACCTTAATTTCCTTTACCATTGCCACACTTAATAAAGCAGTAAGCAGATATAATATACTTTGGTGGTATTGACCAGTAGTGAGCAAAATACATAGCTTTAATGGCATCCATGTCATTTATGGTAGAACAATGATTTAATATTATACAAATATGGATATGAAATCAGAAAGTATAAAATTTAAAGTAACACTTCAAAATAAGATTCTACATACATTATATTTGTAATTACACCTAATCCAGTATTAAAAGAAGGGAACCTATGTACCAAATGCCAATTCTCTTCCAACACAATATAACAGTTTAATGCAATTTCTAACAAAATTCTAGCAAGTATTGTTCCTTTAAAGAGATTTATAGGAAAGAGTGGGTATTGACAGGGATGGGAGAAAGATAAAAGACAGTGGGGTGAGCCTGCAGATTGAGCTCCATGCTGAGGGCAAAGGACTTGTCCTGTGGTCTCTGTCCTTCCAACTCTGTACATATGACTATAAGGAACTCAGGGACAATGCTGACCTGCTTCCTAATTCTAGTCATTTGCATTTCTGCTCCCTTGTCCATATGATGGTATTCCATAAGTGAGTATATTTTGGAAAATAAAGGCCAGAATGCAAGTGCCTACCAATAAATCTTGTATTTTCCTTGAACAAATCATTGTACTTTGAGGAAAAAGAATAGAGATGTGAGTAGGTGTAATGAGATTCCTGAGAAAATTAAAATGTCAGGATGTTTGGTGAAAACATGCATGCTGTAAAAATTGATCTTTATAGCTAATGTTAAAAGTATATTTGTTTATCAATTGGATAATTTCTGGTTCCTGGAAATTAAAATAATGTTAACATTCATTGTCCCTTTCAAATTTTACATACTACTATGCTGCTTACAGGAAAAAAATAAGAAACACACTCTAAAGCTGGTTTAAAACACTGATACTGCAAAGAGAGTTCTAGTGAATAACATGTCTGAGGGCTAGAAAGCAAAAGTGATCTCTGGCAATGACTTTCAGTCCACAAACCAAATGCATGAGCCTGCATTGGTTATGCTGTTCCTCTGCAGAGGCACAAACAAAAATGTTAAAGACTGAAAGTAGAGCTGCAAGTGGAGACAGAGAAAAAAGTTAGGAAGTAGTTAAGGCTTCCAGCCAATTCTTTAGTTGTACTCTCAAGACAGACTATGACCATTCCAGATGGTAACAATGATTGGACGCATAATTATCCTTTTTTCATGGTCTATTCATAATTAAATTGAGTCCAATTCTCCTTTTTAACACAAAATGAAAGGTCTTTCTTAACATGAGTAAATTACATTTTGGGAAACCTTTATTACTATGCCTTTGATGATTCAAAGAATATCATTGCCTATAACATTCTCACTAATATCATTTAAAGGGTTTTCTGCCAAAGTATTGTTACCCTATCTGGAACTTAATGTGCATCCTGTTAAAATTTGGATGGAGTAACTTAGAAATGTATTATTTAATGTTTCTAAATCTTGAAGAAATTAATCCAAGTTAATCATTTATTTCTATACATACATGTTTATATTCACAGAGAAAAAAATTTCTCACCTCAAGTCTCTTTAATGAAACCTTCTAGAAATGAGACCATCATGTTGTTTTTGCCTGTTTCATATTACTGAAGCCCATACCTGGCATATGCACAAGAATACAAAATCTTGAAACACGTAATATATACAAAGACCTTCACACATACACAGATAGAGCAATATATACATCAATAAACACGCAAATGAAAGAATGAATTGTACAACCATACTGAGAAAGAACTTAAAGGAAGGTAATCAAAATCATGTATTTTTTATTTTTCCAAACTACACACACACACACACACACACACACACACACAGAGAGAGAGAGAGAGAGAGAGAGAGAGAGAGAGAGAGATGTATGTGTATATGATGTATATATTTAGGTATATGTGTATGCATATATATGTACATATATATTATACATATATATTATCACATCAGGTGAAAATCAAGTCAATAAATGACATAATATTTTTTCTTAATGCAAGAGAATCTGCTTAATTATAATACACTCATATGTATACTTGTTTATAAAGAGAGCTTAGGATTTTACATGTAGTATATTCCATTTCGACAGCCCAAAGACAAATATAAGGAAAAAAAATCACATTGGTTAAATAAATGTTCTAGTCATGCATTTTTATATAAAATCATTCGAATACGTATTTCATTATACCCACAATAAATCAACACATGATACTTAAGAAGTGACTTTAATTCAAAGTTACAAGGTGGAAGTTCCAAGTATTAATAGTGACCCATACAATCTGTATTATGTCTCTATTGGTTATATCACATCATGGTGTGAATAGCACGAGTGGAGACATTTAATAAGTGATTTATTCTTGAGTTATGAATTGAAGAAATGCACAGCTAGGGGGAAAAACTGAAAACATACAGGCACACATTCTTCCAGCAGCAAAACTTCAACAACAAAAGAACACTTGAATGTCAGGTCCCCTCACCAGTTCCATGCACTGTCACATTAGAAAGGAAGTCATCACACCTACTGTAACAATAGAGATCATGGAAACCATAGCAAAAATAGATAGGAAATTTATTTTTTAACACAAATCCTTGCAATGAAGTTTTTCTTTAAAATATCTACAATATACATTGATTGAAAATCCTTCTGTCAAAGCTGTTTTGATGAGAGTTAGAAAGCGCTGCAGTTAAGCTCGCTTGGTCTTATAGTAGATGTCTAGTTCCCACACCCCATATCAGGTGTCACATTACCTCCTGAATCTCTAGCTCCATGGAATCCAATGCCGCCTTCTTGCTTTTACAGAAACTCAACACAGATACATAAGTAAATAAAATTAAATTAAAACTACTTTGCCTAAAGTAACTCTATGTTTATCAGCTGTGAAGCTTTATGTTTTCCTTTTTATTTTGATTTTTATTTTACTATAAGCTAAGGATATAAAATTTTAGAATCACATTGTATTATAAGAGGCTGGCTATAGCCAATCATTATTTCTTTGCCTTTTCAATAAAAGAAATGACTGTGAAGTTTGTTTACATACAGCTCAATTTATAATGCATTTATAGTTAAATACACTTCAAGGGAACATTGCTGTGATAATATTCCCTAAATTACTATATCGTTTGACATAAGAATGATTAACACTTGTACTTGTTGGTGAAAGATCATACTGGAGAATTTTAAGTCATTTTTTATTTATGTCTTTCTTTCTACCATTAAAAGAAGTCAATAGTTCAATACATTGGAAAATTATATGAGAGCCTGACTCCTTACCAAGAGAAATCAAAGCGGTAGCTATAAGCAACAGCGAAGACTTTCCAACTGTAGCTACAGGAGATAGGCTACACTATAAGTAAAATGCACTTTAATAACTGTTTCCCTACATTTAACGAACAGTATGCAATTTATTTTATTTATAGAATTGTTTTTAGTTCTAGAGGTTTTATGTTTGGAAAACAATTGATGTTCATAAATGTTTGTTAATATAATAATTTTATATTATAATTTCAAACATTAAGAAGTTAAAAAAAAAGCATCATTAATTTTTCCCTCTAAAAAATAAAACGTATAATAGAATACTCTCTTCGTTGTCATTTCATAGTCACAATAAACATTCTAAAATTTAAAAAAAGCATTGTAGAATATTGTTGTTATAAATACTAAACATTTTGTAATATATAGTATTTATGTTCTTTCCTTCAATGTACAATTATTTTTCCTATTACTCTTGTAAGAGAGAGTGTATTTCCTTAAATATGTAGATCACAATCTATTGTTAAAGACTAGCACACAGACCATCTTGGCTCCTATGACCAAACAGCCAGCTCAGCCAGGTATGCAGGGAACACCAGAGTGAGAGATAGATGGAGACACATCCCACCTGGGTTCCTTCTGCACACAGGAGCTGGGCAGTTAGCTCTACAGCTGTCTTGGCACATATCTTTCAAGGGAATATCTGACTTGCAGAGGGTCCTGTGGTTAGTGGGAGCACTGGGGCCTGAGGTTGCCACCATCATGGCTCCTGTGACCAAGCAACCAGCTCAGGTAGAGACCTGTGCCACATCTGTCACAGGGAAGATCCCACTTCCTGATACTCTCTAGAGAACCAGCAGGAGCAGATTAATCGCCACTGCCCCATTCCAACAGATGTGGTAGACCGGTGCTACATCTGACATGGGGAAGATGCTACTAACTGATACTCTCTTGAGAATGGACAGGAGCAGGTTATTTTGTAGAAGCATATCATTAGAGAACCAGCATCAACAGAGCATTTGAAATCTGGCAGCAAGCCCTGTCCTGGAACGTTTGCCCTATATAGTGATCAGAGCTTGGAGGGGGTCCTTGCAGTGTCCAGTGTCTTCACTACAGGGTGTACCAGACAGGCAACACCAGGTACACAGAGACAACCCTAGTATAGCATTGCTTGGGACAAGGCATACCAGGGCTCCAATGGCACCCAAGAGTAGGGCAGAACATCAGCAATCTGTGCCAGGGGAAACCCAGTCATCCAGGGGTGCAGAAATAGCCTTACAGGCACACAGGAGGTTCACGCACCAGCCAGTGACAGCAGAGCCAACTAATGCCAGAGATAATCAGATGGCAAAGGCAAATGTAGGACCCTTACTAATAGAAATCAAGGCAATATGGTAGTATCTAAACACAATTCTCCAATGACAGCAAGTCCTGAATACCACAATACACCAGAAAAACAATATTTTGATTTAAAATCACTGGTCATGATGCTGTTAGAGGAACACAAAACAGACATAAATAGACCTCTTTAACAAGTACAGGGGGGCATGAATAAGTTAGAAGGCCTTACAATGGAAATACAAAAATCACTTAAAGAAATTCAGGAGAATATGGGTCAACAAATAGAAGCCAATAAAGAGGCAAATGTAAAAATTATTTTAAAAAAATGCAGGAGAAACTGGGTCAACAGGCAGAAATCATGAAAGAGGAAACACAAAAATCTATTAAAGAAATACAGGAAAATACAAACAAGTGAAGGAACTGAGCAAAACCATCCAGGATCTAAAAACAGAAGTAGAAACAACTAAGAAATCACAAAGGGAGACAACTTTGGAGATAAAAAACCTTGGGAAGAAATCAGGACTCATAGATGCAAATATAAACAACAAAATACAGGAGATAGAAGAAAGAATCTCAGATGACGAGATACCATAGAAACCATTGACACAAAAGTCAAAGAAAATGTAAAAAGAAAAAAAGCTTGTAACCCAAAACATCCAGGAAATCCAGGACAGAATTAAAAGACCAAACCTAAGGATTATAGGTATAGATGAGAGTGAAGATTTACACCTTAAAGGGCCAGCAAATATCTTCACCAAAATTATGGAAGAAAACTTACCTAACCCAAAGAGAGTTGCTCATGAATATACAAGAAGCCTACAGAACTCCAAACAGACTGGACCAGAACAGAAATATCTCCCATCACTTATTAATCAAAAGTCCAAATGTACTATAAAAAGAAAGAATATTAAAAGCAGTAAGAGAAAAAGGCCAAGTAACATATAAAGGAAGACCAATGAGAATTACACCAGACTTCTCACCAGAGACTATAAAAGCTAGAAGATCCTGGGCAGTTCTAATGCAGACTCTAAGAGAACACAAAATGCCAGCCAAGACTACTATACCCAGCAAAACTCTCAATCGCCTTAGATGGAGAAACCAAGATATTCCATGACAAAACCAAATGTATACAATATCTTTCCACAAACCCAGCCTTACAAAGGATAATAGGTGGAAAACACCAAAACAAGGAGGGAAACTACACCCTGGAAAAAGCAAGATAGTAACCTTCTTTCATCAAACCCCAAAAAGATAACCACTCAAATATAAAAATAACATAAAAATAACAGGAAGTAATAATTACCATTCCTTAATATCTCTTAACATCAATGGACTCAATTCCCCAATAAAAAGACATAGACTAACAGACTGGATACCGAAACAGGACCCTAAATATTGCTGCATACTGGAAACACATCTCAGTGTCAAAGACAAATAATACCTCAGAGTAAAAGGCTGGAAAACAATTTTACAAGCAAATGGTTTCAGGAAACAAGCTGAAGTAGCCACTCTAACATCAGATAAAATTGACTTTCAACCTAAAGTAATCCAAAGAGACACAAAAGGATACTTCTTACTGGTCAAAGAAAAAATCCATCAAGAAGTACACTCTATTCTGAACATCTATGTTCCAAATGCAAGGGCACCCTCATTTGAAAAAAAACTTTACTAAAGCTCAAAGCACAAATTGTACCTAACACAATAATTGTGGGTGACTTCAACACTCCACTCTCCTCAATGGAGATCAGGAAAACAGAAACAAAACAGGGATACAGTGAAACTAATTGAAGTTTTGGACCAATTGCATTACTATTTTATCCTAAAGCAAAAGAATATACCTTTTTCTCAGCACCTCATGGTACTTTCTCCAAAATCGACCATATATTTGGTCACAAGACATACCTCAACAGATATAAGATTGAACTAATCCCATTCCTCCTATCAGATCACTATGGCATAAGAGTGGTCTTCAATAGCAACAAAAGCAACAGAAAGCCCACATACACATGGAAGCTGAACAATACTCAATGATAGCTTGGACAAGGATGAAATTTAGAAAGAAATCAAAGACATTCTAGAATTTAATGAAAAAAAAAGGCACAACATACCCAAATGTGTGGGACACAATGAAAGCAACACTAAGAGGAAGACCTATAGCCCTGAGTGCCTCGAAAAACAAACTAGAGAGAGCATTCCCTAGTAGCTTAACAGCACACCTTAAAGCCTTGGAACAAATAGATGCTAATTCACTCAAGAGGAGTAGAAGACAGGACATCAACAAACTCAGGGCTGAAATCAATCAAGTAGAAACAAAGAGAACCATACAAAAAATCAACAAAACCAGGAGCTGGTTCTTTGAGAAAAGCAACAGGATAGATAAACACTTAGCCAGACTAATGAAAGGGCACAGAGATGGTATTCAAATTAACAAAATTTGAAATGAAAAGGGGGATATAACAAAAGATACTGAGGAAATTAAAAAAAATCATCAGTTCCTACTACAAAAGCCTATACTCAACACAACTGGAAAATCTGTAGGAAATGGACAATTTCCTAGACAGATCCCAAATACCAAAATTAAATCAGGATCAAATAGATCATAGAAACAGTCCCATATCCCCTAAAGAAAAAGAAGGGGTATTAGAAAGTCTTCCATCCAAAAAAAGCACAGTTTTTTTCTGCACTAAAACCAAAGAAGACCTAACACAAATACTCTTAAATCTATTTCACAAAATAGAAACGGAAGGAACACTACACAACTTGTTGTACAAAGCCATAATTATGCTGATTCCAAAACCACACAAAGATTAAACAAAGAAGGAGAACTACAGGCCAACATTCCTTATGAATGTCAATGCATAAGTACTCAATAAAATTCTTGCCAATCTAATCCAAGAACACATCAAAACGATCATTCATCACAATCAAGTAGGCTTCATCCCAGGGATGCAGGGATGGTTCAGTATATGGAAATCCATCAATGCAATCCACTACATAAACAAACTCAAAGAAAAAATAAGCCACATGGTCATTTCATTAGATGCTGAAAAAGCATTTGACAAAATTCAACATCCTTTCATGCTAAAAGTCTTGGAAAGAACAGGAATTCAAGGCCCATACCTAAACATAGTAAAAGCAACATACAGCAAACAGGTAGTCAACATCAAACTAAATGGGGAGAAACATGAAGCAATCCCACTAAAATCAGGGTGTAGACAAGGCTGTCCCCTCTCTCCATATCTTTTCAATATAGTACTTTAAGTTCTAGGTAGAACACTTAGACAACATAAGGAGGTCAAAATGATTCAAATTGGAAAGGAAGAAGTCAAGCTATCACTATTTGCACATGATATGATAGTATACGTAACTGACCCAAAAAACTCCACCAGATAACTTCTACAGCTGATAAACAACTTCAGCAAAGTGGCTAGTTATAAAATCAACTCAAGCAAATTAGTAGCCTTCCTATACTCAAAGGATAAGCAGGCTGAGAAAGAAATTAAGTAAATGACATCCTTCACAATAGCCATAAACAATATAAAGTATCTTGGTGTGACTCTAACAAGTGAAAGATCTCTATGACAAGAACTTCAGATCTCTGAATAAGGAAACTGAAGAAGACCTTAGAAAATGGAAAACCCTTCCATGCTCTTGGATTGACAGGATTAATATAGTTAAAATGGCCATCTTGCCAAAAGCAATCTACAGATTCAATGCAATCCCCATCAAAATCCCAACTCAGTTCTTCATAGAGTTAGAAAGAACAATTCTCAAATTCACCTGGAATAATAAAAAACCTAGGATAGCTAAAACTATTCTGAACAGTAAAAGAACTTCTGGAGAATCAGTATCCCAGACCTCATACACTACTACAGAGCAATAGTGATTAAAAACAGCACGGTATTTGTACAGTGACAGGCAGGTAGATCAATGGAATAGGATTGAAGACCCAGAAATGATCCCACTCACCTATGGTCATGAACTTTGACAAAGGTGCTGAAACCATCCAGTGGAAAAAAGATAGCCTTTTCAACAAATGGTACTGGCTCAACTGGAGGACAGCATGCAGAAGAATTTGAATTGATCCATTCTTATCTCTTTGTACTAAGCTCAACTCCAAGTGGATCAAGGACCTCCACATAAAACCAGACACACTAAAACTAATAGAAAAGAAACTGGGGAAGACCCTTGAGGACATGGGCACAGGGGAAAAGTTCCTGAAAAGAACACCAATAGCTTATGCTCTAAGATCAAGAAATGAGAAATGGGACCTCATAAAATTACAAAGCTTCTGTAAGGCAAAGGACACTGTCATTTGGACAAAATGGCAACCAAAAAATTGAGAAAATATCTTCACCCATCCTATGTCTGACAGAGGGCTAATATCCAATATATATAAATAACTCAAGAAGTTAGACTCCAGAGAGCCAAATAACCCTATTAAAAATGGGGTACAGAGCTAAACATAGAATTTTCACCTGAAGAACATTGAATGGCCGAGAAGCACCTTAAGAAATGTTCAGCATCATTAGTCATTAGGGAAATGCAAATCAAAACAACCCTGAGATTTCATCTCACACCAGTCAGAATGGCTATGTTTAAAAACTCAGGAGACAGCAGGTTTTGGCGAGGATGTGGAGAAAGATGAATACTCCACTGCTGGTGGGAATGCAAGTTAGTACAACCACTCTGGAAATCAGTCTGGTGGTTCCTCAGAAAACTGGGCATGACACTTCCGGAGGACCCTGCTATATCACTCCTGGGCATATACCCAGAGGATTCCCAGGCATGCAATAAGGATGCATGCTCCATTATGTTCATAGCAGCCTTATTTATAATAGCCAGAAGCTGAAAAGAACCCAGATGTCCCTCAATGGAGGAATGGATACAGAAAATGTGGTATATTTACACAGTGGAAAACTATTCAGCAATTAAAAACAGTGAATTCATGAAATTCTTAGGCCAATGGTTGAAACTGGAAAATATCCTCCTAAGTGAGGTAACTCATTCACAAAAGAACACACATGGAATGCAGTCACTGATAAGTGGATATTAGTCCAGAAGCTCTGAATACCCAAGATACAATTCACATATCAAATGATTCCCAAGAAGAAGGAAGGAGACGGCCCTGGTCCTGTAAAGGCTTGATGCAGCATTGTAAGGGTTTACCAGGACAGAGAAGTGGGAGGGTTTTTTTTTGGGAATGGGTGGAGGTAAGAAGGCTTATGGGACTTATGTGTAGGGGGCAACCAGGAAAGGAAAAATCATTGGGAATGTAAACAAAGAATATAGAAAATAAATACTAGCACACAGTTTTAGGTACTTTTTTAACATCAATGACTTTAAAAAATGACAAACATTTGGTTAGATTTATAGTATGCCAGGCTTGGAATTCCTTTAATGAGTGTCTTTATTCTAATTAGACAATTGTTGGAATGTCTCTGAGATATGTGTCACTATTGGATCCTTAAGGGTATTTTGTCATGATCATTGCTATTGCTAATATGCTATGATAATGGGTGGAATACTGATTTATTTTTCTCCTTTGGTAGGTTGCTATGAGAATTAGTCTGTGAAGAAAAGGCTTCCAGGTCAGTTCTAAGGTGATTCCTCCATGCCCTGTGTATAAAGTGTGTTATATCTTTATCAGTATGATGTAACCTTCATTTTTGTGAGGCAATCACATTCAAAAGCACCAGTTACATTTTTTAGGACTATCTTATTCTCCCCTGAACAACAGCTCAGAGTGAGGTTTCCCATTCATGGCTCTGGAGTTTTGTTGGATAGTCTATGGTTCTGGTGGGTAGTTTTAGCAAGTGTTGCATCCTTTCTAAAGTTACAATAAATGAATTTCTTTTCCTGTTGCTTTTTTCAGTACCCTTAATAGTTTTTCTATTTAGTTTATTGGAGAAGAGATAAAGAAAATCCTGAGTGAATATATATTATTGACCTGAGCACAGTCATGTCAAGAACACAATGCCTTAGATCCATGAGACAGGCAAATACTTCCCATAGTCAAGTTGAGAAAGGTGATGGTACTTCTAGTTCAACTACAGAAATTCAGTTACTCTTTAGCTAAAGACTTTATATGTGGAAATTTTCAATGGTGGCTCCCTTCTCTGACGTGATGGCCGCCCGAGACTACTCCAGTATAGACAAATCCTACCAAAATTAACCTATTGTCTTCCTTCTTTTATCCTGCTGTATGTAATAAATGCTCTGAGGCTCCATGTTGTTTCTGGTGTGTCTTCATCTCCACCAGAGCATGTCAGCCATCTGAAGGCAGCTTTTCATGTGCCTAGGATTTCTTTGTTCAGTCCTCATCTACCTAGTGATGATTATAGGACCTTTCACTCTATATGTCTCTTAACCCAGTTTATACATTTCTTCCTGCACTGCACCTTTGTCCTGATATCGCTTCTTCTAGAGTCTTTGTTTTTTAATACCCCTTTCTTATTGACTGTAGTACAAAATTAAACACCATGTTTACTACATTCTTATTTATTTTATAGCCTGTGTGCGTTAGAAATAAATTAAAAATATACTTTATAGACACCAAGAAGTACAAGCCAAGTAGGATTTTCATATAATTGCAAGACTCACTTTTTACTAAAGTTTGTCTTATTTTTCTATAACTATTTGGACAGCTAATTAAATTTTATCTTATTTAAAGACATACTGGCTATATAAATAGTTTCATGAATGAATTTCAAAGGTAAAGGTCAAGTATATCTGTGAGAAAACAACCTAGATATTTTCTAATATAATACTAGGAAATTAGTATAGTAAATTATATACTAAGGATGCCTTGAATCAGTTTAATACTCCTATTTGAAGAAATAGTTGTTTTTGTTTTCCTTAGTTAATGAACGCTATTTCATTACTGGCTTAGTAACCCAGAAAATAAACATGACCTGCCTCTTACTGTTTCATAAAAAATAAGGAAAACAGTATATCCAGGGCTAATAGACAAGAAAGACAATATGAAAAAAAGAAAATGTGAGAACTCCATGGTTGAGCTAGACAAGTTTTTCACTACATTTAATTAAATAGGGAAGAAGCTGTGTAAATAAGATATTTTTTCATAGGTCAGATGACATTTGTTTCTGTTGTCACTAACTGCTAGACATATTTCTATAATTCTAATTCCATACAGATAATTTAAATGATGTATTCATTAATTGTGATGTTGGTTATAGTAGAAGAAAAACATCATCTAATTGGCATTAAACATGAAATTGATTATGTTCACTTCAGTTGCTATTCACTGACTTCACTGACTGGTTTGGGAGAGGCATTGTCAGCTACTGGCACCCATGAGAATGGACTTATTTTAATGATACTCAACTATACAGAGGACAGCTCTGGGGAAGGAACTCTCTAGTTAGAAGCAGAATTATTCATAAACAACACTAAACATTAATTGCAAATTGAATTATGGAATACTAAACATAAATATTTAACATTTTTGAAAAATGTTAGTTTTTCAGAATTTGTAGTTATTGTATCCAATGAAAGTATATTTTGTTTACTTATTTCCTTATTCCATTACTCAAGATATAATAACTAGAGCACCACAGAATATCTAGTGAGTTTCACATTTACATTAATTTTTGTTTATTCTTCAGAATTCACATGCATATATACTATGAAATAAAATTGAATCAGTTTTCTCCTTCCAACTTCCCACAAATATCCTCTAATTCAGGCCTCCAAAGAACACAAGAACTGAGTGAAGAATAGAGAACTCTAGCAAGTTATCTCCTGGACCTGCAATGGTGATTGAATGCATGAACTCCCACTAACAGGTTTACAGACATAAGATATGAACAAGATCAAATTAGCCCACATTTAGCATAGATTGGAAATGTGATCTTAGGATTTCATCCTTTTCTGAAGAGTCATTAAAAATCGATTGCTGAATGACAAGGAAGACTGTTGTTTTGTTTTTGTTGTTATTGTTATTATTTGTTATTGTTTTAAATCTGTGTCCACAAGATTTCTCATGCTGTGGTGAAAACTTAATTCTTTTCATTCTTAATTCATTTCATAGATTCTCTGAGGAAGCAGCAGATAGAAATTTCATATTGAGATGGTAGTTAGTGTTCATTCTCTCTCCTGCCATGCAAGTATTTTCTATAGTAAAAATTACAATGGAAAAACTAGCCAACATAAAGCCATCCTCATGATAGACTAGATGCAATATGTTAATAGATGGAATTTTATATTCACTACTATAGCTCATTTTCCTCAATTAATAAAGCCTGTTCAATATATCCCCAAAGGCTGTATTTATCTTGCACCCCTTTCCCTATCGTTTCTTTCTGTTTCTGATATTTTTTATATAAAACTCTCCTCTTCCCCCTCTTTGCTCCTAAAGATGAATTACCAGCCAAAATCCTTTCATACAATGAGGATCTACATCTAGCCACACTTTACAGCTTTGTCCATTCCCTGAGATGATAACCCACCTAGGGATTTCTCATCCCTCTGTAGTACATTCCATAGTTTATTTCATGTTGTCTTGTTTCATGCCTTCTCTTTTTCTTCTTCTTGTTAGAGCTTTAGAAACAATCAAGAAAAACCACAGCTGATTAGACTTCCATCTACATGTCTGCATTTCCTACTCTAATGACTTAATGGCAAGAAGATTGCACAATCATTAAGAAACTAAATTGTCTGGGGATGCTGGCGCAATGCTCATCTCCCTGCAAGAATTATCTTAGAAAAACCTCCCAAACTTAGGTTTTCTGAATTTTTGCTTTGTAAATCACCTATTAACATGGATAATTAGGCTAAAAGCATATGTCTATTTCTAGGGTATGCTTTTACATATTACCATTTTGGAGATTAGGAATATAGGCTTTTGATTCTTCTCTCTATTTGATTCTTGAGTTGGTTGTATTCTTCTAGTGACTTGCTTCATTCAAACACTGATTTGGAAATAGGTTGCATTAAGGCTACATGTTCCTAGGTGCTGTTACTTGGAGTTGAAGTCAAAAGATTACACAGCAATCTAGACAGTGAACAACTATGACTTAGAGTAGACAAGAGAAGTTAGGTATTATAATCTCCTTAATTGTTAGCTCAGCAATCAAGCAATATCTGTTGAGTTGTACCAACTGAATATATGAAACCTAACTATTTAAAATGGTGTGGCTTTTATTGACTCTAAACTATATTTATGGCCTATTATTATTATTAACACTACATTTCAGTTAAGGTTCTATATATTAGGTGAGTGAATTACTGGCATAAAGACAAAATAGCAGGTAGATATCTTGGCTTAGTGTTAGTGTATTTTTTCCTCTTAAAATAAAATCTTTATCTTAAAATCGTAAAAACTACGGAATACTTATAACTCTACGAGTTATCAGAAGAAATATTCAGTCAAACTTCACAAACAGGACATTAAATAATTAAGTAAACGTGCATAAATTTCCAATGCATCTGTGATATAGTTAAATGTTTGTCAAGGATAAAACATGCTTTGTAGAAGGAAATATGAAAGTGATATTGAAGAATACACAAACTCAGAGATATGATTTTGTATCTAGAAACTCATGGAATTAAAGTATTTTCCATTACTAAATATCACATTTGATCGGATTTTTCATTAAAATGCATAGTAGACTATCTTCTTAAATGTACTTTAATTTTACCACAATATTCATAAATGGTCATATAGTAACAGTATGAATATACATTTAAAAATTCAATAAAAGAAAAAGTGAATTTTTAATTTGAAAAATGTCAGACGACTTTGTCATAATGAAATGCTCCTTCATTGCCTTTTCCATGACATTATATCTCTTTTTTTCTTGTTGTTGTTGTTTTTTGTTTTTTCGAGACAGGGTTTCTCTGTTTAGCCCTGGCTGTCCTGGAACTCACTCTGTAGACCAGGATGGCCTCGAACTCAGAAATCTGCCTGCCTCTGCCTCCCAAGTGCTGGGATTACAGTCGTGCGCCACCATCGCCCGGCATTATGTCTCTTAAAATTAGCCTCTATGTGACAAAAGTGCTTTTAGATTCACTTCAGATATATCAATTTGTGTAGTAATGTGTCAATTTGTCTCATATTTGCACCCTTAGAGGATACTCAATACACTGTCTAACGTAGCCATCTGTAGAAGACCTGAAATGTATGAGTTGTTAAGTTATTCATTTTGCCTTACACTGCCTATAATTTTAACTTATTTATTGGGAAAATTTTAAGGTAATGATAGACATCCCAGATAGTAAATTTAGTGACAGGCACAAGAAATATTTGAAAACAGAGTGTGTATTGAATTTATCTGAAGAATGGGTAAAGGTTTCCATAACTTTTCTACTCAAAGGAAGCTCTATCAGTGAAATAGTTGTGCCCAGTATGAAGGAGATCAATCCTGAAAATGACATCATTGTAGCCTCTGCCCAACTTATTTTTGAGTGATTATCAGTTCCTAAGCATTGGTTTACTACTATAAAACTTTGGAAAGAGTCCTTCTGAGTAAAACTTTGTGACTGTGTGATGCTTTTAAACTCTTATTATATGGTTACTTAGAGATTTCCCAATACCTCTTGGAGGGAACATTTTAATCAAGAAGAAACACATACACAACACTCTATCGATTCCTTTAATTCTGATATTTTCCCACCTTTTCTTTCTGTAATGTTCTGTAAGCTTTATAGAAGATAATATAAATATGTGAAAATTTCCTTTAATGTATGGAAAATCATTCAGCCATCATGCTATAGCCACAGTCCTTTATTATAAGCACTTCAATACTTTTGGAGTCTTTGTGGTGACAATCATCTCAATATAGAACAAAAGCCTACTGATTAACAGCTAGGCTTTTAATCAGAAAAAATCATATTGCTTTTGTGAGTGCCTTTGCCTACCCGTGTTCACTTTGTTCAGAATTGCTCAACAGATATGTCTAGTGCGTGTCCTACTTTAGTGTTTGTTTAAAGTGTCACCCTTTCTTTCTTTCTTTCTTTCTTTCTTTCTTTCTTTCTTTCTTTCTTCCTTCCTTCCTTCCTTCTCTCTCTCTCTCTCTCTCTCTCTCTCTCTCTCTCTCTCTCTCTCTCTCTTTCTTTCTGTCTTTTTCCTTAATAAAATCATATTTTAGAAAGTGGACAGTGTGCCTCTTACTCTACATCCTCACCAGCAAAATTGGGTTTTCTTGGTATCTAGGTATTTGAGCTCTTTTTATATTTTGGATTTAAGTCCTCTATCACATATGTAGTCTGAAAAATACTTACCCACTGTGTAGTCTGCCACTAAGGGGGAAATTATCATAGTATAATGAAACATAAAACCTCTTTACCTATTAAAACAATTATCTCAGCAAGTGAGCAATAGTGAGGATAAAAACATGGTTGAAGGTTTACTAAACCATATAGTCCTCTAAAGTTCATACTTATTTCCTGTGAATCACCAAGTTTCTCATCATGGAATAATGCCATGGAGTCATTTTTTTCATCTGTCACCCTGTGACAATCTCCCAGATATTATGTTCTGCTTTGAACCTCCAGAGTCAAGATGGAGTACAGTTAATACCTGTTATTTTCTTCATGGAACAGGAAAGCCATAGCTTCTGTCTCTATTAGATACATGGAGTAGCTAAAAGACTTAAAGTTTTCTGCACAATCTCCCTCCAGTACAGTTCATTCTAAGGTTAAGTGTACATAGCATACTTTAAATGGGTAATTGCTTATCATTATGAAAAGATTTCATTTTTATTCACATAAAAGATGCTTTTCTTTTTCTTTTCCTCCTTTGTAGTTCTTCTAGCTTTAGCGTTTTCCAGATCTTTACATTCTTTGAATTCAGCATCTTAGCAAATAATTTCCTCTAGAAATTCAAACTCAGGAGATGTTTAGCCACACTATGTCTTTAGGGAGCTAGAAAGTTTCCACTGTCTCTTTGCTCTGGTCTTCATCTTATACTGAGTGACACAGGGCCTATGAATATTATTTATATACTGTTCTCAATCAGTCAGCTTCATCAAATCCTGTTTCTCTTTTTTTATCAGTTCTTTGAGCTTTTACTATAATATATATTGATTCTGCTTTTCCTCCTTCCTCTTACTCTTCTACATAATACCCTCTCTCTAAATATCCAGAGTTGTTTCCTATATTGTTTTCATGCATAAAGATCTTTTGTGTTATCCAATATTCACACTTTCATCCATAGCTAGTGATGGGATTTTATGTGAATTTCCATGTCCATTCTGGGATTTGGCCTGTCTTGAGCTTGCACAAATTTGTACATGGAGTCCAAACAAATTTTTCTTGCTTTATAGTCATAACTGATTTATATTGAAGGGTGAGAGATCCATTGATCTATAGCTATAACATTAAAGGCCAAGTCATACCATGAGGGCAGAAAAACCAATGATACTAGAAGGCATTCCTAAAGGTTGTGTTTAATATTATTTTTCAAGTCATTCCTATTTGAACAATTAATAATTGAGCCCAGAAAACTGGACAATGAACATTCTCTGAAATATGCTTCTTTTTCTGAGCAGTTTCTACCTTTTCTCTACTGTTTTCTAATCTATTATTTTCAGGCTAACTAAACTGACAGTAGTAAGTGTCTCTTATGGATCTTTTGACTTAGTTTCTCAGTGACATATTTTTACTATACTGTTTTATGTCATATTATGTTTCCTTCAAGTGAGGACCAATGGTTTAATGACTCAGGTTTTTGTTTTTGTTTTATTTTGTTTTGTTTTGTTTTTCAGTTCCTTGGCATACAGATCCCATCTACCTCATTTCCCTGTAGCCTCATAGGTCAGGCTATGGAAGTCTCCTTTACCTGTTTAAAAGACTCACAATTCACACAGCTCAACTGCAGAATATTAACTACAGACCATATTTTATTTTTGCTAGATAACTTATCAAGATTCCTGTCTTGATTCTGAGTCAGGGCATTCCTTGTAGATACTAAAAGTCAGACCTGAGGAGAAGTGACTGTTACTTCTGTGTGACAGTCTCCTTCACATTTAAACCATTCTCATATGTTCCAAGTTTTATGGCTCATAAAAATACTTTTAGTACAGACACATTTTTCCTATATGGATTGTACTCCATCATTTGTGAGAAATGGAAACCTAATGTTATGTTTTTGTTCTTTTATTGACATTTTGTCCTTTTTTAAATTTAATATTGTCTTCATTTACATTGCCAATGGTAAAAACTTTCCCAATTTCCCCCCTCCCCAAAGACTCCCACCCCTTGCCTCCACATATATGCCCCTTCACCCTATGCATTCCCACCTCCCCACCCTCGATTTCCCTTTGTTGTGGCATCTATTGAACCTTTACCTGGCCAATGACCACTCCTCCCACTGATGCCCAACAAGGCATTTCTCTGCCATAATTTTGGATGAAACAATATATACCCCTTGGTTGATGGTTGTCTTTGTGAGTCCTGGGGTTATTTGGATGTCTGAAATCATTGTTCTTCCCATGAGGCTGTAAATCCCTTAATCTCCACTCAACCACCCTCCAGGTCCTCCATTGCGGACCCCACACCTAGTCCAATGGTAGCCTGCTAGCATCTGCCGCTGAATTTGTAAAGCTCTGGCAGGGCTCCTCCAGAGACAACCATGGCATGCTCCTTTGGGTTTGGTGACTGTTTATAGGGTGAATCCCCAGGTAGAGCAGTCTCTGGGTGGCCTTTACTTCAGTCTCTGCTCCACATATTATCTATTATCTCCCTTATTGCTCATGTGTTTTGTTCCCTTTCTCAGAGGAACCAAAGCACCCTCACTTAAGTCTTCCTTCTTGAGCTTCCTGTGGTCTGTGAATTGTAACTTGTTTCTTTTGAGTTTTTGGGATAATGCTCACTTATTAGTGAGTGAATACCAAGTGTGTTCCTTTGTGATTGGGTTACCTCGCTCAGGACAACAATTTCTAGTTCCATTCATTTGCCTAAGAATTTCATGAATTCATTGCTTTTAATAGCTGAGTAGTACGTCATTGTGTATATATAACACAGATTCTGTATCCATTCCTCTGTTGAAGGACATTTGGGTTCTTTCCAGCTTCTGGATATTATAAATAAGGCTGTTATGAGCATAGTGGAGCATGTGTCCGTATTACATGTTGGAGCATATTCTGGGTATAAGTCCAGAAGTGGTATAGCTGGGTCCTCGGGTAGTACTATGACTAATTTTCTGAGGAATTGCCAAACTGATTTCCAGAGTGGTTTGACAAGCTTGCAATCCCACCAACAATGGAGAAGTGTTCATTTTTCCCCACATCCTCTACAGCATTTGCTGTCCCCTGAGATATACTTTTTAGCCATTCTGACTGGTGTGAGGTGGAATCTCAGTGTTGTTTTGATTTTCATTTCCCTGATAACTAAGGGTAACATTTCTTTAGGTGCTTAAGAACCATTTGAGTTTCCTCAGTTGAGAATTCCCTGTTTACAATTCCCCATTTTTTAATAGGGTTATTTGACTCTCTGGAGACAAACTTCTTGAGTTCTTTTCATGCATTGGATATTAGCCTTCTATCAGATGTTGGTTTAGTAAAGACCTTTTCCCAATTTGTTGGTTGCCCTTTTGTCCTTTTAACAGTGTCCTTTGCTTTACAGAAGCTTTGCAGTTTTATAAGGTCCCATTTGTTCTTAGAGCATTAGCCATTGGTGTTCTGTTCAGGAACTTTTCCCCTGTGTCCATGTGTTCAAGATTCATGTCCACTTTCTCCTCTATAAGCTTCAGTGTGTCTGGTTTTATGTGTAGGTTCTTGATCCACTTGGACTTGAGCTTTGTACAAGGAGATAAGAATGGTTCGATTTGCATTTTTTGCATGCAGGCCTACAGTTGATGCAGTACCATTTGCCTTTTTGTTAAAAATTATTTTTTCCACTGGAATTTTTTTAGCTCCTTTGTCAAATATCAAGTGACCATAAGTGTGTTGGTTCTTTTCTGGATTTTCAATTCTATTCCATTGATCTTCCTGCCTGTCACCATACCAATACCAAACAGTATTTATCACTATTGCTCTGTAGTACAGCTTGAAGTCAGGGATGGTAATTCTCCCAGAAGATCGTTTGTTGTGTAGAATAGTTTTTGCTATCCTGGCTTTTTTGTTATTCCAGATGAATTTAAAAATTGCTCTTTCTAGATCTATGAAGGATTAATTTGGGAATTTGATGGGAATTGCATTGAATCTGTACATTGCTTTTGGTAAGATGGCCATTTTTACTATATTGATCCTGCCAATCCATGAACATCGGAGATCTTTCCATCTTTTGAGATCTTCGATTTCTTTCTTCGGAGCCTTGAAGTTCTTGCCATATAGATCTTTCACTTGCTTCATTAGGGTCACACCTAGGTATGAAATATTATTTGTGACTATTGTGAAGGAAGTCATTTCCCTAATTTCTTTCTCATCTTGTTCATCCTTTGAGTAGAGGAAGGCTACTGATTTGCTTGAGTTAATTTTATATCCAGCCACTTTGCTGAAGTTGTATATCAGCTTTAGTAGTTCTGTGATGGAAGTCTTGGGGTCACTTAATTATACTATCATATCATCTACAAATAATGATATTTTGACTTCTTCCTTTCCAATTTGTATACATTTGACCTCCTTTTGTTGTTTGATTACACTGGCTAGGACTTCAAGTATTATATTGAATAGATAGGGAGAGAGTGGGCAGCCTTGTCTGGTCCCTGATTTTAGTGAGATTGCTTCAAGTTTCTCTCTGTTTAACTTGATGTTGGCCATCAGTTTGCAGTAGATTGCTTTCACTACATTTAGTTATGGGCCTTGGATTCCTGATCTCTACAAGACTGTTATCATGAAGGGATGCTGGATTTTGTCCATAGCCTTTTCATAGTCTAATGAAATGACTATGTGTTTTTTTTTCCTTTAGTTTGTTTATATAGTGGATTACATTGATGGATTTCCTTATATTGAATCATCCCTGCATTCCTGGGATGAAGCCTACCTGATCGTGGTAAATTATAGTTTTGAGGCATTCTTGGATTCTGTTGGCCAGGATTTTGTTCAGTATTTTTGCATCAATGTTCATGAGGGAGATTGGTCTGAAGTTCTCTTTCCTTGTTTGGTCTTTGGTTTAGGTATAAGAATTATTGTGGCTTCTTAGAATGAGTTGGGTCGTGTTCCTTACATTTCTATTTCGTGGAATAGTTTGAAGAGTATTGGTATTAACTCTTCTTTAAATATCTGATAGAATTCCCCTCTAAACGCATCTGGTGCTGGGCTTTATTTTGATGGGAGACTATTGATGATTGCTTCTATTTCCTCAGGATTAAGGGACTATTTAGATGGTTTATCTGATCCTGTTTTAACGTTGGCACCTGGTATGTATCTAGAAAGTTTCCCATTTATATAGATTTTCAAACTTTGTTGAGTATAAACTCTTGTAGTAGGATCTGATGATTTTTTTTAATTTCTACAGTGTTTGTTGTTATGTCTCCATTTTCATTTATGTCTCCATTTTCATTTCTGATTTTATTAATTTGGATACTGTCACTCTGGTTAGTCTGGCTAATGGTTTGTCTATCCTGTTGCGTTTTTGTTCTTATGCTCTGATTTAATCTGAAACCTATTTGTCAAAACACCAAAGGCCTTTGTATCCAATTGATTTTGATTGATCAATAAAGATGCCAATGGCTGGGCAATGTGAGATGGGGTGGGACCCTTAGATCTTCGAGGGCTAGTATATGAGATAGAGGCGGAGAGGGGTAGATTTCCATGATGTGTGGGAAATGATAAGATTTATAACTTCAGGAGAGAGAGAGCCAACAAGCCCTGTAAGAATTCTGGTAAGTGCCTACTGGCCACTTGCCTTATAGGGCCTGAGGTACTAGGCAGAGGATTTGAACTGCCAAGCCTTTGAACTAATCAGGACATTTCAAAAATAAGCTTGTATGAGTATGTGTGTTTTTCATTCCTGGATGCAAAGAGTTCCAGTGAAGAAGGCTGGAAGCATGGAACCCACTAGGAGCACAAAGAGGTGTAGCTTAATTCACTACTACAAGCTAACACCTTCATTATGTTTTTTTTCTTCTGTTTTACTTGCCAAATCAGAGGCTAATATAATACATAGTATTCACATACCCTTTCCTCTGAATCATCTGAATCATTGCATGTCCTTTCCTGTAAGAGAACGAACTAGGGTGTCTTAGTCAGGGTTTCTATTTCTGCACAAACATGACCAAGAAGCAAGTTGGGGAGGAAAGGGTTTATTCAGCTTACACTTTCCACATTGCTGTTGATCACCAAAGGAAGTCTTTTAAAAGTCAATGTCTTTTAAAATTCAAGGTCTCTTAACTTCAAGATCCACTAAAATACTTTCTTCTTTCAAGAAAGAAATGCATCAAAGCATAATCACAATCAAAAGCAAAAATCATTCTCTAACTGTCCAATGTCTGGGATCTTCTGGGCTCCTCCAAGGGCTGGAGCCACTTCTCCATCTATGCCCTTGTAGCACATACTGTGTCTTCTAGGCTCTAGCTGCCTGTACTCCCACTACTGCTACTGTTCTTGGAGGTCATCTCATGGTACTGGCATCTCCAAAACACTGCTGTCTTCCACTATAACTAGGCTTCACCAATAGCTTCACATAAGCCCTCTTCATGGTGCCAAGTCTCAACTCCTTCACATGACACCTTCAGTCCTAGGCCATCAATTGCAACTGAGACTAACCTTCAGCAATGGCCTTCCATGGCTTCTCACACTACTGAGCCTCAGCTGTTCTTCATGACCTCTTTATGCCTTCAGAAGTAGTACCACCTGGATGACTCTCACATGTATCACGTCCAGCCTCAGTACTCAGCCCCAGTTTCTGTGCTCTCAAAAAACACTTCCCAGAAGATTTCACCTTAATGATATTGGTCTCTTCTTAATCTCTGCTAATTTCTTAGCTCCAGCAAACCAGCAGTAATAGTCACAGTTATGCAAAGTTTTAGCTTTAGTGATGCTGGTATCTTGTTAATCACAGCTGATTCTTCAGCCCCAGCTAACCAAAACCACAGAATCTTCACAATCAAAACAATAATGGCCCTTGTAAGAGTCTTTAAGCTTCCCTCTGAAATTTCTCAACCCAGGCCTCCATCCCCTGCACTGTTCTTAACATTATCTTCCAGGATCCTACACAACATCCCACAGAGCTCTTAGCACTGAATGTATCCTATAAAGTTCCAAAGTCCTTCCACAGTTCCCCCAAAACATGGTCAGGTTGTCACAGGAATACCCCACTATGCTGGTACCAATTTGTCTTAAGTAAGGTTTCTATTCCCGCACAAACATCATGACCAAGAAGCAAGTTGGAGAGGAAAGGGTTTATTCAGCTTATATTTCCACATTGCTGTTCATCACCTAACTAAGTCAGGACTGGAATTCAAACAGGTCAGGATACAGGGGCTGATTTAGAGGCCATGGAGGAATGTTACTTACTGGCTTGTCTTCCCTGGCTTGCTCAGCTTACTTTTCTTCTAGAACTGAAGACAACCAGCACAGAGATGGTACCACCTACAAGGGGCCCTCCTCTCTTGATCACTAATTGAGAAAATGCCTTACAGCTGGATCTCATGGAGGCATTACCTCACCTAAAGCTCCTTTCTCTGTGATAACTCCAGATTGTGTCAAGTTGACACATAAAGGCAGCCAGTACATGGGAAGTTTCACCAGACTCACATAACAAAAAGGAGTTGTGCCACTGTACATGCTCTAGGCAAAGGGCCCAAGTTCAGCTTTCTGCTGAGGACAGTTGACCTACTTAGAGCTCAACTTGATATTAATTCCCTATCATTCAAACCAAGGAATCATTCTGTACCATATCATATGGGACAAGTCCTCATAGAGGATGGGCTTCAGAGATGTGCCATCTTCTGAATGTTCAGCCTCTATTATAGTTTCATTTTGCATAACAAGATATTTATAATAGATTCTCCAAATCACATCTATTAGGCACTATCAAGTATGTTTAACTGAAAGATGTGTTTTTTTTTCTGCTAACACTACAACTATTCATACCAAAGAAAAAAGACCTAGGAAGAAAAAATCAGTAACAGATTTAGAAAATTATTCCAATATAGTCCAGCTTAGCTATGATTTTTCAAAATTATTTGTGTTGTTTTATAACTGAAAATTTCCCCTTTATAATAAAATATGTTTTAAAGATGTGTTAAACAATGATTTAAAAACACATTTCTGTGCACATATTTCATATTTTAAATGTAAATACATCCCTTTTGGATTAAGCAGAATTACTTACAGGCAGTTAATATCATTATGGGAGGATTTTTTTTTTGTTTTTTTCGAGACAGGGTTTCTCTGTAGCCCTGGCTGTCCTGGAATTCACTCTGTAGACCAGGCTGGCCTCGAACTCAGAAATCTGCCTGCCTCTGCCTCCCAAGTGCTGAGATTACAGGTGTGCGCCACCACCGCCCGGCCGAGGATTTCTAAATATAAAGGAAATACCTCATCCCAAAGCTCATTGTCTCTGATAGATCTATGTAAGAAAATACTAGAGAAATATAAAAAATTCCAATTTCTGATCTGATGATAATGGATACTTTAGAGAAAGGCATTTAGTGATGTCAGATGTGTAGGTGAATTTTTTTATGAGAGGAGGCTACCCAGGTCAAACTATTTGAAAGTGTATGTAAAGGTGAGATGGAGCCATACTTTCTCTAATTTTAGTTTGTGAACATACTTAAGTGAATTGAATTAATAAATGTGAAAATACCCTGCAGAAAATAATTTCTGCAGAGGTTCTATTTGGATCAAGGACTCTGAAATGATTTAAACTGGCTGGTACTAACTACTTCTCAAGCTTAGACAAATTAACAATCTATAAAACTAGATTTTA
This sequence comes from Apodemus agrarius, assembly GCA_964023405.1. Lineage (NCBI taxonomy): Eukaryota > Metazoa > Chordata > Mammalia > Rodentia > Muridae > Apodemus > Apodemus agrarius. Next base: position 15,856,379 of record OZ030018.1, read on the forward strand.
TCATTTACAGCTCTGAATCTGACACCGTTCAGAGGGCAGTAAGTCAAAAACTTTATGTTCAAATGTTATTTAGTTTGAAGTGCTATAAATCTATGCATTTTTATGTAGTAGAGTCCTAAGAGAAAACTGCAGAATAATTATTTTTGTGACCATGAAGTGGCATTGAATGTGACCTAACTTGTAATGATGTATGCTTTACATAGAATAAAATGCTATTGCCCTTCTACTGTAGAATTGTGAGAACACTCTATTTGCTTTCCTAGAGAGTCCAGAAAACTCTGGTAAGGATGCTTGGAGATTGGATTTTAATGAGTTCATAATGATTTATCTATGTATCTATAAAGAAAAATTGTTCATAAATATGCAGAACTCATTAAACAATAAGGCATACTGAGAAAAGATACATTCAGTTTCAGTGCCACAGTGAAAATAATACATAACCTTTGATAACTATGAGTAATTGACAACTATAATACCTGATTTTGTTCTGCTAAGAAGAACCCTAATTATGGATTTAGAAGAAAATAGATGTTCTCAGAAATTCTGTGTCTAGATTAAAAGTGTGAAAGCACACTTCACACAGTATGTGTTTTCATTGTATTAAAGTTATTAATTTATAAGCATCACTATATAGTATGTCTGATACCTACCTTTTTTTAAGGCAGACTCATCAGAACTGTGTAGGCTAAACTATTGAAATGATTTTAAAGGGCAAAAAGAAATGGAGTGAAAAGAAAAAGGAATAGATTCAAATACCATCGGATTAAAACCCTAGCTGTCTGCCATCTTTGTGGATGGGAAAAGTTCATGCAGAAGATTGTTCATGTGGGAGAAGCAGGTGACTGTATGTAACTTATTAAATTCCCATTTCTTAGGAACCATTGTTGGAGTGGATGTCAGAGATAGGCTGGGAGAGCGAAAGCTTTCTCATGGAGAGACTCTTAATGATGTACTGAAACAAACCAATTAAATACCCTATTGTTTTTTTTCTGATAAGTCTCTAGTGCTACATTCTCTCTTTGTTTCAAAATTATAACAACAGAACCATCCTACATATACTAGCTAGACCCCCTAGGATAACTCAGCACTGGCTCCAAAGACTGATGATCTGATTCCTATGTCAGCAGGTTAGAAGAGAACAAAGGTTCCTGTTTGATTTTTGACTGACTTAATCTTATGTGTGGCAGTTCACATGCACATGTAGAGCAAACACATGCTCACAAGCACTAAACAAACACAGAGATGAATCACCGAGTTCACATCAACAGCATTAGCTATGTTATAGGATGCTTTCATCACAAGGTCCTGCATACTCTTCTTTAACTGTTGCTTCTAAAGCTCAGTTTGTTTTGTGTTTCGTTCTAAGGATGGCAGAAAATACTTTTCTGTATCAAAATAGTAAAAAAATGTATTTAGGTGTTTGCCATTTGTTATGGTCAGTACATTTTCTCATTCACTGCATGTATTAAAAAGTATAAATAAGAGGGAAGGAACTGAATCTACCTCACTAATATGTTAACATCAAGTATTTTACGTACTATGAAATCTGCTTCTATGTCCCTCCCTTAACTCCTTCCCTCATTGCCTGTCATATTTTCAATTTCGACATTATATACAATTAGGAACATCTTAGAAAATCTGTGCTTTTATTACAAAATACTGACAAATAGAAAAAGAAAACAAAGTACTGTAAATCTGGCTGCAGGCACAACTAGGATTTATTGTTATCATTAACAAGGGTAAATGTTAAAGTATTCACACTGTCATTGGGATTCCTCATGGCTTTGGAAAGCACAGTTTCTCTGGACTCTTACCTGGAGGTGGAGTGAATTCTGATGTTGAGTTCCTTTACTGTATGAACACTAACATTATAATTTAGTCCCAACCACTTCATGATAGAAACCTGAGGAACCAAAGCCTTATCTTCAACGGTCATCATATAGGGTCTTGGATTTCAACATGGTGGGAGTGCTCCCACTTTATATTTTGATATTTAACTCATAACACATAAGGGTTATCATCTATGAAAGCATATCCAAGTAGTAGTTACAACTTTGTGAAACATCCATGAAGAAATTCCTGACTACAAAGCATGTACAGGATTTGATCACAGATGGGTCAGTTTCAACGTGGTTAAACATGGCTCCCGTGTCACAATCTCTGTTAACATCTTTGGTGTGAATGTCACAACTTAGATATCTGTAACATTAAGCAAACTAACATAATTCACATTATATGAGTCTAATAAATCAGCATACATAGAATTTTTTAAATTGTTCTGGATTTAATTGGTTTTTGGTAGGAGACCATTGAAATTGTATTCACCAAGAATAGAGATAGTCCCCAAATACACCGCTTGAATGAACATGTACACAACGGCTGCTGAAAATGCAGCAAACACTTATTCAAGGTGTTAAAATCTACAGTGACGCTTTTAGCTGTCATACACATCGTTTGCCCATGGGAGTGTGTTCTGCATGTAAACTTAACAATCTTATCTTTTTCTTAGAGGAAAATAAATGAGACTCACCAGGCTTGTGATATTAGTTTGTTATATGAGTTCTTATTTACACTCACATGCCTGTGTACTGAATATTTATTAGAGAATTTTAACAAGTCCCAGTGTACCTGTTAAATATGTGGATGCAAATAGCTACACGTTTCCTGAAAACTTGAATGTATGATGAGTGTAAAGAATTATTTAATATCAACTAATCCATTCAAATTCAGCTGGGAACGTAGCAATATTTTTTAAACATCTTAGTACAAACTCTAACAAATAATTGTGATTAATTCATTATAAAATTGTCAGACTTCAGTTTAAACATTTGTAAATTACTTGTTCATTTGGGAGTATATAGCTTAAGTTTTTATTAAATTTAACTTTGAGTTTTTAATACATGAACAAATGATAGTCTGAAATATTTGTGAGAAAGTAAATACTGGTGAGAAAATGTGTCCCTTTCTCTATTTGTAAGTTAGTACTCATTTCCTGCCTCTGATAAATCTACTTATCACTAAGTAAGCTATCTCTTCTTTACAGGAAGTTTGTGTCATTCAATATTATTTCAACTGTGTTTTCAATACAATACATTTGCTGTTGTTATTGTTGTTTATAGTTCAAAAGAAGCAATTAATTACAATCAATGCTATAGAAAGAAAATACAGCATTATTCTAGACAGATGGAAACATTTGTCTGAGTACATGACTGAGAGACTGGACACAATGTGTTAAGAAGGAGCAGAAATCATGTGCTACATAAGACAGGCACTGGGAGCTAATATACATAGAACTTTTCAAGGCACATTAAAAAAATTGCTAGTTGTATGAAAGACACAACTTTTAGGAAAACTATGTTTGATGAGAAGCAATTACCAGCATTGACTTGAAACTATATCTGTGTGTTTCGCTAATCAAATAGTAATAATTAAGATCAGAGTAGTGGCAACGTGATTTAATATTAATACAATGGGTGAATAGATATGTGGAGATGTTTGTAGTTTAAGCTTTCAAGATGGAAGCAAAGAGATAACATAGCCACGTACCACTCTTTATATAACTGCTAGGTACTGCTGGATTAAAAATAAGCAATACCCAGATAAGTTACTCAAATTTAAAACAGTATTACCTATTCTAATCACATATTTGGCACACACACACACACACACACACACACAAACACACACACACACACACAGAAAGTGAGAGAGAGAGAGAGAGAGAGAGAGAGAGAGAGAGAGAGAGAGAGAGAGACAGTGACAGAGAGACAGAGACAGAGAGAGAATGAACAGAGGGCTTGAGCACGTTGAGCACTGTGTCTTCAAACCTGTATACTGTTTAGCATTTGGTTAAATGAACATTTTATGTATCATGACCTAACAAAGATCAACAAAAACAAGTTCCCTGACACCAATGGGGATGCAGACTTAGAGGATGGTAAATTTTTATTTGAAAAAATTGTTCAGAAATCTGAGCTATATATTTAAATATTTATTGGCAAGTTCAGTAAGCTGACATGTGTAAATTACCTTTTTCTAAAATTTCTTAAAATATGGACTTTTGAAAGACATCATAGAAGTAAAAAGATATGATATGTCTGAAAATCAAGCATGGATTTGAAAACATCTTTTCCTTTAAAAGGCTGAGGATAAAAAAAATCTGCAATGTTGTACATTTTTTATAATCTTTTTAAAGTTCAGTAACTAGATATCTGTTAATAAACTGAGAGAAACAGAAAAAAATGCTCTTTAGCTTATTAAAAAACTCAGGAGCTGATAGAATAAATGGAATCTCATATAAATATTGAATGCAAAACTTTCCTAAATTTTTAATTTTATCATCGAGACAAGTATTTCAGCTATTTTGCCCATATGGATTGTGTCACTTTACTCACTTCTGCCATTTGCAGTATAAATTAAGAAGGCAGCATTTCAACTAGAGTGTGTGTGGTCTAATGAAATGTTATCCAGAACACAGAGCTACAAGAGCTTCATTAGCTAAGGTTTACTGGGCCCATATTTAAAGCGTATGCCACTTCTAACTTGCCTAACAGGAGTCAATAATGATATTCAGTCGCAAAAATACTGTAATGAAACAGCATTGGACATTGCTATCTGTACATGCAGAATCCGCTTATGTTCTCATTTATAAGAATAGATGATCTTTGAATCTTTATGTGACTGAAATGTAAGAAAAACATTTTTTAAAGTTGTGTATTTATAGAAATAATAGAAGATGCATGTAAATATGTGGAATTAGAAATAGTATAGCACCCATCTGTTTATTAGTAGTTTCAATGTCATTACCAAGATTAGGAAGATACAAGTATGATGATGATGTCATATCCTCTATCTCTAGCTTCTAAAAGCATCTTCTAGCAGATCTAATCAAGCAAGGCATTTGAAGTGAATAATGAGCATTTAATGTGTACTATCTCCTTTCTCTGATGGGGAGGTCACAATTTACCTTCACATGAGAGAGACAAAACAAAAGCATGTTACTGGTAAGTGACAGTTTCTTAGATCACATCATTTTTTTTTAACCTTTTGAATGAGACAGAATATTCACATTTCATTGCTGTGGTGGTTTGCATATGCTTAGTTCATGGTTTTTTCACTATTAAAAGGTGTGGCCTTGTCTGAGTAGGTGTGGCCTTGATGGAGGAAGCATGTCCCTGCGGGAATGGGAGTGGAGACCATTCTCCCCGTTGCCTGAAAACAGGCTTTTCTGGCTGCAGCTGCATCAAGATACAGAAACCTTGGTTCTTCCACCCCCATGTTTGCCTTCACACTGCCGTGCTTTCTGCCATGAAAATAAAAGACTGAACCTCTGAAAGTACAAGGAAGTTCCTATAAAATGTTCTGTACAAGAGTTACCTTGGTCATTGGTGTCCCTTCACAGCAATGGACAGCCTAAGACAACAAACAGCCAAGCCAAAAAGCTGTGGCATATATGTATTTGTAGGTAGCTCTGAAGCACATGTTTGGCTGGAATCTGGAAAGAGTTCTCTCACCAAACTTCCTCGGATGCCATTTTCAAATAAATAAATAAAAGCAGAATGTGCTAAAGGCTATAAGTCTTACTCAATTCATTATATTACTGAGCAAGTTCTAGCAAAATACTTTTTGAGAAAAACCAGAATAATCTCAGCCACTTTTTTTTTTTTTTTGGTACTGAAAAAAAAAAAGTAATGTTAATGACTAAGGGCTACAGTGAGCCTGACTGTCTACGAGAATTTACTTGATTTAAGGATTAATAAGAGTTCACAAGAGCCTCTAATCTTCATAGTCACAAATTAGGACTTTTATTTTTATCAGTTATTTTTTTTTCTATTTTAACTGTACCTGTGATAAATAGAATGTACAAAACTTCTGAGACAATAACAATTAAAAACTCAAGGTGGTTTTTCTTATGTGTGTGTCTATTGTTCAGTGGAAACTGATTCTTTTAATATTTTTGGTGTTAATTTTTCTAATTGAAAGAGAATGATGCCCTTCCTTTCCTTCCTCCACCCTTGCCTGAGATCCCTTCCCAAGCTCTCCATGTCTCTCCCAGACTCTCAGGTTGAAGGCGTCTTTTGCTTCGATTATTATTCCTACACACAAATATATGATATATTCACATGCTATTGTTATGTGCATTATTGTTATTACATACAAAATATGTTTATTCAAAAATAAACAAAAAGAACTTGCTGAGTGCTTTTTTATTATTTGCAAATTTGTACTTTTAGGACTTATCATTCTGCATTGGTCAATCAAGAAAGGGTATGAGTGTGCTGCTCATTCCCTTCTGAAAATATTGTCATCCATAGCTAGATAAATACCTGCTATCCATTGCACTGGTAGGAATTCCGAGTGGGGCTAACAAAATAACTGAGTTAACATGAACTGAGCAAAGTACATGGTAGTATTCCATATAACTGAGAAGACGTTAGTTAATATTCTGGAAAGGATCCTGAAAATACACTTACAGGTTTTAACTCACATGTTAGCCCTACCCATGATCTGTGTCTGAGTTGCTAAAGGGAAACAACCATTCGTATTTTTTCTCAAGAAAGTATAAATATTGTATGGAAAAACTAGTTGTGGAAATTCACTGAATATTATATACTGCCTGGGTCTAAGATTAGATAACATTTTGTTTCCTTGACAAAAATAATTGCTTCCAAAATCTGTGCAGTAATACTGTTGATGTTTCTATCTTGAGTAACACTACTTGCATATTTACTACCTGTTCTAGATACCACTGTTGGTTGCTTGTAAGAAATAGCATTCCTTTATAATGACAGAGTGTACCATAATTGTTAAATGTAATTAAAGAGCAAAAAGAAAATATCAACAAATTTAATATCATAAAAAAGCAAAAAAGAATTAGTTTTAATAATTATTTCATAATACATGTTTTATTTATTGATATTAGCTATATTTGATTTTGAATTAAAATATACTACATTTTGGAATAATTCTAATATATAATGTTCCATGTTATATATTAATGCATTTTTTAATTACACAATTCAAATTATATTGAAAATATATATTTGAAATACAATATATTTTATACTTTTTATATTTCTAACATAAAATAATTATTAGTTTATTTATATTATCTGTCATTGAATTATTTTTTAATTCTTTCAGAATCACAATAATTAATAGTCTAGTGAGTTTAATTTATGAGATTTATACCAATTCCCTGTTATTTTGTATTAAGTAAGATTTAAAGCTAGCAAACATTACAAAAATCAGCATGCATGAGGTACAAATGGGAGATGAATCCAAGGAGCAACAATAATTTAAAGGATAAAGATGATTATATGCTCATTTCAATGGCTTAATACAACTTGATTCCACAGTGGCCCTTTGGGATATGATTTGTCCATATCTTACCTTAGAATGTAGAGTTAATAGGTGTTTCTCAATTCACACAGAATATTTTGTACTGGAAAGTTTACAAATTGGTGCTAATGTACATTGGCCTGATCGGTCTCTTGCATCTAGTAACTTTACAGAAATATTTTGAGTCTAATACAATATACTGCATCATCTTTCCTTAGTATGTTCAAAACTGAGAATGGTTGAAGGCACATTTGTGTCCATTTAGAATCTGATTTCCAAAAGATCCCACTTGATAACTTAGATTGAAACTCTAATTCTGTCTCCACAAAATTACTTGGGTCCGGAAATATATTTGTCAAAACAATTTTCTTTAAATCCATAGTGCTGGGATGGTACTTCCATAGTACAGTGCTTGTCTGGCATTTATAAGACTCCTAATGTTCTAAAAATAATTGTACAGGAGCAGGAATTGGCTGGGTAGATTGGGCTCAGTAGTAAAAAGCACTGAATGGTTTGCCAGATAATCTGGGTTCAGTGCCAAGCACCCACATGGTGTATCTCAGTCATCTGAATGCAATAGTTATGCAGATATCCATTTATACAAAAACATCTACACAAAAATGTTAAAAGTGTATAGTAACAACAGCAAACATTTGACAATATATATATAACAGTAAAAAATAGAATATCTACAAAGAGGAAGTGTTTTAAAAAACTATTATTACATAAGTATTATAAGTATTATAAAATCTTCATTTTATGTAAGCTACATGAATTAAATCATTACGTAAATAACTCATATATATTAAATTACAATAGTATAATTTAACAAAGATACACAAAATATCTCACATATACTGGCATATATAGATAGGTAGAATAGCCACCATTGATAAAGCCTTCAGACAAGGTAAAACTATATCACTTTACCAGAATCTCAGGAGCATTTATCCTGTTCCACTTAAAATAATACTATGAAACCACAATTTAAGTTCTAAAACCAATCCATTATTTGTCTTAAAAATTTATAGAAATAGAATGAATATATTATTTTGTATCTTATTCCATTCTGTAACTATTCTAAGTATATATAATGCATTTATGGTCATAAAATTTAAAGAAATAGAATGAATATATTATTTTGTATCTTTTTTCATTCTGTAACAATTCTAGGTATATATAATGCATTTATGGTCATTGATAATTAATTTCTTCAATGAAATAAGAGCTTTACATAAGTTCGTAAAGCATGAGTATACTATTTATGTGTGCCTTTATATATATACACACAATGAATTCTGATTCAGACACATGATACATTTTTGTTAAACAATATTTCACTTCCACGATAAAGAACATTTACAAGTGAGATTGCAGCATTGTCAGTGCCAAGAGAGATGTGATGTACAATCGTCAGAATTTGATGCTCACAGTTCTTAGCTTACTTTGTTAAATGAGCAGGTAAATGTTCCATACTTTAAAAATAAAAAAAAAATCTGTATTTATATTGGGTTATATTTGTAGCAACTATATTTATAGCACTACATATTGTCACCAAAAGTTCCATAGCAATTTCTTCTGAGATTAAAAAAATCCAATTTTGTGATGAAGCTTAGTAAGACTCAGGGTGTTAGAGTAAAGGTGAATCACAGGTTATTTTAAGGCAGAATATCTTCAGATAGGAAAAACAACAGATTGCCTAAGGGGAGCCTTTTAAGGCATGAAAGGTTTAGCAGGCAATAAAATTGTTTCAAGGGAGATAAAATATTTAGCAGTAAAGGGCAACTCACTAAACTCAGGAAGTAAAAACTCAAAGAACTTCAGGAAGTCCACAAAACTGAGCAGAATTAATGGGCTGCTTCTCAAGCATTCATAAGCAGTAAGGACTATTGAAAGGCAGTCTCAGACCAGTGCACTGCTTTGAAGAAGAAGATGATCCAACCAGCCTGAAAGAAGCAGGGGGGAGCCTAGCTTCCTTGAAGAAGTTTAAATGGACTTAGGCACCCATAAGGGAAACTGGCAAAATTGTCGTGCCACATTCAGCTTTTCTTGTTTCATGAGTCATCCTCATGCTCAAGTGAGCTTTGGTGACCCAGTATGTCTGTCTCATCTCTCCTCTTGTAAGCAATCACTAATACTTCTACAATTAACCCTACTAGAACTTACAGCTTTACCTTGCTAGATTTGATGGTGTCCATACTTTGAGTGCATTGAGTTGGATTGAGTACATCTTTGTTCATGTCTCCCAAGAAAGAGTGTCACACAGCGCCATGTAATTTCTCATGGATTTCCTAAAACAATGAAGTTCTTTATACTTATGTTTTTCAAATAATTTAAATGATATGGTTTCTCTCCAGTTGTAATGGAACATAAACTAAAAGCCATGTGTTAAGAGACAGAAGATAGCTTTGAAGGTAAACCCTCTGGCTTCTTAAATCTAGCTACCTGATTTTGATCCTAAGAACCCATGTAAAAGGTCGAACAACAGAACCAATTGTAACTTTGTCCTTTCACAGTAGATGTGTCATGACACATCTGAGCGTACACACACATCACACACACACTAAAATGTTAAGATCTAATTTGGTATAAATTTATCATTGACTGATTGGAAAACTGAATAAATAAATGTCCACTTTCACACCTGCCTTTTCAATGGGCAGCTCTAGGCTATTTTGACCATTGCATTGCTCTATGGAATACATTGATTTTTGAGGGTGAAGATCACCATGTAAGCAATTATTTTGTACCATGTCAGGTAGTAAGTAATGTGTGATTGTCTCACTGTTGGTGATAATAAGTTTCATAAGTTGAATAAGGTGATAACTCTCACCTCTCTGTCTTGGAAGGGTTCATTTACACCTTTTTAAAGTAAGAAATATTCTGTAAAATGATGCTTTAGAATTGCTGTAGATGATGCTTCCATTTTCGCGCATCTTTGTAACACTAATCAGAGAGGCATTGTGAAGAACAAAAGATCTTTATATTATGCCATTACATTCTAGGTGGAAACACCTGCTATTTCTGACAACTGTCACACCTCATTCCATGTGCTTTGCACAGACAGCATTAGCATCATCAACCTCATTGAATTCGTTCACCACCTTCCTTCCTTTACTGAGATACGTTTCTTTCTGATATATAATTACAAAAATTATTTCACTAGAATAATGGGATTTTCAGGTAACCATAATCCTAACAAAATCGAAATGTCGTGGCTGGCCATTATGGTCCTTCATTACTTGAGCTCTGTTCTGCATTCATTAAATTCCTACCTTCTCTGACTTTGCCCTTGTGGGAGCCATTACAGTTTTCAAACATTTGTATGTTTCTCAGTGGCTAAAATTTGTATTCTGGATATTTCATATCTTATTCTTCCAATAAACCTGTATGGACTTTTGATTTGTTTGTTTTTTGTTTTTGTTTTTGTTTTGTTTTAATGTTAGATTACTTTTACATAAGACCATAGGCTCCAATAAAAACAATTAAGGAAGAATAAAAACTGATAACTTGATTCAAATATTCATTCTGAGATCCATGGACAATATCATATTGGATTGCCCTTAGAATACATTCACTATATATGGGATGAATTAATGAAATTAATCAGTTTGTGTTTGCTGTCCAATTTTTCATAGATTATGACCTTGGAGCTGATTAAGAGCTGTAGTTTTCTATAAAGAATAAAAAAATGTGCACCTCTTATTAGGTAAATTGAATAATGAGCTTTGAAACAAGCATAAAATGAAATTTTCCTTATCAAAAACCTCAAAAATTTGTGTGACCTATTATAAACTTTAAATTTGATAATTATAAAAAGCCAAGTAGGATTGCTTTTGGAATGAATAAATATTTAGTAATTTAAAAGTATGAATTGCATAGTAATGGTTAGTTATATTTTATTAAGATTCAAATTATTCTACAAATAGTACAAAAATCTATAATTTATAAACTTTGAAAATATGCTATATAGTAAAATTATTTAACTTTATACCATATGACTTTAACCAATTGAGAATGTATAATCACACAAGAATACTCAATGTAAGCAGAAGAGAACACACAGAAAAATATTAATAATTATTATTATGTTATTTGGGTTTCTTTTACTGTGATAAAACATCATGTCCAAAAGCTAGGAAAGGGTTTATTTCTGTTTACCTGTACCTAACACATTCCATAATAAAGAGACGTCAGTGTAGGAACTCAAAGTAGGAATATCAAGGCAGGAACTGTAGTCAAGACTGTGGAAATTAACTACCTGTGGTCTTGCTAGTGGTTTGCTCAGTTTGCTTTTTTCCAGAATTCAAAATTATATGCCTAGAAGTGGGACAACCCACAGTGAGCTGGCCATACCAATAACCTAATCCTATGGACATGTTTTCTTGTTTAAGATTACTTCTTCCCTGAAGATCCTAGCTTGAGTCAAATTGGCTTATACCCAGAACAATTTTATAATATTAATTGATTCTCAGAAATATTTTTCTACTTGAGTCTTTTTGTTCTAACACATGTACTCCTGGAAGCTCTTCAAATCTTTTCCTTTAGGAGAGCTGTTATAGTTTAAATAGCCAGTTTAAAAGTAATAATGATTGCTATAGCATTTCCTTCCATGTCTGATAAAACATGAAAATATAAATGTATTTCCTCCAGGTAATAGAAAAATGCTACCCACGATTTTCAACGTTTAATTTTGTGTTCTTGGTGTCAGGGAAGAAGTTGACTCTGTTGGCTTCTGTATATTCAAGTTTATCCCCTCTCCTATCTGCATTCTAGATAAAAAGGTGTTTAAAATGATGAAATGCTGTATGTCTAAGAGTATTTTATTAATAATTAATCGACACAATCAAGTACTTACTAAACAGAACTGAGCACGTTTAACTGTAAACTATTTTTTGTCTTCAGCACTCCTCAATGTGCAAGTTTGGGGCTTTAAATGAGAAATCCCACCCTCGAGCAAACAACACAGCCACTAGGTGGCGCCATGGCCTTTCTCATTTTACAAAACATGCTTAATTTAAAATCATTTTCTTAAATATTTATTTTGAAGAATGCTGCTAGTTTACTTGACAAACAAATTCAAAACAGTGTTAAATGTGCATTACTGTGCAATATTTATTCATTTTTGTTATTTTTAAAACTCATATCATATGTATCCTTATTGTGAATATTATAAGAAAAATTACTGATCTAGCCTCATATTTGTAGAGATTTTATTGCCCCAAAAATATACACATGGTAAATTCTTGATGTAAAATATGACAGTTTTTATCATCATACATTAAAACATTTTCCACTTCTGTCTCATGCATATTTTAGATATTAACTGTTTATACTCTACAAATACCATCTTCAATCTAATACAAGCTAAGAATAGATTTGTTTTATTGTATGGATTTTGTTGTTGTTAATAGTATATTTTGAAATAAGAATTCACAGGTGTGCAGAAAATCAAACTCATGAACAATATTTTAACTGAAAAGTCATTGGGCAATTAGTTCTTTTCCTTGTTTCATTCTCCAGATACACTCTGTAAAAGGGAGATTAACTGGATGCTGTATTTAGTAGTCAAACAAATATCAAATGCTCTTTACACATTTTAAAATCTCTACCTTTTCAAATTGGTGGGTGTATCAATCAAGAAAATTTTATAATTTACTATATTATAAATTATAAGAGTAAATAACCAATTCAATTTTTTCAATCTGTCACATTAGAAGTTTTGACGTTTATAAAGTCTATTTGGATATTTATTTTAAAATATTCTGAAATGATCCAGGGTTCCAGGTAATGGCTGTGTTGCTTAGATGCACTGCAGTAGTCAAGGACTTGGCTCAATTCCTAGGGTACTAGGAATATGCATTGCAAAAAACATGTGCCACAGTTTAGCTATGAAGTTTTCCATACCATAGTTATTCATGATACTAAGACCTTGACACTCATTTTCTTTTTCATAAAATATATATCTTTATGATTAAGACATTTGAAGAAAAATAAAAAATAATTTTATTGATTATTTTGGAATATCATATAATACACCCTGACTACCCTTACTTCCAAGTCCTATCAGGTCTGCTGCCTCAACCTACTGTCGCCATCTCCCCAAAGAAAACCGGGTCTGCTTTGCATTGTCCGTATCGTCAGTGAAGTATGGTTGAACTAGAGATGTCCAACCTCTTAAAGTAAAGTGAGTTCTTCCTCATCCCCACACGTGTTAGTAGCCACATCTATTATGCAAAGCTACACTTCAGAATCTAATCCTGTCTAGGTTGTTCATTGGCGACGAGGTTGGGGTTGGGTGGTGTCATGGAAGCATTCTATGTCTCTCTCTCCTGGGGAGTCTACAGTCATTGACTGTGCTTCATCACCTGTGCTTCATGGGAAGAGTAACAATGTTAAGAGTATTGGTTTTATTGTGCTCTTTTCATGAATTACACACTGTATATTTGCTCTAAAGTGAAACCCTGAATGAGTGTCATTGATGAATCAAGGGCAGAAATATTTTTATTATCTGTCTACCTTACTACTTACATATTTAGAGGTATTAATTTTGGACCATGTTATATTTGCATACATACTAAATGGGCCAATATATATAATGTCCAGTTAATAATTATAGAATTCTTCACAGATTGGACATTGGAACTGAAATTATCAAGGAAAGTGATTAAATGGTGAATAATTTAGGAGTCAGAAATTATGACTTTATGACTAAATTTTTATAGCTCTGACTCCTTCAAGGTACATGTCTACAGCCAAAGGATATGAAAAATGAAGTTCTCCTGATATAAATAGTTTATATGTGTTTCACTTAGAATCTAGAGATCTTTCTCATTTTTAATATGCAAAGTAGATTTTACAAATTATTATATAAACTACAATAACCATAATTTCAATTGGTCCACATGATATGAACTTCTAAGTAACACAATCACACAACATATAGTTCTTATACTATTCTTTGTTAAAAGAGCTGTTATGATCTTCTCAATGATATTTCTTTTCATTAAGAAATGAATATACATTATGAATATAATTTTACCATACCAATACATTTTACTGAACAAGCATCACAGTTACATTGACATTAATATTCCATTCTCTTGTGTTCTGGCCTTCAGGGCTGCCTGACCCTCACTTCCACCATTGGGGTCAACTCTGCCTTGTTGTCCAGCTGAGGTGCAGTTCTGTGTGCTGTAGCAAGTGAGGGGCAGGTCAGCTCTCCAGACATCATAACACTATGGGCAGCATGCCCATCTACCTGTGGAGGAAAGAGACTGCGGGGGGGGGGCAGGGGGACAGCAGATATCACCCATGTCCCATTACCACAGACAAATGGTTGGGTCAGCTCTCCCACACTCATACTCTTGGGGCCTGCGCATCTACACCAATGCCATCAGAACCTCTGCCACACTGCTTCCTGGGAGAGGTACAGGGTCTTCTCTCCCTAGTGCTTGCAGTGGTGAAAGATGAGTTCAGCCTTTCAGGGCATGGAGCATGGCTTGTTCTGCACAGTCTCTGGACATCCAGGTAGTCTGTGATGGCGTCCATGACCAGGAACATCTATGTTCTCTAGTTGCAATATGAGCTATGGTCATAGACACTGACCCCTGCCACTGCTTATCCTCGGAATCACACATGACCTTCAGTGGTAGCTTGGGTGGCAAACTATCCAGGTAGTAAAGCTGACCACTCAAAACAGGCTACTCCTCTCCATACTCGATTCTCTAGTTTCTTCATTCATCATAACCCTCAAGCTGTTCCACTTATCTTTCTCTCACATCTAATCACGACTTACTCTCACATTGTGGTGACTCCAACTACAGACTGGCCATATGGCTGACAGAAAACTGGGTGACATCCTCCATCCACGTATCATGACCTATTGCCAAGCAGGTGTCTATGGTCTGCCTGTGCTGTGCACTGGCTGGCAGGTCTGTGGGCAGTATGACAATCTATACCTCTCTGTCAATCATCCTCCTTCTGCACTGTGCTGTGGGGATTTGATTTGATTTAATTTGATTTTTATGAGTCCTAAGTAAAAAAACAGATTGGGCCATCGAGTCATGGATCAAATTAGAAGGAACAAAGTATCTCCATTCTCTGCCTTTAACTGACGTAAAACAAAAACACCACTCACAACAAGGTGTCTCATTTCCCAATGCTGGGGAAAACCATGTCATATTTTACTCCATAAAATCCAATTATTGTTGCTCCTACATACATGGACTGAGGGTTATGAACCAGAACATGGAATATTAATAGTGGGAAAAAAAAGAATGATTCTCACTCCCTTAGAATCTACCATCTACTAATACCTTCTCAGTAAGGTACTGGGGTTGGAGGTTATCTACCTTGCTACCAGGATGGGATCTTCTTGTTTTCACTCTTGTCAATCAATCACACTCACTGTGTTAATGACAGCAAAGACCCCATCAGGTCAAAACAAAACAAAACAAAACAAAACACCAGCCCCCCCAAAAAAAAACCCAAAAGCAAAAACACAAAAAGATACAATGCTTTCCATATGCTGCCTTTTTCATACTTTTTGTTTCAGTGTGCTCCCAGATCATTGGTTTGGGGATAAGTGATGGAAACATAGGCACATGCATTAGGCCTGGGATCTGAGGGTCTTGTTTTCTGACCTTAATTATGCTCATTGGCTCCTGACCACTGCAAAAAAATGCTTCTCTGGCTAAAGAATATGGTCTTATCTCAGGCCATATATCAGATATAACCATAAATATTTTCAAGTTGTTCCTTGGTAGTTCTAATACAAGTTACTACATCCTGGAGCTAAAGTATGTACATATTTGGCAATCTGGTCTTACCATGTACTACCTCTAACAATAAAGGGTATTTCCATCTAAACAATATATATACATATATTGCTCATATATATATGATATATATATATATATATATAGCATCTGATATATATGTATGTGTGTGTGTATATATATATATATGTGTGTGTGTGTGTGTGTGTGTGTGTGTGTATACACATATATATCATAGAGTTGTACTTTGAGCTTACTAAGTACTGGGTTTTTTCCAGGGCTTTTCAAACACCCTTGGTGTAGATTAAACCATCTACTATCAATTCCATTCCAACATTCTTTGTTAGTTCTTCAAATTAATATTCCCCATTTTCTTTCATTTTAAATGTATGATACTTTTCAACTACTACTATATATTTAAAATGACTTTCAAGGTATTTGGCTTCCATGTGTTTTTTTAATCAAAATAAATTCTTCTTTTATACAATACAGCCTGACCAGTTTTTGTTCACTCAACTCCTCCCAGGTTTCCCTTCCTCTGCTCTCTCCCAGATCCAGAACATCAAAAAAGAACAGGACTCTAAGAGGCAACAACCAACAGGACAAAACAAGACATAATTAAAAAGGCAAAAACTCTAATACTGAAGCTGGAAAAGACAACCTGATGGGTGGTAAGAGTCCCAAGAATATGTAAAATATCAGAGATACACCTGTTTCCACAATAAGAAATCCTACAATAACAACAAGGTAAAGCCATAACTATGGTATGCGCACCCATGCAGACTTAGTGGTTATCACTTCAGTATCTGTGAAGCCCTGCTTAGCTAATTCATTCAGTAGGCTATGTTCTCCTAGTATCCTGCATTCTCTCCTACAGGTTTTCCTCCCACTCATTGCTTGGCTCCTCTAAACTATTGAGGGAAAGAGGGATAATGAAGATCCCCAACTTGGTTTCACTCTTCTTATAATATCTGGCTGTGGGACTTTGCCTGCTCCAATATACTGGCAGAGGAAGCTTCTCCCATGACAATTGGACAGCCGCATTCTATGAATATAGTAGAATATCATTAGGAATCATTTCATTGAAGTTTGTGTGTGTGTATGTGTGTGTGTGTGTGTGTGTGTGTGTGTGTGTGTGTGTGTGGTTTTAAACAAAGCCTTTCTGTGAATTATCCATCTTCTGCATCAATGTTAACCAATAGTCTTACCTTGAAACTTTCTACTCATAGCATTCCATCACTATATGTTCATTTGACCTATAACTCACTATCCCTCATCCATTAGCATGTTCTCCCAAAAGGCGCCATTTTACTGTCTTCTATTTGTGCTAAAATTTAAATATAAAAGTTTTGAAGTTCTATTCACATATAATAGATAATTATATTACATAAACTTTTTGTCTTTCTGATTTATATTACACACACACACACATACACACGTGTGTGTGTATGTGTGTGTATTTCAAGTTCTTCCTATTGTCTTGAAATTGTCATGATTCACTTTTATTTACAGCCAAGTAATACAGAAGCATGAAATTCAAAATTGTTTGGTGAAGAAACATAAATATAGCAAGTTCCTGTAAATTACATAGCTCACATGGCTTTAGAACATTGACATTTTCAAGAAATATATCTCAATGTAACTGGTTTAGAAATGACTTTGGATTATAACTGGGCTACAATTAATGAAGTTGCTAAAAGCTATTAGTTGTGATGCAAATATCCAATGTTTATATTTCATCCAGACTCTATATATTTTAAAAAGCTCCTATTTATAATAATTGTTTTGAATAAAAATAAGAGTTATGTTCCTTAACATGTTAGTGTTACATATAGTTTGATTAATTCATGATAGACTCTCTCTAAATACAGTTGCATTTTAAGAAATTACAATTGATAAATCATGTTAAACTTGTACCTATATAGAAGCTAAGGGAATCTATACATTTCAATTATATTTTTTGCAAGGACATTTTTATAGGCATATAACCCTTAAGTGTATGGTAGATCAATTTATCTCCATCACTACCAAATGCTAAATTGCAAGCAAGGAGGAAATGTCCAAATGAGTTACACCTTTATTTTTTATAATCCATGACTGAAGTCCTTGATTTCCTCATCCACAGGGTATTAAGGTCAAATTCTGGAAGGTATCTAAGAGCATAAACAATAGCCTGTAATGTTTGAAGTCTATGGAACCTCACTGGCCAATCTTTCATACTGTTGGAAGCTGCTATGCTTGCTACCTGAAGAGAAATGTTATCATTAATCTTATTATATTAAGAGAAATGGGAGCTAATATAATCACAGAGCGGCAAAATATGCCCACCAGTGCAATAATATCATAGGATGATATTAGGATAACCAACAATTTTCCAATTTAAAACTTCTCCACAAGATGAAACTATACCTCTTGCCATTGTTGGTGTGGAGTAACTATGGCTAGACTGGCCAGAGGCCCTAATGGATAATTGACTATTATTATTCTGCCAAATGGCCATGGCATTAATTGAGTTCCAACAACTTATTGTTACAACTATATATTAATGAGCATCTCAATCATTCTTTCATTAGTATATGGCAATTAACACAATATTCCAAACTAGCCAAGGCACTGAGAATAAAGGATTTTGTAGTGTGCAGCCCTAAATGGACCATCTATATCATAATCTATTATTCAAAGGCTCAAAGATCCCCAAGGAAGAATTTTTAAAGTTACATGATGTCGAGGTAGTTGGTGACTACAGTGCTTGCAGGAAACAGCAGGGAAGAGCATAGTGTTGTCACAGGGAGTTCTTTATAGGCTCAAGAAAAGCAAAGGCTCTCTATGGAGAAGGGAGGAAAGTGTGAAGTCCCACTCCTAACTCAGAGCTATGAGCAATTGAAAGCTTGTGGAAGGGGAAGTCTTAGTCTTTTAAAAATTAATTAATTGTTATCTTGTTTATATCCCCCTCACTGTCCCTCTTGCAGTTACCCCTCCCACAGTCCTTCCCCATTCTCCTACCCCTTCTCTTCTGAGTGGGCAGGGCCCCTTGGGTATCCCCTACTCTAGCACTTCAAGTCTCTGCTAGGCTAGGTGCATCCTCTCCCACTGAGGTCCCACAAGGCAACCCAGATAGAAGAATATATCACCTACAGACAACAGCTTTTGGGATAGCCTCAGCTTCAGTCGTTCAGAACCCACATGAAGACTAAGCTGCACACCTGCCAAACTTGAGACCCACCCCATGGCCAAGAACCAATCCCTGACACTATTAATAATATTTTGTTATGCTTGCAGACAGGAGTCTAACATGGCTCCCCTCTGAAAGGCTCCACCCATACACCAACTCAGACAGACTCAGCCAACCACAGTCAAGTGAGTGGATGGAGATTGAGGACTCCTATGGAAGAACGGGAAGAATTGCAGTATTAGAATTTTAAGGTTGTTAATTTTGGTAAGTATAACAATGTTCCAGTGGGAGGCCACACATTCATGACTGTACAGACTAAATGGATTAATAAAAGAGAGAAAAGAGGCTACAAAGTAGGGTAGATAGGAATGGAATATGAATTTGGAAGGAGTTACTTGAGGAGGTGGCTATAATCAAAATACTTTGTACAAAATTATTAAAGAACCATTAAACATTACAAAAAAATTATAGGCATGAAAACACTAAGATACAATAAACCTTTTTCTAGGCCTCCAGGGTTATTTTATTCTAATCAATACTGAATAAATAAATGATTGAAAGTCTTTTGCTGATGGATTTAGAACCAACGTTATGGTTCTATATTTAATACTGTAATATATTGCCTTTCTATAAGTGAGCTTGAGTTATAGTCATTGATGCTTTCTCTGAATTCACTACCATAATGATCTATGGTTAGAATAATCCTGGACAGGCTTCCTAAATTCCACAGGAGAAAGAGTGTGATGGATCAACAATTCACTAACTTGTGGGAAAGATGTTACTTAAAGTCTCCCCATTGTCTTTACTGGGCAGCTTCGTGTTTCACTGTCTAATAGCTTCCATTCCATCACTGACAGCTTTCTTATAGCCTTCATTCATTCAAAGCTTCACCAAGTTCTTAAAGTGTCTGCTTTTCAAAGGTACCCGATTCCTCTCTCAGCAACTCTTCATTCCTTTTTCTTTGCACTTATTCGTATTGCTAAACATGATAAAATTGTCTAATTGTCTAATTCCATGGACAATTATAAGAAATGAATATATATATATATCTCATAATATTAAGCAACAAAGAAATTTATATATATATAATATTATATCATTTGCAAATATAAATGAAATATTTTTAATCAAATAATATAACAATGCAGTAAAGTTTTACTACATAGTTATTTAGTAATGATCTATTTATTTAATAATAGCATCACGAATAACTAGCTTTTAATCATCTCAAGTAATTATTCTCCACATTATAGGTAATTCAGTAAGAAAAGACCATTCAGTAGTTCATGTCTCCTTTTCATTATATTATACTATTCTTTTCCTTTTTTCATATTTTTATTCAATATATTCTTTATTTACATCTCAATTGATTTCCTCTTTCCTGGATTCCTCCTTCCCCGAAAGCCCCATAAGCCATCTTCCCTCCCCCTTTTCCCCAATCCACCCCTTCCCACTTGCCTGTCCTGGTATTCCCTTACACTGCTTCATTGAGCCTTTACAGGACCAAGGACCTTGAATTTATTTTCTTTCCTTACATCTTTTTCAGTGGAATTAGGAAATAAGATTTATTCTGAATATTTACTTCTAGACATTATTTTATATTTTCAAGAGAAAATATTATATTCTAGAATTCATGAAAAACATTTTCTGATCTAAAAAGTATTCATGCAATATAGCATATGTTTCCCATTTATGCTTACATGTTATATATAAATCATTACCTTCCTAATTTTATTTAGTAAAATATTGAAAAGAAATGTAAACAAAGCTAGCAAGATAAGATAAGCAGAATATTCAGAATGTGTGCTTTGACAAATTCACTGTGCTCAAGACAATTCTAGGGATGATACTGATTGGTTTAACTAATTGAAAAAAGCCTGGAATTAGCTTTGGTTATTATATATTTAATTATAAAGTTAGTATATTTATACTTTTATGTTTATAAGGGATGAATATTTCATCATGCAAGAGAAAGCAGTCTCTTAAGGTATTTTCTCCAATATTTATACCAGGAGTATTTGATCCTTACTTAAAAGACTAAGTTGCCTTTAAGTTATGATAGTCACATTCAGAATATTCATAGCACTTTTAGGCATTTCTTGATTTAAAAAGAACACACAGGCATTTTTATCTAATATTTTCAACTATGTTCATAACAATTTTTTATTTATAATAGCCAGAAACTGAAAGCAACCTAGATGTCCCTCAATCAATGTATGGATAAAGAATATATAGTACATTTACATGATGGACTAGACTATTAGTCAGAAATAAACAAAAACAAAAGCAAACAAAAAAACAAAGAAATGATGACATTTCCAGGCAAATAGAAAACTACAAAAAATAACTCTGAGTGAGGAAACCCAGACTCAGAAAAACAAACATGGCATGTACTCACTGATAAGTGGATAGTAGCCATATAGTACAGGAAAACTATGCTATAATCCATGGACCCCAAGAGAGGAACTTTAGTCTCACTTAGAGGGAAAATATAATAGGCATCAGGACTGGAGGGAAGGAGGTAACTTGGTGAAGAATGTGTTGGGAAAGGAGGCAGGAGGGATCAAGTTGGGGAAGGATGAAAAGGTGAGATAACATAACAGAGAAGTCAAATTGGTAGGAACTCATCTCTGGGTCTCTTGGATGAGCTAGAAACTCAGGAAAAAGAAACTGCAGAAATCTATAAGGGTTACTATAAGACACATAGCAATGGGGGGTATGAAGCCAAAAATAATCATCTTCTGTTACCAGAAAAGTCTTCTAAAAAAGTCTTCTAAAAAAAAAGATACTGGGACACCAACCCAGCCACAAAACTTTAGACCTACAATTTCTCCTCCCAAAAAGATGTGCAGAGGTAACGATGGATATAAAATTGAAGGAATAGCCAACCAATGACAACCATTTTGAGACCCATGTAATTAAAGATAGCCTATTCCTGATACTATTAACTATATTATGCTCTATTTACAGATAGAAGTCTTGCATAACTGTCATCTGAGAGCCTTCACCCAGCAGCTGATGGGAAAAAAATGCAGGGACCACAAGCCAAACAAGGAAGAGGTCAAGGATTCTTGTGGAAGAAGAGTAGGAAAGGATGGAAGGAGCCAGAGAGGTCAAAGACACTATAAGAATCAATAGTGGCTCATAGAGATTGAGCATCCTAGTAGTATATAAACAGGACATATCCATGACTTTGGCACATGTATAAGAGTTGGGTAGTGGGGTCTTCATATGGGACTCCTAACAGCTGGAACAGCAACTTTATCTGGCTACTCTGCTTGCCTGTTCATCCCTTTGGCCTAACTGGGCTTCCGTGCCTAAATGCAATAGGAGAACATGTCTTATATATCTAGTCTTATAGAAACTTGATATGACAAGGTGAGTCCATGAAATGTCTCCCTTTTCCTTAGCATTTTTTGAGAATAAGAGAGAGCAGGTGAAAGGGGAAAAGGTTAGATGAGTGCAGGGCAGTGGGAGGCAGAAAGGGAAGGGAGCTATGAGCCGGAGGTAAAATAATTAATTTAAAAATAATAAAAAAGAAATATTTTTTTAAAAAAGTTATTTCTTCTTAAAAATGGTTGTGGTGTAGACTTATCCATATGCTCATATATTTGAATTCTTGGTTATTAGAGAGTTGTACTATGAGAGAGGAATTAAGTATGACATTGTTGAATGAAATATGTTGTGGGGGTGCACTTTGGAATTTCAAATCCTCAAGCCAGGCCCAGTGTCTCTCTGCCTATTTCCTGTGTTCTAGAGGCAGGTCTCTCAGCTACTTCTCCAGTATCATATCTACCTATTTGATGCCATGTTTCCTACAATGCTGATAATAGATTAATCCGATAAACTTTCAACCAGCCTCCAAATAAATGTTTTCCTTTATAAGAGTTTTCAAAGTCATGATGTCTCTGGACAGCAATAGAACATTGACTAAGATGTTAAAAAGCAAAATAATCACTATGAGTGCATATGAGATTGAGTTTTGACCTAAATTTTTATAAAAGGAGGAATAAATTGTCACTAGAATGAGTAAAAAGAGAAGAATGCATAAAAGACTGAAGTACTGTGATTTATTTCTATATTTGAAAGTAAAATATGTATATCCCTTTTAATGTATATATTTTAGAGCATTATATATGTATATATACATATATGTGTGTGTACATACATATATATGTGTATATATATTCTATTAAATGTATAGCTGGCAAAGATTCTCTCTTATTTTGTGGATTTTCACTTAACATGATTATTATCAATTAAAGATTAATTATGAGCTTCAATACCAGACACGCGGAACAGTTTTCTGAGCTGCCAATCAACTGACTAACAGATTCCTCAAATATGCAGGGTATTTCTGTTACCCTTGGTTGCTGACAGCAGTGGAAGAAAAGTATCTAATGTTGAAAATAGCATGATCTTCAGGCAAATTACCCATAGACTCCAAGATTGGAATTGACCCGAATGCACTGTTTCATACAGCAAGCTTTTATGGAACCTATAGGAATTCCACAAGCTTCCAAAGAGAGAAGGCATGAAGAGGTTTACCTATCTATAATGTCTATGAAGGAAAACGAGAGGAAGCATGACAGGAAAAGCCTAAGGGGGCACTCTTGGCCTTTGTGATAAGCCATAGCCCTCTTATTGGACCAAGAAGCCACTCCACAACAGGAAACTATCCTTTATACTAGACACCTAGGGCATGTGAATTTATTAATATGTAAGATGAATGTACAATGATCACCTCACTAAAAAAGCATAATCTTGTAATTATATTCTGAAAATGTGCATATAAACTTCCAGATAGGTATAGACCTCTCTTTTAATGAAGGAATGTTTTTACAACACACTGACCATTACAATAACCCACAATCAATCACCACACATAGCTGTGGATCCCATTGCCAGAGATTACATCTACAAAATAATTCCAATGCCTACGTCTTAGAGAGGCAAAGGTGCCAGAAAGATTGTAAGAGCCAGAGCTGTGTCTCTCAGTAACATCAGAAAATATACCCATAAAGTCTCACCAACATGACTACCTAAACAAGGATGAGAAGTCATATTGTGTAGGTAGGGAAAATTCACAAAGCCTCAACCTGACACAAAACTACAAGAAGCTAAGAAAAGAGAAGAAGGAAGGGGTTAAGTAGATGAAGGAGGAGATGGAGGAGGAGGAGGAGGAGGAGGAGGAGGAGGAGGAGGAAGAAGAAGAGAAAGGAAGAGGAAGAGGAGCAGGAGGAGAAGAAGGAAGAGGAGGAGGAAGAGGAGGAAGAAGAAGGATAAGGTGATATCAATACAGAATTCTCAAAAAATGGATGAAAATATCTCAAATATTTTTTTTGAAATTGGGAAAATGCAAATACAAACATCTTCAAGGTTCCACCTTACCACTAAAAGTATGGTTGAGATAAATAACACATGATGTCATTGTTTTTAACAGTGGATTAATATAACATTTTATAAATATACCACACTTTTGTTTTCCATTACTCCACTGGAGGACTTCTATGCAATTTCCAGTTTCTGGCTACTATGAAGAAAGCTGGTATATACATATTTGAGCAAGTATCCTTGTAATAAGGAGCATCCTTTGAGTATATGTCTAGGAGTGTTATAGCAGGGTCTTGATGTAGATTGATTTCCAGTTTTCTGAGAAACAGCTATATTGACTTCCAAGGTGTCTATACAAGATTTTACTCTTTCCAGCAGTGGAGGAGCATTCTCCTTGCTCCACACACTTGCTCTATAGTCAATATGAACTCCCACTTTTGTTTGTAATTTTAGCCATTCTTGTAAGTATAAGAAAGAATCTCAAAGTCATTTTGTTGTGGATTTCTCTGATGGCTGAGGGTGTTGAGCATTTATCTGAGTGTTTCTCTGTCATTTAAAATTCCTCTGTTGAGAATTCTCTGTTCATTATGTACACCAGGTTCTAATTGGACTCTTTAGTTTCTTGATTATTTTATATATTTTGGATGTTAGTCCTCTGTCAGCTGTAGAGATGGTGACATCATTAAATTTGTAGAAAAATTATCCTGACTGAGGTAACCTGAACTCAGAAAGAAAAACACTGTATGCACTTGGTTATAAGTAGATTTAAAGTAAAAGTAAAATCTTTAAAGTAAAAGACAATCCTGCTACAGTCCATAGACCCCAGAAAATCTAAGTAACAAGGAGTATT
This sequence comes from Apodemus agrarius, assembly GCA_964023405.1. Classification (NCBI taxonomy): domain Eukaryota; kingdom Metazoa; phylum Chordata; class Mammalia; order Rodentia; family Muridae; genus Apodemus; species Apodemus agrarius. The sequence goes on from OZ030018.1 coordinate 15,881,856, forward strand.
TAAGGAAGGACACAAGATTCTCCCTGGGAAGGGAAAATAGAATAGATTTTACAAGTGGACTGGGTGCAGGTAGAGTTAGAAACATGAGAGAGCTTCATGGGCAAGAAGATGGAGGGAGACCATTTGGGGAGACACAACAGGAATTTGTTGGCATTCAGGGGCAAGTGGAAACAGAGTGCAACTGCCACTCTGTAGATTCTCTCATAGTAATCCTAGCAAAGACTTTTAGTAACAGTGGACATGGAGCTCGACCAGCCATCTGTTCTAACTAGACAAATTGAGAGACTGGGATACCAATACAGCCACAAAATATTTGACCTAGAGTTTTTTTCTGCCTGTAGAATATTCTGGGACTGGGGTCTGATGGAATTGTCATCAATAGACCAGAGAGGCCAGCAACTGATGGAAGCAGATACTGAGTCCTACAGCCAAACATTAAGTAGTACTCAGGAATCCAGAGAAGAGTAATGAATAATTGGAAAAACCAGAGGTGTCAGGGACATACCACAAGAACATGGCCCACAGAATCAAGTGACTGGGACTCTTTGCAAATCTCAGATCAGAGAACCCATGGGGTCCTCTAAATATATGTTATGGTCGAGTCCCTCAGTGTTTTTGGGAGAAGCCTAACATTGGGAGCAGGATTGTCCATGACACTTTTGCCTACTTGTGGAGCCCTTTTCTTCCTACTGGATTGCATTGTCCAAGCTTGATGTGGTAGGCATCTGTTTTTATTCTTGCTTGTTATTCTCTATTTGATTAATGTACTTGAAAGGCCTCTCCTTTTCTGATGAGAGACGAGGGTGGCAGGCTGTGGATTTGATGGGGAAGGAAGGTTGAGGAGAAACTGGAAGTTGGGGAGGGAGGAGAAAGTGTGGTTGAGATGCAATATATGAGAGAAGGATAAAAAAGAAAATAGAAAAATAATTGACAAGAAGGAATGAGGGAGAAGATATGGAGGTAGGAATCCACACTCAGTATTGCTGGGATTGCCAACTGGTGCAGGTTTACTTTCACTCTATAGTATAAGTACTAATTACAAGTATTTGTTTAGAAATCTTCCTGGTATTTAGGGTTGGTCACATTGTTTCTGCTGGACACTACTAAGTCAATTTAATAAATGGTAAGTGTGCAAGCAGATATTTTTTAACTACCCGGCCTGTATTTTCTAATCAAAGCTGATTATTAGCCTGTGTCTTATTTTATGGGTTCCGTTCATCTAGGAAATCCCTAATGTACCAGCCTAAACTGAATTTGTCCTGTTGAAACTTCGACAAGATTGATATCTTGTTTTTATGTCCTTTAATGTCTAGAGGGAAGATCAATATATTACTGAATAATCAATTATGATGCCAGTAGAGAAGTGTTTTCCTGGTAACTGGGATTTCCTGCTAATCATTTACATTTTTAAGTTAAGAAAACCACACGTATACAAGCAGATTTCTAGTTAAATATGTCATGGTTGGCATAAGTTAGAGCAACTCACACTGCATAGAAACAACAATGTATTCTGTGGTATTATTTAATGATAGTGGACAAATAAAGAAGGTGCCCTTTCTTCCAATACTTCAACCACAATACTAAGGAAATTGCATTTAAAGGTTGTTTTGTTCTTTCTTGTGATTACTAAGATATCTTGCTTATATTGTTTAAGTTAAAATTTACCTTGTGTTTCAGTTTCATCTTTCTGTTTCATTAGTACACGAGCTGAATCTCAACAATTATTACTTTTATATTTATTTCTCCATAGTTATTGCTAATGATGTTCAATACGTGATTTTCTGCTAGTTTTGCATTTGGCCTGGTTATACTGAGTGATAACAATACTTCAAACTGTGATCCCCTATGTGAAAACATGGTCACCTTCAAAGCATACACATATGTATTCAAACACAGTGATTAAATATGCAAGTTTTGAAGGTAGGTAATTGAAATCATTGTCTCCAAAATAGTAGGATTTTTGAATTCTAGTGTCTAATATTTCTAAATTTTCAATGGCATGTTGTTCATTTTACCCTAGAAGTAGTACAGATTATGACAAATGATATAGTCTGCTCTTAGGAGAACGCCTACTGACAACTGATTATTACTAGGAAAGAAAGCCTCCTGTTGCTTCAGATATAGGGTTCTAGAAATGCCCCTAGTCCTACAAAAAAATGGACCTATATCCATGATTATACTGGAAAAATTCAGTGGATTCAGTGCAATAAAAAACAGCAACAAAAACAATGGAAATTGGGAAAATGGCATCAAAAATAGCAGCAAAATAGGAGGGGAAGACATGAGAACTGAATTTGATCAGTATGTTATAGGAATGCGTGATTTTTTTTCAAAGAGAAACAAAGAAAATTTTTAGTAAAAGATTCTTATATTCACTTTATTAAATGACTTCATGGAAGTTATTGTAAGTCTTGCAAGTCTAAAGAGTCTTGGAAGACTAAAAAGTCTTGGAAGACTTTTTAATCTAATTGGAAAACAAATTTTTAAGATTTGTTTTAACCATTAATATTTTTACAAACTACAAATAAATCACATTTTTCAACATTTGGTTTTTCTAATGAGCTAGTTACAAAAATACAGAGGAAAGATTGTTATATAACTCAACAACAATTCATTCAATATATAGTTAAAAATCATAAAACATATTATACTTGATTGCACATCACTCTCATTGTTCCAAACCTCTCAAAAATATTCTTAAATATACCTTTGCTATGTTTAACTTTATTTTTCTTTATATTTTGAGCCTTTATAAATTAAAGGATTATAGAATATTGTGGAAGAGAGCGTAGAAAGATTATAAGAGACAGAAGACTGGGAAATTTGTGAGATTGTGTGTCCTAGAATTCACATAGAAACTTCTCTGTGGTACTTAAAAACTATGGCTGCCTAAACAAAAACTTAACAAGAATGAAAGGAATGGATACAATCCCATGGAAGGAGGAATTCTCAAAGGCCCCCAACTCTAGACAAAAGATGAGAGGCAACAAAGATATCCTAAGGTGGAAAATTTTTCTTTCCAGGATAAGATGCCTAATGCATTATCTGTTATCCATTCTTCAGTCCTGAACCCAATCATATCCATGCAGGCAACACTAAATGGGTTTATTTATATATTTGTGTGTTTCATGTGTGTGTATAAAAATATGAAAAAATGGAGATTTGAATGTATGAGACACATGTTGGGAGACATCAGATGGTTTAAAGTGAGAAATTTGATGGGGGAAATAATAAAACTATGTTTTATTTTAAATAATAATAATAAATAAAATTGCTTATAAGGCTATTTACAATTGTTCACATGTTTTCATTGTGTCATATACTACTGTTAGAGGTATATCCTCATAAAACTGATAGGATTTTTATTTGTGTTCCATGGAGCTGGAAGCATCAGAAGACAATATTTTCCAAAGTATAAATAAAGCATGAAATTTATTTTAAATATATGGCATAAATATATGAAAATTAGTCTTCCCCAAGAGTATGGAAATAAGAAAGCAAAATACATAAAGACATAGGTTTGATTGTTTCTGCATGTGGGTGTGAACAGGAGTGCACAGGTATTTATTTTCATCTAATTACATATATGTACAAAACTCATCATCATCTAATTACACACACACACACACACACACACACACACAAAACTTATCAAATCAAACTGCTGAAAATTCCTTTCAGGATACTATATATCTAGGTACTCCTTATAGCCATTTTGTTCTGATACCCTATACATTTAAATTCTTCCAAGCAAACAATTAAAACAATAAAGTTGGTGCTTATATCTGAGAGGATAATTGGTTAGATGAGTGGTTATGGATAAGGATTAAAATTTACAATGGCAAGACCTAGTTCTTAGAATATGAAATGACTGAAAATTATGGTGCATGTGTATTGCCTTCATTTTTGTGTTAAAATTGTGATCTCAAATGCATGATTATTTTCCTCACTTAATGGGGGCAAACTGTGTAGGTCTGGTGGTCAGGTAAAATCTCCACGGTAGGAAATGCATTTGAGATCTTTGAAAAGGCATGACATTTTATTCCCTGTAATTAGGTAATTAATTCTAGTGGGTTTACAGATGGCATGTGGTGAGAGAGAAGTACAGGAAAGTTTAAATTCCAAATATTTCAATTTAAACTTAAAGGTCCTCAAATCATGTAATGAAACATCACATTGAACTCTGCAAATACATGTGATGATTATTTGCAAATTAAATAAAATTTACAAAGAAAAATAACCCTGACCTACTTTTGAGTTATTTACCTAGAAATAAAAATTTCAAAAAGATGTAGATTACTGAAATGGTAAAGTTATGTCCCTTTATTTATTGTTATTATCTGTAATTGTTTTTTTTAGAGTCCAGTAGTTATCCCCTTACCGTTCTGCCCTCTAATAGTTCCTCATCCCATTCTTCTCTCCATCTCCAAGAGTATGTCCTCATACCCCCACCCCTTCAACATCCTGCCAGGCCTCCCCATTACCCTGGGCTTGAAGGCTCTCAAGTGTTATGTGCATCTTCTCTCATTGAGGCCAGACCAGGCAATCCTCTGCTACGTATGTGTCTAGAGCCTCTGACCAGCTAGTGTAGGCTGCCTGGTTGGTGGCTCAGTGTCTGAGAGATCTCAGAGGTCGAGATTAGTTGAGAATGCTGGTCTTCCTATGGGGTTGCCCTCCTTCTTAGCTTCTTCCAGCCTTTCCCTAATTCAACCACAGATGGATATCCCTGTATTCTGTCCAGTGTTTGGGTGTAAGTATCTGCTTCTGTCTTGGTCAGCAACTTGTTGGGCCTCTCTGAGGGAAGACATGCTAGGCGCCTGTCTGTAAGTACATCATAGCATCACTAATAGTGTCAGGCCTTGGAGCCTCACCTTGGGATGAATCCCTATTTGGGCCTGTCCCTGAACATCCTTTCCTTCTGGTTCTTCTCCACTTTTGTTCCTGCTGTTCTTTTAGACAGGGACAATTCTGAGTCAAGAGTTTTTGACTTTGGGATAGCAACACCATCCCTCCACTTAATGCCCTGTCTTTCTACTAGAGATGGATTCTACAAGTACCCTTTCCCCACTTTTGGGCATTTCATCTAAGGTCCCTCCTTTAGGTCTTGAGATTCTCACCTCCTGGGTATCTGATGCATCCTAGAGGGTCTCCCTACTATCTATATCCCAAGGTTGTATATTTCTATTCATTTTGCTGGCTCTTGGGGCTTCACACCTGGTCCCTTTCTCCAATCAGTTATCATTTTCCCCTTTTCCCCTTTTTTCCCCTCACATTTCCCATGCATTTCGCTCCTTCTATCTGCCCTTTGTTCTTCCTGCCTAATAGGATGGAAGCAACCTCAAATTTGTGAGTTCTGTGGACTGTATCCTGAGTATTCTGTAATTATTTTGGCTAATATCCACTTATGCATGCACTTTTGGGTTTGACTTACCTCACTCAGGTTGATATTTTCTAGTTCCATCCATTTATGTACAAAACTCATAATGTCCTCCATCTTGATATCTTAATTCCATTGGGTAAATGAACCACATTCCATTCTTCTGTTGTGGGACATCTGGGATGTTTCCAGCTTCTGGCTCTCAAAAACAAGGCTGCTATGAAGATAGGGGAACATGTGCCCCTGTGGCATTGTGGAGCATCTTGTGGGTATATGCCCAAGACTGGTATAGTTAGATCTTCAGAAAAATCTGGATTTTCCAGAAATTTCCAATTTTCTGAGAAAACTCCAAATTGATTTCCAGAGTGGCTGGACCTGCTTGCAATTCCACCAGCAATGGAGGAGTCTTCCTTTCTCCACAGAATCTCAGGGTCATTTTGATTTGCATTTCCTCGATCACTAAGGACTTTGAACATTTCTTTAAGTGCTTCTTGGCCATTTGAGATTCCTCTATTGTGAATTCTCTATTTTTCTATATCTCATTTTTTGAATTGGTTGTTTGCTTTTTTGGTGATTAGCTTCTTGAGTTCTTTATATATTTTGGATATTAGCTCTTTATCAGATGTTGGGTTTGTGAAGATGTTTTTGCCCTGTAGGTTGCTGATTTGTCCTATTGACTGTATCCTGTGCTTTACAGAAGCTTTTCAGTTTCATGAGGTACCACTTAATCAATTCTTGGTCTTAGAAAGAGAACCATTGGGGTTCTGTTTAGGAAATTTCCTTCTGTGCCAATGAGTTCGAGGCTCTTTCTCAATTTCTCATTTATTAGATTCAGTGTATCTGGTTATATGTTGAAGTCCTTGATCCACTTGGACTTGAGCTTTGTGCAAAGTGACAAATATGGATCTATTTTCCTTTTTTGCATTCCAACTTCCAGTAAGACCAGCACCATTTATTGAAGATGCTTTCTTTTTCTTGATTGTATATATTTGGCTTCTTTGTCAAAGAGCAAGTGTCCGTAAATATGTGGTGATATTTTTGAGACTTCAATTCTATTCCAATGATCAATCTATTTGTCTCTGTACCAATCACATGCTGTTTTAATGTATATTACTCTGTAGTATAACTTGAGACCAGGGATAGTGATTTCCCTAGAAATTTTATTGTTAAGAATTGTCATTACCCAGCTTTTTGTTGTTCCATATGAAATTAAGAATTGCTCTCTTCATATCTTTGAAGAATTCTGTTGGAAATCTGATGGAGATTGAATTGAATCCATAGATTGCTTTTGGTAGAATGGCCATTTTTACTATGTTATTCCTACTAATCCATGAACATGGGAGATCTACTCATTTTTTGAGGTCTTCTTAGATTTCTTTCTTGAGAGACTTGAAGTTTTTGTCAGAGAGGTCTTTCATTTGTTTGGTTAGAGGTACCCCAAGGTATTTTACATTATTTTTGACTATTATGAAGGGTGTTGTTCCCCTTTTTATTCACAACCTATTTATCATTTGTATAAAGGAAAGCTATTGATTTGTTTGACTTTATTTTATATCTAGCTACTTTGCTGAAGTTGTTTATCAGCTGTAGAAGTTCTCTGGTAGAATTTGTCGGGTCACTTAAATATACTATCATATTATCTGCAAATAGCGATACCCTGACTTTTTCTTTGCCAAATTGTATCCCCTTGATCTCCTTTTGTTGTCCTATTTCTCTAGCTAGAACTTCTAGCACTATGTTGATTAGATAAGGGGAGAGTGGGAATCTTTGTCTTATCCTGATTTTAGTTGTATTGCTTCATGCATCTATCTATTTAATGTGATATTTTCTATTGGTTTGCTGTATATTGCTTTTATTATGTTTAGGTATTGCTGGGCGTGGTGGCACACGCCTTTAATCCCAGCACTTGGGAGGCAGAGGCAGGTGGATTTCTGAGTTCGAGGCCAGCCTGGTCTACTAAGTGAGTTCCAGGACAGCCGGAGCTACACAGAGAAACCCTGTCTCAAATATATATATATATATATGTTTAGGTATTGGGACTTGAATCCTGATTCCAAAACTTTTTTCAGGTTTTTATTTTTTTTTTATTTTCTATATTCTTAGTTTACATATGCTTTCCTCTTTCTTAGTTCCCCCCCTCACCATATGTCCCATAAGTCCTCTTCCCTCTGCCCATTCCCCAATCAACTCCCTGTTTCTTTGTTCTGGTACTTTTAACATGAAAGGGTGTTGTACTTTGTCGAATGCTTTTGCAGCATCTAATGAGTTGATCATGTGATTTTTTGAGTTTGTTCATATAGTGCATTGCCTTAACGGATTTTTGTATATTGAACCATGCTTGCATCCCTGGAATAAAATCTACTTGATCATGGTCAATTATTGTTTTGATGTGTTCATGGATTTGGTTTGTTAGAATTTTATTGAGTATTTTTGAATTGATATTCATAAGCCAAATTGTTCTGAAGTTTTCTTTCTTTGCTGGATTTTTGTGTGTTTAGCCTATCAGAGCAATTGTGGCATCATAGAATGAAATAGGTATTGTTTCTTTTGCTTCCAATTTGTGGAATAGTTTGAGGAGTGTTGGTATTAGCTTTTATTTGAAGGTCTGAAAGAAATTCTACACTAAAACCATCTAGACTTGGTTTTTTTTGTTGTTGTTGTTGTTGTTTTGTTTTTTTGGAGGTTTTTAATGACTTCTTCTATTCGCTTAGGGGATATGGGTTTGTTTAGGTAAACGTTCTTGTCTTAACTTTGGAAAGTGTTATATGTTTAGAAAATCATTACTTCATCTATATTTTCTAGTTTTGTTAAATATTGGCTTTTGTAGAAGGATCTGATGATTTCTTTAATTTCCTCAGTTTTTGTTGTTAAGTATACCTTTTTATTTCTGATTTTGCTAATTTGGAACCTGCTTCTGTGCCCCTTAGTTATTTAGGGTAGGGCTTTATCTATCTTGTTGATTTCTTTTCAAATAACCAGCTATTGGTTTTGTTGATTATTTGTATATTTCTCTTTGTTTCTATTTAGTTGATTTCTGGCCTGAGTTTGACTATATCCTTCCTTTCTACTCCTCTTCAGTGTGTTTGTTTCTTTTTCTTCTTGTTCTTTCAGGTGTTCTTTTAAGTTGTTAGTGTAGGATCTCTCCAATATTTTTTATGATGGTACTTAATTCTATAAATTTTGTTGTTAGCACTGCTTTTATTTTGTCCCATAAGTCTATGTATGTTGTGCCTTAATTTTCATTGAATTCTAAACACTCCTTAATTTCTTCCCTGACCAAATTATCATTGTGTCGAGAGTTGTTCAGTTTCCATGGTTACATGGTTTTTCTGTTGTTTTTTGTTATTAAAGTCTAGTCCTAGTCTGTGGAGATCTGATAGGATGCATAGAATAATTTCAATCTTCTTGTATCTGTTGAGGCTTGCTTTGTGACTGATTATATGATCAATTTGGGAAAATGTCCCATGAGGTACAGAAGGTATATTCTTTTGTTTTAGGGTGAAATCTTCTGTATGAATCTATTAAATCCATTGGGTCCATAACCTCTATTAGTTTCACTGCTTCTCTAGATTCTGTTTCAATGACCTGTCCATTGTTTGGGGTGTGGTATTGAAGTCTCCCATCATTATGGTATAGGTTTCAATGTTTTTGTTTTTGTTTTTTTTTTTTTTGAGTTTTAGTATAGTTCCTTTTATTAATGTGGGTGCCTTTGCATTTGGGGCATAGATGGTCAGAATTGAGAGTTTCTCTTTGTGGATTTTTCCTATGATGAATATGAAGTGTACTTCCAAATCACACTTGGTAACTTTTGGTTGAAAGTCTATTTTATTGGATTTTGAGGATTGCAACTCCCACTTTTTTGTGGGGACCATTTGTTTGGAAGATGATTTCCCAGCATTTAACTCTGAGGTAATGGCTGTCTTTGTCATTAAGGCATCTTTCTTTCTTCCTTCCTTCCTTCCTTCCTTCCTTCCTTCCTTCCTTCCTTCCTTCCTTCCTTCTTTCCTTCCCAGCATTTAACTCTGAGGAATTGGCTGTCTTTGTTATTAAGGTGTCTTTCTTCCTTCCTTCCCTCCTTCCTTCCTTCCTTCCTTCCTTCCTTCCTTCCTTCCTTCCTTCCTTCCTTCCTTCTTTCCTTCCCAGCATTTAACTCTGAGGTAATGGCTATCTTTGTCATTAAGGTGTCTTTCTTTCTTTCTTTCTTTCTTTCTTTCTTTCTTTCTTTCTTTCTTTCTCTCTCTCTCTCTCTCTCTCTCTCTCTCTCTTCTTCTTCTTCTTCCTTCCTTCCTTTCTTTCTTTCTTCCTTATTTTTTTTATTTACATTTCAAATGTTAAACCCTTTCCTCATTTCCTCTCCAAATACCCCATATCCCATTCCTCATCCCCCTGCTCACCAACCCACCCACTCCTGCTTCCCTGACCTGGCATTCCCCTACACTGAGGCATCAAGCCTTCACAGGACCAATGGCCTTTCCTCTCATTGATGTCCAACAAGGCCATCATCTGCTACATATATGGCTGTGGACATGGGTCCCTCTATGCATGCTCCTTGGTTGGTGGTTTAGTCCCTGGGAGCTCTGGGGGTACTGGTTGGTTCATATTGTTCCTCCTATGGGGTTGCAACACCCTCAGTTCCTTGGGTCCTTTCTCTAGCTCCTCCATTGAGGACCCTACTCAGTCCAATGGAGAGCTTCCACTTCTGTATTTGTCAGGCACTGGAAGAGACTCTCAGGAGACAGTTATTTCAGGCTCCTGTCAGCAAGCACTTGTCAGCATCCACAATAGTGTATGGGTTTGGTGACTATATGTGCTGGACCCCCAGTTGGGGCAGTCTCTGGATGGCCTTTCTTCAGTCTCTGCTCCATACTTTGTCTTTGTACCTCCTCCCATGGGTATTTTGTTCTCCCTTCTAAGAAAGGCTGATGTATCCACACTGCAGCAAAATGATGGAAGGTTTTTGCATATCCAATCTCTTAGCATATGTTTTCTTTATTGTGGAATTGAGCCCATTGATATTGAGAGATACTGAAGACAGATGATTGTTACTTCCTGTTATGTTGATTGTTGTTTTAGGCAGCATTATGTGTATATGATTCTATCCTTTTGGTTTTGTTGTAAAATGATTAATATCTTGCCCTTTCTTTGGTGTAAGTCTCCTCATTGTGTTTGAGTTTTCCTTTTTCTATACTCTTTAGGGCTGGATTGGTAGATAGATACTGTTTAAATTTGCTCTTTTCACAGAATATTTTGGTTTCTCCATCTATGATGATTGAAAGTTTTGTGGGATATAATAGGCTGTGATAACATTTGTGTTCTTCTTTGTTCAGGATCTTCTAGCTTTTAGGGTCTCTATTGAGAAAACTGGTGTAATTCAGATAGGTCTGCCTTTATCTGTTACTTGGCCTTACAGCTTTTAATATTCTTTCTTTGTTCGGTGCATTTGGTATTTTGGTTATTATATAACAAGAGAATTATCTTCTTAAATCCTATCTATTTGGTCTTCTATAGGCTTCTTATACATTTATGACTATCATAAGGTTAGAAAAAATTTTCTTCTATGATTTTGTTGAAGATGATTTTCATACCTTAAACTGAAAATATTTGTTCTTTTCTATTACTAATATCCTTAGGTGTGGTCTTTTCTTAGCAATTTAATTATAATTACTTTATAATAATAATTTAGCAATATTATTAAATAACACTAATAATGATGACCAACAATAATTGTTATTTAATTATTATTTAACAATAATGGAGAGCTTTCTTTTTGACACGCTACAATATATAAAGAAACATAGACATAAAGGCATACAAGAAGTTGATATTTATTAAAACATTTAATAAAACATGGCATTAGTATTAAAATTTTATAACTGTGCCTATTTATTTTGATGACATTGTCTTAAAACTGTACTATCATCTACATTGATGTAGGATTCTATGACCACTTTCCCCTCTGGACATTGAAACACCAATTGGCTTCAATCCATGCAGGTCTTATTCATGTTGCCACAGTTTCTGTAATGTTCCTACGTACATCAGTGCTTTTTAGACATTTTTTGAAATTTTTATTTATTTTAATTTGCTTTTATTTTTTTAATTTTTATTTTTTCTGTTTTTCTTTTTTAGAAGAGTTTTAAAAAGAACATAAAGTTTGATATGTGGGGAGATTGGTAGAATCTGTAAAAAGTTCTGTGAGCAGAAAATGATCAAAATATATTGATTAATTTTTTAAAAAATATCATTACCAAGGCAACTGATATAAAGAAAGGTTTATTTGGTTTCTGGTAATAGAGAAATGAGGTTCCATCATAGCAGGGAGACAAGGCATTAAGATCCAAGCATGGTGGTTAGAAACATAGTTGAGAGCTCAAAACTTTAATTACCAATGCTTTAAGCAACAATGGAAAGCAAATTCAAAATGGAGTCTTTAACTAGATAAAGCCTGCCTCCAGAGCAATACTATTTCCAACAAGGCCTCACTTGTTAAGACTCCCAAAACAAAGACAAACAATGAAGATTAGGTACTCATCTTTCTGATATTTTTGAGGACCATTTATCCTTCAAACCACTTTATTATTCTTTGTAGACTTTGTAGGTTCTTGGCTATGCCAAAATGAAGAAGGCATTTAGCTTTTTCACAACTGAAAAGTTTGTATGGAGTAAGGGGAAACTGCAGTTGAAATGTAAAATATGAAATGAAAATAATCATAATAATAATCCATAAAATTTCAAGTAAATTTTTAATAAAATTTCAAAACCTTCCAGTCTTAGAATTGTTTAAAACTCAAAATTTCCTGAGACTTGAGACAGTCTCTAAATTATAACTCACCTTTGTAAAAGAATTAAGTAATTCTAATTTATAATGTCACAGGATATAATTTACCATGGAGAAAAGGAGACTGGTGCTATAATGAGAAAATACTAGACTAAAGCAGGATCAGCATTCAACAGGGAAACAGCCATTTGCAGTTTCATTTCCAATGTCAAAGTCTTGAGTGGCTTTGGATTTCCAGTTTTGCCATCTGATCATGCTTTTTCTCTTGCCCTCTGTATGCAGCTCTACTTGCCAGACATCCAACAGCTCTAGCATATCAATAGTGTCCCCACTAGGACTCATCTTTCACTTCCATAGCTTCAACCAATGATGTGTCAAGGGCTTAGCCATCTGAGGACATTCAGAAAGATATTAATGCTGAAAATGTTTATTTATATATGTTAATACTTAATCATGATGAAGAGAAGAGACCATGTGTAGGTAATTATTGGAATTAGAATTAATCATTTTATTATTTTATTATAACATTTCTATAATTATGAAATGAGCAGTTTAAAACTGTTTTACACCAAGGCTTAATGGTCCTATATTATCTTTGAAATCATAAAGGCAACAGGTTTTATTAAGATATTGGGTAATCACACAGCTTTGAGGAAAATCTTAAAGAATGTATGTATGCATTTATTCCCACATCTTAAAATTTAAGTGCTAAAGAAACATTCAATATTAATAAAAATTGTTTTGAGAAAAACAGGAGATGGCAGTGTTTGATCATTAATTCTGATATGAGATGATTGAGTTTAATAATCAGGTAAGTTACAAAATATTAATATAAATGTATCCTTTATGCCTTCTATTGCTTTGTAGTTCATATTAGAATGCTACAGGTTTAATTTGAAAAAGTCATTAAAAGGAATATAAAAATCTAATTTTCCTTTGGTATTTTATAAGAATGTGTGAAAATAAAATATATTTTTATAATATCAAATAATAAATTTTAATAGTTTAAAGACAGCCATACTATCTAGTATTTTGAGAATATTGTCCAGTTCATGCATTATATATAACTTTAAATCTGATGAGTAAAATATTAAATTATTTTCCACAATATAAAGCCTTTTTCCAATGATTGTATAATAAAGTAAAAGTATACTTTGCATATATGTATATATTGTGCATTTTTCACACATTCTAATATGCATATTTACACCTATTTAATTATACATGTATTTAGGTTTATATGAATATATTCACACATATGTAAACATATTTACATATACTAATATATTAAATACAATAAATAATATAGACTAATTGTTTGCATATGTGTACATTTATAATGTCTAGATCATAAGATAATTGTTAGAAGAGAAGCATAATAAATTGAGAGACAGTGGAAAAATCTCATGTATTCTCAGCACTACAATCTTTGTGAATTAATGGAAATTCATAGCGTTGATAAACAAAATCAAGCCTCTTAAATTATTTTGATGTAGATTTGTATTGTTCTCTGTATTTTCTTTAATGGAATTTAACTGTATTTGTTAATCAAGCTTTTCTTTTTATTATTGAATATCATCTTCATTTACATTGCCAATGGTAAAACCTTTCCTGATTTCCCCCCTCCCCTAAGACTCCCAACCTCTTCTTCCTCCCCCTGCCTCCACATATATGTCCCTCCACCCAACCCACTCCCACCTCCCCACACTCAGTCCCTTTGTTGGGGACCTAGGGGTAAGAGACTCAAGAAATTGAGACAAGACAGGACTTTTTAAAAGGAGTTACTCTCTAAAAATGGAATCACTTATCCTACTCTCACCAGATATTAGCAAATCAAGCCTCTGTACCTGGTGTGGAAAACCCACTTCTGAGTTGTTGCTGTGTTGAATGCTAAACAATGTAGGTTATCACTATTATTCCTGGTTGCTCTCTAAAACTTGGTGTTAAAACCCTATTGCTGAGGACACCACAGCCTAAAGTCATGCCACTTGGGGAAACCAAGCTGTAAGATACTTTGCCAGCTACTGTGGGAGAAAAAATAATGAGCAGAATTATTTTTTTACTGTGATCACAGCGAGCTGCTTTGACAACTGATGTCTGGGGATATACCAATTAGTATGATAATAATATGAATGCTAATGAAGCAAACAAAAACAGGTGATATTTAAATTTTACTACTGGACATGAACATTATGACTAGTCCAATTATATGGAGCAAAAACTTATTTGGAGAGGTCATAGGGTATAGTGGAGAAGCCCATACTATTATTCTAATAAATTCTAATAAATGGAAAGAGTGTTAATGACTTATAACTAGACACATAGTGTGAATCTCTCAGCCCTCATCAAATAATCTTATTCTACAGGACAGATAATTATTACTGTAGAGATTTGACCTTAAAATATACAGAAAATATGAAATTGTAGAGTACTTATCTCTAAATACTGCTGTATTGCTACCTATATCAACAGGATCAGAAATCAACTATATGATACTGGAAGATAATGTGAATCAAAGATAGTGTATTTCTTCATCAATCTGTATTCCTTTAACATATTAGCACCATTGAGCACATGAATTCAAAGAGTCTGGGACTACATGCAAACCTAAGGATGGGTTAAGGAGAGGGTCATAAATATCTGTGTGTACCTATTTGAGTAGGGAATTGATAGCTGCCAGTATCTAGATAGTTAGGGTTTGTCTTTTTGTTCGTTTTTTTAATTCAGTCTGTGTTGGTTTCTCATGTTTCAGTAGCTGCTCCTATGTATGCCCATATAAATGCAGCGGTAGGAGAATTGAGTAAGTCTAAAATAATAAAGTGTACATGAAATTTTGAGGGAAAGGAAGTTGTGCAGTATAGGGAAGGCTTAGTTTGGGATGGATGGCAGTGTTATTTGGATAAAATGCAAATGCAATTCTTAATGAAATGTAGTTCTTCATGTTTGGTAAAGAGATGGGCCAGTAGTTAAAAGCAAGAACTACTATTGTTCAGGACCTAGAATTCAGTTTCCTGCATGTACATAGTAGCTGAAAACTATGTGTCTCTAGTTCTAGGTTATCTGACGTACTTATATTTCCTCTGAGGCTATTCAGTATGCACTACCTGCACATACATAATTGGATATAAACCACTCATGAACATAAAATAAAACAGAACATGTATATCTAAGAGAAAGGGTCGAAGTTCCCAGCATATGTATATCACCATAAGACTTGATGCACAGATTAACATCAGCATAATAATTCTGGTTGGCTTCAACATACATCAAGACTCAAAATCAGCAAAGAAAAGTCAGAGCTAAATGGCATTATAAATCAAATAAATATCACATTTAAACCCCACACTCATATAGGTATAAACCATCTAAGTTCATGAATTTTTCATAAAGGTTTCCATTAATGGCTGGGAAAAATCAGAAGATTACCAAAAATCAATAATATGCACAAATATTGCATATTTCTCCAGCACTTGTGCCTTAGTCAGGGTTTCTATTCCTGCACAAAAATCATAACCTTGAAGCAAGTAGGGGAGGAAAGGGTTTATTCATCTTACATTTCCACCTTGCTGTCCATCACCAAAATATGTTAGGACTGGAACTCAAGCAGGTCAGGAAGCAGGAGCTGCTACAGAGGCCATGGAGGGATGTTTCTTACTGGCTTGCTTTTCTTGGCTTGTTCAGCTTGCTTTCTAGCAGAACCCAAGACTACTAGCCCAGGGATGTCACCACCCACAAAGGACCCTCCCAACCTTGAACACTAATTGAGAAAATGCCTTACAGATGGATGTCATGGAGGTATTTTCTCAACTGAAACTCCCTTTTCTGTGATAACTCCAGCTTCTGTCAAGTTGACACACAAAACCAGCCAGTACAACTTGGAAAAACCTTTAACACACACTAGGATCATATATATATATATATATATATATATATATATATATATATATATACATATATATATATATATAAAAATCACACATTTTAAATTGACTAAATTGTATATATAAATTTTCTTTTTGAGCTCCATTCTTACCCATTCACATTGAGATTAGATCTTCTTACACAGAGAAAAGATGGCAATAAGACTCCATCCTGTATGTCACAAGAACTTCTATTATAGGAGTGTGACTCCATGTCTGACTAAATATCTTTATCTTAATGAACTTAATTTATATAATTTTTCTTTCAAACCAAAATATAGATAATGTCAAGCAGGCACAACCTTCCGGTAATAGTCCTATTTAATTATTTTCATGGGTATCTGAAACACAACCACTCATGCATTATATGCAACAAACTAGAAAGCAAATTAACCGAATTAAATTTATTCTATGTGTGTGGGTGGGTGATGAGGATTGGACTATGATCCAATATTATTAGTTCTTAAATTTTTTTATTTTAACAGTATGCGATTTTATAGTAATAATACTCTTCTTTTTTAAATCATTAGGATAATGAGCCTGAACTAATAAAAATTATGCTTAAGATTATAGCAATACTTTCTGCAAAGCAAATCAGTTAACATTTGCTATTTATAAATATGTACATATGGTTCACAGCATCAGCACCCAGTTAAAACCCAAAGGGAAGACGCAAATGCATTACTACTCACGTCTAAATAAGAGCTTAATTATATTTATATGGATGTGTGATAATGGAAAGTATACATAATCCATTTTTCCATTTTTATGCATAACCATCAAATGTGCTAATACAATTTTACTGAGGTTTTCCTTAAGGCAAACATTTCTAATCTTCACTGCGATCATTATATGTATTGCCAAATATTAGCAGTGATAAAATTTCTTTATAATTTTAAGGTGTAGAGACATGTGTTTTTTTTTTAACTTTGTTATATCTGAAGTCAATAAGAACAAAAAGAGTGACAGGTGTGAAAATGATAAGGGAAAGAGCATACTTCCCAACAGCCATAGATAATGTAAAATGCCTTGGAGTAGCTAACCAAGCAAGAGAATGACCTATATGACAAGAACTTTCTTGAAAGAAATTGAAGAATATGCTGGGAGAAGATGTCTACATGAATATACTAGATTATATCCATATTCATATATCTATCTCTATGGGAGAACTAGAGATCTTGCATGCTCATGGACTATAAGACTAACATAGTAAAAATGGCGATCTTTCCAAAGGCACTGTGCTATGCTATGAAACAAAATTAAAAGCATTCATGATCAGAGAAATCCAACCAGAATACAACTTATAAGAAAATTTGTAGAGAAAAATTATTCCCTGATAATAATCAAGATAAGTAGGTTCCTGTTAATGAGATTTGAAAAACACTTTCCATGAACACACACCAGGAAAATGGAATGGCCATATCACAATACATAGCTCTAAAGACAAATAAAATAAGGGGGCATTTGGGGGAAATACTATCTATGAGAAAATACTAAGATGCAATATTTACTCATAAAATGCTGGCTTAAATATGAGTACACAGAAAAATATTGTGCTACTTAAACACTAGGACTACACAAGAAAGATTAGTGATTTTTTTTTCTTTTTAAAGAGACAGTTGCCAGCCTTGAAATGTATATATACAAACAGATAATGGACTCAGTAGATTGATTTTAGATAGCTTACACTTACATTTATATAAGCATACGATATCTTTAAAAACACACAAAATAAAGCACAATTATCCCTTAAAGTTCTGTGCTTAATAATTCAGAACTATAACGTAAATTGTGCTAAAACCTATGTGCAATGAAAACAACTGAAATGAATGAAAATTTGGATTTGTACCCTTAGAAATCAAAAGAAACAGAGAAATTGCAGGTAGAAATGGAGACAAAGAGGGAAACAGGATAATTTGTACTATTAAAATTTGTGCAAGTAAAATATTTTTAAATGATCATGAAGTTGAAGAGGCACGGTTTTTAAAGAGGACAGAAAAGTATTAACAGCATCAGGTAATTTTTGTTGATAATAAAGTATATTTCATTTGGGGATGTTTGACTATGCTTGACCCAGGGAAAGGCACTATTCAGAGGTGTTGGAGTAGTTCTGACCTTTTTGGGGAAGTGTATCACTGCGGGGGTGAGCTTTGAGACCCTCCTCCTAGCCATGTGGAAGACAGTCTTTGCCTTCTAATAAGATAGAGAGCTCTCAGCTTCTCTAGTCTCATGTCTGCCAGTCTGATTACTGCCATCCTTGCTGCCTTGATAATGGACTGAGCCTCGGAACCTGTAAATCAGACCCTGTTAAATGTCCTTTATATGAATTACCTTGGTCATAGTGTCTCTTCACAGTGATGAAACCTCAACAAAGACAATATCTAAAATGAAATCTGAACTTTAAAAATGTCATATAGCATATGCTGTTTTAAATAAAATTCTCTAGTTGTACATTACATATTCTGTTTTGATCCTGGAAATCAATTGATGCCTACTGCGTTTAAGCTTTGTCATTCTGTCTTAGAATGACCTGAGCAGACAGTCTCAGAGAGTGTCTACATTGTGTTAGCTTGTGGATATGACTAGAGGATGATCTTAATTAAGTTAACTGATATAATAAGAACCTGTCAATTGTGGGCAGCACCATTTCTTTAGCTGAGGACCTGATTCTAACTAGAAGAGAATGGAGAAATTGAAAAAAGAAAACCCACAAACAGGTAGGCCAGCAGCAAGCATGCATTGATTTCTCTCTGATCTTGCTTTGGATGCAATATAACAGGGTGATTTATATATGTACCTGTTTACTTGACATCCCTGTGATCGACTGTTGCCTGGAATTATGGGCTAAAAGAAACCATCTCTCACTTAAGTTGCTTTTTGTCAGGGTATTTTATCACAGTAAGCTATTGTAGAAAAAAGTTAGAAAATATCACATTAGAAATACAATTTATCTGTAGGCAAGATGGTGCATGTATTTCTAACCCTCCACAGTTGCAGTCTGTGGCAAGAACAACACTACCTAAAACAAAGATTGAACCAAGCACATTGTGTTGTTAACTTTTTGCTGAGGCACAGAGACTCTTAGGCATGAAAGTACTCTGAGACTGTCACTCAGGTTCTTTGAGATTGTCACTCAGGCTATTAGGAACACACAAGGTTGTCCCAAAAACAGTCTCAGGAATTGTACATAGTCCATTCAGAGAAATTTTCTTGTACTGAGTAATAACAAACATGTTTCATGTAAACTCTTTGGATGATGTGTATCCCTCATTACTCATTATTTTTACTGTTGTTTTTTTCTGAGATCTTGGGAATTCTCAGTGTGATCCTGGCCATATCTAAGTGTACATATGCTCTCTCAGGGCAGCCTTCCCTCCCCATAATAGTACATAAAACTACGTGGTGATTTGTAATTCAGGTTTTAAAGGGAAATCTAGGTGATGCAAGGAAAATAGGGATCCATGGCTGCAACACAGAACTTTCAGCTTCAAGAGAGCATTAACTCGGCAGTCAGGGCTCTAGAACCCCAGAGGAACACAGTTCTTACTGAGTCTATAGTCCTGAGTTCTTGTCTCATGAATTCAAAGCATAATTTTCAGGAGCACTGAGAGAAGTAGTTTAATATTTAGTTTTGTTATTTCAGGATTTAGGATTAGAGGTAGGCTCTCCACAGAGAAAAGTAAGCAGAGATCCTGAGTGGCAGATTTGATCTAAGAAAATGGGGTAGCATTAAACTGCTGTTCTATGGGCTTTTTTGAGGATTTATGGCAGACATTTAGGAATAAGGAGATGATATGCTTTGTCCAGTGAGCCTACTCCCAGGATATTAAGCAGGAAACAGTACATTTCTGTCTGGATACGTTTTGCAATTTCATGGATTTCTGATGCTCTAAAATCTCCATAAAATAGGGTTGTGTGTAATCAGGTCAGGTGAGAATGTAACCATATTGCATTACACCTGGACTCTGTCCAAAGATCTCCTTGCTATGTTCTTTCTACATGATTACCTTCAAGCATATGGATAAAATAGTAAGATGCCTTTTGCTTTTGTACTTAATCTCGAACCCAATAAAATGCTTGATTTAGTATCGTCATTTTTCGCCAGCAACAGCACTTGTTTGCTTCAACACGCTCTCTGAAAGCTGCTCACATACCATTCTTTGCTTGGTGTAATGAGATTCCTGCCCCCAGTTCCTGGGATGAGAATGTATCCTTTAATTTTGTTTCTTCTCTATCCCTGAGAATTTCAAACCTGTATACAGTATGACCACACTCATCCCAATCGCCTTCCAATTCCCACCATATGTCTCTCCATTCAGCTCTCTGTCTGTGCCTCATGGCAATTGAAAAATAGTTGGAATGATCATAAGAGGTAAAATCATAAAATGACTTATACCATCTGTATAATAGCTTATTTTAATTCTTACTTCAAACAAGAGCCAGCAGGATGCACATACATTTTTTTGGTAGATTTCTTAGGGTCAAATAGGAAACATGAATGTACCAAAAAATGGCATATGCAAATGAAAATAGAGGGTTTTATTTTTTTAGCATTTCTGTTTCACATAAATATGTGTATGTTGTAAATATCTAAGAGTGGCTCTGACCCACTGCAAAAAAATAATTACATGTCTCAGTTGATATACTATATTCTTTATTTTTCAATTAAAACTTAAGTGAAGACAACATAAAAGTTGAGCAAATATGATATCCATGCTAACTGTTTCATTGTCTCTTATAGATTCTCGCTGAAGTAGTATAACCCACTGCCATTATAAGAAAACACCTAAGGCTGGCTGTGTTATTAAAGAGTTAAGATGTATTTATCTCAGTTTTAGATATTGAAGATCTAAACAAAGTAATGTAGTCTCTCCGAATTTCTCATCATAAATGAGTGTGTATATGACTATGTAAACAGGTGCCCTTACAAGAAGTCAGAGTTTGAACTTTAGGCTTCCTTTCTTATATCAATTACTGTGAATGTTAGTCAGCATTCCAAAAGAACTGTATTATATCTTCCTGAGAAATTGACCTAATTGTTTTCTCTTTAGATCCTATTCTCTTTTTATTATTATTATCCATTTATATTTTTCTTTTTTATTGGATATTTTATGTCTTTACATTTCAAAAGTTATCCCCTTTCTCTGTTTCCCCTCTGCAAACTTCCCATCCCATTCCTCCTCCTCCTGCTTCCTTGGGGGTGCTCACCCACTAAACTGGGTCATGGAGCCTTCATAGGACCAAGGGCTTCTCCTCACATTGATGTCAGACAAGACCATCCTCTGCCACATATATAGCTGGAGCCATAGGTCGCTCCATGTGTACTCTTTAGTTGGTGGATTGTAGTGGCTATTCCTGGTTGTCAACTTGACTATATCTGGAATGAACTACAATCTAGAATTGGAAGGCTCACCTATAATCCTAATTGGGAGGCTCAGAGATATAAGTTTTTTGACCTGGACTTAGCATGGAGATCTTGAAGCATGGTGGCTATGGATTCCAGTTCAAGATCATCGGGGATTAAAGGAATGGAGACATATACCTTTAATCCCAGATTATTGCTGCGGATTCTAGTTCAAGATCATCTGGCATTAAAGGCATGGATGCACACACCTTTATTCTGGGCTACACCCTCTATGGGAGACATATATAAGGACATTGATGGAAGGAAGACTGATTCTTCCTTGCCTGCTTGCCTCGTGGGACTGAGCAACTGCAAGATCCTTGGACTTCCATCCACAGCTGCTGCTGACTATTGCTGGGGAGTTGGACTACAGACTGTAAGTCATCGACAAATTCCCTAACTACATAGAGACTGTCCATATATTCTGTGACTCTAAAGAACGCAGACTAATACAGAAGTTGGTACCAGGAGTGATTCTAAAGGAGCAGAAGTATAAGGATGATTGTTTCAAAATTTTGGAGTTGGTTGGTTGACCCACCAGCACTTTCAATTACTGAAACCTCTCCAGATTCTCTCCCTCCTAGAGCTCGGATATTGTAAACCCATGGATGAAACTATATTTCAAGCTGAAAGAAGCTAAGGCCTTTGATTATCTTGATGAATTAGGTGATTTGGTGGTATACAATACGTTCTACAAGTTGGGGAAAAAATCGGAAAATGATTTGCTGGCTGGTTACTCTTAGCATCTCGGGAAAAGGCAATGAAGGAAAGGAAGGAGTTGTGTGATAAAATTGAACAGCTCCAGACTCAAGTAAACAATCTAAAAGTTTCCAAGTGTGCCCTTGAAGAGAATCTTCTTTCCAGCAGCCATAGAGCTCAAGTAGCAGAAAATCAAACTGAAGTCCTCATTATAAGGTTGGCTGAAATACAGCAAAAATTCAAGTCTCAACCTCAGAGGGTGTCAGCAGTTAAAGTAAGGGCATTAATTGGAAAAGAATGGGATCCTATAACTTGGGATGGGGATGTGTGGGAAGACCCTGTTGAAATTGAGAACTTCGAATCTTCAGATTTTCAACGATTTGCTCCACCTGAAGAAGTACCCTCAGCCCCACCCCTTGAAATAATGCCTTCTCCACTTGAGGAAATTAATCCCTTAGAGCCTGATAAACCAGCAGTGACTTTTACTGACAATACTGATGTTTCTCAGGGCCCACCAATAGTTTCTTCTAGACCTATAACCAGACTCAAGGCAAAACAGGCCCCTAGAGGGGAGGTAGAAAGTGTAGTTCATGAGGAAATACACTATACTGCTAAGGAGCTTAATGAGTTTGCTAATTCATTCAAGCAGAAGTCTGGGGAATATGCATGGGAATGAATTTTAAGGGTGTGGGATAATGGTGGAAGGAACATAAAACTAGAGCAGGCTGAGTTTATTGGCATGGGTCCTCTGAGTGGAGATTCTAGGTTTAATATGGCAGCTCGCACAGTTAAAAAAGGTGTCAAAAGTTTGTTTGATTGGTTGGCTGAAGTATTTATTAAAAAATGGCGTACTGAAAAGTAGTTGGAGATGCCTGATATCCCTTGGCTTAGTGTTGATGAAGGGATTTTAAGACTTAGGGAAATTGCAATGCTAGAGTGGATACATTGTATAAAACCTAATCCCCCACAATGGGAAGGTCCAGAAGAAATGCCTTTCACCAGTCCTATAATATGCAAACTGGTGAGAGGGGCACCGGCACATTTAAAGAGTTTTGTTCTTGCCCTTTTCCTTGTGCCAGACCTTAGGGTTGGAGATGCTGCTGCTCAATTAGATGAATTAAATTCAATGGGTTTAATTGGGCCCCGAGTTAACAAGGGCCAGGCAGTAGCATTGAATCACTAGAGACAAGGTGATCGTAGTTTTTATAATGAACAGCGTAGACAGAACAATGTTTATAATGACGTACCCAGTAATGGGCAGAGAGGTGGAATTTATAATGGTAAGACTCGATTGGACCTTTGGTACTGGCTAATCAGTCATGGTGTTTCCAGGGATAAAATGCATAGGAAACCTACTGCATATCTGTTTGATCTGTATAAGCAGAAAAATCCTCAAACAAATGATAAAAAGGCTGCATTGAATCATGGCAAAGGCAATCTCAGCCAGTGAATCAATTTTCAGATTTGAGCCAGTTTGCAGATCCAGAGCCCCTTGAATGAAGGGGTGGCCAGGTTCCCCTGAGGAAGGATTTTGATAAGACACCTAAAATTTTTGCTGTTACTCTTTCTCCAATTCTTCCCCAGAGGAACCTAAGGCCTTTTACAGAGGTAACTGTACACTGTGGGAAAGGAAATAATCAGACTTTCAAAGGTCTATGGGATACTGGCTATGAATTGACACTGATCCCAAGAGATCCCAAGAAACATTGTGGCCCTCCAGTTAGAGTAGGGGCTTATGGAGGACAGGTGATTAATGGAGTTTTGACTGATGTCCGACCCACAGTAGGTCCAGTGGGTCCCCAAACACATCCTGTGGTCATTTCCCCAGTTCCAGAATGTATAATTGGGATAGATATACTCAGAAATTGGCAGAATTCTCACATTGGTTCCCTGACCTGTGGAGTGAGGGCTATTATGGTTGAAAGGCAAAATGGAAGCCTTTGGATTTGCCTCTGCCAAAGAAAATAGTGAATCAAAAACAGTATCGTATTCCTGGAGGAATTGCAGAAATTACTGCCACGATAAAGGACTTGAAAGATGCAGGGGTGGTGGTTCCCACCACATCTACCTTTAACTTTCCCATCTGGCCAGTGTAGAAGACAGATGGATCATGGAGGATGACTATAGAAAATTAAATCAGGTAGTAACTCCAATTGCAGCTGCTGTACCAGATGTAGTTTTGTTACTTGAGCAAATTAACACATCTCCTGGAACCTGGTATGCAGCTATTGACCTGGCAAATGCCTTCTTCTCAGTACCTGTCCATAAGGACCACCAGAAGCAATTTGCTTTCAGTTGGCAAGGCCAGCAGTATACCTTCACAGTTTTGCCTCAAGGATATATTAACTCTCCTGCCCTGTGTCATAACTTAGTTAGAAGGGATCTTGATCATTTGTCTCTTCCACAAAATATCACATTGATGCACTATATTGATAACATTATGCTGATTGGAAAAAGTGAGCAGGAAGTAGCAACCACTTTGGATTCATTGGTAACACATATGCGTATCAGAGGATGGGAAATAAATCCAACCAAAATTCAAGGACCATCTACCTCAGTGAAATTCTTAGGAGTACAATGGTGTGGGGCATGCAGAGATATTCCTTCTAAGGTGAAAGATAAGTTATTGCACCTGGCCCCTCCCACCACCAAGAAAGAAGCACAATGTTTAGTGGGTCTATTTGGATTCTGGAGACAACACATTCCTCACTTGGGTGTGTTACTCAGGCCTATTTACCAAAGGACAAGGAAAGCTGCTAGCTTTGAGTGGGGCCCAGAACAGGAGAAGGCTCTTCAATAGGTCCAGGCTGCTGTGCAGGCTGCATTACCACTTGGACCATATGATCCAGCAGACCCAATGGTACTTGATGTGTCGGTAGCAGATAGAGATGCTGTTTGGAGCCTCTGGCAGGCCCCTGTAAGTGAATCACAGAAGAGACCTTTGGGATTTTGGAGCAAAGCTTTACCATCATCTGCAGACAACTACTCTCCCTTTGAAAAACAACTCTTGGCCTGCTATTGTGCCTTAGTGGAAACTGAACGTTTGACAATAGGATACCAAGTCACCATGCGACCTGAACTGCCCATCATGAGTTGGGTGTTATCAGACCCTCGAAATCATAAAGTAGGGCGTGCACAACAGCAGTCTATTATCAAATGGAAGTGGTATATACGTGATCAGGCCAGAGCAGTTCCTGAAGGCACAAGCAAGTTACATGAAGAAGTTGCTCAGATGCCTATGGTTTCTACTCGTGTTACAATGCCATCTGCTGCCAAGCATGCACCTATAGCCTCATGGGGTGTTCCCTATGACCGGCTGACTGAAGAAGAGAAGACTAGGACCTGGTTTACTGATGGCTCTGCAGGTTATGCAGGCACCACCCAGAAGTGGACAGCTGCAGCATTACAACCCCTTTCTGGGACAACCCCGAAAGACACAGGTGAAGGAAAATCTTCACAGTGGGCAGAACTTCGGGCAGTGCACATGGTATTACAGTTTGTTTGGAAGAAGAAATGGCCAGATGTATGATTGTTCACTGACTCATGGGCTGTAGCCAATGGATTGGCTGGATGGTCAGGGACGTGGAAAGATCACGATTGGAAAATTGTTGAGAAAGACATTTGGGGGAAAAGTATGTGGGTAGATCTTTCCAAGTGGGCAAAGGATGTGAAGATATTTGTGTCCCGTGTAAATGCTCACCAAAAGGTGACTTCAGCTGAGGAGGAGTTCAACAATCAAGTGGATAAGATGATACATTCTGTGGACAGTCAGCCTCTTTCCACAGCCATCCCAGTTATTACCCAGTGGGCACATGAACAAAGTAGCCATGGTAGCCGAGATGGAGGTTATGTTTGGCTCAGCAACATGGACTTCCACTCACCAAGGCTGACCTGGCTATAGCTGCTGCTGAATTCCAGATCTGTCAACAGCAGAAACCAACACTGAGCCCCAGATACGGCACCATTCCTCGAGGTGACCAGCCAGCAACCTGGTGGTAGGTTGACTACATTGGATCACTTCCCCTGTGGAAAAGACAATGTTTTGTTCTTACTGGAGTAGATACTTATTCTGGTTATGGTTTTGCCTTTACTGCACATAATGCTTCTGCCAAAACCAACATCCGGGGACTCACAGAATGCCTTATCTATTGTCATGGTATTCCACACAGTATTGCTTCTGACCAAGGAACTCATTTCACAGCCAGAGAAGTGCAACAGTGGACCCATGATCATGGAATTTACTGGTCTTACCATGTTCCCCATCATCCTGAAGCAGCTGGTCTGATAGAAGACACAGTTACAGCACCAATTAGGCGGCAACTGCATGGACGGCTGGGGCAGAGCTCTTCAGAAGGCAGTATATGCTTTGAATCAGCATTCAATATATGGTACAGTTTCTCCCATAGCCAGGTTCCATGGGTCCAGGAATCAAGGGGTGGAAAAGGGAATAGTTCCACTCACTATCACTCCTAGTGACCCTCTAGGAAGATTTTTGCTTCCTGTCCCCACAACATTAGGTTCTGCTGGCCTAGAAGTTTTTCGAGAGGGAGGAGTGCTCCTACCAGGAGCCACAACAAACATTCCATTGAACTGGAAGCTCAGATTTCCCCCTGGCCATTTTGGGCTTCTAATGCCCTTAAACCATCAGGCTAAGAAAGGAATAACAGTGTTAGGAGGGGTGATAGATCCAGATTACAATGGGGAAATTGGATTGCCTCTCCACAATGGAGGTAAGCAGGACTATGTCTGGAGTACAGGAGATCCCCTAGGGTGTCTCTTAGTACTACCATGTCCTGTGATTAAAGTCAATGGGAAACTACAACAGCCTAATCCAAGCAGGATGATGAAGAAGGATGACCCATCAGGAATGAAGGTATGGGTCAATCCTCCAGGAAAAGAGCCAAGACCTTCTGAGGTGCTTGCTGAAGGTGAAGGAAATACAGAATGGGTAGCAGAGGAAGGTAGTTATAAATACCAGCTAAGGCCACGTAACAAGTTGCAGAAATGAGGATTATAAGTAATATGAATGCTTCTATCTTATTTTGTTAAGGATACATTTGTATCCTTCCAATTCCTTTAACACCAATTGGTATTGAGACACTAAAAGAATGTTCCCAAGGGACATTGCCTCATTGTAAATTTACAAATGCGTTTGCGATTGTGTGAGGAATAGTTACATCATGTTAGGCATATTCACGACCTTGTTATTGTTTCAATAATATTGAGATATTATCTGTGTCAAGTTGACAAGGGGTGGATTGTAGTTGCTATTCCTGGTTGTCAACTTGACTATATCTGGAATGAACTACAATCTAGAATTGGAAGGCTCACCTATGATCCTAATCGGGAGGCTCAGAGATATAAGTTTTTGACCTGGACTTAGCATGGAGATCTTGAAGCATGGTGGCTATGGATTCCAGTTCAAGATCATCGGGGATTAAAGGAATGGAGACATACACCTTTAATCCCAGATTATGACTATGGATTCTAGTTCAAGATCATCTGGCATTAAAGGCATGGATGCACACACCTTTAATCTGGGCTACACCCTCTACTGGAGACATATATAAGGACATTGAAAGAAGGAAGACTGATTCTTCCTTGCCAGCTTGGCTCGTGGGACTGAGCAACTGCAAGATCCTTGGACTTCCATCCACAGCTGCTGCTGACTATTGTTGGGGAGTTGGACTACAGACTGTAAGTCATCGACAAATTCCCTAACTACATAGAGACTGCCCATACACTCTGTGACTCTAGAGAACCCAGACTAATACAGTGGTTTAGCCCCTGGGAGCTCCTGGGGGGGAGTCTGGTTGGTTGATATTGTTGTTCTTCCTATAAGGTTGCAAAGCCCTTCAGGTCCTTCAGTCTTTTATCTAACTCCTGGGGCATCCGTGCTCAGTCCAATGGTTGGCTTTGAGTATCTGCCTCTGTATTTGTCAGGCTCTGGCAGGAAACAGCCTATATCAGGTTCCTATCATCAAGCATTCTTGGCATCCTCAATAGTATCCGGGATTGGTGACTGAATATGGGATGGATCCCCAAGTGGGTCAGTCTCTGGATCCCCTTTTCTCCAGTCTCTGCTCCACACTTTGTTTCCATATTTCCTCCCTTGAGTATTTTGTTCCCCCTTCTAAGGAAAACTGAAGCACACACACTTTGTTCTTCCTTCTTCTTGAGCTTCATATGATCTGTGAGTTGTATCTTGTGTATTCCGAGATTTGGGGCTAATATCCACTTACAGTGAGTATATACCATGTGTGTTCTTTTGTGATTGAGTTATCTCTCTCAGTTTGATATTTTTAGTTCCATTCATTTGCATAAGAATTTCATTAAGTTGTTTTGAGTAGCGGAGTAGTACTCCATTTTATAAATGTACCAACCACATTTTCTTACATTTCTCTGTTGAGAGACATCTGGGTTCTTTCAATTGGAGCTTGTGTCCTTGGAATACATTGGAGCATCTTTTGTGCAGGAGTAGTATAGCTGGGTCCTCAGGTATTAATTTTCCCCTCCTGGTCCGCCTTGACTATTTCACAGTCACTTCCCATTCCTCCTCCCCATCTCACGTCTCCACGAGGATGTCCCCAAACCCCACTCCCAGTCCAACCTGACCACTAAACTCCCTGGGGCCTCCATTCTCTTGAGGGTTAGGTGCATCTTCTCTGACTGAACCCAGACCCAGTAGTCCTCTGCTATATATGTGTAAGGGCCTCATATAGGCTGGTGTATGCTGCCTGGTTGGTGATCCAGTGTCTGAGAGATCTTTGGGGTCCAGGATAATTGAGAGTGCTTGTCTTCCTACAGCGTCACCCTCCTCCTCATCTTCTTCCACCTTTTCCTTAATTCAACCACAGGGGTCAGCAGCTTCTGTCAATTGGTTGGCTGTAAATATCTGCATCTGACACTTTCAGTTGCTTGTTAGGTCTTTAAAGTACCCATACCACCCTCCAACTCAACCATGCTGATAATAAAGTTTCCTTTAAATCATCCAGTAACAGAAGCACTCTAACTATATCCAAATTTGTTACCATTTTCAATTTAACAAAAGCATGGATGACATTTGGTTATATTACATCTTTTTTCATATATAAGTATAACATGTATGTTATGTATTATATGTGATAGTTTGTTTTTATTGAAACAATAATGTATCTCACATTCAAACTTATCTTCCCTTACTCAAATATTCCTGTAAAACTATTTTCCATTGATTTAAAAAAGGTGAATTAGCACTAATTATTTTTCAATTAATCTTTTAGCATAGTTGACACCATTGGAATTCACTTATTTTGCTATAAATTCATTATTATTCTTATGATGGAATTTGATGGAAAGGTGGACGTTGGTTTCTAAAACTCATTTTTGTTGTCATTTACAAAATGGAAATTGTTGGATTTCAGAAATGCTCTATACAACAATATATGTGTGGCCTGTGACAAATGTCTAGTGATATCATTCCAATTTACAAGGCATATGGATACAATTGATTACAATTCAATTGGTAGTAGTAAAAGTACTTGCCAATATATTATCAAAGTTTACTATTTTGTTTTGTGTCTTATCATCAATACTTTTTAATATATTGTTTAAATATTGTGATTATAATTACATATACTTTCCCTTTCTTTCCTCCTCCATAACCTAACATATAGCACTCATTACTCATTTTTTTAAATGTGAGGCCTTCTTTTCCATTTATTGTTATTACTTGCATATCCATACTCCATACTCATAATTCACACACACACACACACACACACACACACACACACACACATATTTGTAAATATAACCTGCTCAATCAGTATAATCTCACTTGAAAAACATGCTTTTACGGCTGACTATGTAATACTGGATAACCTGTTAGTGTGCCCCCTCGCCCTAAATGACTATTTTCTTTATTTTTTTTTATTGGATATTTTCTTTATTTACATTTCAAATGTTATCGCCTTTCCCTCCTCCCCACTCACAGGATATCTCAGCCTTCCATTGCTGCTGTGGTATACTCACATATGTAGGGATAAGGCTATAAGTGATTTCCCCTTCCGTTTTGACTTGTCTACTGGTATCATCAGGGTTTAGCTCATGTTCTGTCTGTCATCATGTCAGTGAAGTTTTATGGTTGTAGTTTCTGGCATCACTATGAGACACACTCTCACATGTTAAATCCTGTGAGCAAACTCACGGACCCAATGGTTCTTGCCATCTTTCTGTCTCTCTTCTGCAACACTGAGGTTTAGTTTTTGTAGTATCAAAACCAATATGATCACATTTATCTACAAGTCATCATGATCATGCAAGTAATTTGTATTCATGATCTCCTTAGCTTACATATTTGCAAAGTAGGTATGGTGGCTGATGCAATATACTTCATAATGAAAAAAATATTTTTCTTACAAAATATTAATTATTGAAATACTTAGCTCAAAATAGTTTCAAAAGGGCTTCTGATTAATACATAATTTGTGAGAAAATTAAGACAAATTCTGCAATATATTAAATATGACCTCTAATAATAGAAACCCTGAGGATAAAATGGTTTGCCAATGATTAAGCATGGAATCATAATTATTTGGCACATCTGCCAGAAACAAAGCAGTTCAGAATTTAACATGTAAAATAAATCAATCAATCAATCAATCAATCAATCAATCAATAAATAAATAAATAAACCAGTAGCTAACATCAAACTAAATGGAGAGAAACTTGAAGCAATTCCATAAAATCATGGACTAGACATGGCTGCCCTTTCCATATCTTTTAAGTATAGTATAGTACTTGAGGTTCTAGCTAGAGCAATTAGACAACATAAGGAGGTCAAAGGGATACAAATTAGAAAGGAAGAAGTCAAACTATCACTATTTGCAGATGATATGATAGTATACTTAAGTGACCCAAACACTTCACCAGAGAACTCCTACAGCTGATAAACAACTTCAGCAAAATAGCTAGTTATAAAATTAACTCAATCAAATCAGTAGCCTTCCTATACTCAAAGGATAAGCAGGCTGAGAAAGAAATTAGAGAAATGACACCCTTCACAGTAACCATAGACAATATAAAGTATCTTGGTTTGACTCTAACAAGTGAAAGATCTGTATGACAAGAACTTCAGGTCTCTGAAGAAGGAAATTGAAGAAGACATCAGAAGATGGAAAAATCTTCCATGCTCTTGGATTAGCAGAACTAATATAGTTAAAAAGGCCATCTTGCCAAAAGTAATATACAGATTCAATGCAATCCCATCAAAATCCCAACTCAGTTCTTCATAGAGTTACAAAGAGCAATTCTCAAATTTATCTGGAATAACAAAAACAAAACAAAACAAAAAACAACAACAACAAAAAAAACCAGGATAGCCAAAACTATTCTCAACAGTAAAAGGACTTCTGGGAGAATCAGTAACCCTGACTTCAGGCAATACTATAGAGCAATAGTGTTAAAACTGCATGGCATTGGTATAGTGACAGGCAGTTAGATCAATGGAATAGGATTGAAGACCCAGCAATGAACCCACACAACTATGGTCACTTGATCTTTGACAAAGGAGCTGAAAGCATCCAGTGGAACAAAGATAGCCTTTTCAAGAATTGGTGCTGGTTCAATTGGAGATCAGCATGCAGAAGATTGTGAATTGATCCATTCTTATCTCCTTATACTAAACTCAACTCCAAGTAGATCAATGATCTCCACATAAAACCAGACACACTGAATCTAATAGAAAAGAAACTGGGGAAGACCCTTGAGGCATGGGCACAGGGGAAAAGTTCCTAAACAGAACACCAATAGCTTATGCTCTAAGATCAAAATTTGACAAATGGGACCTCATAAAATTACTAAGTTTCTTAAGGCAAAGGACACCGACAAAAGGACAAAACAGCAACCAACAAATTGGTAAAAGATCTTCACCAACCCTACATCTGACAGAGGGCTAATATCCAATATATACAAAGTTAGACCCCAGACAACCAAATAACCCTATTAAAACATGGGGTACAGAGCTATATAAAGAATTTTCACCTGAATGGCCAGCATTCATGACAGTAATGCACAAGGATTTAAATATATATATTTCCCAAAATGTAAACATGTCAAAAGGTGTTTGATGTTACCTTTAGGAAATGCCACCAAAACTATTACATGCCTGAAAGCCATGAGTTTAATTGCTAATAACATTAACTACTAACAATATAGGAACTGGGAAAAGGAGAGAATATGAAATTTTTTTATCCTTTCGGTTCTGGGTTACTTTTTCAGTACAAGTTTTCTAGCCATAAATAAATAAATAAATAAATAAATAAATAAACAAACAAACAAAAAACATCAACAGTAAATGAACTCAGGGAAAATAGCTTGAAAATTAAGATAACATGAAACTTAGAGTTAATCTAATATTTTTGTTGTATCTTGTGTTGAGGAAAAAAGGGCCAGCAAACAAGAGAGAGAGGTGAGATTTAGAAGACTATAGGATTATGCCTTACTGATAAAAAGCCAAATAGAACAAGAAGGACAAACCATGCTTTCCCTGGAGTTCACACACTGGTCTCTTCACTCTATCAGTATACTGCCTTTCTTGGTCGATGGCCTCCCTTTGTAAAGTTCTTAAACAAACTGCCCATCTTCATTTCAACTTTTTTGTAATGCTCTCTGGGATCAACTGGAATTTGTATATCTCAGAGTGTGTAGCACTTTATTTATTGAGATTATGGCAGTTTAAAAGTGGTAACATTATAAAGAAAATTACACTCCCTCCCATTAGCTCTTAACTGTCATTAGTCCATTCATGAAGGGTAAAGTTAATCTTCTCTACAACTTAATTTAAAAATTGAAAGTTTGATATTTTTTCCTTTCAAAGTAAAATATTTTCCGTGTTTAAGTACTGCAAACTTCTATATTTACTCTAGATCAATAAGGATTAATAAAGTAGAAACCAATACTCTCAGCAATTTAAGGTGAGTTTCAAAACATATCAAATATTACAAAAATAACCTACCAAAAAGCTACTTATAATTGTCCAAATTTTGCCACATGAGCAAACGAATTTTTCCAAACCATTTAAATATAGAAAAATACATTAAAAACACAGAAAAAAGTAAATACATATGGTCATATACTTATATATTATTTTTGTTTTACATACTGTGTATCATACATATATACATAACCAGAAAAGTTACAAAATATTTAGTAAATTGTATAAATAAGAATTATTTTAAGTATAATTATTCTATACTTATATAATTACTAAATGAATATATATGTGTAGTTCAATTTGAAAACAATATCGATGTTATTTTAAAATTTTATCTACACATCATATTTAATCTCATCTGAACATGTCTGTGTTTTGATGTCAGCAATAGCATCATTACTAATTTACCTATAGGTGTTATTTAGTGTTCTTTGAAGTGAATTGCTCAAAAATTTCTTTTCTTTTTGGGAACTATTCCACTGAAGGAGTCTTTAAACAACTTTTAAATTGCCCATCTAGGTAATGGCACAATTTCACCACTGTAGTTCCTACTGCTAAAGTTTAAAGTGCAATCATTAGCCAAGGTTTATGCTCTTTCAGAGTGGAATTTTGCATATTTAGTCTATTGGTAGTTTTATAAAGTATTTAAAATACTATAAAAGTTTTAGAAATTTTCCTTCAAAAATATTCATTCCCCACTTTTCAATGAACCCTTTACAACAGTGCTGTGAGTTTAATTCCTCCTTGTGTAAATGAAGGTAGAAAAGAGTACTTAGGGAAATGTGCATCTGAGTCATCGCAGAATTAGCATGGATTAACAAGGGCCTTTACTTAATGCTCCCATTGTAATTGAATCACTTTCCAAGTGAATAAGTAGGTACATAGATAGAGTGAGTCTATATGCAGGTAATCACCACTAGTATAGAAAGTATAGAAAGGTCACTATTGCTACTAAATGTGCAGTCCAAGTCCTTTTCATAGTTTGTTTTCTTAACGCTATAATAAATTACCTTAAAAAACAAACAACAGTGGTAGAAATATCTTAGTTCCTAATAGTACTTGGCAGCAAATTCAAGGAAACTGAAAATTGAAGTAATTCCATATTATAGCTGGAGTTAGAAGTAAAAAGCCAGGAATTTATGCATGCTTCTTACACGGACAGGCACAGTCCAATTTTAGGCTGAATCTTCTCACACTAATTAACATAACCAAGAAATTCTCTTACAAACAAGGCAAGAGGGTCATTTCCTACCTTTTCCTTGACTGTCAGTTAACAACATCGTAATACTCTCTCCTTAAATAGATTTTATTCACTAAATTATTAGTGAAATGCAAAATTGTCATTTAATTCAATTTTACACTATTTTTGTAATTTTTCTTTGTACAGTTAAGATTAGCATTCTGCCTGGTCTGGAGGAGACACATGCTATCTATGCCTGGTTCATCCACAATCAGTGATATCACATTTTTGTCCTTTCCACTTTCTAGTATTTGGCAGAATGTTTTATTAGAGCCTTTTACTGACATGTATATGTGAGATCCTCTTCTGGTGTGATGACAAAATTGTGAAAGGTAAAAGAATAATGTGCAACAGACTTGGCCAATATAACCTTTTATTTTTTTAAATCTGATCACAAAGGTTCATAAAAAAAAGAACACAAAGTATTTCTATTTCATACAAAGAAAAATACCTATAGCAATAAGATGAAATACAATATATTATAACAGTGAAATACTGGTATATTCTTTGCAATTGCTTTCTTGCAATTTAAAATCGGTAACTCATAAGAATCCAAAAGAAAGTCGAACTACTCAAAATGCCAAAAGAATTCACTGAAATTAATAAAACATAAATATCAATATTATGAACTCTTGTATTTAATCTGTTCTTGCAAATCTACTTCCTGCTACTGAAGTCAGTTCTATTGTTGTCCTTGGACAAGTCTTGCTCTTTGAGAGACTGCTGTTTTTAGACTTAGTTTACCTACTTATTAACTGTAAAACACCAGCTGCTTTTGAACCTTTTTGTATTGTTCTATCAAATCAAAAATCAAATTATGTATCCATTGTTCAAACTTCAAGCCCCACCATAGAGCTTCAGTACTCTGCAAAAAATAAAGTACAAAAACATTTTATTTGAATTTATTCAAAGATTCTTTTCTCAAACTTGTCTGTCCAGAGGTTAAAACATTATTGACTGAAACTAAAGATCATTATATTGGATGCTTATGCAATGCCTGTGTACTGTTTGCTATAAATATTCCTAGAGAAAGACATGCTAAGATCACGTAAATGTAATAGAATATGTTATATAGGAAACAACTACTTTTGGGTGTTTTGACTTATCTTAAAAGTGCACGACTATGAATGTATTCAAGAAATCCTGGCAATAAATATAAAATGCATCCTCCAAGACATCGTAATCATGATGCTTCATTGTACTGAGTACTGATCAAATGAAATAACAAGGATCTGTATTCATAACAATGGAGTGAATTCTAAAGTTTATATTATGTAATGGAATATTTTATGTAATATTTTATTTAAATGTTTGTACTTAAATTATAAAATCATGATCTAGTATTCCTTTTAAGCAAGATCAAAAGCATGTTATATGATAGCACTATGTTCTCCATATGTATTCATACTACATGATTTATTCTATGTCATCTGGTTAATACTTGATTTTGATAAATATCCTTAAGAATGCCACAGATAAATTCTTTTATTTCAAAATGTTTGAATTAATCAAGTTGGTTAATAATATCAGCTTATGTACCATCTATCTATTACATTATAATCCTGTTAAAGAGATACTTCAATTAAGAATAAGTAAATAGGGTCTCTGGTGTTATAATGGAAAGATTGTATATATATTAAAATCTGAAAAATATAAATAGAATTTTATGTAATAATTATAATTAATATTTTCCTTATTAAGCAAAGAGTTGCTGATGTGAATAAAAACAAATGCTGACCTAATTCTGAAGACTATGTAATTTACCTACTTAATTTACCAATGCTATCTAGAGAACTGGTTTACATCTTTACACACATGCTAAGTCTGCATTGGAGACCTATCACAGTCTTATCACATTTTATTTGGATGCATGGTCACTCTGTGTGACTCATTCTTTTCTTGTACCTAATTGCCTACTGTGTCATCCTCTTGAAAACTGCATTATGTGTTTTATGTGTCTGAAACTTTGTGATTTACACCCTTTCAATTTTTTATCATGAACATTTCTCTTGTCTTTCTGTTTGCACCATATGTGATGCATGGTATAGCCATAAATCAATAGCAAGTAGTTCTATTGTGGGTCTTAAGCAAATGGAACTAAGAGCAAATGCACGAAAATAGAAACGAGAATTGTGCTGAAGAAACCATCAGATTTTGTAGCTGGATTTGAAAGCAGATTTCCCCCTTGTGACTTTGAAGAAACGCTCTTTTCAGCAAAGTAAATAACAGGAAGATTGCACACTTTATGCTTCAGTGTCAGTTGCTCGAGGTTGATAGGGAACATTTGCTTTGCTTGTCTCTATGTGTTTAAATGTTGACAGTGCTCAATTTGGAGCAAATTCCTAAGAACGGAGTCAGTCTGATACTTTGAAGAATATTCAAGCCAAAGTAGCTGTGATATTCATGAACCTAGAGATAAGAATGTAAAATTTTCTGAGAAAATCTGTCAAAAGGAGATAGAGTCAAAAAATCCTACATGAATTCACTTCAGTGTGGTGTGCATATGCCTCTGGTGTAGCACCATATGCAATATTCAATTTCATGTGCTGTCATGGCTTTTCTTTTGAACTGTGGCGTCTAGTGAATTTTATTGTCTGATCAGCTAGTCCGAATAGTATCTCCAAACTTTGTTTTGTCTCTCAGGAAGTGAACATTGCAACAATTTTTTCTCATTCTTTCTGCAGAATTTCATTGATCCATAGACTGTAAATCTGCTATTTGAATCTCTCTTTGGACACTCGCTGGCTCACCATTTCCATTTCTTGTCGAGATATTGAAAAGGGACCATTTGCTTCCTTGACTAATCCAAAGTGGTGTGATAAACTCAGATTTATGGCTTTAATCTGCTTGCACAGAAATTTTAAGATTGTGTTTCAGCCATGTTGAAAAATGGAATTAATAAAAACATTTTTTGTATATTTCTTTGGCCTCAGTATCTGATAGAATTCTAAACCTCAACATATATGTGATAGTAAATAATCGTGGCCATCATAATTATAAAACATCACAATTAAATAATGTATACATTTAGAGAACCTTTTTCTCTATGTAATTTTAAGAAAAAAAAATAAATGCTTTGAAACAGAATAAAAATAAATAACCAAGCTGGAATTTAATATTTTCTAGCATTTTTCAAGAAGTTTTGGCACAGAAAAAAGAAATGTCAAATCCTCTTTAAACTTGTGGTCTGGCTTTGTTGATGGAGAAACTTCTGTGAATCTGAACTTGGCTTTGTTCCTGAATAGCATCTTATAGGCATCTGGAGCTGTCTCTACTGACATAGCTTCTTTATTTTAACTGTGTGCTTTGTATTCAACTTTGTAAATTAAAATAAAAAACGCACTTTACATATACATGTATTTCTTTCTAACCAATTAGGTAAAGTATAGCTGTATAGGTTGTGTGTATGTGTGTGTGTGTGTGTGTGTGTGTGTGTGTGTATCTGTGTGTCTGTGTATCTCTGTATATTGATATGTGATGTACTTACATGATTCATGATTATTTCATTTCAAATGAGCAATTCTTCTACCTCATTCTTCCCATATTGAGGCTTGCTGGTCTGTACCCAGTATTCCATTTTCAAATGCGTATTTAATATTTCCAGAAGTTTTCTGTTCTAAATAACAGATTGTTTAAAGGTTTGGTTTCATGTATAAAAATAAATTAAAATTATGTAAAAGTAATTGTTATATTACTTCACATTTGTGCATATGTATTATATTTTCTTTTAATAAAAATGGGAGTTTTGTATGCAATATATTCTTATTATGCTGTCTCCTATCCCCTCTCCTCTGAGATCCTCTCTATTTCAATATATTATCATCAAGGTTTCATGGTAGGTTCAACTACTGAACTTCAGTATGTCAAATTCCTGCCTTGCTGTGGCTGCTATCTATTCTTTTACTATTATTATATATAATCATTTTGTTCGTTTACCTTTCAAATGATATTTCCCTTCCCAGTAGCCCTTCCACAAACCCTCACATCATATCCCCTCTCTCCCTCCTCCTCTTTGCCTCTATGAGGGTGCTCCTCCACCCATTCACCCACTCCAGCTTCAACTCTCTAGCATCCCCCTATGCTGGGGCATCAAACCTCCACCGGATCTAGAGCTTCCCCTCCCATTAATGCCAGAGAAGGTAACCCATATATAATGGGAGGTAACCCCTCCCATTAATGTCAGATAAGGTAACCAACATATATAGCTGGAGACATGGATCCCTCCATGTATAATCTTTGGCTGGTGGTTTAGGCTCTGGGAGCTCTGAGGTGTCCTGTTAGTTGATATTGTTCTTCTTATGGGTTTGCAACCCCCTTCAGCTCCTTCAGTCTTTCCCCTGGCTCTTCCATTGGGATCCCCAGGCTCAGTCTGATGGCTGGCTGTATCTGCATCTGTATTAGGCAGGTGCAGGCAGAGCCTGTCAGGGGACATCCATATCAGGTTCCTGCCAGCAAATGCTTCTTGTTATCAGAAGTTGTATCTGGGTTTGGTGTCTGCAGAAGGGATGAATTCCTAGATGGGGCAGTCTCTGGGTGGCCTTTCCTTCAGTCTATATTACATGTTTTGTCTCTGTTTTTCCTTTGGACAGGAAAATTCCTGGGTTAATCACCTGGGGACTGTGCATATCTACTGGAAGTGCTTTCTATAGGTTCTATCTCCATTTTGTTGGGGATTTCAGCCAAAGTCAATCCAGTTGAGCCTGGGAGCATCATTTCCCTGGTGTCTGGGACTATCTAGTGGCTGGCCCCAGTTCCTCATTCCTACTGCTATATATTTCTCTCCTGACCCTTCCAGTACCTGATCCTGCCTCTTCTTTTGTTCCCTTCCCCATTCTCTTTCTCTATCACACCCTCCCTCTACCTCCTGTAAGCACTTTGTCCACTCTTCATGTAGGATTGAAACATGCACATTTTGGTCTTCCTTCTTCTTAAGCTCTATATAGTTTGTGGGTTATATTGTGGGTATTCTGAGCTTTTGGTTTAATACCTACTTATCAGTGAGTACATACCATGCATGTTCTTTTATGAATAGCTTACCTCGTTCCAGATGATATTTTCTAGTTTCATCCATTTGCCTAGAAATTTCATGAAGTCGGTGTTTTTTAATAGCTGAGCAGTAAGTACTTCATTGTGTAAATGTACCACATTTTCTGTGTCAATTCTTCTGTTGAGGGACAGCTGGGTTGTTTTCAGCTCCTGAAAATTATAAATAAGGCTGCTATAAATATAGTGAAGCATGTATCCTTGCTGTATATTGGAGCATCTTTTGGGTATATGCCCCTGAGTGATATAGCTGGGTCTTCAGGTTGGTCTGAGGAACCAACAGATTGACTTCCAAAGTAGTGTTACCAGCTTGCAATACCATGAGCAATGGAGGAGTGTTCCTCTTTCTCTACATCCTCACCAGCATCTGCTGTCTCCTATGTATTCTTGCATTAAGGTTCTTTGCAGTTGCTCTACTAGCTGGCCCACATATTTCTCAGCTGCTGTGGGTATATTTTTAGCAGAGATTAGTGATGTATTTTTCTTTTAGAGGACTGTCAAAAAAGATTATACCTGCTTTTCTTCTGGTCTTATTGACATTGACCAAAACTTTTAAGATATTAGATACTCATGTATAGTCATAGAAGGAAAGGTGTTGACAGAAACATTTTATTGGTTGGAAGCATGAGATTCACAAAAAGAAAATCAACTTCAATTATTTTTTTCCATGTCTGAAGACTAGTGTATCTTCTCTGTAGAGGATCATTTTCCTGGCCCACAGATTTACTCAGTTGCCTGTAGGGATGGTGTGTGTGTGTGTGTGTGTGTGTGTGTGTGTGTGTTTCCATGTAGGGTTGAGGCCATGAGAGGATTTCCCATTTCTGATTTGCATGGTCACTGGTGTCATCCCTGTTCAGTTCATGCTCGCATGGCCATTTCATGAAAATTCACTGGCACAGTTTCTGATGTTACCATGAGGCCCAATCCCACAGCAAACATTCCCTCTGATTCTCTGGTTCCAGAAATATTTCTACACTCTCTTCTTCAATGTTTCCTGAGCCTTAGATGCCAAATTATTTTGTAAATGTATACAGTGGATGTTGTCTTCACAACTCTGTTTTCTGATTGGCTGTGATTTTTTTCATGACTTCCATCGGTTGCAATAAGAAATGTCCTTGGTAATACACCCAGCAGTCAGCCCGGAGGAGGCAACCTGCACAGCTGAGACCAGCCCTGCAGATCAGAAGACCCTGTCCAGAGGCCTCTTGTAGGAGCCTTCTGGTCACTGCCTCAGATCAGGAACATCTCCTGCTACAGCACACCATCTCCAAGAAGCAGAGGAAGCCAGCTATATACCCAGCATTATGGAGGAAACAGTCAGCACAGTCTGCATCCAGAGTTGATTGGGACCACAGAGCTACATGCCCAAATACAACTACAAGAGAGTGGGTCTCAGCTGCCATCTCTGCTCCTGTGACTGTGTAACAGATTGGTAGGCAAGGATCACCAGAGTAGAGGATCACTTGGGTCACACACCACCAGGACTCCAACTGCATTCAGGAACTCAGCAGAACAACAGCAATTTGTGCCAGGGGAATGCAGGTCACCCAGGGTTGCTGAGATAGGCCTGCAAGAACACAGGAAGGGCAAGCACCAGTCAGTGACAGCAAGACCAATTAACACCAGAGATAACCAGATGGCAAAAGACAAACATAGGAATGTTGCTAACAGAAATCAAGGCAATATGGCACGATCTGAACCCAATTCTCCCACAGCAGCAAGTCCTGGATACACCAACACACCAAAAAAGCAAGATTTGGATTTAAAATCTTGATACTGATGGAAGGCTTCATGGAGGGCTTCAAGAAGGACATAAATAACTCCTTAAAGAAATACAGGAAAACACAAGTAAACAGGGAGAAGCCCTTGAAGAACTAAAGAAAAACACAAAACAACAGGAAACGGAATTAAACAAAGCCATCCAGGTTCTAAACAAGGAGGTAGAATCAATAATAAAAACACAAAGGGAGACAATTCAGGACATAGAAAATCTAGGAAAGAAGTCAGGAGTCATGGGTCCAAGCATCAAAAACAGAATACAAGAGATAGAAGAGAGAATGTCAGATGCAGAACATACCATAGAAAGCATTGATACAACAGTCAAAGAAAGTGAAAAATGCAGAAAGATCCTGACCTAAACCTCCAGGAAATCCAGGACAAAATGAGAAGAATAAACCTATGGATTATAGGTATAGAACAGAGTGAATATTTCCAACTTAAAGGGCCAGTAAATGTCTCCAACAAAATTATAGAAGAAAACTTTGCTAATCTAAAGAAAAAGATGCCCATGAACATAAAAGAAGCCTACAGAACTCCAATAGATTTGACCAGAAAAGAAATTCCTCATGTCACATAATAATTAAAATACCAAATGTACTAAACAAAGAAAGAATATTAAAAGCAGTAAGGGGGAAATGTCAAGTAACATATAAATGTAGACCATTCAGAATTACACCAGATTTCTCACCAGAGTCTATGAAAGCCAGAAGAGCAGGGGCAGAAGTCATGAAGACCCTAAGGAAAAACAAATACCAACCCAGACTGCTATATCCCACAAATATCTCAATTACCATAGATGGAGAAACCAAGGTATTTCATGATAAAAACAAATTTCCACAGTATCCACAAATCCAGCCCTTCAAAGGATAATGAATGGAAAACACCAACTAAAGGAGGAAAACTACACACAAGAAAAAGCCGGAAAGTAATCTTCTTTCAACAAACCTAAA
Source organism: Apodemus agrarius (assembly GCA_964023405.1). NCBI lineage: Eukaryota > Metazoa > Chordata > Mammalia > Rodentia > Muridae > Apodemus > Apodemus agrarius. Next base: position 15,924,021 of record OZ030018.1, read on the forward strand.
AGAAGATAACCACACAAACATAAAAATTACATCAAAAATAGTATGAAGCAACAATCACTATTCCTTAATATCTCTTAACATCAATGGACTCAATTCCCCCATAAAAAGACATAGACTAACAGACTGGATTCTCAAACAAGACCAAACATTTTGCTGCATACAGGAAACATACCTCAGTGTAAAAGACAAACATTATCTCAGAGTAAAAGGCTGGAAAACAGTTTTCCAAGCAAATGATCCCAGGAAACAAGCTGGAGTAGCCATGCTAATATCCAATAAAATAGACTTTCAACCAAAAGTCATCAGAAAAGACACAGGACACTTTATACTCTTCAAAAGAAAAATCTACCAAGAAGAACTCTAATTCTGAACATGTATGTTCCAAATACAAGGGCAACCTCATTCATCAAAAAAAAAGAAAAGAAAAGAAAAAACTTTACTAAAGCATAAAGCACACATCACACCACACACAATAATAGTGGGTGACTTCAACACCCCACTCTCTTCAATGGACAGGTCAGGGAAACAAACTAAACAGAGACAGTGAATCTAACAGAAGTTTTGGACCAAATGGATTTAATAGATATCTATAGAACATTTCACCCTAAATCAAAAGAATATACCTTCTTCTCAGCACCTCATGGTACCTTCCCCAAAATTGTCCATATAATTGGCCACAAAACTGACCTCAACAGATATAAGAAGGTCAAACTAATTCCATGCCTCCTATCAAATCACTATGGAGAAAGGTTGGTCTTCAATAGCAACAAAAACAACAGAAAGCCCACATACCCATAGAACCTGAACAATGCACTACTCAATGATACCTTGGTCAAGGAAGAATTAACGAAGGAAATCAAAACCTTTTAAGAATTTAATGAAAATGAAGGCACATCATACCCAAATTTTTGGGACACATTTGAAAGCAGTGCTAAGAGGAAAACTCATAGCTCTGAGTGCCTCAAAAAAGAAGTTGGAGAGAGCATATACTAGCAGCTTAACAGCACATCTGAAAGCTTTAGAACAGAAAGAAGTTAATACATCCAAGAGGAGAAGAAAGCAGGAAATCATGAAACTCAGGGCTGATATCAACCAAGTTGAAACAAAAAGAACTATACAAAGAATCAAGGAGAGGACTCTGGGCCTGAAAAGATTGGATCCAGTTTTGTAGATCCAGAACAGAGAAATGGTGGGGGGTGGGGGATGATTGGGGAATAGTTGGGGGGAAGAGGACTTATGGGACGTATGGTGGGGGGTGGACTGGGAAAGGGGAAAGCCTTTGGAATGTAAACAAAGAATATAGAAAATAAAAAAAATGAAAAAAAAATGAATCAATAAAACCAGGAGCATGTTCTTTGAGAAAATCAATGAGATAGATAAACTTAAGCCAGACTAACCAGATAGCACAGAGACAGTATCCAAATTAACAAAATCAGAAATGAAAAGGGAGAAATAACAACAGAAACTGAGGAAAGTAAAAAAAATTTCAGATCCTACTACAAAAGCCTATACTCAACACAACTGGAAAATCTGGAGGAAATAGAAAATTTCCTAGACAGATACCAACTACCAAAGTTTAACTAGGATCAGATAGACCACCTAAATGGTCCCATAACCCCTAAAGAAATAGAAGTGGTCATGGATAGTCTCCCAAACAGAAAATAAAAGCACAGGACCAGATGGTTTTAGTGCAGAATTCTATCAATCCTTCAAAGGAGACCTAATACCATTACTCCTCAAACTATTCCACAAAATAAAAAACAGAGGGAACATTACCCAACTTGTTCTATAAAGCCACAATTATGCTGATACCAACACCACACAAAGCTGCAACAAAAAAAGAGAATGTTAGAACAATTTTCCTTATGAATATCAATGCAAAAATAGTCAATAATATTCTTCCCAACCAAATCCAAGAACACATCAAAACAATCATTCACCATGATCAAATAGGCTTCATCCCAGGGATGCAGGGCTGGTTCTATATATGGAATTCCATCAATGTAATACACTACATAAACAAACTCAAAGAAAAAATAACTCATGGTCATTAGTTGCTGAAAAGGCATTTAACAAAATTCAGCATCCTTTCCTGTTAAATGTCTTGGAAAGAACAGGAATTCAACGTCCATACTTAAACATAATAAAAGCAATATACAGCAAACCAGTAGTCAACCTCAAGCTAAATGGAGAGAAACTTGAAGCAATCTCACTAAAATCAGGGATTAGACAAGGCTGCCTTCTCTCTTCATATTTATTCATTATAGTACTTGAAGTTCTAGCTAGAGCAATAAGACAACATAAGGAGGTCAAAGGGATACAAATTGAAAAGTAATAAGTCAAATTATCACTATTTGCAGATGATATAATAGTATACTTAAGCGACACAAACAACTCCACTAGAGAACTCCTACAGCTTATAAACAACTTCAGTAAAGTAGCTGGTTATAAAATTAATTCAAGCAAATCAGTAGCCTTCCTATATTCAAAGGATAAACAGGCTGAGAAAGAAATTAGGAAAATGACACCCTTCACAAGAGCCACAAATAATATAAAATATCTTGGTGTGACTCTAACCAAACAAGTGAAAGATCTTTAGGTCAGGAACTTCAAGTCTTTGAAGAAAGAAATCAAAGAAGACCCGAGAAGATGGAAAAAACCGTCCATGTTCTTGGATTGGCAGGATTAATATAGTAAAAATGGCCATCTTGCCAAAAGAAATATACAGATTCAATGCATTCCCCATCAAAATTCCAACTCAAATCTTCAAAGAGTTAGAAAGAGCAATTCTCAAATTCATCTGGAATAACAAAAAACTCAGGAGAGCTAAAACTATCCTCAACAGTAAAAGAATTTCTGGGGGAATCAGTATCCTGGACCTCAAACAGTACAACAGAGTAATTGTGTTAAAAACTGCATGGTATTTGTACAGTGACAGGCAAGTAGATCAATGTAATATAATTGAAGACTCGCAAATGAACCCATACACCTAGGTTCACTTGATCTTTGACAAAGGAGGTACAACCATCCACTGGGAAAAAAAAAGATAGCCTTTTCAACAAATGGTGCTGGTTCAACTGCAGGTCAGCATGTAAAAGAATGCAAATTCATTCATTATCTCCTTGTACTAAGCTCAAGTCCAAGTGGATCAAGGATATCCACATAAAACCAGAAACAGAGAACCTAATAGAAAAGAAACTGGGGAAGACCCTTGAGGACATGAGCACATGGGAAAATTTCCTGAACAGAACACCAATAGCTTATGCTCTAAGATTACGAATTGACAAATGGGACTTCATAAAATTACAAAGTTTCTGTAAGGCAAAGGACACTGTCAAAAGGACAAAGTGGCAGCCAACAAATTGGACAAAGATCTTTACTGACACTACATCTGACAGAGTGCATATGTCCAAGATATACAAAGAACTCAAGAAGGTCGACTCCAGAGAGCCAAATATCCCCCATTAAAAATGGGGTAGAGAGCTAAACAAAGAATTTTCACCTGAGAAATATCGAACAGGGGAGAAGCACCTAAAGAAATGTTCAGCATCCTTAGTTATAAGGGAAATGCAAACCAAAAGGACCCTGAGATTTCACCTCCCACCAGTCAGAATGGCTAAGATCAAAAACTCAGGAGACAGTAGTTGTTGGCAAGAATGTGGAGAAAGAAGAACAATCCTCCACTTCTGGTAGGGTTGCAAGCTGGCGCAACCACTCAGAAAATCAGTCTGGTGGTTCCTCAGAAAACTGGGAACAATACTTCCATAGGACCCCTCTATACCACTCCTGGGCATATACCCAGAGTATTCCCTGGCATCCAATAAGGACACATGTTCCACTATGTTCATAGCAGCTCCATTTAAATTTTTTAAATTTATTTTTTATTGAATATCGCCTTCATTTACATTGTCAATGGTAAAACATTTCCTGATATACCCTCTCCCCTGAAACCCCCAAGACTTCTCCTTTCTTTTTCCCCCTGCCTCCACATATATGCCTCTCCACCCAACACACTCCCTCATCCCCACCCTTGGTTTCCCTTTGGCCTCTGTTGAGCATTTACATGACCAAGGACCATTCCTCCCACTGATGCCCAACAAGGCCTTCCTCTGACACATTTTTGGCTGGAACTATGTGTGCCCTTTGGTTGATGGTTCAGACCCTGGGAATCTTGGGGCATCTGGGTGGCCAAAATCATTGTTCTTCCCATGGAGCTGTAAACCCCTTCAGCTCCTCTAGACTATCCTCCAGCTCCTCCAATGGGGACCCCATGCCCAGTCCAATAGTTGGTTGTTAGCATCTGCCTCTGTATTTGTAAGTCTCTGGCAGGGGCCCTCTGGATTCAACCATAGCATGCTCCTTTTGGTGTATACTTCTTGTCGTTCATGGTAGTGTCAGGGTTTGTTGACTGTTTATAGGATGAATTCCCAGGTAGGGCAGTCTCTGGGTAGCCTTTACTTCAGTTTATGCTCCACATATTGTCTCCCTTACTGCTCCTGTGACATTTTTTGTTCCCTTTCTTAGAGGAACTGAAGCACCCTCACTTAAGTCCCCCTTCTTCATAGCCAGAAGTTGGAAAGAAACTAGATGTCCCTCAACAGAGGAAGGGATACAGAAAATGTGTTACATATACACAATGAAGTAATACTCAGCCATTATAAACAATGAATTCATCAAATTCTAGACAAATAGATGGAACTGGAGAATATCATCCTAAGTGAGGTAACCCAGTCTCAAAAGAACACTCATGGTATGCACTCACTGATAAGTGGGTATTAGCCTAGAAGCTTGGAATACCTAAGACACAATTCACATATCAAATGACGCCCAAGAAAAAAGAAGGAGTGGCCCCTGGTTCTGGAAAGGCTCAGTGCAGCAGTGTAGGGCAATAATAGAACAGGAAAGTGGGAAGGGGTGGATTAGGGAACAGGGGGAGGGAAAAGGGCTTATGGGACTTTTGGGGAGGGGTAATCCAGGAAAGAGGAAATCATTTCAAATGTAAATAAAAATATATGGAATTAACGAAAAGTGAAAAAAAAGAAACATCCTTGGTTTTCTGGTAGGAAATGTTTGGGTATTAAAGCATACAAGTAACCATGTATCTTAGTCATAGTGTCTATTTTCACACAAACATCATGACCACGAAGCTAGTTGGGGAGGAAAGAATTTATTTAGCTTACACTTCCACATTGCTGTTAATCAGCAAAGGAAGACAGGAATGGACCTCAAGCAGGTCAGCAATCAGACCATGGAGGGATGTTAAGGCAGACCATGGAGGGATGTTACATACTGACTTTCTTTCCCTGAATTGCTCAGCATGCTTTCTTATAGAACCCCAAACTACCAGTCCAGAGCTGGCACCAGCCAATGAGGGCCTTCCTACCCTTGATCACTAATTGAGAAAATGCCTAATAGCTGGATCTTATGGAGGCATTTTTTTTTTCAAAGGAGACTTTTTTCTTTGTGATAACTTAAAATTGTGTCAAGTTGACACACAGAAACAGCCAGCACACCTTGTGTGAAATTAACAGATAATTTTTGAGAATAGGTAGGTGTATAAAAATCCATATATGTATATAATAAAAAATATACTGAAAAATGGGCCATTAATTTGAATGAGAGTGGAGGAGGAGAACATGGGAGGATTTTAAAGGAGGAAATGAAAGAGAGAAAATCATAATTAAATTATAATCTATAAAATAAAAGAGGACTTTATTGTATTTATTTTGTTTTTATAATAGGCAAGAGCAAGCTTTATTTACCTTATATTCCTATCATTAGTTCTGTTCTTGTTTTAGCTACCTTATTTATTTCTAATATAATAATGTATTTTAAAAATATATGGGAAAAAGTCATCATAGTTTTCCTAATTTTTTTTTAATTTCCTATATTCTTTGTTTACATTCCAAACGCTTTCCCCTTCCAAGTTTCCCCCTCACCATATGTCCCATAAGTCCTCTTCCCCTCCCCCCCCCTGCCTATTCCCCAGTCATCCCCCACCACACACACATACACACTATTTCTCTGTTCTGGTACTCTCCTACAAAACTGGATCTAGTCTTTTCAGGACCAGGATCTTCTCCTTCCTTCTTCTTGGGAATCTTTTGATTTGCTAATTGTGCCTTGAGTATTCAGAGCTTCTGGGCTCATTAATATCCACTTATCAGTGATTGCATTTCAAGTGTATTCTTTTGTGATTGGGTTAACTCACTTAGGATGATATTTTCCAGATCCAACCATTTGCCTACAAATTGCATGAATTCATTATTTTTAATTGCTGAGTAGTATTCCATTGTATAAATATACCACATTTTCTGTATCCATTCCTCTTTTGAGGGATATCTGGGCTCCTTCCAACTTCTGGCTATTATAAATAAGGCTGCTATGAACATAGTGGAGCATGCATCTTTATTGTATGCAGGGGAATCTGCTGGGTATATGCCCAGGAGTGGTATGACAGGGTCCTCTGGAAGTGTCATGCCCAATTTTCTGAGGAAACACCAGACTGATTTCCAGAGTGGTTGTACCATCTTGCAATCCCATGCCCAATTTTCTGAGGAACCGATGTGGAGAAAGAGGAACACTCCATCACTGTTGGTGGGATTGCAAAATGGTAAAACCGCTCTGAACATCTCTTAAGGTGGTCAGCCATCGGAATTTCTTCTTGGGAAAATTCTTAGTTTAGCTCTGTACCCCATTTTTAATAGGATTATTTGGTTCTTTGGGGTCTAACTTCTTGAGTTCTTTGTATATATTGGATATATACAACCTCTGTCAGATGTGGGGTTGGTGAAGATCTTTTCCCAATTTGTTGGTTGCCACTTTGTCCTTCTGACAGTGTCCTTTGCCTTACAGAAACATTGTAATTTTATGAGGTACCATTTTTCAATTCTTGATCTTAGAGCATAAGCTATTGGTGTTCGGTTCAGAAACTTTCCCCCTGTGCCCATGTCCTCCAGGGTCTTCCCAAGTTTCTTTTCTAATAGTTTCAGTGTGTCTGGATTTATGTGTAGGTTCTTGATCCACTTGGAGTTGATCTTAGTACAAGGAGATAATAGTGTGTCAATTAGCATTCTTATGCATGTTGACCTCCAGTTGAACCAGCACCATTTGCTGAAAAGGCTATCTTTTTTTTCCATTGGATGGTTTTAGCTCTTTTATCAAAGATCAAGTGACCATAAGTCTGTGGGTTCATTTCTGGGTCTTCAATCCTATTCCATTGATCTACTTGCCTTTCGCTGCACCAATACCATGCAGTTTTTAACACAACTGCTCTGTAGTACTGCTTGAAGTCAGGGATATTGATTCTCCCAGAAGTCTTTTTATTGTTGAGAATAGTTTTAGCTATCCTGGGTTTTTTGTTATTCCAGATGAATTTGAGAATTGCTCTTTCTAGATCTATGAAGAATTGAATTGGGATTTTGATGGGGATTGCACTGAATCTGTAGAGTGCTTTTGGTAAGATGGCAATTTTTACTGTATTGATCCTGCCAATCCAAGAGCATGAAATATTTTTCCATTTCCTGAGGTCTTCTTCCATTTCTTTCTTCAATGACTTGAAGTTCCTGTCATACAGATCTTTCACTTGTTTGGTTAGAGTCACGCCAAGATACTTTATATTGTTTGTGGCTATTGTGAAGGGTGTTATTTCCCTAACTTCTTTCTCAGCCTGCTTGTCCTTTGAGTACAGGAAGGCTACTGATTTTCTTGAGTTGATTTTATAACTAGCCACTTTGCTGAAGTTGTTTATCAGCTGTAGGATTTCTCTGGTGGAGTTTTCTGGGTCGCTTAAATATACCATCATATAAGGGTTTATTTGAATTTTAAGTATTTATCTTTCCATTATCTCACCAGTTGGATCACACTTAACTTCAAAATTGCATGATTTCAATGTGATTTTTCTGAGATTATAAAATAATTCCTTGTTTGAAATTCTCCCATATAAAAACTTTTGTTTCTTCCAACACATGACCTATTTTTATTCGTGTTATTACATGCTTCATTTTATATGCCTATGTTAGCATAAACTTGTTCAGTGCTTATATACTTTTTATTTCTATGTTTTCAGGGTTCAACACATGGTATTAGATAAGCAATTGGAGTACTCTTCTGGAGGGAAAACTATTTTTGCTGCTCTCAGCATTCTTTAGTTGCCTATGGGTTTTGGATAGGAATTGGATTTACTCAGCCCACATTATTCAGCCTTTGCTGTCTGTTATCTTTATGCAAACCCATCTTAATGAAAATGTTTAAAACATATCATTCACGAAATAAATCAGATACAAAATTGTTGTAGCTAAACAGATGTCTTTATACTGAAAATTTGCTTGTGTCACATGCACACACACACAGACACACACACACACACACACACACACACACACACACAGCAGTTAAAATTCTCCTTCTTCTGTCCATATTTATCTTCTTATTTTACTGAAACTTCTCTGTTTTTTTCTCATCATTTATTTTCTTTTTTTTATTTTCTAGGATAAAGGCCTAAACGAATCACCATACCAACCATAGAAGATTTCTTTCAAGTTATTTTGAAAAAATCACACTTCTATAGAGAGAAAGTAGCTGATGAGATAGATATTTAGCAGGAAAGGATTTAGTATAGAGGTAAGGGAATGAATCTTTTACTTTGTGAATAAAAAGTCCTTATTTGTTCCTATTTACACAAGGAGGGAAACAAAAGATACACCTAATATGCAAATGAACTATTCCAGGTGCAGATAATGCATGCAAAAAGATAAGCTGGGTATTATCTGAGTAATTACAGTAATTCAGGACATGTAAATACATTGTGTGGACCAAGGAAAGGTAAATAGTTATAAGATACATGGAGTAATTAAGAAACTATGCCTTTAGGTTAAATAGCAGATGCACATTACAAACAAGGGAAAAATACAAGAATAATATACTCGTTTGTTTAAAAACTTTTAAATACATTTCAAACTCACATACACAGTAAGAACAATCTATTCACAGCAGACTATCTAAGAAAAAAATATACAATTCTTCCAAAAGTGAGTTTTCAAAGCAAGTATCAATTTAGGACAATTGCAAAATATTTCATTTATTTTCCTTTGAAGATAGTGATAAACTTCCAAAGGATATAGAACACATATCCTTTTGTAGTTTTAAAAAACTACAAAATAACCTGAAATAATGTCTCATTTCTTGAACTCATATTGTATGCCAATAAGTAAAAGACTACTTTGCAAAGTTTCAAGGTAGCAAGACAAATTAACTATTAGATTGCTTGCTATTTGACTCATCTTCTATACTCTGCCAAATCTTATTAATATGAGATAATATTCATATACATATTCCTTAATAGAAAAACATGGAATTTAGTTCAAATGGGATCTCCAGTATATCTTACTTAGAAATGTTTTTCCTTATTTCTGGGCAAAGTGATTTAGTATAATTTGATGAATTCAAATTCTTCTCTCAAGTCAATGCACAGAAGATTCTCTAGATAATTCATATTCAACTTTCTGTACTGTAATGATGATGGAAAAAGCTCCTTAGAGGGCACTTGAATGTGACTCTCACAGCCCAGAAAGACTTCACTGGAGGCAGTATATTCAGATTTATGGAACCACAAATAGAAGAAAGTCATGTAGAAAAAAAAGGGGGGGCTGGTGAGGTGGCTCAGCAGTTAAAAGCACTGATTGCTCTTTCCAAGGTCCTGAGTTCAAATCCCAGAAACCACCTTGTGGCTCACAACCATCCATAATGACATGACACCCTCTTCTGGTATGTCTGAAGACAGCTACAGTGTACTTACATATAATAAATAAATAAATAAATAAATAAATAAATAAATAAATCTTTAGCCAGGCATGGTGGCGCACGCCTGTAATCCCAGCACTTGGGAGGCAGAGGCAGGCAGGTTTCTGAGGTCGAGGCCAGCCTGGTCTACAGAGTGAGTTCCAGGACAGCCAGGACTACACAGAGAAACCCTGTCTTGAAAAAATAACAAAACAAAAGAAACACAAAAGAAAAAAAAGAAAAAAGAAAAGAAACCCTGAACTAATGTTTAGTATCTTCTTGTCTCCATCACTTTGTAGGCAGGATTAAATAGGAAGACTGGTGAATTTATCTGCCATACAGTGGTAAAACACAAAGTGGGAAGGGGCCTCCTCCATCAATTAGGAATCAAGGAAAAGTTCTGTAAGTCCGTCTCATGAAAGCAGTTCTTCGGTTGAGTTGCCTCTTCTTAGTTGCTTTATGTTATGACATCTGTAAGACTGTAGTTGAAAAGATGTATTAAGATTCCACACTATAATGCATATATTATAGATTTATTTTAACATGTGATTCTTGGGTCCAGGAGTTGCCAACAAATCACATACTGATCTCAGTCAGACATGGATGGTTTACTGAATGCATACCCTAATACTTACTGATCAGGGATGTAGCTCAGAACTTGGGGCTGAGGCTACAACACCCAAAATTTCTCAGGGCTGACTTACAATGGAAAAAAAACACAATGCATTCATGTGCAGGTGAAGGAAATGGTGCTCCATGGTCTGCTCTAACTCAACCTATTTTGGTTCTCTAGATACGGTAATTCTAACTGACTCTTATTGTGTTTGGTCTTAAGTGAAGCTTAAGGTTGTTGAATTTCATAAGACTGACAAACCTCAGAATACACAGAACAGAACAGGGTTTGTGGTCAGCTTGACCGTGATCTGAGTTAAGTTATTTTTCTGCATCAGTGACTGTCAGGCATATTAGAGACAATATGAACTAGCTGGCAGGCATGGAACAAAAATGTTTCACCTATCCCGGGGTGGGGGTTGGGCTCAACAGTCAAGTCTTTGTATCTCATTCCCTAAAGTCTAAAGACTTAAGTCTAAAGTCATCAACTTTTATGACCCTCAAGGTACCATTTGCATTTTTGTTTCATAATGCATGTTATTTTGATCTCCTTCATTGTTAAAATCATGGATGTATTAATATCCTATGCATTTTTAAAATTTTTGGTTCTTATTTTTGTTGGCTCCTAAATAAGAAAAGAAACATAGTCTTGTTTTATTTGCTCCCTATTTGTGTCTGATGTTCTGCTTTCTAAAGATATGGTTGAATTTACTAGTAATGCCCTACTATTCGTTAGGATGAGCAGTGCCACTTCAAAGTTTACCAAAAACTGTTACTATTTTTAATTTATAAAAATGGTTACATTATCATGTATATTATTGAAGCAATATTGTCAAGAGTTCAGAAGCAATTAAGACTCACCAGTTTCAAATTGAGCTAATCCAAATTAAGGTAATGATAGAAGATGAGGAAACATTGCCTACTTCATATATTTGGTCTTGCCCATAGTGATTTAATTATAGTACTCTGCATCTAAAATATGTCCATTCACTTGTCAAAAGACAATTAAAGTGTAGTTTGCTTTACTTTTAACACTGGAAATACTTATCATTTCTATCAATTATGTTGATATTGATTAATTATACAGTATACCCATCAATTAACTGTATATTGTTAAACTAAATATGCAATCTTTTTTGTACAACAGCTTCAAAGTTCTTTTGTTTTATTGAATATAAAGTCTCTAGAGAAATCACTATGATCCAGATAACCATAGTAATTGTCATAATATTATTTATATAAATAAAAAGAGGAGGAAAAGAGCCTTGTACAAGGATAAGATAATAAAATGCTCTATGAGTTTACACATGAATAAGCAAGTACCTTATTTTAGCATTTATGTACAACACATCTAACCACTATCTCCATATGCAAATTGTTATGTTGAGACAGGAAAAGGAAATGAACTAGATTCTTGATTATTTAAAGAAATATGAAGATTTTGTCCAAATTATTATCAAATCACTATCAAAGATGATTTCGTATTACCAATACTTCAAATATTGAAGACTTAATATCTAAATTTTTATTTAAAACTTTGAAGAAGAGATTTCTTAAACTTATTGTCTGGTTTTGTGAATACATAAAATTCAAATTAGACACGAAACACAAATTTTCTGAAAATTACTTATTATGTCTCCAGCAGATAATAAAAATAGTCCCAATTTAATCTCATAATAAAATGTATACTTTAAATTCATGGAATTAAATCACTAGTATTAGAGTTCCTGACTATAAAAGATACAAAGAAGTCTTTGATGTTTCTCTCAATGTTCTTCAGCCTGTAGTCAGTTTTAACCCTTTTAGTGATAGCATTCAATACCTACCTGGCATCATGTTTACAAATGGAGCAGTGTGTTGTCTGCTGAGAATGTGATGTTTTATTATGCTTACCATTTTGAATTGGCTGCATTCATCTGTAGACTAACCTGTACATTTATTCTTTTACTTAGCAAACATCTATCAAATATCTATCATATACATAACCTACACTTTTATTATAAAATTTAAGTAATGGAGCAGCACTGCTCTCATAAGGTATATGCCCAGACTGATTTCCAGAGTGGTTGTATCATCTTGCAATCCCACCAACAGTGGAGGGGTGTTCCTCTTTCTCCACATCCTGGCCAGTACCTGTTGTCTCCTGAATTTTTAATCTTAGCCATTCTGACTGGTGTGAGGTAGAATCTCAGGGTTGTTTTGATTTGCATTTCCCTGATGACTAATTATGTTGAACATCTCTTAAGGGGTTTTTCAGCCATCTGAATTTCATGCAACTTGTACCAACAACAAAAATAAAGATGAAGCAACAATATGGAGAAAATTAAAGATAATTTTAATGTGTAATTTTAATGTGTAAATTAGAAAGTCATTAACCACTAAGCAAAGAAACCCAACTCTGGTTCCACAGTGCCAACCACCATTATAATTTGCTGTTACCATAGCAATTCCATCATGTGCATGATATATTACCTATAAATCCAAACTAAGCTGACTGTGTTAAGTAGTTCCAATCCCTTGCTCAAATAACACATAAAGAAACCAATATCAGCATTTTCAATTTCATTAGTAAAAGTACTGACTTTACTGACCAAAATTCACAAAAGTAAAACTTCTGTAATATAGTAAAAGGGTCTTGGTTTTGTGAAGACAAGTAGGCAATTTAAATAGTTGTTAGTGGTATTTATGTACTACACAGAATTCTCTATGAAAAGAAGTTGGAGATGTGAAAATCAAAGCTAAAAAAAAGAATAAACTTAAAAAGAGCAAATTCAGTCATCAGGGAAATGCAAATCAAAACAATACTGAGGCACCATTAGAACAGCTGTTGACGACCACTGGGGTCCAGGTCGATCTACTTGCAGAGGATGGCGCCATCTTGCCTCCGGTCACAGGGGGCAGCTGGCAGCTGGGGTCAGGTGCCTGGACAGAGTCTTAGCCTAACATCTACTACCCAATCAGATTCTTGCCTGCCCCCAGAGCCAGAGCAGCTTGGCTGCAGGAGGTCTGTGCACCAACAGGAGGTACACCCAGAGCCAAATCAGCTCCACAGGCATTCTCTGCACCAATCTGGGAGGGCACCAACTTACTTGGGGGTCTATGCCTGGAGTAGAGCCGGAGGCCAACATCTTGCCTCAGGGCACCACAGACAGCTAACCAGACAGAGCCTGGTGGACTGGGAGTGCCACCATCTAGGCTCCTCCAGAGCTGAGGAGGTAATTAGGAGCCCAGTAGCAGAAACGTTCTGGTTTCCAACTCAGGAGCACGGATACCCTCTACAACAGCAGTGCCAAACCCCAGGCTCACAGGAGCTTCAAACACCAACCAGGAACAACAAGACCAACTAACTCCAGAGATAAACAGATGGCAAAAGGCAAACATAGGAACATTACTAACAGAAATCAAAGCAATATGGTAGCATCTGAATGCAATTCTCCAACCACAGCAAGTCCTGGATACCACAAAACACCAGAAAAACAAGAGTTGGATTTAAAAGCACTGGTCATGATGCTGCTGGAGGAACACAAAAAAAGACATAAAAAAATCTCTTAAAGAAATGCAGGGGAACATGAATACCATATAAGCCCTTACAATGCAAATGCAAAAAAATCACTTAAAGAATTTTAGGAGAATATGGATCAACAGACAGAAGCCAATAAAGAGGAAATGAAAAAAAATCACTTAAAGAAATGCAGGAGAAATTTTGTCAAGAGGCAGAAGTCATTAAAGAGGAAACACAAAAATCTCCTAAGGAATTGCAGTAAAACACAAACAAACAAGTGAAGGAACTGAGCAAAACCATCCAAGATCTAAACACAGAGGTAGAAAAAACTAAGAAATCACAAAGGGAGACAACTCTGGAGATAGAAAACCTTGGGAAGAAATCAGGGGTCGTAGATGCAAATATCAACAACAGAATACGAGAGATAGAAGTAAGAATCTCAGATGCTGAAGATACCATAGGAACCATTTACTCCACAGTCAAAGAAAATACAAAATGCAAAAGTCTTGTAACCCAAAACATCCAGGAAATCCAGGACAAAATGAGAGGACCAAACCTAAGGATTATAGAAATAGATGTGAGTGAAGATCTACAATTTAAAGGGCCAGCGAATATTTTCAACAAAATTATGGAAGAAAACTTCTCTACCCTAAAGAAAGATATGCTCATGAATATACAAGAAGCTTACAGAACTCCAGACTGGGCCAGAACAGAAATACCTCCTGCCACATAATAATCAAAACCCCAAACATACTAAACAAAGAAAGAATATTAAAGGCAGTAAGAGAAAAAGGCCAAGTAACATATAAAGGAAGACCTATCAGAACCACACCAGACTTCTCACCAGAGACCATGAAAGCTAGAAGATCCTGGGCGGACCTCATGCAGACCCTAAGAGAACACAAATGTCAGCCAAGACTACTATACCCAGCAAAACTCTCAATCAACATAGATGGAGAAATCAAATTATTCCATGAAAAGACCCAATGTACACAAGATATTTCCACTAACCCAGCCCTACAAAGGATAATAGGAGGAAAACTCCAATACAAGGAGGGAAACTACACCCTGAAAAAAGCAAGATAGTAACCTTCTTCCATCAAACTCAAAAGAAGATAACTACTCAAAAACAAAAATAACATCAAAAATGACAGGAAGAAATAATCACTATTCATTAATATCTATTAACATCAATGGGCTCAATTCCCCAATAAAAAGACATAGACTAACAGACTGGATATAGAAACAGGACCCTACATTGTGCTGCATACAGGAAACACACGTCAGGGTCAAAGACAAACACTACCTTAGAGTAAAAGGCAGGAAGACAATTTTACAAGCAAATGCTCCCAGGAAGCGAGCTGGAGTAGCCATTCTAATATCAGATAAAATTGACTTTCAACCTAAAGTCATCAAAAGAGACACAGATGGTCACTTCTTGCTGGTCAAAGAAAAACTCCACCAAGAAGAATTTATAATTCTAAACATCTATGCTCCAAATGCAAGGGCACCCTCATTCGTAAAAAAAAAAAAAAAAAAAAAAAAAAAAAAAAACTTTACTAAAGTTCAAAGCACATATTGCACCTAACCAATAATTGTGGGGGACCTCAACACTCCACTATCCTCAATGGACTGATCAGGAAAACAGAAACTAAACAGGGACAAAGGGAAGTCAATGAAACTTTAGAACAATTGGATTTAACATTTTATATATGGAGAGAGAGAGAGAGAGGGAGGGAGGGAGGGAGGGAGGGAGGGAGAGAGAGAGAGAGAGAGAGAGAGAGAGAGAGAGAGAGAGAGAGAGAGAGAGAGAGAACATTTTATCCTAAAGCAAAAGACTATACCTCTTTCTCAGTACCTCATGTTACCTTCTACAAAATCGACCTTATAATTGGTCTCAAGTCAGAACTGAACAAATATATGAATATCGAACTAATCCCATGCCTCCTATCTGATCACCATGGGGTAAGGGTGGTCTTCAATAACAACAGGAATAACAGAAAATCATCATAGAAATGGAGGCTGAACAATATTCTACTCAATGATACCTTAGTCAAGGAAGAAATAAAGAAAGAAATCAAAGACATTCTAGAATTTAATGAAAATGAAGGCACAATATACCCAAACCTATGGGTCACAATGAAAGCAGTGCTAAGAAGAAAACTCATAGCCCTGAGTGCTTCAAAAAAGAAACAGGAGAGAGCATATACTAGCAACCTAATGGCACACCTGAAAGCTCTGGAATAAAAAGAAGCTATTTCACCCAGGAGGAGTAGAAGACAAGAAATCATGAAACTCGGGGCTGAAATCAATTGAGTTGAAACAAAAAGAACCAAAAGAATCAACAAAACCAGAAGCTGGTTCTTTGAGAAAATTAACAAGATCGATAAACCCTTAGCCAGACTTATCAAAGGGCACAGAAACAGTATTCAAATTAACAAAATTAGAAATGAAAAGGGAGATATAACAACAGAAACTGAAGAAATTCAAAAGATCATCAGCTCCTACTACAAAAGCCTATACTCAACACAACTGGAGAATCTGGAGGAAATGGACATTTTCCTAGACAGACACCAAATATCAAAATTAAATCAGGATCAAATAGGATATCTAAACAGTCCCATAACCTCCAAAGAAATAGAAGGCGTCATAGAAAGTCTTCCAACCAAAAAAAAAGCACAGGACCAGATGGTTTTAGTGCAGAATTCTATCAGACATTCAAAGAAGACCTAATACCAACACTCTTCAAATAATTCGACAAAATAGAAACAGAAGGAACATTACCCAACTCATTCTATGAAGCCACAATTACCCTGATACCAAAACCACTCAATGATCCAACTAAGAAAGAGAACTTCAGACCAATCTCCCTTATGAACATCAATACAAAAATACCGAATAAAATTATTGCCAACCGAATACAAGAACACATCAAAATGGTCATTCACCATGATCAAGTTGGCTTCATCCCAGAAATGCAGGGATGGTTCAATATATGGAAATCCATCAATGTAATCCACTACATAAACAGGCTGAAAGAAAAAAGCCACATGGTCATCTCATTGGATGCTGAAAAAGCATTTGACAAAATTCAGCATCATTTCATGCTAAAAGTCTTGGAAAGAACAGGAATTCAAGGCCCATACCTAAACATAGTAAAAGTAATTTACATCAGACTGGTAGCCAACATGAAGAGAAACGAAGCAATCCGACTAAAATCAGGGACTAGACAAGGCTGCCCCCTCTCACCATAACTTTTCAATATAGTACTTGAGGTACTAGCTAGAGCAATTCTACTACATAAGGAAGTCAAAGGGATACAAATTGGAAATCAAGAACTCAAACCATCATTATTCGCAGATGATATGATAGTATATTTAAGTGATCGAAAAAAACTCCACCAGAGAACTCCTACAGCTGATAAACAATTTTAGCAAAGTGGCTGGTTATAATATCAACTCAAGAAAATCAATAGCCTTCCTATTCTCAAAGGAGGAGCAGGCTGAGAAAGAAATTAGGGAAATGACACCCTTCACAATAGCCACAAACAATATAAAGTATCTTGGTATGACTCTAACCAAACAAGTGAAAGATTTGTATGACAAAAACTTCAGTTCTCTGAAGAAGGAAATGGAAGAAGACCCCAGAAAATGGAAAAATCTTCCATGCTCCTGGGTTGGCAGGATTAATATAGTTAAAATGGCAATCTTGTCAAAAGCAATCTACAGATTCAATGCAATCCCCCTCAAAATCCCAAATCAAGTTCTTCATAGAGCTAGAAAAAGCAATTCTTAAATTCATCTGGAATAACAAAAAACCCAGGATAGCTAAAACTATCATCAACAGCAAAAGAATTTCTGTGGGAATCAATATCCTGGACCTCAAGCAACACTACAGAGCAGTAGTGTTAAAAACTGCATGGTATTGGTACAGTGACAGGGAAGTGGATCAATGGAATAGGATTGAAGTTCCAGAATTGAACCCACACATCTATGGCCAATTGAACTTTGACAAAGGATCTTAAAACATTCAGTGGAAAAAAGATAGCCTTTTCAACAAATGGTGCTGCCTCAACTGGAAGTCAACATGCAGAAGAATGAGAATTGATGCACTCTTATCTCCTTGTACTAAGCTCAACTCCAAGTGGATCAAGGACCTCCACATAAAACCAGACACACTAAAATTAATAGAAAAGAAACTGGGGAAGACCCTTGAGGACATTGGCTTAGGGGGAATGTTACTGAACAGAGCACCAATAGCTTATGCTCTAAGATCAAGAATAGACAAATGAGACCTTATAAAATTACGAAGTTTCTGCAAGGCAAAAGACACTGTCAAAAGGACAAATTGGCGACCAATAAATTGTGAAAAGATCTTCACCAACCCTACATCTGACAGAGGACTAATATCCAATATATACAAAGAACTCAAGAAGTTAGACTCCAGAAAACCAAATAACCCTATCAAAAACTGGGGTACACAGCTATACAAAGACTTTTCACCTGTAAAAATTCTGATGACTGAGAAACACCTTAAAGAATGTTCAACATCTTTAGTCATTAGAGAAATGTAAATCAAAACAACCCTGAGATTTCACCCCTCACCAGTCAGAATGGCTAAGATTAAAAACTCAGGAAACAGCAGGTGTTGGCGAGGATGTGGAGAAAGAGGAACACTCCTCCACTGCTGGTGGGACTGCAAGCTGGTACAACCATTCTGGAAATCAATCTGGTGATTCTTCAGAAAACTGGACACAGTTATTCCGGAGGACACATCCATACCACTCCTGGGCATATACCCAGAAGATTCCCCAGCATGCAATAAGGATACATGCTCTACTATGTTCATAGCAGCCTTATTTATAATAGCCAGAAGCTGGAAAGAACCCAGGTGTCCCTCAATGGAAGAATGGGTACAAATAATGTGGTATATATATACAATGGAGTACTATTCAGTCATTAGAAACAATGGATTCATGAAATTCTTAGAGAAATGGATGGAGCTGGATAACATCATACTAAGTGAGGTAACCCAGTTTCAAAAGTATACCTAGGGTATGCAATCACTGATAAGTAAATATTAGCGTAGAATCTTGTGACACCAAAGACACAATCCACATACCAAATGATGTCCGACAAGAAGGAAGGAGTGGACCCTAGTTCTGGAAAGGCTCAAAGTATCAGTGTAGGGGAACACCAGAACAGGGAGGTGGGAAAGGGTGGATGGGGGAACATGGGGAGGGAAAGGGGCATGTGGGACCTTTGGGGGCCAGGGAACCAGAAAAAAGGAAATGAAATATAAATATAAATATAGAATATGTCCAATAAAAAATTAAAAAAAACAATCCTGATATTCCAGTTCATATCAGTCAGAATGGCTAAGATGAAAAACTCAGTGTACAGCAGATGCTGGAGAGAATGTGGAGAAAGAGGAACACTCCCTGATTGCTTGTGGGATTGCAAACCAGTACAACGACTCTGTAAATCAGTTTGGTAGCTCCACAGATAATTGGACATATTACTACCTGAGGACTCAGCTATACCACTACTGGCCATATACCCAGAAGATGCTCCAACATGTAATAAGGACACATGCTCCACTATGTGCATAGCAGCCTTATTTATAGTAGCCAGAAGCTGGAAAGAACCCAGATGTCCTTCAACAGAGAAATGGACACAGAAAATGTGGTACATTTACACAATGGAGTAATACTCAACTATCAAAAATGATTAATTCATGAAATTCTTAGGCAAGTGATGGAACTAGAAAATATGATCCTAAGAGAGAGAACCCAATCACCAAAGAACACACATGGTATGCACTCACTGATAAGTGGATATTAACCCAAAAGCTCGGAATATCTAAGATATAATTCAGAGACCACAGTAATCTGGAGAAATTCTGGCGAAGAAAGACCAAAGTGTGGGTGCTTCAATCCTTCTTAGGAGGGGGAACGAAAATTGTCCATTTCTTCCAGATTCTCCAGTTGTGTTGAGTATAGGCTTTTGTAGTAGGATCTGATGATCTTTTGAGTTTCCTCAGTTTCTGTTGTTATATTTCCCTTTTTATTTCTAATTTTGTTAATTTGGATACTGTTTCTGTGTCCTTTGGTTAATCTGGCTAAGGGCTTATCTATCTTGTTGATTTTCTCAAAGAACCAGCTCCTGGTTTTGTTGATTCTTTGCCTGGATCTCTTTGTTTCCATTTGATTGATTTCAGCCCTGAGTTTGATGATTTCCTATGTTCTATTCCTCCTGGGTGAATTAGATTCTTTTTGTTCCAGGGCTTTCATTGTGCCTTTAATCTGCTAGTGTATGTTCTCTCCAGTTTCTTTTTTTAACTGATAAAATGTTTTATTTCACTTTTGAGTTTTTCCATTTTCCTGATTACTCTGTGTAAGGTGAAACTAGAATGTTTAAAAGACATACACGGATCTAGCACTTCAATAACTGGGGTTTCTTTTTCTTTTTGCTACACTATTTTCATAATCACAGGTGTGCTTGCTAGGCAAATATAACCACCACAGTAGCAAACGTTAGACAGTATACTGTTAAGAGGGGAATAAAACAGCAAAGAGGACCAGATATATACAGACAGGCTCATTCCACACTCACTACTGTGTTGTCAAGTGCCAAGTATTAACTGCACAGTTTTTGTTGTTGTTGTTCAGCAAGAAAGAAGAGATTTTTTGTGTTTTTTTGTTTGTTTGTTTGTTTAAGTCAGTGCATGAGTTCTTTTCATATTTCAGCAGATGGACAAATAGATGGACTGTGGCTACAGCTACATGGAATGTGAAGGTGGAGAGTGATCCTGTGAGACCGAAGGCCTGGCTGTTCACAGTTCTCTCTACTGTAGTGTCTATGCAACTTTCCTGTGTTAGAAGGTCTCATTGAGACTTGTCTGAGAATGAAGCTGGATGAGTAACTGGAGGTCCTGGTGCCAGGCACTAACAAGCATTGTCAGGGCTGGGTGCAATAGGGGAAAATCGTGGAGACTTAAAAAGAAAGTATTTTTAAGTCTCCAGTTTCTTTTTTGAGCCACTCAGGGCTATGAGTTTTCCTCTTAGCACTGCTTTCATTGTGTCCCATAGATTTGGATATGTTGTACCTTCATTTTCATTAAATTTTAAAAGTCTTTGATTTCATTCTTTATTTCTTCTTTGGCCAAAGTAACATTGAGTATTGTTCAGCCTCCATGTGTATGTGGGCTTTCTGTTGATTTTGTTGCTATTGAAGACCACTCTTACTCCATAGTGATCTGATAGGAGGCAAGGGATTAGTTTGATCTTCTTATATTTGTTGAGGTCTGTCTTGTGATCAATTATATGGTCGTTTTACAAAGAACTCAAAAAGTTAGACCCCAGAAAACCAAATATGCCTATTAAAAATGGGGTACAGAGATTAACAAAGAATTTAGATGCGAGGAAATTCAGATGGCTGAGAAACACCTGAAGAAATATTCAACATCATCAGTCATTGGGGAAATGCAAATCAAAAAACCCTGAGATTTCACCTCACACCAGTCAGAATTGCTAAGATTAAAAACTCAGGAAACTGCAGGTGTTGGTGAGGATGTGGAGAAAGATGAATACTTCTCCACTGCTGGTGGGAATGTGAGATGGTACAAACACTCTGAAAATCTTTCTGGTGGTTCCTCAGAAAACTGGACACAACACTTGCAAAGGACCCTGCTATACCACTCCTGGGCATATATCCAGAGGATTCCCCAGCATGTAATAAGGATACATGTTCCACTATTTTCATAGCAGCCCTATTTATAATAGCTAGAATCTGGAAAGAACCCAGATGTCCCTCAATGGAGGAATGGATATAAAAAATGTGGTATATATACACAATGGAGTACTATTCAGCCATTAGAAACAATGAATTCATGAAATTCTTAGAGAAATGAATGGAGCTGGAGAACATCATCCTAAATGAGGTAACCCAGTATCAAAAGAACACACATGGTATGCTCTCACTAATAAGCGGATATTAGCCTAGAAACCTGGAATACCCAAGACACAATCCACATATCAAATGATGTTCAAGAAGGAAGGAGTGGCCCCTGGATCTGGAAAGGCTCAGTGCAGCAGGGTAGGGGAATACCAGAACAGAGAAGTGGGAAGGGGTGGATGGGGGAACAGAGGGAGGGAAGAGGGCTTATGGGACCTGTAGCCAGGGCCTGGGAGGTTTGGCGGGCCATCTCTATGCCCACCAGGCTGTGCACCAACTCTGTTGGGGGCCCCCTGCCCTGCTGTCCTCCCAGCACTCGCAGCAGAGGTCTCCATCTTGCAGCCAGGTCAACAGATGGGCCCAGGTACTCAGATTAAACCAGAGATTAACATTGTTCCAGTGGAAACCTGCCAGACTATTGCCTATACCCAGGGCCTGGGAGGCTCGGTGGGCCATCTCTTCGCACACCATGCCATGTACCAACTCGGTTGGGGGCATCCTTCCCTGTGGTCCTCCCAGCACTCGCAGAGGGGGTCTCCATCTTGCCACCAGGTCACCAGTAGAGAACCAACAGACAGGCCCAGGTACACAGACTTAATCCGAGACTAACATTGCTCAGGTGGAAACCTGCCAGGCTTTTGCCTATAGCCAGGGCCTGGGCAGCTCGGCGGGCCATCTGTATGCCAACCCAGTCGTGCACCAACCGAGTTCGGGGGTCATCTGCACTGCAGAGTGATCAACACTTCGATAAGGTCCATGCAGCATCAGCCATCTGTGCACCCTAAAGGAGCAGACAGGCAGCACCAGGTTCACAGATACAACCCGAGTGTAACATTGATTGGGGCAGGAAAGATTAGGGCTCCAAGGGCACACAAGAGAAAGGTAGCACACCAGCAATCCAAGCCAGGGAAAACCCTGACATCCAGAGGTGCAGAATTACCCTTACAGGCTCAGGGGAGGTTCAAACACCAGCCAATGACAAGGCCAACTAATGCCAGAGATAACCAGATAGCAATAGGCAAACATAGGAATGTTACTAACAGAAATCAAGGCAACATGGCAGCATCTGAACCCAATTCTCCAACAACAGGAAGTCCTGGATACCCCAACAGACCAGATAAACAAGATTTGGACTTTAAAATCACTGGTCAGGATGCTGTTAAAGGAACACAAGAAGAACATAAATAAATCTCTTAAGGAAATACAGGAGAAAATGGATCAAAAGTTAGAAGCCCTTACAAGGGAAACACAAAAATCAATTAAAGAAATTCAGGAGAATATAGGTCAAAAGATAGCAGCCAATAGGGAGGAAATGCACAAATTACTTAAAAGAATACAACAGAACGTGGGTCAACAGGCAGAAGTCATGAAAGAAGATACATAAAATGTTCTTAAAGATCTACATGAAAATATGAACAAGCAAGTAAAGGATATGAGCAAAACCATCCAGGACCTAAAAACAGAAGTAGAAACAACTAAGAAATCACAAAGGGAGACAACTTTGGAGATAGAAAACTTTGGGAAAAAATGAGGGGCCATAGATGCAATTATCAACGACAGAATACAAGAGATAGAAGAAAGAATTTCAGATGCCAAAGATACCATAGGAACCATGGACTCAACAATCAAAGAAAATGAAAAATGCAAAAAGCTTGTAACCCAAAACATTCAGGAAATCCAGGACAAAATGAGAAGATCAAACCTAAGGATTACAGGTATAGAAGAGAGTGAAGATTTACTACTTAAAGGGCCAGCAAATATCTTCAACAAAATTATGGAAGAAAACTTCCCTAACCTAAAGAGGGAGATGCCTATGTATATACAAGAATCCTACAGAACTCCAAACAGACTAGACCAGAACAGAAATACCTCCTGTCACATAATAATCAAAACACCAAATGTACTAAACAAAGAAAGAATATTAAAGGCAGTAAGAGAATAAGGCCAAGTAACATATAAAGGAAGACCTATTAGAATTACACCAGACTTCTCATCCGCGACCATGTGTTATGGTTTGTATATGCTTTTCCCAGGAAGTGACCTCATTAGGAGGTGTGGCCTTGTTGGAGTAGGTGTGTCACTGTGGGTGTGGGCTTAAAACCCTCCCCCTGGCTGCCTGGAAGTCAGTCTTCCACTAGCAGCCTTCAGTTGAAGAGGGAGAACTCTCAGCTCCTCCTGCACCATACCTGCCTGGATGCTGCCATGTTTCTGCCTTGATGACAATGGACTGAACCTCTGAGCCTGTAAGCCAACCCCAATTAAATGTTGTCTTTTATAAAACTTGCATTGGTCATGGTGTCTGTTCACAGCAGTAAAACCCTAACTAAGACAGAAGTTGGTACCAGGGACTGGGGTATTGCTGTGGTAGGCCTGACCATGCTTTTGTTTGGAAGAATGTGGATTTTGGGACTTTGCATTTGGAAAGCCACGGAATGCTTTCAGTGGGGCTTAATGGGCCAGCCTAGTAGGAATATGGAAGACAGTGGTGCTGAGGGTCATTTGAACTGTGTAGGCCTGATGGAGAACTTTAATATGTGGCTGAGAGACTCTTTTTGGGATGTTTTGGTGAAGAACATGGCTGCTTTTTGCCATTGCCTGAAGAAACTGCCTAGGGCTAAGGTAAAGAGATTTATATTAACTGCATCTGCAAAGGAAGTCTCAAAAAAGCCCAACAAAGACTTTGTTCTCTGGTTAAGTCTGATGAAGAGAATTTTGAACAAACATAGCAAGCTGAGAAAGGAAAGGTACAAAATATATAGTTTGAGTATTAAAGGAACTCCAGGAAGTGAAATGGAGCTGAATTCAAGGATATTGAATTAAAGGAGTGGCGACCTTGGGGCAAGATTCCACCCAGGTAACTTTAGGTCCAGGCATGGTAGTACAAGCCTTTAATCCCAGGAGGCAAAGATAAGCAGATCTCTGAGTTCAAGGCCAGCCTAGAACAGAGTAAATTCTAGGTGAAGAAAAACTTTAATCCAGGCTTGGTGGACCACACCTTTAATCCCAGTGCTTAGGAGACAGGCATGCAGATCTCTTGCGTTCAAGGTCAGTCTAAGGAGCAAGATTCAGGACAGCCAACTTAGGCAGTGAAGGAGCTGGGAAAAAGGAAGCTAGTGATAATGTAATAGAACAAGGTGGCCAATGTTCCAGCTCCTGCAAGCAGCAGAACTCAACAGCTTCGGCCACGTGTCTCTGGCTTTATATTAAAAGGAAGGAGACTACTGGGACAATTGATGCTGGTTAGCTGGAGCTAAGAAATTAGTGGTGATTAAGAAAAGACCAGCATCACTGAGGTGAAATATAGGAAGTGTTTTCTGAGAGCACAAAGAAGCTGTATTTCAGAGATAGCCAAGTGTTCCTCATGCTGCAGCTGTACTTGGTAATGTGTAAGGATCATCCAGGTGGTACTGGTTTTGAAGGCACGAAGGCATCATGAAGAACAGCTGAGGCTTGGTACTGTGAGAGGCCATGAAAGGCCATTGGTGAAAGTGTACCCTCAGTTGTAATTGACAGCCCAGGACTGAAGGGGTCATGCAAAGGAGTTGAGGCTTGGTACTATGAAGAGAGCCTATGAGAGGCTTTGGTGAATTATAGTTGCAGTGGAAGACCCTAGCATATTGGAGATGCCAGTACCATGGGATGACCACCAAGAACAGCAGTGGCAGTGGAGTGGATCAATCTGAACTTAGAGTGCTACAGAGGGCAGAACTGGAAAAGTGACACCAGCTCTTTGGAGATACACAGAAGATCATGTATGGATCTCAGACATTGGAACAAGAAGCTGCCAGAGCCACAGGATGCCTGCTAAGGAAAGCTGCTAACAGGGAGTGGAACAAGCCCAGGGGAAAGAACCTTGTTGATGTCAACAGAGATGAAAAAGAAGTTGGATATCTGAAGACAGCTTTGCCATCAGACATGGAGATGCAGAGTTTGGACTTTTCCCAGCTGGTTTCTCATCTTGCTTGGAGGATTACAGTTAAATGATTGAATGAATCTCAGAAGAGACGTTGAACTTTGGACTTTTAACACTGTTGAGACTGCTATAGTCTACAGGGACTTTTGAAGTTGGGCTAAATGTATTTTGCATTATGCTATGTTTAAGTATGGCCCCCATAGACTCATGTTTGAACAAGCCTATGGGGGCCAGGGAGTGGAATGTTATGGTTTGTATATGCTTTTCCCAGGAAGTGACCTCATTAGGAGGTGTGGCCTTGTTGGAGTAGGTGTGTCACTGTGGGTGTAGGCTTAAAACCCTCCCCCTGGCTGCCTGGAAGTCAGTCTTCCACTAGCAGCCTTCAGTTGAAGAGGGAGAACTCTCAGCTCCTCCTGCACCATACCTGCCTGGATGCTGCCATGTTTCTGCCTTGATGACAATGGACTGAACCTCTGAGCCTGTAAGCCAACCCCAATTAAATGTTGTCTTTTATAAAACTTGCATTGGTCATGGTGTCTGTTCACAGCAGTAAAACCCTAACTAAGACACCATGAAAACTAGAAGTTCCTGGGCAGATCTAATGCAGACTCTAAGAGAATACAAATGCCAGCCAAAACTACTATACCCAGCAAAACTCTCAATCAATATAGATGGAGAAACCAAGATATTCCATGACAAAACCAAATTTACACAAATATCTTTCCACAAACCCAGCCCTACAAAGGATAATAGGGGAAAATCACCAACACAAGGAGGGAAACTACACCCTGGAAAAAGCAGGAGAGTAAAGTTCAGTCATCTAGAAACCCTACCAAATATAAAAAACAAAATAAATAATGACAAAAAGCAATTATCACTACTCCCTGATGTCACTTAACATAAATGGACTCAACTCCCCAATAAAAAGACACAGACTAACAGACTGGATACAAAAACAGGACCCTACATTTTGCTAAAGACAGGAAACACATCTCAGTGTCAAAGACAAACACTACCTTAGAATAAAAGGCTGGAAGACAATTTTACAAGCAAATGGTCTCAGGAAACAAGCCAGAGTAGCCACTATAATTTCAGATAAAATTGACTTTCAACCTAAAGTCATCAAAAGAGATGCAGAAGTACACTTCTTGCAGGTCAAAGGAAAAAGCCACCAGGAAGAACTCTCAATTCTGAACATCTATGCTCCAAATGCAAGGTCACCCTCATTCATAAAAGAAACTTTACTTTACTAAAGCTTAAAGCACACACTGCACCTAACACAATACTTGTGGGTGACTTCAACACTCCACTCTCCTCAATGGACTGATCAGGAAGCCAGAAACTAAACAGGGACACAGTGAAACTAATTGAAGCTTTGGAACAGTTGGATTTAACAGCTATATATAGAACATTTCATTCTACAGCAAAAGAATATGCCTTTTTCTATTACCGCATGGTACATACTCCAAAATCGATCATTTAATTGGTCACTAGACAGACCTCAACAAAAACAAGAAGATCAAACTAATCCTATGCCTCCTGTCAGATCACTATGGAGTAAAAGTGGTCTTCAATAGCAAGAAAAATAACAGAAAGCCCACATACACATGGAAAGTGAACAATACTCTACTCAATGACAACTTGGTCAAGGAAGAAATAAGGAAAGAAATCAAAGACATTTTAGAATTCAATGAAAATGAAGGTACAACCTACCTAAAACTGTGGGACACAATGAAAGCAGTGCTAAGAGGAAAACTCATAACCCTGAGTGCCTCCAAAAAGAAACTGGAGAGAGCATACACTAGCAGGTTAACTGCACACCTGAAAGTCCTGGAACAAAAAGAAGATAATTCACCAAGGTGGAGTAGAAGACAGGAATTCATGAAACTAAGGACTGAAATCACTCAAGTAGAAACAAATAGAACAATACAAAGAATCAACAAAACCAGGAGCTGGTTCATTGAGAAAATCAACAAGATAGAGAAACCCTTAGCCAGTCTAACCAATGGGGACAGAGACAGTTTCCAAATTAACAAAATTAGAAATGAAAAGGGAGATATAACAAGAGAAACTGAGAAAATTCAAAAAATCATCAGATCCTACTACAAAATCCTATTCTCAACACAACTGGAGAATCTAGAGGAAATGGACAATTTCCTAGACAGATACCAAATACCAAAATTAAATCAGGATCAATTAGATCAGCTAAACAGTCCCATAACCCCTAGAGAAATAGAAGGGGTTATAAAAAGTCTTCCATCCAAAAAAAGTATGGGACCAGATTTTTTTTAGTGCAGAATTCTATCAGACCGTCAAAGAAGATCTAACAACAATTCTCTTCAAACTATTCCACATGATAGAAACAGAAGGAACACTACCCAAATCATTGTATGAAGCCACAATTACACTGATACCAAAACCACATAAAGATCCAACAAAGAAAGAAAACTACAGGCCAAATTCCCTTATGAATATTGATGTAAAAATACCAAATAAAATTCTTGGCAACCGAATCCAAGAGCAAATCAAAATGATCATTCACCATGCTCAAGTAGGGATGGACCATGGATGCAGGGATTGTTCAATATACGGAAATCCATCAATGTAACCCACTACATAAACATACTAAAAGAAAAAAAAAAAAACACTTGGTCATCTCTTTAGATGCTGAAAAAGCATTTGACAAAATTCAGCATCCTTTCATGCTAAAAGTCTTGGAAAGAGCAGGAATTCAAGGCCCATACCTAAACATAGTAAAGGCAATCTACAGCAAACCAGTAGCCAACAACAAAATAAATGGAAAGAAACTTGAAGCAATATCGCTAAAATCAGGGACTAGACAAGGCTGCCCTCTCTCTCCATATCTTTTCAATATAGTACTTGAAGTTCTAGTGAGAGCAATTCAACAACATAAGGAAGTCAAAGGATACACATTGGAAAGGAAGAAATCAAATTATCACTATTTGATGATATGATAGTATACTTAAGTGACCCAAAAATCTCCACCAGAGAGCTCCTACAGCTGATAAACAACTTCAGCAAAGTGGCTGGTTATAAAATCAACTCAAGCAAATCAGTAGCCTTCCTGTACTCAAAGGACAAGCAGGCTGAGAAAGAAGTTAGGGAAATAACACCCTTCACAATAGCCTGAAACAATATAAAGTATCTTGGCATGACTCTACCAAACAACTGAAAGATCTGTATGACAGTAACTTCAAATACTTGAAGAAAGAAAACAAGGAAGACCTCAGAAGATGAAAAAATATTTCATGCTCTTGGATTTGCAGGATCAATATAGTAAACTAAAAGTAATCTACAGATTCAATGCAATCCCCATCAAAATCCCAAATCAATTCTTCATATATCTAGAAAGAGCAATTCTCAAATTCATCTGGATTATGTATCCAAAAACCAGGATAGCTAAATCTATTCTCAACAATAAAAGGATTTCTGGAGAATCAATATCGCTGACCTCAAGCATTACTACAGAGCAATTGTGTTAAAAACTACATGGTATTGGTACAGCGACAGGAAAGTAGATCAATGGAATAGAATTGAAGATCCAGAAATTAACCCACAGAGTTATGGTCACTTGATCTTTGATAAAGGAGCTACAAATATCCAGTGGATAAAAGATAGCCTTTTCAACAAATGGTGCTGGTTGAACTGAAGGTCAATATGCAGAAGAATGCGAATTGACCCACTCTTATCTCCTTGTACTAAGATCAACTCCAAGTGGATCAAGGACCTTCACATAAAACCAGACACACTGAAATTGATAGAAAAGAAACTGACGAAGACCCTGGAGGACACGGGCACAAGGGGAAAGTTCCTGAACAGAACACCAATAGCTTATGCTCTAAGATCAAGAATTGACAAATGGGACCTCATAAAATTACATTTCTGTAAGGCAGATGACACCATCAGAAGGACAAAATGACAACCAACAAATTGGGAAAAGCTCTTCACCAACCTCACATCTGACAGAGGGCTAATATCTAATATCTACAAAGAACTCAAGAAGTTAGACCCCAAAGAACCAAATAACCCTATTAAAATATGGGGTACAGAGCTAAACAAAGAATTTTCACCTGAAGAAATTCAGATGGCTGAGAAGCACCTTAAGAGATGTTCAACATCATTAGTGGTCTAGGAAATGCAAATCAAAGCAACCCTTAGATTCCACCTCCCACCAGTCAGAATGGCTAAGATTAAAAACTCAAGAGACAATAGGTGCTGGTGAGGATGTGGAGAAAGAGGAACACTCCTACACTGTTTGTGGGATTGCAAGATGGTACAACTGCTCTAGAAATCAGTCTGGCAGTTTCTCAGAAAATTGGACATGACACTTCCAGAGGACCCTGTCATACCACTCCTGGGCATATACCCAGAGGATTCCCCTGCATGCAATAAAGACACATGTTCCACTATGTTCACAGCAGCCTTATTTATAATAGCCAGAAGTTGAAAAGAGCCACATGTCCCTCAAAGGAGGAATGGATACAGAAAATGTGGTATATTTATACAATGGAATACTACTCAGCAATTAAAATAATGAATTCATGCAATTTGTAGGCAAATGGTTGGATCTGGAAAATATCATCCTAAGTGAGCTAACCCAATTACAAAAGAATACACATGAAATGCAATCACTGATAAGTGGTCACTAATGAGCTCAGAAGCTATGAATACTCAAGGCACAATTAGCAAATCAAAAGATTCCCAAGAAGAAAGAAGGAGAGTACCCTGGTCCTGAAAAACTGGATCCAGTTTTGTAGGAGAGTATCAGAACAGAGAAATGGGTGGGGGTTATGGGGGAATGGGGTGGAGGGTAGAGGACTTATGGGACATATGGCGAGAGGGAACTGGGAAAGGGGAATACCTTTAGAATGTAAACAAAGTATATAGAAAATAAAAAAAAGAGTGGGCAGGGGCAGCAAAACACAGTCAAACTTAAAATAAATGCTAATTTCCTTTTCTTCTAGAGAAAAAAAGAAATGTAAATAAAGAATATATCCAATAAAATAAATAAGGGGGAACTAAATACTCATGGGAGGAAATACAGAGACAAAGTGTGAATAAGAGATTGAAGGAAAGGCCATCCAGAGACTGCCCCACCTGGTGATCCATCCCACATACAGACACCAAACCCAGACTCTATTGTTGATGCCAAGAAGTGCTTTCTGACAGGAGCCTGATATAACTGTCTCCTGAGAGGCTCTGGCAGAGACTGACAAATACAGAGGCAGATGTTGACAGCATCCACCTGTGCTGAGAATCAGGACCCCAATGCAGGAGTCAGCGAAAGGACTGAAGGAGATAAAAGGGTTTGCAACCCCATAGGAAGAACAATATCAACCAACCAGACTCCCATCCAGTACCCAAACGAGCTTCCAGGGATTAAACCACCAAGCAAAGAGTACACATGGAGAGACCCATGTTGCAGAAGATGGCCTTGTTGGACATCAATGGAAGGTAAAGCCCTTGGTCCTGGGGAAGTTTGATGACCCAGTGTAAGGGAATATGAGTGTAGGGAGACAGGCATGTGTGTTATGTTGGGTGGGGAGCACCCTCAAAGAAGCATGGGGAGGTGTTGTGGATAGCCCTGGGCTTATATTGATGCTAATTCCACTCCTCAGAGGGGCTGCAGATGAGGAGTTGCCTTGAGAACCTTCTCCCCACCTTAACTTTTCAAATAAAGGTTTGAGCCTATGTTTAGGCAGGAGGAAGGGGGAGCAGCTGAGAGGTTAGGGAAGGAGCCACGGAGGATCAACAGGAAGAAAGGAGCTATGGGGGACAGAGAGGCTACAGAGAGGGAAGCTGAAGAAACCACAAGTTATATGGGATAATATGAATGGGAATAGAGTAGTGTAGTGGGAGATCTGCCCAATCTAGGCTTATAACTTGTTTTATTAACTGAATGAGTTGAGATTTCTTTTACAGGGTAATAGGGTTGGAAACAAAATAGCAACAAGGAGGCAGGATGGGATATGGGGTTTCCGGAGGGGAAACCAGGAAAGTGGAGAATATTTGAAATGTAAATAAATAAAATGTCCAATAAAAATAGAAAACTTCAAATAGTTTGCACTGAATTATTTTTTTAATTGTGAAGAGATATAAACACTACAAATTGTAATATATCAAGATTGTGAGATTTGGATAGAACTGGAAAACTTGTTGAACTCAGAAGAACAGCTTCAGGAACCTTATAGCTAAGTTCATCATTGGTGGTGTGAAACAAGGTTCTCTACTGGTTAGAAAGATGGTAAGAAATCCACTGAAGAAAGCAAAATGTTCACAGGTCAGAGAAGAATGAATTATCTTTTCAATTCATGAAACAAATGTTTATGTAGTAACTATACATGTACAAATCCCACTGGAATGAAAATAAGAATATGTCAAACATGATGTTTTAAATAAGATTACATTTACATATAACAAGAATGACCAATTAGAATCTGAAACTGAAATGCAATAGCATCTGATCAGAATAAAGATACTTTAATGTCATTATATATGGAACAGTGGATCTTTACATTAAATACAACATTTAGTTACCTACATTTGTTACATATAATTTACTTGATGATTTAGTCAATAAATACCTCACTTAAAAACTTGAAATTCAAAACCTAAATAAATTGATTATTTTCCAAATTCTTGATAGGATATTTCAATAACTCCAGGTTTTATTTAAAAAGAAATTTCAAAAAAAATCTGTAGAATTCAAGGTGCTGTAAATGTATTAACTAAAATTAAATGTTGAAGTCTAAAAATATCAAGTTTCATTACATTGTACATTGCTTAAGTGGTCAAGCCAGTGGGATAGAGTCATAATAGGTTTTATATCTACATAACTATACTTCCTAATGTTTGTTGCTATGCTGTTACCTTAATATGAGCAATGAGGTGATTATTATAAATTATTTGTTTTTTCTATCATTATGATATTTGGTATATAAAAATAATTTCAAGGTTCTTATATAAAACTAAACTTAGGTCATTTGAAAATCACTTTTTTTATTTGTTTTTTTTTTCCAGACAGGGTTTCTCTGCGTAGCCGTGGCTGTCCTGGAACTCACTCTGTAGACCAGGCTGGCCTCAAACTCAGAAATCCGCCTGCCTCTGCCTCCCAAGTGCTGGGATTACAGGCGTGCGCCATCAATCTTCCTTTATTCTTTTGTTTTGTTTTGTTTTGTTTTTCAAGACAGTGTTTTTCTGTGTAGCCCTGGCTGCTCTGGAACTCACTTTGCAGGACAGGCTGGCCTCAAACTCAGAAATTTGCCTGCCTCTGCCTCCCAAGTACTGGGATTAAAGGCCTGGGCCACCACCACCCAGTGTTCCTTTGTTCTTTTGAGCATAGTTTCCCTTCCCTCCACTCTACCCAGTCCTCTCCTCACCTCATCCTTCCCCTAGCTAGATCCCCTTCCCCTCCACCTTCCATCAGAATCAAACAGACCTCCCAGGATTATCAAAAAAACACATATGGCACATTGCAATGTGAAAAGTTACAACTCCTCATAAAAAAAGGCTAGGCAAGACAACCCAGTCAGAGGAAAAGAGTCCTAGAGTTGAAATCATGATATTTTGACTTTTTTGTGTTCCTCTATATAATGAAGACTTTTTACTTTTCTGTTCTTCAAATGTATGCAGACCTTGGTTATATGAAGTTTATTAAACAATATTCAAGATCAGATTTTAAATCCTTTTTATATTTCCAATAAATCTATTGATTTAAGTTGTGATTTTAAAATAATGAATCTATGTCTCTTATTGGGGTCAAATATACTGTCCAATCATCATTATGAGATTAGTAAAAGTGAAAGGTTTCAAACTTGAAAGCTTTCAATTAATTAATTCTTGGATGTGAGGAAAACTATGAATCCAATTCCTTTCTTCAATATTTTGCCTCCTGTTTTATTTATGATCTCATTTAGATAGGAAAGAGAGAGTTCTAAATGATGTCATTCTTTTAAGGAATCCAGGATTACCTCAACTAGCTTGCACAAAATGCCATAAGAAAATTCAGAGACTTAACAATAACTATAAGAGTTTCTTTCTTTTTTTTATAATTTTTATTTTCTATATTCTATGTTTACATTCCAAAGGCTCAAGAGTTTCTTAACAATAAACATTTGGGTATTTTCATTGCCATTGTAAAGCCTATGTTCTTTTGAAGGAAGCCACTTTACTCCTGTGTATTCCCAGCATTTTCCTTTCCTGCATAAAAATGCCTATCATCTCTGTCTACATTTTAATTTGCTGTCTCTCAGGACAGCAGTCTCAAACTGACTTTAGCAGCACCTCTCCAAGTAACTCATTCACACTTTCTCTTTAAAGATCATTTGTGGATGAGATTTTTCAGTGCCGAACTCAGCCAGCAATAAGAAACTGGAATTTTCTCACCTACGGAATTATTTTTCTTTGCTGGCATCCGTGTCTCTGCAGCCATCTTGGATTCTGATAGAGTATCAGAAGACAACAGAGTGAAGATTCAGAAACTAATTATCCTCGATGGCCACGGCCTTGGCACTCTTCCTCTATCCTGTAGCCTTATCAGTCTCTGCAGCAAGCCTCTGCTGTTTTTGTAAGCCTCATAACAAGGCATTAAAAATTCAAGAATAAATCAGACTCCATCTGAGGCTTTTTATGAAGCTAGTCCTTCATTTGACGCTTACATTATAAAATTTCTAGATTGGAAACAATTATGTCAGTATGAAAAAAATCCACATTTTTTCTTTGTACTTTTTCTTATTCCTGAATCTGTTTTTCTTGGAAGCTAAATTAATATGGAAAAGGGCATTAAAGAGAGTACA
Organism: Apodemus agrarius; assembly: GCA_964023405.1. Classification (NCBI taxonomy): domain Eukaryota; kingdom Metazoa; phylum Chordata; class Mammalia; order Rodentia; family Muridae; genus Apodemus; species Apodemus agrarius. The sequence continues at coordinate 15,958,599 of OZ030018.1, forward strand.
ATAAGCAGATTTATTTAACTATTCCCAATTCATTTTCTTTCCCATTGGGGATTGCTTTTGTATTCTGGTGGCACTTAAAGTCTACAAATAAAGAAGAAGTTGTGTTTACTGGGAATGAATAATGAATTAGATATAAGTCACTATGCAGATCTTAACCCATTCACTCACTAAGAGTGAAGAAGATTAAATAGAAAACTAAGCAAAGTTTAATTATAACCATCAAAATCTTTGTACATGTAAATCAGTATATAAACAAAACTGTAATCTCTCCTTTAAGTCAAGGAACTGCAGCTTAGTGACTCCCTTCCTCTTTCTAATTAACTACTTTTATTTCTCAAACATCTTATAAAACTGCTTATTTTGATCTCTAAAGTCAAGTCCATATTCTTGGAAAACCTCCCATTTTGGCAAGTGAGCAATGGATGATACATTACCAGCTAACACTGGACAATAATGTGACCATTAGTGACCTTTCCTCTTGTTTGAGAAGTGCTGATGCAGCACTTGGCCTGCCCCATCATGACTGTAGCAATATTGTAGCATTCCATTACTCAATATTCATGGTGCTCCACCATGACTATAGCAATACTGTAGCATTCCATTACTCAATATTTATGCAGGTTTCCTCTCCCCCACCTCAGAAAAAAACTTTAGAAAAACCTCATTTTTTTTTGACAAAATACTTGGTAATAAATTTCATGGTTTTTAAATAAAATACCTTTTCTAAACTTTGACAATGCAAATGATCCATCTTGACAATATATACATACATGCCCTATATATGTGTGTATATATGCATATATACACAAATTGATATATATTGAAGATATATATATATATGTATATATTTATTGAGGATACATAATAATATATAATATATATTGTGGATATACACATGTTATTTAGTATATATATGAATATATTGAGGATATATTATATATTTAATGAAGATATATATATATTCATTGAGAATATATTTAAATATATACATACATATTATACACAAATATATAGGACATAAATGTATGTATACATTGTCAAGATTTTATATATATATACATACACACACACACACACATACACACACACACACACACTCAACTTTTTCTAGTCTTTCAATCCCAACCTTGTTTAACATTTTTCACTCCCACTCCATAGGCTTTTGACTAGGTTCATAATGCCAAGACTGAATTTTTTTCCTGTTCATCAAATTTCAATTTGAACCAATGAATGCATCTTGCCTGATAGGTCAGTACTATATTGTCCTAGGTTGGTCTTATCTATGAACTGCCTCATTAGTTGATTTATTTATTGATTGATTGATTTTGTTTTTAGGATTCCTTCAAGTAACTTTTATAGAGTTTTCATAGTGTTCACTTTTAGACTGTTTTTGTTAGTTATTGTTATTTAACTAGTGTATTTAACGTGAAATACACTATCACAAAACATTCTAGCTATGCAAAAATCAGTTAAGCAATATGGTATTGAATTAATATGTAACTTAATGATATCTATCTATGCACTTGATAAGCCTTTTTTTTAACTAAGCATTTTATTTATAATTTAATGGCATAAGATTCCTTTTGGTGGTTTCAGATTAGTGTGTTAAATCTCTCTGGTCTTAGAGTTGGCATATCTTTCCTTAAGTCTGATAAATTATGATAGAAAGATTGAAAATATGTTGTATGTCTTTAGAAGATGATTCATCTACTATCTCTATAGTCTCTAAAGGTGTTCTTTTCAGAAAGATCTTCCAGAGCTCGGAATCAATTGTTGCCTTCTTATTTCTTCATGATTGACTTTGTTTAATGGCTCCAGTCCCTCTATTTGTCTTCTGGCTTATGATATGGGATTTTTGCAGTTTACTCCTGAAACTTTTCCAAAGACTGTTATGTGAGTTACTACTTGGTTTTTATTTAAAGCTTTTATTTTTGATTTTTTTACAATATTTTTATTTTTTATTTATTCATTCTTTCATACCGTGTGTTATCTTCCTTATTTCATTCAGCTGTCTGCGTCTTTTCATGTACTCATACTTATTATTGTGAACTCTATTTTAGTGATTTTATCTATTTCATTTGCACTAGAGGCCACTGGTCTATCATATGCTTACCAAAGAATAAAAATAATAGTTTTGGTGTTGCTTTTTATTTTGTTGTTGCTATTTTGAACAGGATCTAACCATGGAGCCTGGCTAGATTTAAACTGAGAGAATTCATTGCCCCTTTCTCCCAAGTGCTATCATGATTGACTAAAAATACTGTTAATAATTCTTTCAATATATGTGAAAATCAATATTTTGCATTTATCTACTAGTAATTATCTACTACTATTATCTACTAGTAATATGTTATTGATATATGTGAATAATGTTTGGGTTAAAAGCTTGTTTCCTCAAACATTTATGATAAATCTTTTTAAAATTCTTCCTTCTAGCTTTTTGAGACATGGAATAATTTGTTGTTAATGTCATAATTCTATTTAAAAATACAGAAGAGATTCTTATTTCTATATAACTTTAAATAGGTTGCTTTGGTTAAACCACTAATCTTCCCATGTTCTAATAAGAAAGCTGTTATTTCAAAGTTCTTTAATAGCTCCTGTTTGTTTTAGACACCTTAATATCATGTAATACTTGGATTACTTTGGTTGTTTATTATAATTTACATAAAGACCACCCATTCTGTCTCATTGTTGAAAACAGTTTAATTTCATTTTTATTTAGGCATGTAAAATTTTACATATGTATCAATATTCTTTATTCATATTCAACACGCTCCAGGAAAAGTAACCCATGTCTGATATTCCTTTAGGTAACTAAAACCAGAGACTAGATAACCTAGACACCTTGAATAAAAATGAATGTTCCTGGTTAAAAAAATAATAATAATAAAATGAGTCTTAATAGTTAGATTTCATTTACAATGTGGCAGTGTTCAATTTTGCCTATGTACCAATTTTATTTTCGTTTTTGGACAACAAACATTTAATAGATATTGTATCATCTTATTTTATTTTATTTTATTTTGTCATGTTTGGTTGTTATCTATTTGAAACCTGTTATTTTCTAATGAGAGACAAAAATGAAGTAAATGCAGAGGGAAGGTGAGGTGAGGAGGAAGGGGAAGGAGCAGGGGGAGAGGGAACTATAGTCAGGACATATTGTATGAGAAAATATTCTCTTTTCCATGTAGAATTCAACTGGTTATAATTTGGAAGAGCTCATTACTTGGGAAGGGCAAAACATTTCGGGTGTATCTCAGTTAAATCAACTTTCAAAAAATAAACTTATAGAATCATGGTTGGATATATTTGACCATTGCTTCACAGTATAAATCTTTTATGTAGCAAATACTAGACATGAATTTTAGATTGGTAATGTACCAGTCAAATGTTATAATTCCAATGAGGTAAATAAGTTGCATAGATAGATAGTGTCAAGAACTGAAATATCAAAAGCATATGTGAAAGTCTTCGCTGAAGAATATGGAAAAGGACTGGCAGACGGTGTGTTAAAAATGGATTTTAGCACTGTGAATCCTGATATAGTAAAACTGCTCTGATGAAATGCAAATATAAAAATGAAATTTGATTATATCATTATTAGAAAAATGAATATCTGTTATGATTTTGAAGACTGAAGTAGTCAAAATATTGACATTGTTTCTGTGTTTTCAGAAAACAGACTTCTTTTATTCATCTTTTATTTCTACTTCATATGCATGGGTTTTGATGTGACTAGACTTAACATTATACAAAGATAATTAAATAGGTATTGGTTTTGAAATCTGAAAGGCTTTTCTCTGGCTCTACAAATGAATGTGAATTACATTTCTGGAGATTAGACACATATACTAGAACACTTATGCACATATTTCTTTCTCAGTTTAGTTTATTTTATATAGAGAGAAGAATTTTCAACCAACAATATGACTGCTTTGACCAGGGATTACATCCAAAGACCTAGGTCTATGTAAGTTATATGAAATACAGACATGTGAAATACAGGTGAAATACATACCTGTAATTCCTCTGGTCGGAATATACATATGCTAGTAATACACGCCTTTAATCCCAGAGGATGAAGGTAAAATGAATTTGTACAAGGAAGCAGCCATGTTTGAAAGTGATTCCTGTTTGAGAGGCAGACATAAGGAATCAGAGATAGTATATGCTCCAACAAGAGCATACACTCAAACAAGACCTGACAGGAAATATAGATTACTTAAGAGCAGCACAGAGAATGTTTAGTCCAGTCAGTTGGTGGAGTCAGGTCAATTCAGTTGAGTCAGTTGCTTCATGCAGTTCCACTCAGTTCCATTCATTGCAGTCAGAGTCAGGGGAGTGGACTTAGTTCAGTTAAGTAAGTTCTGTTTAGTGCAGTCAATGCAGTATAGGAGTTTGTGGAGGGCAGAAGCAATTTTGCTTGGACAGTTTTATGCTCATAAAGATGAAGCCAGAAAAAGCCACAGAATAAGAAAGAGACAGTAGATTAGAATACATATTTAGTTTGAAAAGCAGAGAAATTCAGTGAGAAGCTAAGAGAAGCCAGATTGAATCAGTCAGCTTGGGGAGGCATTTGAGGCACAACAACTGCTCCAATGTACCATCCAGCCAGGCAGAGTTCAGAAAGAACTAGAAAGGGTAAGCTTCTGAGATATAATTGCATCTGGGGAATAAAAGTTAATTTTACACACACACACACACACACACACACACACACACACACACACAAAGAGAGAGAATATGTATATGCATATATTTATATATTTTAAACACATTTTTATCATTTGTTTGGCTTTAAAATACTAATAGAACATGTGTATAGTAACATTAATGACTATTGGTAATGTAATTTGTTCTTCCTGAGAATAAAATCTTATGTGTAAATCCAATTAAGAAATATATGAGGATATAACTTATGTCCTACAAGAAGTTTCAACCAATATGATCTATGAAGAAATATCAGGCAGAATAGAAAGCATTCACCAAATCTATGAATTCTGGGTAAAGCATTTCATAATTAAATTCATTCAAATGCTTAAACAAAACAAAAGCATAAAAATTGATGACCTGTGCCAGGCGGTGGTGGCGCATGCCTTTAATCCCAGCACTTGGGAGGCAGAGGCAGGTGGATTTCTGAGTTTGAAGCCAGCCTAGTCTACAGAGTGAGTTCCAGGACTGCCAGAGCTATACAGAGAAACCCTGTCTCGAAAAACCAAAAAAAAAAAATTTGATGACCTGCAACATATTATTTAAAGTAAATGGGAGTTATAAAGTAGAAAAAATATTAATGAAAAGATTAAGTAAAAGCTACTACATTTAAAACAAGTTAAGTAGAAATCAAGTGAGACTCATGGCTTAGCATCTGTGATATACATGAGAAATGACACTCCTGATTTTATATATATATGTATATATATATATACATATATATGTGTACATATATATGTATATATTATATATGTATATGTATAACATATATATTATATATGTATATACACATACCTATATATGTATATATACACATACCTATATATGTATATATATGCATACATATATATACATATATAGTTATGTGTATATATACATATATAATTTCAATGAAATGTATGTTTAAATTGTTCATCTTGACTACATAATTTAATTTCAATGATGGTAAGAATAATATAATGAACTCTAATTGATATATAAAAATACTGATTACTATTTGAGCATCCATGCAGTGCAAATGATTAAGAGCACTGCCCTTGCCTTGGCTACACCTGCTCTTATTCCATTGTCCACTCATTTGATGATTCCACAGTGGTGTTTATATGCTGGTCATGGAACTTTGAAGAAAACTTAAACTTCTTAGAAATGGGTGTAAACCAACAAATTCTAAACTTTCATAAGGTAAATGTGAACAAAATCCTTCATTAAACTTCTTCTGTATTAGTCTTTTGAATGTGGCTATCATTGCATCTATTTCATAATTAAAACTACATAAGTAAATAAACAAGCTGATGAGCTGCTTGTGACATTTATGTTTTCTTAAATCACATTCAGTCAAGTTTAATGAAAGTGTCTTACAATTTGTTAAGTATTTAACATTATTAAATTCACTTAGATATTTCCATGTTGTGAAATTATTGTTCTTAAAATATAAATTTTACTTCTATGAATACAGGAGAATATTGACAAAGAGTTTTATGCCTATGTAGCCACTAATATCTTAATGAATACTGACTGTTTAGTGAACAGAAATTAATTAGAATAAATTAAATATTTTTAGAAGACACAAGGTAACATTTGAAGGCTTCTTAATGTAACAAGCCAATTCCTTACTTTTTCAATAAAGTAAAATGTCATCAAGTAAAAATAAATTATAATCAAGTGACCATAGGTGTGTGGGTTCATTTCTGGGTCTTCAATGCTATTGCATTGATCTACCTGTCTGTCACTGTACCAATACCATGAAGTTTTTAACACTATTGCTCTGTAGTACTGCTTGAGGTCTGGGATACTGATTCCCCCAGATGTTCTATGCCTAGACGCTCAAATGAGAGTACTCCACACAGTTCCTGTATATTCCCTATACATTCTACTCCCATATATGACCCTGAGTACCTAGAGACTGGAGTTAATGGCGATGGTATTCCTTTTAATAACAAATCTGGAATATACATCAGAACGTGTTTGTTCATACTCATATTGGCATTATTCCAACACTTGTCAAAAGTTTAAAAGAGAGCTCATTGATCTCTTTTAAAAATATAAATCGTTTCCACACTGCGGTGGCTAGTTTCATGAAGATTTGGGAGAAGCTAGAGTTATGTTGGAAGAAGAAACCTCAGTTTATGAAGTGCACCCCCACATGAACGCCTTGATAGCCAAGGTTTGATTCATTTTGTGATTCATGTTGATGTTGGATATCCTATCCCACTGTGAGCCCTGTCATTTCTGGGCTGGTGATGACAGGTGCCATAGTTCAGGCTGAACGAGGCCTAAGGAAGAGGTCAATAAGGTACTTTCCTCTGTGGCCTCTGAGTTAATTCCAGCCTCCAGGTCCCTCATTGTCTCATCCCCTGACTTTTCTGTAAACCCTTTCCTCCTCTGTTGCTTTGGGCTATGGAATTTTTCCCCCACAGGAATATAAACATAACTAAGACATCCACCTTCCATGATTTAGTATCTGGTTAATTCAGATAAAGTAGTGCTATTACTTTTTGGTAAAATTTGTAAACATACACCTTCTCTTTTAATCTGGATGTTTTAAGTTCTTCATTTTACAGGTGGTTCACCTAGATGTGGTCTGTATTGTTCATGAAGGTTATGCTAAGTGGTCTCACTTGCCTTTCTACCTAAATAAATAATTTTCTCTTTGATAGGTTACATGAAAATTACTAGATTATTTCTTTAAGTTTATACTTTACCTGTTCTCTTAGGTTTTTAGTAACTACCTAATTAATAACTGTACCCACAATCATTTATTAATATCAATGTATAGTGTCCTAGTTAGGGTTTTACTACTGTGAACAGACTCCATGTAAATCTTACAAAAACAGCATTTAATGAGGGCTGTCTCACAGGTTCAGAAATTCAGTACAGAATTATCAAGTTTGGAGCATGGCAGTATCTAGGCAGGCATGGTACAGGCAGAGCTGAGAGTTCTGCATCTTCATTTGAAGTCTGCAAGCAGAATACTGGCTTCCAGGCAGCTAGGATGAGGGTCTTAAAGCCCACATCCAGTGACACATCTACTTCAACAAGGCCATACCTGTTTCAACAAGGCCATACCTTTAAATACTGATACTCTCTGGGCCAAGAATATACAAACCATAAACATATAGCATACACTTTATTTACTGTACATAAACCATTTAAAAATTACAGTGTATAATCTTGTTCTCTTTGCTATTTCTAGACAGTGAGCAGTAGATATATGCACTCATTTTTGGCTTTCGGAAGCCTAGAATGCTATTAATTCCATTAAAAAAGGCTGTTTCCTATCATCATGAGGAAATATGCTTTATTAGACATTAGTCATTTGACTTTCTATGCTTATTTTTTCAGAAGTTAATTATAATAAGTGTATCTCAAATTCTCTTCTATATCCAATCACTTTCTTGATTTGTTTTATAATTCCCAAGATTCTACTCCAAATCTCAAAGAAATAGTCCTTCAAACATATGAACCTACTTATTTCTTAAAGTCAGCCTTATTTCTGATTGCAAGATGGCATTCAGTTTTAAACTACTCAAAAGTTATTGTTCATTTCCTCATTGCAACAATAATATGTTCCAATTACATTAATGAATATATGGATTGCATGTGACACTTGCATCTTCTATTCATTTTTCCTATGTTTTCCAATCCCAGATATCTTCCTGCTTTTTGTCTCTTCTTGTGAATAGAATTCTCATTTTCACACAATTAATCAAGCCAAAATAAATTAAGCTACCCCTAGAGTGCTTTAAGTCTATAGAAGTAATTAATCATCTAGTACTTTAGTTTCTATTTCTTAATTAATTATTGAATTTGACCTCTTATCCACAAATTGAAACTCAGGAACTTCTTTTGTCACATAGTACTATTTTCTTTACCAGTCTGAGTCTTTTCTTGAGAGAGTGCTAGGAATATCTTCAGTAACACTGTACGTGCTGGTTTCTGACACACAAGACTTCTAACATTCAGAGGAATAAATATTCTTACACCCAACTAATATGCATATTGAGATGGCATGTAGGATTTTCTTAAGATGCTTCTTAAATCAAATTCTTTGCTTTGTCGTTGCATTGAACTATTAAATATACTAAGAAATAGCAAAAGGACTGAATATAAAGATTTGTTTATTGATTATAGTAGTAAGTAAAAGTTCATATTTGCCACAATAACTTCTAAGATAATTCAGAGTACACTTACATTTATAGGTTGATATTTTGTCACATATAAATTTACTATCTTTGTTTGTTTCATAGAAATTGTCCAAGATGGATTTTCATGTAACAGGATTATTCTTCTACAAGTCACAAGAATAAAATATGTGGATTAAATGTATAAAAGGAAAGCATATACTTGTGATAAAACTTTAGATATCTACGTATTTTCCAAGATAGCTTTTTCTAACAATGAAAATCAATCTGTTGTTTCTAAATTATCAGAACTCTGTAATCCTTCATTTTGAAAATGAAGACATCATTACATTTTAGACTTTGTTGTGATCATTTATCTGTTTGTTTTAAAAGAATCTTATCTAAATCTTAAAGACATAACATAAAATATGTAAATAAAGAACATTGAGGGCTGCATTTTCACAATTTAGAATTTCTTTACAAATCATATCTTCATTAAAACATCTAGGCAAAAAGCATTTAATTCCATATGTATTTTCTGCTGTATTTTACCTAAATCCAATTAATCTATGATTTGAAATCCTATGATTTAATTTAGCTTATTAAACATTAAAAAATTATCATGAGTATTCACTGACTTTGAAGTATTTTGTTTCTCTTTATGGAATAAAAATTTAGGGAATGTTCTTCAACTGTTGCCATATCCATTATGTTTGTATCTCAGTAGTAAACTAGGCTGGTTTTCATCTAGAGAAAAGCTCTAATGAACTTGTGTTGGCTTAATAAGATAACATGTAGCACAATACTCATCTAAGATTGTCATTCTATACACATGACCTAAATTATTTTATTAAATAGGAAAAATACCCTACAATGTGCATTTTGAAGAGAAATGAAATGAATAAAACAATATGTTAGCTGTAGCTATACTTAGTCACAATGTAAGCATACCTAGAGTATATATAGCACATAAAATTTCAAAAAAGCACCGAGTTGGTCTAACAAACTTCAGTAATACATAGGGAACCATTCTAGACTGGATAAAGTTTAATTACTGAACAACTAATGTATGTTTGATAAATATTTTTTTGATTTTTCTCATGGTAAATCTTATGATAATATTATAAGTTATTTCAAGTTACAGAAACAATGGCATTAATAGAATACCCAAATTCACCTAATCTATTATTGAAAAATTGAAATTAAATTTAAAAATTTCAAGTCAAATTTCTAATTTCTAATTGAGCAACAATATACTTCCTGCTCTCTGACATGCAAGGAAATATGTAATTTATTAAAATGTTGTTATATATTTAAACTTTTTATACATGCTTATTATGAGGTTTTACTGTAAATATAATTATTCACTTATTCTCCCCAACAATTGTTTACCATGGTTTTACCCATTAAAATAACAAGAAAATACTGTTTAAGTTCTTTCATTAAAAGATGCTTCCTAATTTTATCAAATTCTAAGGCATTCTTGGGTCCAATATATTATCACATTTTATTTTTAAAAGCTATCAATTGAATCATTAAGAGTGTAATATAGCACCTCTCTATACTTTCCCATGAACACCAGAAAAACTTTATTCTCTACAAAATTATTAAAGTTCTAACACATAAGCAAATGTCTACCAAATAGTACAATAACTCAAAAAGAAATGTGTACAAAAGTAGTACAAACCATGGATCCTTTTCCATTTAGTTCTTTATCATTGTAAGTCAAAGACAGTGTTAATAAAATATGCACATAATAAAACCAGAAATGAAAATCATTTGTATGACCTTATATCTTTGTACTGTTATAGTGAAAACATATGTACATGGTAACTGTGTTTGATTTTGTATGACAATTGAATGTTCTCACATTACAACATCTTGTAAGTGACTGATATCCTGCCAAAGAGCACGAAATTTTAGTGATACTGTATATGGGGAAGTCATCTTTTACATATAAGTATGGTTATGTGAAGCTCTTAGGAGAGGCTCTTATTGTGATTTTATATGGTCCCATGAGAAGGGAAAGATATCTGTCTTTCCCTAGCTCTGCCTTGTGTTTAGCTCTCTAACTTTCAGGAACACAAGTAGACAGTAGCTATCACCAAACCCAAGTGGCAGGTTTCATCAAATTCCTACTATGTTTGTACTTTGATAAGTTGCTGTTCAGTCATCTCCATTTGGGAAAAATTGACATTCATTGAATAAAGATAAATAATGAGATTCAAGCAAACAATTTAAATGCTGTTTTATTTAGTTACAATATCATTAAATAGCCATAATGACTGGATTATAGAAACTTAATGCTGTTAATACCTCAAAGAACATGTTTATCTGGTGCTTGAGAAAGCTTTCCATTTTACATTAACTAGCAATTTTTGTACCTGGCCTTGAAGAATGTAATTTATTTTTGATGAATATGAATATTCTATAGAACCCTTTATAGATCAGTTTATATTTAAAATTAGTACCTTGAATTCTGGTAATTAGGTCTCCTCATGGTAAAATTTAACAATGAGCCTTCTGACACAGAATTTTTATTATCTATCTGCTATTTCTTCCTCTAAAATTTCAGGACCTCAAAGGTTATATTTAAGAAGTATTTTGGGGGAAAAAATAGGTGAGGCATAATAGGCTCACTCTTTGCTCTTATTATATTTGATGAATTCAAGCCAACCCAAGAACTTACTTGAAACGAACTTAGGCATTTTTGGCAAGATGAAACATTATAATGTTTCATAAGAACTTTTCTCTATTCTGTTTTCACTTAACAACATCATGGTTATAATTCCATCTGCTGATGAGTCCTGAAAGGTTGTTGCCAAAGGAATAGAGTGACACCTTTCCTGACCCTGGAACAAATCCAGCAGGGCCTGGGCCTTCATCAGTGTTGAAGGTTGTTGTGGACATCATAGCCAGTGGATAGACATGGCCCCCAGTTGAGGGATGGAGCCAAATGACCACCTCAAAAATATTAATCCAGAATTCCTCCTGTCAAAATGAAATGCAGGGACAAAGAGTAGAGCAGAAACTGAAGAAAAGGCCATTCAGAGACTGCCCCATTCTAGGGATCCATCCCATTTGCTGTCACCAAACCTAGATACTGTTGCTAATGCTAAGAAGTACTTACTGACAGGAACCTGGTATAGCTATTTATTCCCTGAGAGGCTATGCCAGACTTGGATCAATACAGATGTGGATGCTCACAGCCAACCATTGGACTGAGCATGGGGCACCCCAATGAGGAAGTTAGGGCCAGCACTGTGGGAGCTGAAGGGGTTTGAAACTTCCTAGGAAGAACAACAATATCAACCAACCATACCCCATGAAGCTCCCAGGGACTAAACTACCAACCAAAGAGTACACGGGGGTACCCATGGCTCCAGCTACATATGTAGCAGAGGATTGCCTTATCTGGCATCACTGGGAGGGGAGCCCCTTGGTCCTGTGGACTCAGAATAGAGGAACACTAGGCTGCTGAGGCAGGAGAGGGTGGGTGGAAGAGCACCCTCATAGAGGCTAGGGGAGGAAGGGGAGGAGGCTTGTGGAGGGGAAACTGGGAAGGGGGATTACATTTGATCTGTAGATAAATAAAATAACCAATAAAAATAATGTGCATAACTTATTTTATGTTCCTCCTTCAGGAGACGTTTTCACTGTCAATGTTAATGGCTTCATGATAAACAGCACAAGTACTTGAAGCAAGGGTGTGCCTCATGTTCCTCAGCAAAAAAATAGGGAATTCTGTGACCTTCAGTATGGCCCTTAAGATTGTGGGAAAGAACTTGAAAACACAAGTTCAAGAGTATATAATCCTCAACCATACAAAGTATAAGGATGACATAGGAATTATATGAGAGGCTTCATGAACCTAAAATAACAGTCAGCTGTGCTATTAGCCAGCTTGTCAGAAAGATATTAAGGAAGGAGATAAAGAGAATTGGGGAGTGGTGATCACAGGACAAAATCCCACCCAACTAAATTTATTGTTCCTGTTTACAAACATAGGCACATTTTTCAGTTCAAGGTCAGCCTGTGGTAGAGTTAGTTTAAGCTTAGGTATGTTGGAAATGGTGATCTTAGAGCCAGTTCTCACCCAGCTACCTTATTGTCTGTGTTTACACAGACTGGTAGATCTCTGAATTCATTTCTTTGTTAAAGAAAATGAACGGAGACTCACAGTCTTTTCTATGAATCAAGGGGCTAAGGTCAGAAAATGATCATTCATGGGATACTCAAAAGGGAACTCAAAAGGTGGATGGTTGGATTGATATGCAAATGTGCGACCGCTCTTTGGTAGGTAAGAATGGAGCTGTCTGGAGATATCTGCAGAGCTATCTCAAGCAGGGCAGAGCTGTGAGCTTGTTCCCACAATTAACTTCATTTCTTTCTCTGCTTCCAAACACCCCTTCATCAGAACACCCCTCCTAGCCAAGGCTGGTCCTGGGCAATTGGTATATAGCTGTGTTTTTCCAGGTGTTTATCATAGTTGGTCACAAGGAGATTCAGGTCATATTCCAGTGTCATGAGGTATGTTATGTTATGCCATGAGTACTGGTCATCACAGTACTCTTGAGATACTTTTATTAACATCAAGTGTTCTTCATGTCTTCATGTGATAAATTTGTAAATATACTTAACTTTCTAATTGATTTACAGTAAGCACATATGTGGGTACAGGAAGGGCTGCCTGGTGGTCAGCTCTGACTCAAGCCATTTTAGACATTTCAGTTCATATTGACCTTTGGTTTGATGGGTCCTAAATAAAACTTTGTAGAATTCCCCAAGATTAGCAAACCTCATATAGAACATTTAGAACATAGAGAACAAAACATGGTATGTGGTCTGCATGTCCTTGAACCAAGTAATTGTCTCTGCGTCAATGACTGGCAGGCTTGTGGCAGAAACAATATGAAATAGCTGGCAGTCCTGGAAGAAAATGACTATAGCTATCTGGAGGGGGGAGGGTGTCAGAACATAACAGTTATTAGACATTAAAAATTGCCATGAGTGAAAATGAAATACTCCAAGCTACCCAAGGACCTCCGTGCTATGCCATGTGTCATTACGCCCAAATGCAGTTATTATTTCCTCTACCATACATCTTCTCAGGTGTCATAACAGAACAGCTAATATAAGCATGTCACCTAGATAGTTGGTTCCTTGTACACAAAGAAGATGCTGCTTTATTTAACTTCAGTAAACTATTTCCTTTTGTTTCTGTACCTCCCATATAGATTAATTTTACTCATATAATCTTCATGAAATTGCCAGCAGTAGAGGAATTTTAGCCAGCAACATGGCTGTGCTGGCAAAGGATCTCATCACAGCTATCACTGTGTGATATATGATGTGGAGCAGCTACACACCTCTAATAACCTCTGGCAGGAATATAGACATGCCCTTAGTATGACCATTTTAATGTAAAATTTGTTTGTAGAACAGACCAGCCATGTTTGAAAGTGACATCTAATTGAGGGGCAGACACAGTGACAAATCAGAGAACGATGTGACAGAATGAGTGAGGATAGGATATGCCCAACTCTCACAAGAACAGCATAGGAAAGGGAAGCTGTTTGAGAGTTGAGTCAACTGGGAGTCACTGAAGTGGAACTGAGTTCTTTGGTGAGTTCATACAGTTCAGGGAAGATCAGTAGAGGCAGTTTTAGCCCAAGAATAAGAAGAAACCAGAAGATTAAAACAAATTGTTAGAGTGATTATGAGCCCAAGAAGAGTAAATCATTTAGAAGCTTACAGAAGCCTGATTGAACCTTCAGTTTAGAGAATTTAAGCCACAACAGCAGAGGTGAACCAGCCCACAAGAGTTCAGAAAGAACCAAAAAGAGTTAACTGATTACAATAAGCCTCCAAGATGATGATCACATTTGAGCAATAAAAGTTTCTTTTATAGCTAACAAAGAAACTTAAGCTATGAGTGGATGAATCATTCTTCTGTTTTCAGTTCTCCTTTCATACTTTGTTATCCTAATCACCTCATAGATCATGTTTTATATTCCAGTTTATGGTTTATCATTAGTATTATTCATTATTTATACTTCACTCACTATTAATGATCAAATATATTGATTTCCTCCATTTAAAACAACAAAATGTGATCACACTAAGCAATCTGGCATCAATTATTTCTTTTCTACAAACCCAAGGCTTGTCGTTTATAGGTTATAAAATTCATATTTAGACTTCACTGAGAATATGGAATCTGAGACAAAATCTGAAGATAGAAATCAGTTACAATTAGGAAAGTGAATTTGTTATGCCTGTATAAATAGATGACAAAATTAAAAGTGTTGCTGAGATAGAGACCAAGATTTTGTGTTACAGGAAAATTCTTAGGAAAATTTCAAGCTGGTGGTATGTGGCCTATATGACATCATGGAATCATGGAAGAAGAGACATTATAGGCCAGAGATTATATGATCTAAATAGGTTTTAAAATACCTTATTTTTTTCCTTTATGTTTTATTATTGTTGATGATATTTGACTTTATGTAAATAACTACATGATAATAAAACAAATGTAAAAGTGTTTTCTAAGATTGCAGATCAATCATATTGAGCCTCATCTAGCACTGCTATTAAGTAATAGAAATATTTTAAGAATAAAATAGAATGCAACCATTATTTCTATATAATAAATATATATTATACTATATATAATATGTAATATATTGAATATAATTGTTATATAATAATATATTTTATTATAATAAAATAAAACAAGGTACATAATATGATGCTGCATCTTATTTTATAGAAAATAATATCAGACCAAATAATTATAGAATATTGGGTATTCTCTGGTATCAGTGTTGGGATACAGCTGGGCTTCTGCACCCTCAATTTCCTTCTTCACAGTATTCAGGTGTACTGTACACCAAAATGGAAGGATAAAGTGGAGTCTAGAATGGTTATGAAGAATTTATTCTCAATTACCAGAATTAGTATAAATCACTACTACCACATCAGCCATATATTTTCTCCACATTCATCATATGTTTATGATACACATATACATAGAAAATGAAGATACAATAGAGATACAAGTATTTAATTTATTTCCAACATGTTAGTATATTAATTTGCATTAGTCTTTCACTCTAGTATATCAATTAAACATTTAGAATTTTTGTGAAACATTATTTGTGTCGCTGAAATTTGTTATGGAATCATGGGAATAAAGTAATACTTTTCATAAGATTATTTTACTTCTGCAAATTATTGTAACTACATCACTGCTAGCCTTTTGCACTTTGAAGAGTAGAATTCGGAGTTGTTTTATTGAGCTGCTGAATTATTGATGAAGGAGATGGGAACAATAAACCAGATTATATTAAAAATACTGCATTCCTGTAAGACACACACACACACACACACACAAACACACACACTCACATATACACACAAGTGCTTGTACTAAACTAGAATTATTCAGTGGAAGTCTAGCCTTTGCCTTGAAAAAAATTTACTCAGCATTTTGTTTGTTATTCTCTTATTACAAAAATTATTTGTCTACTCACTTCTCAGAAAAAAACATGAGTCATTTCCAGTTGTCTACTCCTCACAATTTTGGTTTGTTTCTCACAACTTTGTTTTCCACAAGCAGCATTTCTTATTTGTGCTCTACTGTGTCTAAGGAAAGTGCACTTTGCTTTAAAAAAATTGGTGTAGCAAAAATATTTTGAAAATTACTAGGTTATAGGTAGCAGAACTTACCAATAGCTGTTATTTTAATAGTAATACAGATAGGCTAGTAAGTAGAAGAAGTTTATATATAATTGCTTCAGAAGAACAAAAAATTGTTTCTTCTTTAGAGATTATCATGAAAGGTGATTCATATATTTGTCTCTAGAAATTACTTGTTATACAAATAAAATGAGCATTTACATAAATTAGTTAAATATAAATTCCCAACTTTGTATGGCTGTTTCAGAAAGAAATGCCTTTAGTTTTTTGAAGCAATACAACTAAATTGACCTTTTGGGTCCAAATTATTTTTTTAGCTTTGAGGATATAATTATAAACATTTATCCCCTAGTTTTCAACCCTCAAAATTCTCCCACAGTTGAATAAAACTAAGGCTTTGGGAATAAGAAATTAAGAATATGAGTTGAAATGAACATAATTACCTCTCCCTTACATTTAATCCCATAGGACTATTTTTTTCATGTCAAATGGTCAGGCCTGAAAATACTAATAGAAGCAAGAACTGAACAGGTTCTATTATTAATGTTATAATATAATATAATATAATATAATATAATATAATATAAGCCTACATTAAAATATATATGTCTATTTGCATGAATGTAAAAACTAATAGAAAGATCTCATAACTATTAAAAATGGTATAAATGGTTATATAACAAGATTAGTATACTATAATCTTAAAATTACAACACAATGAAGGCATGCAGGATATAGGCATAATTGGCCATCAATCTGGGCATTCTTATATTTTTGATTTTTATTATTATTATTAAAAATAAAGTTTTCTCTTATAGTTTTAGAAGATAATAGTATAAATAACCATCCTTTTGTATATACCTCAAAACATTTTCAACTGGGTAGTTGTGGTGGTTCAAATATTCTTGGCCAAGGAAGTGACACTATTAGGAAGTACAGCCTTGTTAGAGTAGGTGTGGCCTTGTTGGAAGAAGTGTGTAACTGTGGGCAGAGCTTTAAGACTCTCGTCCTAGCACTCTGGAGGCCATTCTTGTCCTGTTTGCCTTCTAAACAAGATGTTGAACTTTCAGTTCCTCCTGCACCATGGCTGTCTGTGTGTTGCCATGCTTCTGCCTTGGTGATAATGGAATGAACCTCTGAAACTGTAAGCCAGCCCCAATTAAATGTCATTCTTATAAGAGTTGTCTTGATCATCTTCCCTGTTCATAGTAAAGCCTTCAGTAAGACAGTGGAGTTTTCTTATTATTTTTATTTATTTTTTAATTTATAGTATAATCATATTATTTCTTTCTTTTCCCAACTAAGCAATTTCTCATGTCACCAAAGTCTATAGGAATACACTTGCTTTCTTCCTCTTTTCTTCTGGGTTCACAGTTATTTTTTCATTTTTAATATATCATATCCCCACTATATGCCTCTACTTCTAGATTATAAAGACATCAGCGATTATGTATTGAATAATGATATAATATAATAAGATAAGGAAAATGGTAACTCCTCAACTAGAACAATCTCCTCTATGTTGGGTCTCAGTGAGCTGGCACAGGGCTTGAGGATGGTGTCACAATTGCTGGGAGTTCATGTCTACAGTTCCTGCTATATTCAAAGAACATGATTTCCTCATATTTACCCTTTAACTCTGGCACTTACAGTCTTTCCACCTCTCTTTCATAATGATTCCTGAACTTTGATAAGAATATTAATATATTTTGAAAGTTGAACATGTAGAGGAATTTTAATCATATACGAAGACCTATTGGGTCTATGTGTTCTAGCAGGAATGAGAACATGCCATGGCTTACACTGTGATCTGGCTGAAATATACAAACCCTTAGTGCACTACACACCTTTAATCTGTAACAATGAAGATAAGGTTAGTTTGTAGAAGGAAACAGTTAAATTTGAAAGTGACATCTAATTAGGAAGCAAACAAAATGATGAATCAGAGATGATTGGAGAGAATGAGTCAGAGATAGGATATGCCCAATTATTATGAGAACAGCATAGGAAAAAGAGAATACTTATAAGTGGAGAGAGAGAGAGAGAAGACGTGGTGTGGTATAGTGAGGTGTGCATGTGTGTGTATGTATACACATGCCTCTCTCCCTGTCTCTCTCTCTGTCTCTCTTTCTCTGTCTCTGTCTCTCCGTGTGTGTGTGTGTGTGTGTGTGTGTGTGTGTGTGTGTATTTGGCAGTTTTACGAGCAGAGTTTAACAGAGACAGACTGCAGAGAGAATAGGATAGAAAGAAGTGAAGACAGATTGAAAAAGAAAAAGAAAAGGAGCCAAAAGATTAGAGCATGTCCCCAAAGTTAATATGAGGCCAAGCAATTTTGGTAGAAGCCTAGAGAAACAGGATTGAATAAGTTAGCTAGGAGGATTAGATTGTACAGACTAGAAACCTCCAGGCCTAGGCCTAGGCCTAGGATTAATTAGAACAGAGAACGAAATTCTGGCCTCGGTCCAAGTGATATATGCACACACCTTGAGTATGGCTCTTATCTCATCCCTTCATCTTAGGGAATAAACATATTATATAAACAACCTGTAGTCCCTTATTCTCTACACAATGGCCAATTGTTGATTTCTCTGGTATTTACCACCAACTACAAATAGAACCATTTGTGATGAGAATTGAAAGATGTATTAATCTAATAATATAGCAATAATTCATTATGAGTCATTTTAACTTGTTAATTGAGTCAAAATACAGTAGTACATCCGCACTTAGGGATTATTTTCTGTCTAGTTACTAGTTCTTGCCAAAACAATAGTACTATGTGTATCTTCATCTTGTGAAGCATGACTTCAATTTAACCAGGGAGTGTGTGGCTATTTCTCTAGTGATCCTAATAGTATAATATTGCAGACAATGTCTTGCCAAGCCCAACATTATAAATGGCTTATATGAGTTCACAGCTGGGTAATACATATTGGATAATTGGATAATTGCTTATTACTCTTCTACTCCAGTGGAATGCATACAAGTTTCCAGCAAAATGAAAGCTAGCCAATAGAGATGAAGTTTCCAGGTCTGTTCCAACTTTATAAAGTCACACATTCTATGACCTAAATACTTAGTGTCTTTAGCCATAGAGCCTTCGCATAAAGTTCTGGTTGGTAACAAATAGCATTAACAAAAATCTATATTGTTTGCAGAATTTATAGATAGTAATTGCACTGAAATTTTTATTTCTTACCCACTTCTGTTGATAAGAAACATTGTTGCCCCATTATAAGGTAACACAAATGTACTTATTTGACCCAAATAATACTATAATGTAACATATATATGTATATATATAATCATAATGATATATTATATGAGAAGTTATATAAGCCTTCAATGGCAGAATGGAATAATTTTTAAAACTTTAAAGTATCACATGTTTACATATTAAACAAATCCTAAAGTATTACCCTTAGAAATTTTGTAGAGAATGGATGATAACATCTAGTACTGTAGAATTCAAGAAATTATAACAAGACATCACAAGGCCAAGTTTCTAAAATTACACTGTACTGAAAAATTTACTTTTTTTCTCATGGATGTATGTGCCACATGGAGAAACAAATAACTGAGATTTTTGTCAAATGTATTTACAAATTAACCATCTTATTATCTTTAATCTCTATTAACTCATGAGCCATATAATGAAAACAAAAGTAGTACTTGCAGAAATCACAGAAACAGACATTAAGCGTATAGTCTTAACAGCACATTTCCCATGTTTTGATAAGATTTTGCAGACAAGCTTATAAATCTTAAGATATATATTTGTATGAGGAAAAAAACAAAAATATATGCATGTATCATACTTAAAGCTTAATTTAATCTCAAGAACAAATACTAAATTGTCAACTGGAGGCTCCCAACTATGTTTCCTAGTCATATTTTCATTTGATCATTCCTGACAATGTGTTATAATGTATATAGAGACTGTTGTGAATAGACTATGATAGTCAGTTCTATTTTAATGGTATGATTTAGTAGCCTTGCCGCTCCTTGACTTTTTACAAACAATAGATATGACTAAAATATCTGAAAGTTACTCTCTGTTCAAATACAACACTATGTCACTACATGGTTTGAGTGTATCTTAAAAAATTAGCAAATGAGACTATTCTTTATGTGATGATTAAGGTTGCTGTTTTGGACATTTGATAACATACAAATACATGTAAGAAAATAAGAGGCCTTTTCCCTCTTCAGGCCATGTTGACAACTATTTGCAATAAAAATGCCAATAAAAAGGGGACATTTTCATAATAACATATTTTAAGAGGTTATAGTTAAAATATTATGGAACCAGCCATAGAAGCTCTCATTTATTTGTTTATACTTTACAAATAAGTCTCTTAAAAAAGATACATTCCCAAATTTATATTTTAATATTAGGTGACCTAATGCTTTTATCATCCCAGATTACTTCACTTTTGATGGATTTCTCAAAAGTTTTAAACATTTTTTCTTAATATACCTGCTCTGTTAACGGAGATAAAACTTTCCATTTATAATATTTTTTATTTTTAAACTATCATTTTTATTATATGTAATTTTGTAGGGGGTATATGTTGCATATGCATGAGGTGATTTTGCAAGCTAGATTTATTGGCTGCCCCGTAGATGGAGTTAAAGAACTTGTGTTCAGCTCTGCATGAGTAGTGTGATTAAATTTGGAATCAAAGTCCATGTATGTTATATTAGGGCTATTTATCCATTCAGCTCTTTCCTTATTTTTACATGGTAGTTTTTTATAACTTGGGGCTCTTGAGGTTTTTTTTTTTTAAATAATTTTCCAAGCAATAGATATGATCTTAATTTTAAAAATCTAAATCACAAGAATACCATAATGACGACCTTATTATCTTACTTAAATTTGAAACTGGCTATGATTTTAAGAAAAATTCAATTTGTATAAATAAATAATGTATTGTCTTAATTTTATCCATTGCATCTAGATATCCACTAGAAGAATCTTAAGTACATAATGCAGCAGATAAGAATAGTCAGAAAGCACATCTTGAGTACCTATCAGAAAAATCTCTGAAGCACATAATTGTTTGGAATATGACAACGTTTTTGAGTTTTTGTTTATTGGCTTTTCTTCTTTCTGGTGTATAATAAGCTCCACATTTCAGTGAAGATGTCTATTATGTGAAAGTATTGTGTGCAGCACTGATTTACTTGTCAAGGTGACAAATGACCCAACAGAAAAATTTCCAAAAGGCAAAGGGTAAGTGTACTGCACAAATTTGCTAAGTGGGAGACAGGTTAAAGTTTGTTGCAGTAACAGATAATATAATGACACAATGAAAGTTTCAAAGTATAAATGACTTGTGGCATTCACCTTTCATTTCTAAAGGCTTGTTCCCTTTAGTATCAAGAGTTTAGTAATTTGTTTTGTTATTCAATGCTTAGGTCAATCTCTCTTGAAATGACAACTTAAACCTAGGAGCTGGATCTTCCCGGCTGTTTTGACTAGCAGGCAGAAACAAGTACCCCAGATATCCTGAGTTTAAGACCTCTAGGGACTCAGGCCATGAGCAGGAGCTGCGCGCAGAGCAGAGGTTTGGGGGCCCCAGCTGGCGTGGGCTCTATGCCCTGAAGGGGGAACCTGCACTCCCTCCAGCCTCCACCATCTTCCCGGCTGTTTCGACCTAGCAGGCAGAACCAGGTACCTAAGACCTCTGGGAACTCAGGCCACCTGTCAGCAATCTGTGAGCGGGAGCCCCACAGGGCAGTAGTTCAGGTGTCCAAATCATGGGGAAATAGCCTTACGAGCCCAGAGGAGGCTCAAGCACCAGCTAGTAACTGTAGGACCAACTAACACCAGAGATAACCAGATGGCAAAAAGCAAATGTAGGATCATTACTAACAGAAATCAAGGCAATATGGCAGAATTTGAACCCAGTTCTCTAACAGCAATAAGTCTCAGATACACCAACACACCAGAAAAACAAGACTCAAATCTAAAATCACTGGTCAGGATGCTGATAGAGGAACACATAGATAAATCTCTTAAAGAAGTACAGGAGAAAATGGATGAAAAGCTAGAAGCCTTTAAAAGGCAAACACAAAAATCACTTGAAGAAATTCAGGAGAATATGGATCAAAAAATAGAAGCCAATAAGGAGGTAATACAAAAATCACTTAAAGAAATACAAGAGAACAGGGGTCAACAAGAGTCATAAAAGAGGAAATACAAAAATCTCTTAGAGAATTACATGGAAACACAAACAAGCAAGTGAAAGATCTGAGCAAAACCATCCAGAATCTAAAAACAGAAGTAGAAACAACTAACAAATCACAAATGGAGACAATGTTGGAGATAGAAAACCTTGGGAAGAAATCAGGAGTCATAGATGCAAATATCAACAATAGAATACAAGAGATAGAAGACAGAATCTCTGATGCTGAAGGTACCATAGGAACCATGGATTCAACAATTAAAGAAAATGCAAAATGCAAAAAGCTGGTAACAGAAAACATTCAGGAAATCCAAGACACAATGAGAAGACCAAACCTAAGGGTTATAGGTATAGATGAGAGTGACGATCTACAACTTAAAGGGCCAGCAAATATCTTCTACAAAATTATGAAAGAAAACTTCCCCAACCTAAAGAGAGAAATGCTGAGGAATATACAAGAAGCCTACAGAACTCCAAAGAGACTAGACCAGAACAGAAATACCTCCCATCACAAAATAATCAAAACCCCAAATGTACTAAACAAAGAAAGAATATTAAAGGCAGTAAAAGAAAAAGGCCAAGTAACTTATAAAGGAAGACCTATCAGAATTGCACTGACTTCTCACCTGAGACCATGAAAGCTAGAAGATCCTGGGAAGATCTCATGCAGACTCTAAGAGAACACAAACTTCAGCCAAAACTACTATACCCAGAAAAACTCACAATCGACATAGATGGGGAAACCAAGGTATTCCATGACAAAAACAAATTTGCATGATATCTATCCACAAACACAGCTGTACAAAGGATAATAGGGGAAAAACACTAACACAAGGGGGGGGGAAAGAGCCTAGAAAAAGCAAGATAGAAACCCCCTCTCATCAAACACAAAAGAAGATAACGACTCAAATAGAAAAAAATAATGCCCAAAAGGTCAGGAAGTAATAATTACTATTCCTTAATATCTCTTAACATCAATGGACTCAATTCCCCAATAAAAAGACACAGACTAACAGGCAGGATACTGAAACAGGACCCTATATTTTGCTGCATACAAGAAGCATCTCAGTGCCAAAGACAAACACTACCTTAGAGTAAAAGGCTGGAAAACAATTTTACAAGCAAATGGTCTCAGGAAACAAGACACAGTAGCCATTCTAATATTAGATAAAATTGACTTTCAACCTAAAAACATCAAAAGAGACAGGGAAGGTCACTTCTTGCTGGTCAAAGGGAAAATCCACCAAGAAGAATTCTCAATACTAAACATCTATGCTCCAAATGCAAGGGCACCCTCATTCGTAAAAGAAACTTTACTAAAGCTTAAAGCACACATTGTACCTAACACAATAATTGTAGGCGACTTCAACACTTCACTCTCCACAATGGACCGATCAGGAAACCAGAAAATAAACAGGGACACAGTGAAACTAATTCAAGCTTTGGACCAATTGGATTTAACGTATATATAAAACATTTCATCCTAAAGTAAAAGAATATACCTTTTTCTCAGCACCTCATGGTACCTTCTCCAAAATCGATCATATAATTGGTCAAAAGACAGATGTCAACCAATACAAGAAGACCGAACTAATCCCATGCCTCCTATCAGATCACTATGGAGTAAAAGTGGTCTTCAATAGCAAGAAGAACAACAGAAAGCCCACATACACATGGAAAATGAACAATACTCTATTCAATGACACCCTGGTCAAGGAAGAAATAAAGAAAGAAATCAAAAACTTTTTAGAATTCAATGAAAATGAAGGTACGACCCACCCAAATCTATGGGACACAATGAAAGCAGTGCTAAGAGGAAAACTCATAGCCTTTAGTGCCTCCAAAAAGAAACTGGAGATAGCATACACTAGCAACATAACAGCACACCTGAAGGCCCTAGAACAAAAGAAGCTAAATCACCCAGAAGGAGTAGAAGACAGGAAATCATCAAACTAAGGGCTGAAATCAATCAAGCAGAAACAAAGAGAACCATACAAAGAATCAACAAAACCAAGAGCTGGTTCTTTGAGAAAATCAACAAGATAGATAAACCCTTAGCCAGAATAACCAAAGGGCACAGAGAGGGTATCCAAGGAACAAAATTAGAAATGAAAAGGGGGATATAACAATAGAAACCGAGAAAATTCAAAAAACCATCAGATCCTACTACAAAAGCCTATTCTCAACACAACTGGAGAATCTGGAGGTAATGGACAATTTCCTAGACAGATACCAAACACCAAAATTAAATCAGGATCAATGAAATCAGCTAAACAGTCCCATAAACCCAAGAGAAATAGAAGGGGTTATAGAAAGTCTCCCAACCAAAAAAAGCACGGGTCCAGATGGTTTTAGTACAGAATTCTATCAGACCTTCAAAGAAGACCTAACACCAATACTCTTCAAACTATTCCACAAAATAGAAACAGAAGGAACACTGCCCAACTTGTTCTATGAAGCCACAATTACACTGATACCAAAACCACACAAAGATCCTACAAAGAAAGAACTACAGGCCTATTTCCCTTATGAATATTGGTGCAAAAATACAAAAAAAAAATTCTTGCCAACTGAATCCAAGAGCACATCAAAACGATCATTCACCATGATCAATTAGGCTTCATCCCTGGGATGCAGGGATGCTTCAATATACAAAAATCCATCAATGTAATCCACTACATAAAAAAACTAAAAGAAAAAAAAACACATGGTCATCTCATTAGATGCTGAAAAAGCATTTGACAAAATTCAGCATTCTTTCATGCTAAAAGTCTTGGAAAGAACAGGAATTCAAGGCCCATATCTAAATATAGTAAAAGCAGTATACAGCAAACCATTAGCCAACATCAAAATAAATGGAGAGAAATTTGAAGCAATCCCAGTAAAATCAGGGACTAGACAAGGCTGCAGTCTCTCTCCAAATCTTTTCAATATAGTACTTGAAGTTCAAGCGAGAGCAATTAGACAACATAAGGAAGTCAAAGGGATACAAATTGGAAAGGAAGAAGTCAAACTATCACTTTTTGCAGATGATATGATAGTATATGTAAGTGACCCAAAAAACTCAACCATAGAACTCCTACAGCTGAAAAACAACTTCAGCAAAGTGGCTGGTTATAAAATCACCTCAAGCAAATCAGTAGCCTTCCTATAGTCAAAAGTCAAAAAGACTAAGAAAGAAATTAGGGAAATAGCACCCTTCACAATAGCCACAAACAATATAAAGTACCTAGGTGTGACTTTAACCAATGAAGTGAAAGATCTGTATGACAGGAACTTCAAGTCCTTGAAGAAAGATATCGAAGAAAACCTCAGGAGATGGAAAAATATTCCATGCTCTTGGATTGGCAGGATCCATATAGTAAGAATGGCCATCTTGCCAAAAGCAATCTACAGATTCAATGCAATCACCATCAAAATCCCAACTCAATTCTTCATAGATCTAGAAAAAGCAATTCTCAAATTCATCTGGAGTAACCAAAAATCCAGGATAGCTAAAACTATTCTCAACAATAAAAGGACTTCTGGGGCAATCAATATCCCTGACCTCAAACAGTACTACAGAGCAATTGTGCTAAAACCTGCATGGTATTGGTACAGCAACAGGCAAGTAGATCAATGGAATAGAATTGAAGACCCAGAAATGAACTCACAGACTAATGGTCGCTTGATCTTTGATAAAGGAGCTACAACTATCCAGTGGAAAAAAGATAGCCTTTTCAACAAATGGTGCTGCTTCAACAGGAGGTCAACATGCAGAGGAATGCGAATTGACCCACTCTTATCTCTTTGTAACAAGATCAACTCCAAGTGGATCAAGGACCTCCAATATATACAAAGAACTCAAGAAGTTAGATTCCAAATAACCAAATAACCCTATCAAAAAATGGGGTACAGAACTAAACAAAAATTGTCATCAGAAGTAATTCAGATGG
This sequence comes from Apodemus agrarius, assembly GCA_964023405.1. NCBI lineage: Eukaryota > Metazoa > Chordata > Mammalia > Rodentia > Muridae > Apodemus > Apodemus agrarius. The sequence continues at coordinate 15,985,263 of OZ030018.1, forward strand.
CTGAGAAATACCTTAAGAGATGTTCAATATCATTAATCATCAGGGAAATGCAAATCAAAACAACCCTGAGATTCCACCTCACAGCAGTAAGAATGGCTAAGATTAGAAACTCAGGAGACAACAGGTGCTGGCGAGGATGTGGAGAAAGAGGAACATTCCTCCACTGTTGGTGGGATTGCAAGATGGTACAACCACTCTGGAAATCAGTCTGGCAGTTCCTCAGAAAATTGGGCATCACACTTCTAGAGGACCCTGTCATACCACTCCTGGGCATATACCCAGAGGATTCCCCTGCATACAATAAAGACACATGCTCCACTATGTTCATAGCAGCCTTATTTATAATAGCCAGAAGTTGGAAGGAGCCCAGATGTCCCTCAAGGGAGCAATGGTTACAGAAACTGTGGTATAATTATACAATGGAATACTACTCAGCAATTAAAAATAATGAATTCATGCAATTTGTAGGCAAATGGTTGGATCTGGAAAACATCATCCTAAGTGAGTTAACCCAATTACAGAAGGATACATATGAAATGCAATCTCTGATAAGTGGATATTAATGATCCCAAAAGCTCTGAATACTCAAGGCACAATTAGCAAATGAGAAGATTCCCAAGAAGAAGGAATGAGAGGACCCTGGTCCTGAAAATACTGGGTCCAGTTTTCTAGGAGAGTGTCAGAACAGAGAAATGGTGGGGGGGGTGATTGGGGAATGGGCAGAGGGAAGAGGACTTATGGGACATATTGTGAGGGGGGAACTAGGAAAGGGGAAGCCTTTGTTATGTAAACAAAGAATATAGAAAAAAAAGAAAAAGAAAACTTAGGAGCTGGCACTTGTACATTCCTGGAGGTACTTCACGTGGTAAAAATTTTAAAAGTAAATCCAAGTCATTTTATCATATATATGATAAAAGGAAGAATAGACATGTTGTTCAAAGGTATATCTCTTCTGTTAAGCTATTGGCTGGAAAGGGTTAGTACTGTATAATCCATGATAAGCTAACAATGCTATCTCAGTGGGGTGTTAGGAGTGTGCCATTCAGTTGTAGCTCTACTTACAAAATAATGTTTTGACAATGTTTTCATCTATGGAAATAATTTGCATGCTGAGATATTGCCAGAATGATTTTATATGGAGGATTAGATAATTAAATCCTTTTGTATTAGGGGCAGTGGAATGAAATACCATGAAGCTTGGAGAAATGGGTAAAATCACTGGCAATTGCAATCAGTAAAAATTTTTTGTATGTTTAACAATCTCCATTCAAAGATTAAAAAAACTATTCTACATACTTTTTTTTTGATTTTTTTATTGTATATATTCTATATTTACAATTCATTTCCCTTTTTCTGGTTCCCCACCCCCAAAGGTCCCACATGTCCTTTTCCCTCCCCCTGCTCCCGCATCCACCCCCTCCCATTTTACTGTTCTTGTACTCTCCCACAATGATGTTTTGGTCCATTCTAGCACCAGTGTCCACTCCTTTCTTCTTGTGAGACATCACTTGATATGTGATTTGTGTCTTTGGTGTTCCAAGCTTCTAGGCTCATATCCACTTATCAGTGATTGTATACCATGGGTATTCTTTTGAGACTGGGTCACCTCACTTAGTATGACATTCTCCAGCTCCATCCATTTCTCTAAGAATTTCATGAATTCATTGTTTCTAATGGCTGTATAGTACTCCATTGTGTATATACTACATTTTGCTGCTTACAGGAAACACACCTCAGAGTCAAAGACAAACACTACCTTAGAGTAAAAGGATGGAAGACAATTTTGCAAGCAAATGGTCACAGGAAGCAAGCTGGAGTAGCCATTTTAATATCAGATAAAATTGACTTTCAACCCAAAGTCATCAAAAGAGACACAGAAGGTCACTTCCTGCTAGTCAAAGGAAGAATCCACCAAGAGGAACTCACAATTCTAAACATCTACGCTCCAAATGTAAGGGCACCCTCATTTGTAAAAGAAACCTTACTAAAGCTCAAAGCACACATTGCACCTAACACAATGATTGTGGGGGACCTCAATACTCCACTATCTACAGTGGACCGACCAGGAAAACAGAAACTAAACAGAGACACGGAGAAACTCATCGAAACTTTGGAGCAATTGGATTTAACAGATATATATAGAACATTTCACCCTAAAGCAAAAGACTATACCTTTTTCTCAGCCCCTCATGGTACCTTCTCCAAAATCGACCATATAATTGGACACAAGACAGATCTCAACAAATATAAAAAGATCGAACTAATCCCATGCCTCTTATCAGATCACCATGGAGTAAGAGTGTTCTTCAATAGCAACAAAAACAACAGAAAATCCCCATATGCTTGGAGGCTGAACAATATTCTACTCAATGATACCTTAGTCCAGGAAGAAATAAAGAAAGAAATCAAAGAATTCTTAGAACTTAATGAAAATGAAGGCACAACATACCCCAATCTATGGGACACAATGAAAGCAGTGCTTAGAGGAAAACTCATAGCCCTGAGTGTCTCCAAAAAGAAACAGGAGAGAGCATATACCAGCAACTTAATGGCGCACTTGAAAGCTCTGGAACAAAAAGAAGCAATTTCACCCAGGAGGAGTAGAAGACAGGAAATCATCAAACTCAGGGCTGAAATCAATCAAGTTGAAACAAAAAGAACCATACAAAGAATCAACAAAACCAGGAGCTGGTTCTTTGAGAAGATCAACAAGATAGATCAACCCCTAGCCAGACTTACTAAAGGGCACAGAGACAGTATTCAAATTAACAAAATTAGAAATGAAAAGGGAGATATAACAACAGAAACTGAGGAAATTCAAAAAATCATCAGATCCTACTACAAAAACCTATACTCAACACAACTGGAGAATCTGGAGGAAATGGACAATTTCCTCGACAGTTACCAAATACCAAAATTAAACCAGGATCAAATAGATCGTCTAAACAGACCCATAACCCCCAAAGAAATAGAAGGGGTCATAGACAGTCTTCCAACCAAAAAGAGCACAGGACCAGACGGTTTTAGTGCAGAATTCTATCAGACCTTCAAAGAAGTCCTGATACCGATACTCTTCAAATTATTCCACAAAATAGAAACAGAAGGAACACTACCCAACTCATTCTATGAAGCCACAATTACCCTGATACCAAAACCACACAAAGATCCAACTAAGAAAGAGAACTACAGGCCAATTTCTCTTATGAATATCGATGCAAAAATACTAAACAAAATACTTGCCAACCGAATCCAAGAACACATCAAAACGATCATTCACCATGATCAAGTGGGCTTCATCCCAGGGATGCAGGGATGGTTCAATATACGGAAATCCATCAACGTAATCCACTACATAAACAAACTCAAAGAAAAAAACCACATGGTCATCTCATTGGATGCTGAAAAAGCATTTAACAAAATTCAGCATCCTTTCATGCTAAAGGTCCTAGAAAGAACAGGAATTCAAGGCCCATATCTAAACATAGTAAAAGCAATATACAGCAAACCAGTAGCCAACATCAAGGTAAACGGAGAAAAACTCGAAGCAATCCCTCTAAAATCAGGGACTAGACAAGGCTGTCCCCTCTCGCCATATCTCTTCAATATAGTACTTGAGGTACTAGCTAGAGCAATTCGACAACAGAGGGAAGTCAAAGGGATACAAATCGGAAAGGAAGAAGTCAAACTATCACTATTTGCAGATGATATGATAGTTTACTTAAGTGACCCAAAAACCTCCACCAGAGAACTTCTGCAACTGATATTCTACATACTTTTAATTGAATTGAAGCAAGGTAAAGAAAGCAACATTGAAGTAGCTCTACACTGAAGGCAGAACAGTTTTGAAATGAGAATTATTTTGTTAGAGATGAGACACATTCCATATGTGCGGTTCTGCACTCCCTCTGGCTTTTCTTTAAATCTAACACTCTAGAGAGGAATTTATCTATACACTGGATTAATATTAGTATTATGATGATATATACAGGCATTTTTGTGGTAATCCTTTTCAAAAAAATAAAGCTTCACATCTTGTCAAGACAGCCAGAGATGGTAGTATTTAAACATGAGTGTGAATGATAAGTAACTAATGAAAAATCTTTTGATAATTATCTTATGTTTAAAAATGTGTTACATTTCAGAGCAATTTCCAGGCTGTGGTTGCACATTACGTAACTGTTTCTCACAGTTAAATGTTTTGCACAGTGCCTTTTTACAGCCTCCTATTTCAAGTTGAGCCAAAAGATATCTGGTGTAAGTTTGACTTGTCTGTCAGTTGAATATTTTTCCCTGCTGTCAGGGTATCTGTTGTAGGGAGTTCTCCTTAAACAATGTTAATCCAGTCTGGGCATTTGCTTTTCATTATCAGTTAGGATTTTTACAGCTACTGTTTTCATGTGTCATTGTATAGCATTTAGACAAGTGGTAAAATACAAAATGAATATATACATATTTTCGAAGTAATCCTTTGTTCAATTGCTTCTTACTCCTAAAATATCAAATCATAACTTTTAATTTGTCCAAATAATGACAAGATACATATATATATATATATATATATATATATATATGTAGATAGATAGATAGATAGATAGATAGATAGATAGATGATGGATAGATAGATAGATAGATAGATAGATAATGGATTTGTTCCATCAATTCATTTTCTCTGAAGAATGTGCTTCATCATCAGCTAACTCACATGGACACTTTCAGAGCACTGGGTTGGATGGGCCATATCATAAAAAAGTAATTGGAAAGAGACACAGCTTTAAGAAGGACAAAGTGATTTAGGAATCATGATATTGAGTTGCAGTAACTTAGAGGTATTTTCTTTCTTTTTTTTTCTTACTAAAAAACAGGATCAAAATTTTATTCATGTGCATTGTGAAAATCAGCATCTATACCAGTGTTAAATGAGGGTGGGAGAGGAATGAAGAATGGGGCAAGACAAAGGACTTCCCCTCTGTTGGTACTAAAGTTTGAGGTTCATCGTATTGTAGATTTTATAATCTCCCAGAGACACTTGGTCATTAAAAATTTTGTGCCACTTTTTAAGAAATATCTTATTCCAGTGGGTAGTAGTTTAGGCTGCTTTCAGTTTCTACAATCTCTGATGGTGTCATTGGTATTCCAATGGGTGTGGACTTTCTCTCCTGGATCATCATTGCAAAACAGATCTTTCCTTTAATACCTTGAAGTTAGATTTATAATGGATGAAATATTCCACTTACATATTTTTAAGAAAAGCAGAACTTTCCAAAAGAGATGATTTTTACTAAGACCTCTTGTCTTGGTGTTTTGCTGCTGTGTACAGACACCATCACCAAGACAACTCTTATTTGGACAACGTTTTGGGGCTGGTTCAGATGTTCAGTCCACTATCATCAAGGTGGGAGTATGGCAGTATCTAGGCAGGCATGGTACAGGAGTAGCTGAGAGTTCTACATTTTCATCTGAAGGCTGCTAGCAGAATACTAACATCCAGGAAGCTAGCGGGAGAGTCATAAGCCCTTACCCACAGTGATACACCTAGTCCAACAAGGCCACATCTACTCTAACAAGGTCATACCTTCTAATACCTTCTAATAGTGCCACTCTCTGGTCCGAGAATATGCAAACCATAACAACATTATTTTTAGTTACTTGATAGATGTGAAAGTAAAAGAAACTAATTCGTTAGTGTCTGTATTTTGGGTTCGAATTCCCTCATCAAACACAGTGAAGAATCTATGTTTAACCAGTCTCTCTCTCTCTCTCTCTCTCTCTCTCTCTCTCTCTCTCTCTCTCTCTCTCTCTCTCTCTCTCTCTCTCTCTCTCTTTCTCTCTCTCTCTCAATATCATATCATAATATGAATGCATGACAAGATGAAATAAGTGAAAAAGAGAAGCATAATTATTCTTTATTTTATAACTAAAAGGACTGAAAAATCTGTGTATTTTAATGTCCTTGGATTTAGTATAGTTATGATGAATACATGTCAGAATAACTGGTATTAATCTTGGATTTTCGACCTAGGGTCCCAAAATAACAGTTAAATATATTTGTCCCTATTCAAAGCATTCTGTTTTTTTGTTTTTTTGTTTTTTGTTTTTGTTTGTTTTTTGTTTTTTGTTTTTTGTTTTTTTTTAGTTGAAAGTGCAAGGTGACAATCCAAATCTATTTTATTGTGGAAAAATACAAAAATACAAAATCAGCCCTGGTAGAAAAGCATTCTATGTTTTATTTTTTCTGTTTACTTATATTGTTTTTTAACTAGACAAAGTCTTACTGTTTAACTCATGTTTTCCTGGAACTCAATGATAGTGAAAACAAATATCTACTTAATTGAAACCAAATATGAAAAAATAAAGCTTTTCAAGTTCAAGTTTTTCTTTATCTTTTAGATCATAGATATCATTTAACATTAACAACAAAAGAGAACTTTATCCAGGTATTCTTATTTGCTTTCTTAAACCTGTTAAAAAAGTCTTCATATAGAAATATTAATTTATACTTATAGTATCTCATTAATTAATTGAAAATTTTGACTAACTGAAGTAATTAAAAATGTGAACATAAATGAATTACACAATTTTAATTTAATTTTATTTTTTTCATCTCTTTATTTTTTATTGAATATCATCTTCATTTAAATTGGCAATGGTAAGACCTTTCCCGATTTTGCCCCTCCCCAGAGACCTTCAACCCCTCCTCCCACACCTGCCTCCATGTATATGCCACTCCACATGACACACTCCCACCTATCCCCCTCGGTTTCCCTTTGTTGGGGTCTCTCTTGGGCCTTTACATGACCAAGGACCACTCCTCCCACTGATGCCCAACAAGGCCTTCCTCTGCCAAATTTTTGCCAGAAACCGTTTTTACCCCTTGGTTGATGGTTCAGTCCCTTGGAATCTTGGGGCATCTGGGTGGCCAAAGTCATTGTTCTTCCATGGGGGCTGTAAACTCCTTCAGCTCCTTCAGACCACCCTCCAGCTCCTCCACTGGGGACCCCATGCCCAGGTCAATAGTTGTTTGCTAGTTTTTGCCTCTGTATTTGTAAGGCTCTGGCAGGGCCCCTCCAGAGACAACCATGGCATGCTCCTTTTAGTATACACTTGTCATAGTGTAAGGGTTTTGTGACTGTTTATAGGATGAATCCCCAGGTAGGGCAGTCTCTGGGTAGCCTTTACTTCAGTCTCTGCTCCACACATTGTCTCCCTTATTGTTCCTGTGAGTATTATGTTACCTGTCTCAGAGGAACCAAAACACCCTCACTTAAGTCCTCCTTCTTGAGCTTCCTGTGCTGGGTGAATTGTAATTTGTTTATTTTGAGCTTTTGGGCTAGCATCCGCTTATTAGTGAGTGCATACCATGTGTGTTCTTTTTGTGATTGGGTTACCTTGCTCAGGATGACACTTTCTAGTTCTGTCCAGCCTAAGAATTTCATGAATTCATTGTTTTTAATAGCTGAATAGTACTCCATTGTGTATATATACCACATTTTCTGTATCCATTCCTCTGTTGAGGGACATCTGGGTTCTTTACAGCTTCTGGCTATTATAAATAAGACAGCTATGAGCATAGTAGAGCATGTGTCCTTATTAAATGTAGAAGCACCTTCTGGGTATATGCCGAGGAGTGGTATAGCTAGGTCCGCAGGTAGTACTATGTCTAATTTTCTGAAGAATTGCCAAACAGATTTCCAGAATGGTTTTACCAGCTTGCAATCCCACCAACAATGGAAAAGTGTTTCTTTTCCCCTATATCCTCTCCAGCATCTACTGTCCCCTGAGTTTTTCATCTTAGCCATTCTGACCAGTATAAGGTAAAATCTCAGTATTGTTTTGATTTGCATTCCCTGATAACTAAAGGTGCTGAACATTTCTTTAAGGTGCTTAAGAGTCATTGGAGTTTCCTCCATTGAGAATTCCCTATTTAACTCTGTACCCCATTTTTTAATAAGGTTATTTGATTCTCTGGAGACTAACTTCTTGAGTTCCTTGTATACATTGGATATTAGCCCTCTATTGGATGTAGGGTTAGTAAAGATCTTTTCCCAATTTGTTGCTTGCCATGTTATCCTATTGACCTTGTCTTTTGCCTTACAAGAGCTTTGCAATTTGATGAGGTCCCATTTTTGGATTCTTGTTCTTACAACATAAGCCATTGATGTTCTGTTCAGGAACATTTTCCCTGTGCCCATGTGTTCAAGATTTGTCCCCACGTTCTCCTCTATAAGCTTCAGTGTGTCTGGTTTTCTGTGAAATCCTTCATCCACTTGGACTTGAGCTTTGTACAAGGAGATAAGAATGGGTTGATTTGCATTTCTCTGCATGCAGACCTCCAGCTGATCAAGCATCATTTGTTAAAAATGTTGACTTTTCCCACTGGATGTTTTTAGTTCCTTTGTTAAATATCAAGTGACCATAAGTGTGTGGGTTCTTTTCTGGGTCTTAAACTCTATTCTATCAATCTTCCTGCTTGTCTGCATACCAATATCAAACAGTTTTTATCACTATTGCTCTGTAGTAGAGCTTGAGGTCAGGGATGGTAATTCCCCCAGAAGATCTTTTGTTGTGGAGAATAGTTTTTGCTAGTTCAGGTTTTTTCTTATTCCAGATGAATTTGAGAATTGCTCTTTCTAGATCTATGAAGAATTGATTTGGGATTTTGATGGGGATTGCATTGAGTCTGTAGATTGCTTTCGGCAAGATGGCCAGTTTTACTATATTGATTCTGCCAATCCATGAACATGGGAGATCTTTCCATCTTCTGAGACTTTCTTTGATTTCTTTTTTCAGAGTCTTAAAGTTATTGTCATATAGATCGTTCACTTGCTTCGTTAGGGTCACACCTAGGTAGGAAATATTATTTGGGACTACTGTGAAAGGTGTCATTTCCCTAATTTCTTTCTCATCTTGTTTATCCTTTTAGTAGAGGAAGGCTACTGACTTGCTTGAGTTAATTTTATATCCAGCTACTTTGCCAAAGTTGTTTATCAGCTTTAGGAGTTCTCTGGGGTGAAAATGATTTTAGGAAGTCTTGGGGTCACTTAAGTATACTATCATATCATCTGCAAATAGTGATATTTTGACTTCTTCCTTCCCATTTTGAATACCTTTGATCTCCTTTTTTTTACCTGATTGCTCTGGCTAGGACTTCAAGTGCTATATTGAATAGATAGGGAGAGAGTGCACAATCATAATATTAATTGTATATGTAGTATTTTGACACAATTTTGCTAGAAATTATCATTTGAAATGTTGTTTCCTTGGCTATTTTAATATTTTGTCACAGTAAATATCTTTAATTTTGGATAAATACTATGACATGTGAATAAAATAATATTTTTCAATTAAAAATACTAGCAAATTATAGTACATTTCTTCCAATATGAATAAAGGGACAATTAGACCTTGTTTATTTTATGGTCTCATTAAATATTAAATACTTTTGGATATTTTTGTAATTTATAATGTAGTTATTGAAAATATAGTTTGCTATTTGTACAATTTAGTTCTTCCAGATATAAATTTGCATTTGTAGTTTAGAAAAATATTAATCTTTTGCACAGAATATAGATAAGCAATTATTAGAAATATTATCATCTATTATGACATCATCACACAACAAATAACAAAATTTCTTTAGTGTTATTGGTTTTACTATCATTTAAGTCTCATTTATCATTTTTGAACTTGCAAAAATAAATGCAGAAAATTCATTCTAGTTTTATAGGACTAGCTGTGCATTGGTACAGGAGACAATTAACTTGAACAGAATACCAGTACTACAGACACTAAGATCAGCACTTAATAAATGGGATCTCAAGAAACCAAATAATCCAGTTAAAAATGGGGTACAGATTTAACAGAGAATTCTCTTTTTAAAAGCATTTATTTATTTTATAGAGATGGGTACACTGTCGCTGTCTTCACATACACAAAAATAGAGTATGGGATTGCATTACACATGGTTGTGAGCCACCAAGTGATTGCTGGGCATGAACTAAGGACATCTGGCAGAGCAGTCAGGGCTCATAACACTGAGCTATTTTTCCAGCCCCTAAAGAAAGAATTCTTGGCAGAAGAACATCTAATGGCCAAGAAGCACTTAAAAAATTGTTCAGCATCCTTAGCCATCAGTGAAATGCATCTCAAAATGACTCTGAGATCACATGTCAGAATAGCAAAGATCAAAAACAAAGTGATAGATTGTGCTGGACTAGATGTGGATCAAGGGGAACATGCATCCGCTGCTTGTAAGAGTATTTGGAATTCAATCTGAAACTTTATCAGAAAATTTTAAATCTATCTCCCGTAATATAAATGTTTGGCCAAATAACACCCCATCCTACCACAAGAACACTTGCTCAACATAACTGCTTTCTTCATAATAGCAATAGAAACTGTAAACAATGTAGATGTCCCTCAATCAAAGAATAGATAGAGAAAACATGGCATATTTACACAATGGAGTATTACTCAACTGTTAAAATCAATGCTATCATGAAATTTCTCAACAAGGAGATGGAACTAGAAAGGAAATTGTCTTTGCAGAAAGACAAGGTTTGTGTGTACTAATATAACTGAATAGCATCTATAAAGTAAAATAGAAGCATCCTATAGTTAGCCGACCCAGAAAGGTAAGCAACAGGAAGGCTTAAGGTGGGGAAATAGAATAGATTTTACAGGTAGACTAGGGGTAGGTGGTATTGGAAACAGGAGGTTTTAGGTGGGCGGGGTGAAGAAAATACTGGGAGAAATTATTGGAGTTGGTGGGCATAAGGAAAAGGTGAAAACTTAGTGCAATGTAAACTTCATGAAATCTATTAGAGTAACCCTTAGCAAAATTCCTTATAATAGGGACACTGGACAAGAGCAGATCATCTTTTGTAACCAGGTAAAAGCCTTAAGTGGAAGGATGATACACAATGCCAGCCACAATACCTTTGGCCTATAGTTTGGCCAGCCTGCAGAGTATTCTGAAACTGGAGCCTAGCAGAACTGTCATCAAAGAAAGAAGCCAGAGTTTTCAATCAGCAACCAATATGACTATATGTAGAGTTCCACAGCCAGATACTAGCTGGAGCTCAAGAAGTCAAGTGGAGGAGAGGGAGGAAGGATGGGAATAGAGGTCCGATCAGAACAGGAGAACACAGTCCACAGATTCAACTGACCAGGACTTTTGGGGCCTCACATAGATCAGGAAGCCTGAATTTCTCTGACTTAGGTCTTTTTCATAAATGTTATGGATCATGTTCTTGTGTGAAGGAACTCTCACATTGTTAGCAGCCTTACCCTGATTCTTTAACCTAAATATGTAGCCTTATTTCTCTTACTGGGTTGCGACATCCTGCATTGATGTGATGATATGTGCCTGGTCTTACCATAGCTTGTTATGTTGTTTCGTTGTTGATGTCTCTGGGAAGCTTTCTTCTTTCCGAGTGGAGGTGAAGGAGCGTTGGATCTGGGAGAGAAAGAAGATAGGGTGGTGTCTTAGTCAGGGTTTTTATTCCTGCACAAACATCATGACCAAGAAGCAAGTTGGGGAGGAAAGAGTTTATTGAGCTTACACTTCCACGCAGCTGTTCATCACCAAAGGAAGTCAGGACTGGAACTCAAGCAGGTCAGAAGCAGGAGCTGATGCAGAGGCCATGGAGGGATGTTACTTACTGGCTTGCTTCCCCTGGCTTGCTCAGCCTGCTCTCTTATAGAACCCAAGAATACCAGCCCAGAGATGGCACCACCCACAAGGGGGCCCTCCTTCACTTGATCACTAATTGAGAAAATGCCCCAAAGCTGGATCTCGTAGAGGCACTTCCCCAAGTGAAGCTCCTTTTCCTATGATAACTCCAGCCTGTGTCAAGTTGACACACCAAACTAGCCAGTACAAGTGGTTAGAGGCTAAGGGATAGAAGGGAAGGAAAACTGTGGCCTGGATGTAATATGTGAGACAAGGATTAAAAAAATAAAAGAAATAAACATCTGTTATAAGTCAAAAGCAATCACTCCTTGGGTTCCATGTAAACTATAAATAAAATTCAAAAGAATTTTGGAAAAAACTATGCCAAGCTATATAATGTTTGTGTAAATCCAATAAAATTTCAAACTATACAACAATGAATCTTCATTTTAGAATCACACAGAAGGGTCTGACATATTTCACTTTATCTTTGTAAATTTCATGTCTAACTGGGTGCAAATATTATGCTCAACACCAAGATTGGAAAACATGTTCATAATTTGACTAATGAAAGAATTTAATCCTAAAAAAACAGGAAAATAAAAGATAAACAAAACAAGGTATAGTGCTAATTATTATCCTTTCATGAGGAAGACAAGGCTGACAAGGGAGATATCCGTAAATTGAAGAGGATCCTCCAGCACCATTTAGATGAGATAATCATATACTTTATATTTCAAAAAAGTGTTTCTTTGTAAACGAGGATGTTGAGTATTCTAGAGAAAATAAAACAATTTTGTAATTTTTTGTGCTTACTTTTACAAAGGAAACTCAGTGAAAAATTACAAAATTTGCTATCTCTTTTAAAAGTATAAAATTATTCAGGCATTCTTGTGAGTATATGTAGAATCAGGAAAATAATCTGATAAATCTTTTATTTCCTTATTGTTTTCATTTTCTTTGGTTGCTTTTTTTCTAAATTTTACCATGATGCCATCATTATTCCTAGGTCAAAAGGAATTTCTAAACAAATTACTAAGATACGCCTATATAGAAGTGAGGTTAATATTCTCCTACTAATGTAATTCACTGTATTTTATAATGTTATCTTAAAATGTCTCTGTCAGTGAATGTAGTAAAAAGCTCCTGGGAAGAATTATCATGGGTGTAATTTTCGAAACTACCACATTGTTCTAGAAAGAAGCACAGGTGAACTTTACTTGAAGTCACTGTTTCTTAGATGATCTACAGTACCTTAAAAGGTCAGGATTTTTCAATGTGTCAGAAAATTAAAATGTGAATTCATAAAACATAAGAAAATTATCCAGTGCATATAACTCTTTCTTACATAAGCATAATTGTTTTGGTTTTCGTTGAAATAGTTTCAAATGCAAACATTGTAGAGAAAGAAGGAAATAGAAGTAATCAATAGTGACAGAAGGTATCAGCAGTGATTCTAAAGAGAATACAAAGAGTATGATTTAAGCTTAAAAACATGTATGGTACAGTTGTATATAAGCATCTTTATGATGCCCAATATTACCTACAACTATTGTGTCAACGGAAACATATATTAAAGGAGAAAGCCTCTTCTACAGTCATGAAAAGGCCAGATATCTTTGTGTTGACTTGCAATTCTATTATCTTTGATGTAAGCAGTTGGTAAGACTATTTGATCTACTGTTCTTATTTATTTGAAGTGATCATATTGCAGAGCAATGGTTTCTCTGGTGTGACAATATAGTAGCTATGATTATATTCATACTTTTCTCTTTGAACTACATGAATTTCTGGTCTGTATGTTAAACTCGAGGTTTCTCAGTAACTGCCTGTGCTCAGTCATTGCCCCGTTTGTGAGTGGATTTCTCAAGTTAGTTGTCTTTTTATTTCCCATTTTTGGCTCATGGCTGTTCTGACAAATAACTGTAGCCAAGAGTTCCAAACCTGAGAGGAAATTTCAGCTGCCAAATGTATTTTTGAGTTCAACTACTCTGACAGAGTAAAGAGCAGCTGGCCTATCTGAGTCATGGTTGCTAGGAAAAGAGAAAACAAAGGCGAGACTACCCAGTTCAACACTTGTAAATGTGTCTAAGACCTGTTCTTCTGTGCCTAGAATAATCCCTATCCAAACTCCAAGAGACACAACATTTTATTTGTGTCTGTTAACTTTGATATATCTGTATAGATAAGATTTTAGATATATAGGTGAAGAAACTATAATTGCAACTGTATATAGATTTGTATGCATATGTATATGTATATTTTAAGTAGAGGGGAGTGCCCTCTCCGAATGTGTTTCTATGGGAATCCTTGGAACTTAGGGAAAAGTCAGACTGGCTTAATCTGAAAATTCATTTGGGATAATATGGCATGAAAGAAGGTGAAATTTCACGGAGTTCAACAAAATTAATAGATTAATTGATAGCAAAAGTACTGAGTTTCCATTGTCTTCACCAAGAAAGTTAAGTAAAATACCCCCTTGGAGCTCTGTTTTATTAATCTTTGTAATTTCTATTCTTTAGCTATCTTAATGTTGCCTCCTACTCAGCCAGAAACATCTAGCAGGGTGAAAGTTTATTTCCTGGCTAAAGAATCACCTCTGCTATTTTTCTCATCAAAAGGAACCAGAGTTCTTGAGTGCTGTGTCAGCACTTTCCTCTGTTTCAAGGAGATAGATCAGCAAGCTCTTGCTAGATGAGCTGTCAGGAGTATTGAGCCTGCATTGTGCAAATTACTCCAGGTGTCAAAGTGACAGAGACTTTCTAGAAAAAAAAAACTCAGAAAATCTAAACACAAATTTAATTATACTAGAAAATAAATAGTGTATTTATCTAGAATGCAGAGTTTGGGACTTGAGATTTTGACAAATGTCAGTTTTATCTTGAAATGAGAAACTTGGTGCAGAAGGGTTCAGCACTAATAGTATTTCAGATCCAGTAGTGACTTGTAAACTTAGTGCTATTTTGAATTTCAGTGCTAAGTTGATTTTCATCCTCCTCCTTTAAGTTACCCTTAAATAATATGCTTTTAACTGTCGAAATAAATCTCAATTAAGAAATATTCTTTCTAATTTATATATTTCAAAGTAACAATATAAAATCAGTTTGTTATGGATTTGTCAACTTAATGGTACTTCAATGTTTCTTTTGTTTAGATGGTTTTGAAAATATCAGTGATAGAAATTAATTCAATTTTGTCATAAAAATGAATAACAATGTATACCCTTCTGAATGCAGAAGAATGCAGGAGAAACACTGATGTATAAAAACAAAGCAGACTCCCAGGATCAAGAGATCTTAATAATGTAGTCCCCAAGTCTAGCAACTGAGCTCAATAGGAATAATCCCCTTGCAATCACTCACTCCGTATGCATGCTCCATTTATGGGATTCCAGCCTAGCTGTGCATTTTAAACAGGCAATCTAAACATGTTCTCCATGGATAAGAATAAGCCCTGCAGAACTACTTTCTAAACTTTGTATTTTTCTCAACTTCAAAGATAGTCTGAAAACACCAGACAGTTTCAAACTACACAGCGCCTGCAAACTTTGCACATGGTTCCCGTTGACATCAATCAGAATTCTATATGCATGGACTCAGGGCAGAGCATAACCTTTTATATGGTCGACAATGTGTTTGAAATGGCGACAAAAATGTCTGAGACTTCAAACACTCTGCTGACTTTACAGTTTCAAAGGACACTTAGTTTTAAGAACCAAAGCAATGGTAAGTATGTTGGATTGTAGTGCCTTAATTTAAATTTTAGAAACTTCAGAGGGACTTTTTTAGCAATTTAAGGGTCAAAATTAAATTACCAAAATGCCTGTACACAGCTGAGGGATTTTATGGTGATATTTGAACGTATTTTTATTTGGTTGTTTCTTCACTTGTCAAATGATTAGAAATAACAAAAGTGATTGTGCACTGTAATTTAGGGGGAAAATCATTACGTAAATATTTCAATCATAATATTCTTAACAAGAATATCACACATGTTATATCAGATTTATTAAAAGCAATTACAGCAATCTAAGTATTGATGACTTAAGATTCGCATATAAAATGTATTGAAGTGTCCTTTCTCTTTACATCCTATTATTCTTATTGCACTATATATACTAGTTTAGGTTCCAAGAAGGTTCTAATTTCAAAAAACTAGCAACAATGCAAGGAGTTCATGGAAATATACATAGGTGGAAGAACATGGCGTGTTCTTCCTGTGTTCCATGAACTTAGTTCAGAAAGTAGATCCCAGACATTTATTTCCTTTCATTGCATTATGGAAGCTCTTTCCAGTAAGTCCATTGAAAGTTTTATATGTATGCTGCTACCAAGCAGACATGATGTTTAGTGTAAAGGGAATTATTTAAAACTAATGACTTTTCCAAGAAAGAAAATTAAAAAAGAACAAAAAAAAGTGATATTCAGAAGGAGTAATAGAAAACTAGCCAAAATGAACCAGAACTGCCTCAGTATTTGTAACTTCATTTCATGTTAAAATCTGTCCACAGAGTTAAGCCTGTTATTTATAGTTTTCCAACTGAGAAAAATGATTTTATAATATCTTGATTTTCCATATCAGGCTGATTCCATTAACAACTCAACATGTCATCACAACATAAGCATCAGGAAACAGGTAAACATTGTCAAGCTAGGGGGAACAATATGTTTAACAGGAAGTCTTATTTTCTAGATGAAGGGAGAATTCAGAACACAGCTATTGCAGGAATAAAAGAATAAAATCTACAAGGAAAGCACCATCCCAGGCCCTAAAAATCTGTTTAACATTAATTATAGTACAGTCATCTTAATCTGAGGCAATGCCTGGCTTCACATTGAGAGATAAAGCAGCCTCTTGAACCCAATTATGCAAGGATTTCAAGTCCTTTAGCATTTGAAATATGTGAGTATGTGGTAGAGGCTTAGGTTTCCATGGGATTTCAGTGAAGATTAGAGGAATAGTTATTTACCAACTGACTGAGTGTTGAAAATTCTTCCAACTGATTTCATCTATTTTGTACTGAAAGCAGTATCAAGTTTTGTCAGTTTTAGAGCAATATAGCATCTGAAGAAATTCTAGTCTATGCTGGTGAGTTGTGCTCCTTCTCTATCTGTTCTCACACCATAACTGGGCCAGTAGGGTGACAGTTAATGCTCTCTGGTAGTCTTTTCAAAGGTGAATCTTGGAGTTAATATATGATGTCATACTAATCATTATGGAGATGACCTAACTCACCCCATTTGAAAATGAACAGGCAGCCATGTTAAGTCTGAAGCTTCAATTTCCTAGGACAGCCAGCCCTTTGGGAAAAAACACAGTCAGTGGTTTTTATTTTTAAGTTATGTTTTTTTATATATCTTTAATTAAAGAATTAATCTCATACCACTGAGCAAAAAGGGACAGTCAGTCAGCAAATGCCCCAACAATGGGCCAGGGACTTGCAGCAGATATGAAAAAGTCCATATAAAGTAATTCTCTTTCCCTCGAGGTATAAACCAAAGAGAAGTGTACAAATCTCCCATGGCATAAGCTCAACCAATGTTGATGAAGGTGATCTAACTGCAACGGGAAAATCCCAAGGTTTACAAAGGACTTGGGAGCCTCCCTCACTTCCTAATGGTGCCCATTTTGCTTGAATGGTTGACCCCAGAATATTTTGTGATGACAATATTTCTTATATATTTTTTAAGTATTGAGATTATAATATAGTCACATCATTTTTCAAAACCTTTCCCTGGGAACAGCTTTCTCGGTACAAGAAGGTACTATGAAAACTTTCCAAGGAGGGAAGCAGATGAGAATCCTGTCCTGCTACACAGCCTATAAACTGCATACAGCCAGCAAGTTTACTTTAAGAGCTAATAGTGAAAAAGCAAAGACAGAATACCATGAAATTTAGAGATTGTGCAGAATATTCCAAACTACGGAGCAAGAGCCCAGTAGTCTTTACATACCTTTTTGGAACCATAGAATGGGACATTGGAAAAGCTGATAGGTTAATGCCACCATTCTTTTTGTTTGTTTGTTTGTTTTGTTTTGTTTTGTTTTTTAGACGGGGTTTCTCTGTGTAGCCCTGGCTGTCCTGGAACTCACTGTGTAGACCAGGCTGGCCTCAAACTCAGAAATCTGCCTGCTACTGCCTCCCAAGTGCTGGGATTAAAGGTGTGTGCCACCACTGCCTGGGTAATGCCACCATTCTATAATCTTGTTACTTGCAACCTTAAAAAAAGTGAGATAGGATAGAATTTATAGGATTTTTGACAAAAACCTATAAATGATTAGACAGAGTAGGTGCAAAATTAAGCAAAGCCTCAAATGAATGAATTAATCTCATACCATTGAACAAGATACGAGGTTTTTCTGTGTATCAAAGTGAAAAAATATGCATTTTAACTCAAGCTTTTAAATATATCTATTTGTAAAAAAATGACCAGAATTAATGAGATTAAATGTTTCTTATAGTGAATTATAATTTTCTTTGTGGTTTAGAGGAACTAATTTTAAAAAAAATCAAACCTAAAGTTCCAATATAAATATTGAACAGCAAAATAGTTAATATTAGTTAATAGTTCAAAACTAATGAAATATAAAACCATATTCTATATCAAGAGAGGAAGGACATAAAACGGTATCACATGAAAACCGACAAATTAAATTCTATAAATGAATATAGATGTTCCTTGGAGATAATTCATGTTGTAGTATATGATATTGTGATGCAGCAAATGTTACAAGAGAGTCATGTGGAATTTTAGTTTCTGTTGTCCATAATGGTTTTATTTCATGGTAACATAGCACAATGCATATAAAGTAAACCACACACTCCAAAATGTGATAGTAATAATTATACGAGCCAAGAACTGGTCTGAACTTGCTAGATTCCTGCTGAAAGATTATGGGGGGTCGGGGAGGGGGTGTTCAGTTTTGGATGGAGTGTGGACTCTGAGAACAACTGTGAACAGGAAAATTCTGAAGTTGCTTCATCCATTATTGGCTTCCTTCATGAAACCACAAACAGAGAATATGATCAAAATCTGTGACTTGCTTGATTGAACTTTGCCTTTAGCACAAACTGTTTTCATCTAGGAGTTGAGTTGCCTCCAACTTGGCTTTCCATACTAGTCCCATTGGGTGTGAGGAAATGACAGAGCATGGACAGAAAATCTGGCTTTGGCTGGGCCCTCCATTCTCATGATGATGCTTCAGCAGTCTAGAAACTTACACAGATGAGCAAATAAGGCAGGTTAGCTAATCTCAGTAGCTTATCTATGTAAAGGAGCAGACAGGCTGTGATCCTCAGGAAGAGAAAGCTATGTCTGACATCTTATGTGTGCACCGTCAACACCAGTTATTCAGACAAGGAGAAGGCTTGCAATACACCTGGGTCTCAGGCATTGGGACCTTGACATGTTGCTTATATCAAGAAAACATATTCACTCAGAATATCATCTGCTCCCCTCAAATAAGTGATCTTTCCTATTACTTTTGTAAATGTTTTGGACATGATAAACAATGCACATACAATTTTGTGAGTACATAAACATTTTGAGAGTTGTTAAGTTTTTCCATACTCAACACAGATAATAAGTGATATTTTATGTGAATATGACATAATATTTTTTTCCTTCTGACTAGAGAATTTTATCATGCCACACATATAAATAAGTTCAAATAAGCTAGTACAGTTGCCATTGAGTACTCTCTTTCAGAAACATCTGGAATTAGAGTTCCTGTTTCACTAAGGTTATCTTGGGTTTCAGGAAGCTATGTTATAGAAATATTCAAACTGTTTATAATTATCTAATATTTCATTATTAATAGCCTTCACCTAAATTCTGCATTTCTGAGACTATTTAATTATGCATATATATATGAATATAATTTTATGCTGCAGGGATGAGTAGTTAGTTTATATTTATGAATTGTCTTACTAAAGTATAATGTTTAATTATATTTTTACACATTCTTCAATAGTTCTTTAGATATATTTATTGTATTTTAATCTTATGAGATTTAAATTGAAATATAACTTTAAAATGAAACAGTCTATTAAATTTAAGTCCCACTTATACAATAATTAACATTGCAATCTATCTATCCATTTATCTATCTATCTATCTATCTATCTATCTATCTATCTATCTACCTACCTACCTATGTAGTATTTTTAGCCCTTCCTCTCCTCTCAGTATCCTCTTACGCAAGTCCTTCCCCCCCTTCCATCTTCATCTTCTCTTCTGAGAAGGCAAAGCCCTCCTCTGGGTGTCACCTCCCCCAACTAGCACCCACTACACACACTGAGGCCACACATGCCTCCATTTGGGAGTTTGGTATCTTCAGGCAGATAGGCAGGCAACAAACTCAGGGACAGCCCATGCTCCTGTTTTACAGAGAACCACATGACAACCAAGTTGCTCATCTACTACTTAGTTTTATCAAGCTTGTATATAAAGTATTATTTCAATTAGAAGTCCTCAGCTTATAACAGCTATAACTGTTCACTTCACTCAGAGATAGAGGAATTTGTGCTGCACTGTAGAAATCATTTGCAATTTCTTTATTATACACACACACACACACACACACACACACACACACAATTATCTAAATACTGTATGTTTCTATATCCCGACGGGTTAAGACATAAACAGAACCATACATTCCAGATGTTTAAGATGGACAGTTATCATTCTATTAAGCACATTTACAAAAACACTCAGAACCTATTTCCTTGTCTGAATGTCCTTGCAGAGCTTGTCCTTGTCTAGATCCTGAAGTTTCTTTGATTGCTTTTTGCTCAGTATAAAACTCAGCTGTCTTTAGTGTTTTGATAATTTTGGGTACATGCTAGGCTGTCTAGATTTATTTCAATACTGTTATTTGTTCTTATAGGTTAAGTATCCTGTCACTAAAAATAACATGTATCCTTATTCATATTTGTTGTTATATAAAATACAATACATTTTAAATGTTCTATAATCTTTTAATCAGCAAACCACAGAAAGGTGGTTTTTGTAAAGCCCTTTGGGATAGTTTATGGCATCTCAAGGCTTTCTCTTTGTACAGAATGCCATTTCTGGTAGACAGTTAATATTTCTGTCTATCTTTTGGTCTACAGAATTTCTCTTGAGCAATATATTTAATGAAAAATAATTAAACAGATTCAAATAATAATCTGAGATAGGGTAGCATTTTGAAAATCATGAGGTACCTATTGACAAGACTAACAAGTTAGTGCAAATTAAGTCAGAATAAAACAGATTCTCTCCAATAAATACTGCAATAGAAGGAAGAAACAAACATAAGATGAACTCTACTGGAATTTAGATATTATTAAGAGGGATTTGGGGGCTGGAGAGATGGCTTAGCTGTTAGGAGCACTGACTGATCTTCTGAAGGTCCTGAGTTCAATTCCCAGCAACCACATGGTGGCTCACAACAATCTGTAATGAGATCCGATGCCCTCTTCTGGTGTGTCTGAGGACAGCTACAGTGTACTTACATATAACAATAAATAAAAATATTAAATGAATAAATAAATAAATTAGAAAAAAATTGCTATAAGA
Source organism: Apodemus agrarius (assembly GCA_964023405.1). Lineage (NCBI taxonomy): Eukaryota > Metazoa > Chordata > Mammalia > Rodentia > Muridae > Apodemus > Apodemus agrarius. Next base: position 16,006,500 of record OZ030018.1, read on the forward strand.
TTTGATGTGTTTGTTAATTCATGTCAACAACATAAACTAGAGTGGTCTGAGAGAAAGGAAACTCAACTGAAAAGATGCTTCAAAAGAATCTGAATACAAGACACTTTTTAATTATTTAGTGATTGATGGAAAAGAGCCCAACTCACTGTGAGTGGGTCATCATTGGGCTGATATTCCTGGGTTCTATAAGGAAGCAGGTTGAGCAATACTCAGTGAGCATAGCAATAAGCAACACCTTCCATGGCTTCACTCAACTGCTTCCTACAGGTTCCTACCCTGCCTAAGTATCTGCCCAGATATCAATTACTGATAAACAGTGATTCTTTTGACGCACAAGCTGAAATCTTCTGCATTTTGATCATATTGTTTCATCACAGTAATAGCAACGCTAAGTGGGGCAATCGTGGAAGTTGTTAAAGTCAGTATGTTACCTTTCAATCTGTAAAAGACAGATTCTAGCTAACTTGAATGGTACATCATTTGGGAAAGCCAAGCCTTATAAGAAAAGGGTACACAGTTTTAACATTGTCTAATGACCTCAATCTTAAGAAAATATGCTCAAGTTTGTATTTTGTATTTCTAAAAGCCAGGGATTAGTATTTAGTGGCTGAGATGTTTATACTGAAGGTTTGTAGTTTTACCAGCAAGTAGAAAATTAGTCTACAAGTGGCTTCATTACAGCCTGGCCCTTGAGTTTGATTAACAAGAGAGAGTGTTATTCACCTTCTATTTACAGTGAATATATTAAAAGTAGGTAGAGATTTATTAACATTATGGTTTTGCCATTTTAAGATATCTGTCAAATTTAAATGCCATTATGCCACAATAAATAATAATAAATTTAATTTTTTTCTTTTTACATAGTACGAGTTTAGGCCCACCAAAGCAGATCTGGCCAAAATAATGCTTTTATAGATGAGTAACAGAGAACAAGGAAATAGAAGAGACAGAAGGATGTAAAACAAAGTACATTTAACATCATGCTTTGAAGAAAACAGTCGGAACAAAGAAAACATTGTATTTATAAATAACAAAGTCTATCGGTTGATGATTTGAAGGTATTTACTCACAAAATACTTTGTTTATTCATGTACAATCAAATCTAGCCACATAATCATGCTGATCATTTCATCTTTGCTTTCATGAGAAGCTAAGGATTCTCTCACACAAAATGCAAATATCCAATTGTCCATCCACAATATTTATTAATTTCCAAAATTAGGGTAAATGTATGAACTGTATAGGAGTACTGCTTCCTATAAAAATGTAATAACTATTTTAAGGATTCATGTTTCATTCATACTGATCTGAAGCAATACTTTTATCATGTCAAGTTAAGAAAAATGAGAGAAGTTTGATGGAAACATAAGATTTATATCATAATTTTAGTGTAGATGAAAATAGACTAGTGAATAGTATACTTTTTAATTGTTTCTGGTTATCTCAGTAAAGTAACATAGCATACATGGAAATTAAGCTCTTAAAGTAAAATAGTATAGGTGGCAACATTTCAGTATATTCTTCCTAAACAATAATTTTAGTTGCTTAGAGATAAAAATGTTTTGGAAAACAAAATGAATGCTTAAATTCGAAAATGCAATTAGATGCTAATTAGTGAAATAAAAGGTGGAGTGGCTATGATTGAGTGTTGCCAGGCAACAAGAGATGCATAATGCCCATAGAAAAAATAAGACCCATTCACCTTCAGAAGCTACTTAGAGAGAAATTATCTCTCAATTAGGTAAAATAGGAACAAACATAAAGAAGAAAGCTTTTAATGCATTTGTTGCTGTCATAATACCATTGGTGATTTTGTTCTTGTCTATTTTAATGAATTTTTATATGCACATCTGACAGCTATTCTGAATAGTCTTTTAATAAGGCCATGGGTAGGGAAAATTGATTCTTTTTAAGTCAATTTTGGGGAAATATCTGTTTTATAGCACTTAGTTGCATAGTGATTGCATTTAAAGAATTATTTTGTGTAATTATTTATCTCTGTGCTTAATTCAGTAATATAAATAACAAGGTTGCTATCTTTATACATATTAAAACTGATTTATCTACACTGTGTGTACATGTGTTGAATTTTTTTTACTTAAACAAAACACAAAAGGATCTAATATGGTAATAACTTCAGAAATACATATAAAGATTAATTATCATTACAGAATGTTATATTCATCATAGAAATAAGTTTTGGTGTATCTCCAAATGTATATTTTTCCATAAAAACTACACTATGATAAATATTATACTTATATGTGGACCTATTGAAATTTGATTTGAGTGTGAGGAATGTCGTTCTACTTCAGGAATGGAATCACAGATAGGTTGCTTATGCCCTATTGGATATCCCTATACTCGTGTGCCTATGGGCTGCACGTATTAGAATCAGAGGTTTTATTTTAATTTTTTTATTTATTGAAAAGGGAAGTAAAGGGAAGTAAAAACACTTTATGATAAAATTTACATGATAAATATTTCAGATAAATACGTTAAAATTGACAATTTTCATGGAAAAATAAGGACTAAATTGGTAGACATGTAAAACTGCTAAATTATTTAAAGTATGGGATAGAAACATTTTATAATATAAATGAAGATTTATGTGGAAAATATTTCTGATAAAATTGTAGAAAACTGTAGAAAAACAGGTTAGAATTGAAGATGATCATGGAAAATTTTATATAGATATAATAATGGTAGGCATAAAAATATTCTTAAGTTGATTAAAAGTAGAATGATAAATATTTTCTGATAAATTTGAAGATTTACATGGAAAATATTTCTTATAAAATTGTAGAAATATATAGAAAGACATGTTAAAATTAAAGATTATCATGGAAATTATATAGATAAAATGATGGGCATGAAGATAATTCTAAATTTATTGAAGGTGGAATTATGAAAATTTTCAGATAACATTGAAGATTTACATAGAAAATATTTCTGGTAAAATTCAAGAAATAGACAAACGTTAAAATTGGCTATTTCATGGAGAATATTACATAAAGAATGGTTGTTGTAAAAAGACTCTCTAAATTGATTGAAGGTGGAATTAGAAACATTTGTGATAAAATTAAAGATTTACATTGAAAATATTTCTGATAAAATAGAGGAAGTATATAGGAAGATTTAAAATAGTTATATATAGTATCTATATAGTATATAGTATATATAGTATGTATAGTATATAAAAAACTTATATAGAAAAATTAAAATTGAAGATTATCATGAAAAATAATGTAGAAAAATGGTAGACATAAAAGAAATTATTAAATTAAAAGGACAATTGAAAAAATTTCCTGATAAAATTGAAGATTTACATGAGAAATATTTCATTAGTCTATGTCTTTTTATTGGGGATTTGAGTCCATTGTTGTTAAGAGATATTATGTGATAGTGATTGTTGTTTCCTGTTATTTTTGATGTTATTTTTATCTTTGTGTGGGTATCTTCTTTTGGGTTTGTTGGAAGATTACTCTCTTGCTTTTTCTAGGGTGTAGTTTCCCTCCTTGTGTTGGCATTTTTCATCAATTATCCTTTGGAGGGCTGGATTTGTGGACAGATATTGTGCAAATTTGGTTTTATCATGGAATATCTTCATTTCTCCATCTATGATAATTGAGAGTTTTGCTGGGTATTGTAGCCTGGGCTTCCATTTGTGTTCTCTTAGGGTCTGTATGAGGTCTGCCCAGGATTTTCTACCTTTCATCATCCTTGGGGAGAAATGTGGTGTGATTCTGATAGGTCTGCCTTTATAAGTTACTTGCCCCTTTTCTATTACTGCTTTTAATATTCTTTCTTTGTTTAGTGAATTTGGTGTTTAGATTATTATGTGCCAGGAGGACTTTCTGTTCTAGTCCAGTCTGTTTGGAGTTCTGAAGGATTCTTGTATGTTCATGGGCATCTCTTTCTCTAGGCTAGGGAAGTTTTCTACAATTTTGTTGAAGGTATTTACTGGGCCTTTAATATGTAAATCCTCACTCTCATGTATACCTAAAATCCTTAGGTTTGGTCTTTTCATTGTGTCCTGTAGTTCCTAGATGTTTTGACTTACCAGCTTTAAGCATTTAGCATTTTTTTTGACTGTTGAGTCAATGTTTTCTATGGTATTTTCAGCACCTGAAGTTCTTCTATCTCTTGTATTCTGTTGTTGATGCTTGCGTCTACGACTTGTATTATTTCCAAGGTTTTCTATCTCCAGAGATGTCTCACTTTGTGATTTCTTTATTGTTTCTACTTCCACTTGTAGATCATGGATGGTTTTGTTCATTTCCTTCACTTGTTTGTGTTTTCCTGTAATTCTTTAAGGGATTTTTGTGTTTCTTCTTTAAAGGCTTCTGCCTGTTGACCCATGATCTCCTGTATTTTTTAAGGGATTGTTTGTTTCCACTTTAAGGGCTTTTACCTGTTGACCGATGTTCTACTGTATTTCTTTAAGGGAGTTACTTAAGTCTTTCTTGAAGCCTTCTATTAACATCATGAGATACGTTTTTAAATTCTACTGTTGCTTTTCTGGTGTGTTGGGATATCCTGGACTTGCTGTGGTGGGAGAAATGGGTTCTGATGTTGCCATGTGACCTTGGTTTCTGTTAGTAGGTTTCTTATGTTTGCATTTGGCAATCTGGTGCTAGTTGGTATTCTTGTCTCTGGCTGGAATTTGTTCCTCTTGTGGGCCTGTAAGCCTGTGTTCTTACTCCACTGAGCTCAAAAGTAAAAGCACTGCTGGGAGATCACTACCTCCTTGTGGGCTAAGCACAGAAGTCTGTGGAGTCTCCAGGCTCCCTAGTGCAAATGACAGAGAAAAGTCTGCCATCCCAGCTGCTCCAAAGATCTTAGGCCCCATGTGTGCTCCTAGCTGGGTCCCCTCCAGAGAGCCAGAGTGTTTTAATAGCAATAAAAAGGAATGAAGATATGGCATGTGAAAAATAGATTGGAGATCTTAATGGTTTCTGGTAGGAGTTAGTGGATGATTGATATTGTCACTCTGTTTTGAAAATGCATGAAATTTTCAAAGTAGAAATGAGTTTATTTGTTTATTTAAAAGAAAGAAAAGTCATTTAACAAGCTCATGATCCCACAGTTTATTGAATATTTTGATTATTAAACTTAAATATTATTTATATTCTATTGATATATTCTTTTGATTTTTAATATAGTTGAATTTTTGATGTAGAGAATTTTAAAATATTAATTGATCTATAATTACCTCATATTTAGCTATATTTTCCATGTTCAGGATGAACCAAGAGTAATTTTTATAGAGATTTCTTTTTTTTTTATTTTCTATATTCTTTGTTTACATTCCAAAGGCTTTCCCCTTTCCCAGTTCCCCCCTCACCATATGTCTCATAAGTCCTCTTCCCTCTGCCCATTCCCCAATCACTCTCCCCCCCCATTTCTCTATTCTGATACTCTCCTACAAAATTGGATCCAGTCTTTTCAGGACAAGGGTCCTCTCCTTACTTCTTCTTGGGAATCTTTTGATTTGCTATTTGTGCCTTGAGCATTCAGAGCTTTAGGGCTCATTAATATATACTTATCAGTGACTGCATTTTATGTGTATTCTTTTGTGATTGGGCTAACTCACTTAGGATGATATTTTCCAGAACCAACCATTTGCCTACAAATTGCATGAATTCATTATTTTTAATTGCTGAGTAGTATTCCATTGTATAAATATACCACAGTTTCTGTAACCATTTCTCCCTTGAGGGACATCTGGGCTCCTTCCAGCTTCTGGCTATTATAAATAAGGCTGCTATGAACATAGTGGAGCATGTGCCTTTATTGTATGCAGGGGAGTCTGCTGGGTATATGCCCAGGAGTGCTATGACAGGGTCCTCTGGAAGTGTCATGCCCAATTTTCTGAGGAACCGCCAGACTGATTTCCAGAGTGGTTGTACCATCTTGCAATCCCACCAACAGTGTAAGAGTGTTCCTTTTTCTCCACATCCTCACCAGCTCCTGTTGTCCCTTGAGTTTTTAATCTTAGCCATTCTGACTGCTGTGAAGTGGAATCTAGGGGTTGTTTTATTTGCATTTCCCTGATGACTAATACACATCTCTTAAGGTGCTTCTCAGCCTTCTGAATTTCTTCTGGTGAAAATTTTTATTTAGGTCTGTACCCCATTTTTAATAGGGTTATTTGCTTCTTTGGGGTCTAACTTCTTGAGTTTTTTGTAGATATTGGATATTAGCTGTCTTAGTCAGGGTTGCTATTCCTGCACAAACATCATGACCAAGAAGCAAGTTTGGGAGGAAAGGGTTTATTCAGCTTACACTTCCACAGAGCTGTTCATTACCAAAGGAAGTCAGGACTGGAACTCAAGCAGGTCAGGAAGCAGGAACTGATGCAGAGGCCATGGAGGAATGTTCCTTACTGGCTTGCTTCCCCTGGCTTACTCAGCCTACTCACTTATAGAACCCAAGAATACCAGCCCAGAGATGGTACCACCCAAAAGGAGCCCTCCCCCACTAGATCACTATTGAGAAAATGCCACAGCTGGATCTCATGGAGGCACTTCCCCAACTGAAACTCCTTTTTCCTATTGTAACTACAGCCTGTTTCAAGTTGAAACAAACAACTAGCCAGCCCTCTGTCAGATGTGGGGTTGGTGAAGATCTTTTCCCAATTTGTTGGTTGCTGTTTTGTCCTTCTGACAGTGTCCTTTGCCTTACAGAAACTTTGTAATTTTATGAGGTCCCATTTGTCAATTCATGATCTTAGAGCATAAGCTATTGGTGTTTTGTTCAGAAACTTTCCACCTGTGCCCATGTCCTCCAGGGTCTTCCCCAGTTTCTTTTCTATTAGTTTCAGTGTGTTAGGTTTTATGGGGAGGTCCTTGATCCACTTGGAGTTGATCTTGGTACAAGGCGATAAGAGTGGGTCAATTCGCATTCTTCTGCATGTTGACCTCCAGTTGAACCAGCACCATTTGTTGAAAAGGCTATCTTTTTTTCCACTGGATGATTTTAGCTCCTTTATCAAAGATCAAGTAACCATAACTCTGTGGCTTCATTTCTGGGTCTTCAATTCTATTCCATTGATCTACTTCAATTTCGCTGTACCAATACCATGCAGTTTTTAACACAATTGCTCTGTAGTACTGCTTGAAGTCAGGGATATTGATTCCCCCAGAATTCCTTTTATTGTTGAGAATAGTTTTAGCTATCCTGGGTTTTTTGTTACTCCAGGCAAATTTGAGAACTGCTCTTTCTAGATCTATGAAGAATTGAGTTGGGATTTTGATGGGGATTGCATTGAATCTGTAGATTGCTCTTGGCAAGATGGCCATTTTTACTATATTGGTCCTGCCAATCCAAGAGCATGGAATATTTTTCCATCTTCTGAGGTCTTCTTCGATTTCTTTCTTCAAGGACTTGAAATTCCTGTCACATAGATCTTTCACTTGTTTGATTAAAGTATCACACCTAGATACTTTATATTGTTTGTGGCTATTGTGAAGGGTGTTACTTCCCTAATTTCTTTCTCAACCTGCTTGTAATTTGAGTACAGGAAGGCTGAAGATTTTCTTGAGTTGATTTTATAACCAGCCATTTTGCTGAAGTGTTTATCAGCTGTAGGAGTTCTCTGGTGGAGTTTTTTGGGTCATGTACATATATTATCATATCAACTGCAAAAAGTGATAGTTTGACTTCTTCCTTTCCAATTTGTATCCCTTTGACTTCCTAATGTTGTCTAATTGCCCTCGATAGAACTTCAAATACTATATTGAAAAGATATGGAGAGAGAGGGCAGCCTTGTCTAGTCCCTGATTTTATTGGGATTGCTTCAAGTTTCTTTCCATTTATTTTGATGTTGGCTACTGGTTTGCTGTAGATTGCTTTTACTATGTTTAGGTATGGGCCTTGAATTCCTGCTCTTGCCAAGACTTTTGGCGTGAAAGGATGCTGAATTTTGTCAAATGCTTTTTCTGCATCTAATGAGATGACCATGTGTTTTTTTCTCTTAGTTTGTTTATTTAGAGGATTACATTGATGGATATTCATATATTGAACATCCCTGCATCCCTGGGATGAAGCCTACTTGATCATGGTGGATGATCATTTTGATGTTCTCTTGGATTCGGTTGGCAAGAATTTTATTTAGTATTTTTGCATCAATATTCATAAGGGAAATTGGCCTGTAGTTCTCTTTCTTTGTTGGATCTTTGTGGGCTTTTGGTATCAGCGTAATTGTGGCTTCTTAGAATGAGTTGGGCAGTGTTCCTTCTGTTTCTATTTTGTGGAATAGTTTGAAGAGTATTGGTGTTAGGTCTTCTTTGAAGGTCTGATATAATTCTGCACTAAAACCATCTGGCCCTGTGCTTTTTTTGGTTGGGAGACGTTCTATAACCCCTTCTATTTCTCTAGAGTTTATGGGACTGTTTAGCTGATATAATTGATCCTGATTTAATTTTGGTATTTGGTATCTGTCTAGGAAATTGTCAATTTCCTCCAGATTCTCCAGTTGTGTTGAGTATAGGCTTTTGTAGTAGGATCTGATGATTTTTTGAATTTCGTCAGTTTCTGTTGTTATATCCCTCTTTTCATTTCTAATTTTGTTACTTTCGATACTGTCTCTGTGCCCTTTGGTTAGTCTGGCTAAGGGTTTATCTATCTTGTTGATTTTCTCAAAGAACCAGCTCTTGGTTTGTTGATTTTTTGTATGGTTCTCTTTGTTTCTATTTGATTGATTTCAGCCCTTAGTTCGATGATTTCTTGTCTTCTACTACTCCTGGGTGAATTAGCTTCTTTTTGTTCCAGGGCCTTCAGGTGTGCTGTTAAGTTGCTAGTGTATGCTCTCTCCAGTTTCTTTTTGGAGGCACTAAGGGATATGAGTTTTCCTCTTAGCACTGCTTTCATTGTGTCCCACAAATTTAGGTAGGTTATACCTTCATTTTCATTGAATTGTAAAAAGCCATTGATTTCTTTCCTTATTTCTTCCTTGACTTAAGTTTTCATTGAGAGGAGTATTGTTCAGTTTCCATGTGTATGTGGATTTTCTGTTGTTTTTCTTGCTATTGAAGATCACTTTTACTCCATAGTGATCGGACAGGAGGCATAGGATTAGTTTGATCTTCTTGTATTTGTTGAGGTCTGTCTTGTTACTAATTATATGAACGATTTTGGAGAAGGTACTATGCAGTGCTGAGAAAAAGGTATATTCTTTTGCTTTAGGATGAAATGTTCTATATATATCCATTAAATCCAATTGGTCCAAAGCTTTAATTAGTTTCACTGTGCCACTGTTTACTTTCTGCTTTTTTGATAGGTCCATTGAGGGGAGAGGAGTGTTGAAGTCACCTACAATTTTTGTATTAGGTGCAATGTGTGCTTTAAGCTTTAGTAAAGTTTCTTTTACGAATGAGGGTGCCCTTACATTTGGAGCATAGATGTTCAGTATTGAGAATTCTTCTTGGTGGATTTTCCCTTTGACCAGCAAAAGTAACCTTCCGTGTCTCTTTTGATGACTTCAGGTTGAAAGTCAATTTTATCTGATATTAGAATGACTACTCCAGCTTGTTTCCTGAGAGCATTTGCTTGTAAAATTGTCTTCCAACCTCTTACTCTAAGGTAGTGTTTGTCTTTGACACTGAGATGTGTTTCCTGTATGCAGCAAAATGTAGGGTCCTGTTTCCATATCCAGTGTGGTAGTCTGTGTCTTTTTATTGGAGAATAAAGTCCATTGATGTTAAGAGATATTAAGGAATAGTAATTACTACTTCATCACATTTTGGGCATTATTTTTTATATTTGAGTGGTTCTCTTCTTTTGGGTTTGATGAGAGGGGGTTTCTATCTTGCTTCTTCTGGGGTGTAGTTTCCCCCCTTGTTTTGGTATTTTGTCGCTATTATCCTTTGTAGGGCTGGGTTTGTGAATAGATATCGGGCAAATTTGGATTTGTAATGGAATACCTTGGTTTTCCTATCTATGGCAATTGAGAGTTTTGCTCTGTATAGTAGTTTTGGCTCAAGTTTGTGTTCTCTTAGAGTCTACATGAGATCTGCCCAGGATCTTCTAGCTTTAATGGTCTCAGGTGTGAAGTCTGGTGTATATTCATAGGCATTTCTCTCCTTAGGTTGGGGAAGTTTTCTTCCATAATTTTGTAGAAGATATTTCCTGGCCCTTTAAGTTGTAGATCTTCACTCTCATCTATACCTATAATACTTAGATTTGGTCTTCTCATTGTGTCCTGGATTTCCTGAATGTTTTGGGTTACCAGCTTTTTGCATTTTGCAGTTTCTTTAATTGTTGAATCCATGGTTCCTATGGTATCTTCAGCATCTGAGATTCTGTCTTCTATCTCTTGTATTCTATTGTTGATATTTACATCTATGACTCCTGATTTCCTCCCCGGGTTTTCTTTCTCCAATGTTGTGTCCCTTTGTGATTTCTTAGTTGTTTCTACTTCTGTTTTTAGATTCTGGATGGTTTTGCTCAGATCTTTCACTTTCTTGTTTGTGTTTTCATGTAATTCTTTAAGGGATTTTTGTGTTTCCTCTTTTATGACTTCTACTTGTTGACCCATGTTCTCTTGTATTTCTTTAAGTGATTTTTGTGTTTCCTACTAATTGCCATTCATTTTTTGATGCATATTCTCCTGAATTTTTTAAGTGATTTTTGTGTTTGCCTTGTAAGGGCTTCTAGCTTTTGATCCATTTTTTTCCTGTATTACTTTAAGAGATTTATCTATGTGTTCCTCTATCAGCATCCTGACCAGTGAATTTTAGATCTGAGTCTTGTTTTCCTTTTGTGTTGGGGTATCCGAGACTTATTGCTCTTGGGGAACTGGGTTCAGATGCTGCCATATTGCCTTGATTTCTGTTAGTAACGATCTTATGTTTGCCTTTGCCATCCGATTTTTCTCTGGTGTTAGTTGGTCCTGTAGTTACTAGCTGGTGCTTGAACCTCCTGTGGGCTCATAAGGCTATTTCCCCACAACTGGGACACCTGAACCACTGCCCTGTGGGGCTCCTGCTCACAGATTGCTGACAGGTGGCCTGAGTCCCCATAGGTCTTAAACTCAGAATATCTTGGGTACCTGGTTCCGCCTGCTGGTTCCACCTGCTGGGTTGAAACAGCCGGGGGCACAGAGTCCATGCCTGGCTGCCCCCTCCCAAACTGCTGCTCTGTGCACAGCTTCTGCTAAAGGCCCGAGTCCCCAGAGATCTTAAATTCAGAACATCTCAGGTACCTGTTTCCACCTGCTGGTTCTGCCTGGTTCTGCCTGCTGTTTTTGGCTGCTGTTTTTGGCTGCTGGTTTGAAACAGCTGGGATGATGGTGGAGGCTGCAGAGAGTGCGGGGGGCCTGAAAAATCAATGGCTGAGGCTCTAAGATCAAGAATTAAAAAATGGGACCTCACAAAACTGAAGAATCTTCTGTAGGGCAAAGGACACTCTCAGTAGGAGAAAACAACAGCCTACAGATTAGGGAATTGACTAACTCTATGTCTGACAGAGGGCTAATATCCAAAATATATAAAGAATTCTAGTCCCTGATTTTAGTGGGATTGCCTCAAGTTTCTCTCCATTTACTTTGAGGTTGGCTACCTGTCTGCTGTAAATTGCTTTTTTTATGTTTAGGTATGGGCCTTGAATTCCTGTTCTTTCCAAGACTTTTAGCATGAAATGATGCTGAATTTTGTCAAATGCTTTTTCCCCATCCAATAAGATGACCATGTGTTTTTTTTCTTTGAGCTTGTTTATGTAGTGGATTACATTGATGGATTTCTGTATATTGAAACATCCCTGCATCCCTAGGATAAATCCCACGTGATCATGGTGAATGATCCTTTTGATGTGTTCTTGGATTCGGTTGGCAAGAATTTTATTGAGTATTTTTGCATCAATGTTCATAAGGGAAATTGGTCTGAAGTTGTCTATCTTAGTTGGATCTTTGTGTGGTTTTGGTATCAGAGTAATTGTGGCTTCATAGAATGAGTTGGGTACTGTTCCTTCTGTTTCTATTTTGTGGAATAGTTTTTAGAGAATTGGTATTAGGTCTTCTTTAATGGTCTGATAGAATTCTGCACTAAAACCATCCGGTCCTGTGCTTTATTTTTTGTTTGATCCTATCAGATCACTATGGAGTATGAGTGGTCTTCAATAACAACAAAAACAACAGAAAGCCCACATAAGCATGGAAGCTAAACAATGGTCTACTCAATGACAACTTGGTCAAGGAAGAAATAAGGAAAGAAATGAAAGACTTTCTAGAATTTAATGAAAATGAAGGAACAACATACCCAAACTTATGGGACACAATGAAAGCAGTGCAAAGAGGAAAATTCATAGCACTGGCTGCCTCCAAAAAGAAACTGGAGAGAGCACACACTAGCAGCTTAATGGCACACCTTAAAGCTCTGGAACAAAAAGAAGTTAATTCACCAGAGAGGAGTAGAAGACAGGAATATATCAAACTGAGTATTGAAATAAAACAAATAGAAACAAAAAGAACCATACAAAGAATCAATTGTTTTGTTTTTTGTTTTGTTTTGTTTTTGTTTGTTTGTTTGGGAGACTTTCAATGACACATCAAAACAATCATCCACCAATTCAAGGCCCATACCTAAACATTGTAAAAGCAATTACAACAAACCAGTTGCCAACATCAAACTAAATGGAGAGAAAATTGAAGAAATCCCACTAAAATCAGGGACTAGACAAGGCTGCCCCATCTCACCATATCTTTTAAATATAGAACTTGAGGTGCTAGCTAGAGCAATTTGACAACATAAGGAAGTCAAAGTGATACAAATTGGAAAGGAAGAAATCATACTATCACTATTCCCAGATGATATGATAGTATACTTAAGTGATCCAAAACTCCACCAGAGAACTCCTACAGCTGATAAACAACTTCAGCAAAGTGGCTGGTTATAAAATCAACTAAAGCAATAGCCTTCCGATACTCAAAGGATAAGCAGGCTGAGAAAGAAATTAGGGAAATGATATCCTTTACAAAAGCCACAAACAATATAATGTATCTTGGTGTAACTCTAACCAAACAAGTGAAAGATTTGTATGACAAGAACCTCAGGTCTCTGAAGAAGGAAATAGAAGAAGACCTCAGAAAATGGAAAAATCTTCCATGCTCATGGGTTGGCAGGACTAATATAGTTAAAATGGCAATCTTGCCAAAAGCAATCTTCAGATTCAATGCAATCCCCATCAAAATCCCAACTCAGTTCTTCATAGATTTAGAAAGAGAAATTCTCAAATTCAACTGGAACCAAAAAAAACCCAGGAGAGATAAAACTATTATCTAAAAGAACTTCTGGGGGACTCAGTATCTGAACCTCAAGAAATACTACAAAGCAGTAGTGTTAAAAACTGCATGGTATTGGTACAGTGACAGGGAGGTGGGTCAATGGAACAGGAGTAAAGACCCAGAATTGAACCCACACATCTATGGCCAATTGATCTTCAGCAAAGGAGCTGAAAACATCCAGTGGAAAAAAGATAGCCCTTTCAACAAATGGTGCTGGCTCAACTGAAGGTCAACATGTAGAAGAATGAGAATTGATCCACTATTATTTCCTTGTACTAAGCTCAACTCCAAGTGTATCAAGGACCTCCACATAAATCAAGACACACCAAATCTAATAGAAAAGAAACTGAGGAAGACCCTTGAGGACATTAGCTCAGGAAGAAATTTCCTGAACAGAACACCATTAGCTTATGTTCTAAGAACAAGAGTAGACAAATGGGATCTTATAAAATTACAAAATTTCTGCAAGGCAAAAGACACTGTCAAAAGGACAAATCGGTAAAAAACAAATTGGGAAAAGATCTTCACCAACTCTACATCCAACAGAGGGCTAATATCCAGCGTATACAAAGAACTCAAAAGTTAGACCCCAGAAAACCAAATAACCCTATCAAAAATAGGGTACAGAGCTAAACACTTTTCACCTGAAGAACTTTGGATGGCTAAGAAGCACCTTAAGAAATGTTCAACATCATTAAACAATAGAGAAATGCAAATCAAAACAACCCTGAGATTTCACCTCACACCAGTCAGAATGGCTAAGATTAAAAACTCAGGAAACAGCAGGTGCTGGTGAGGATGTGGAGAAAGAGGAACACTCCTCCACTGCTGGTGGGAATGCAAGCTGGTATAACCACTCTGAAAATCAGTCTGGCGGTTCCTCAGAAAACTGGACACAACACTTCCAGAGGACCCTGCCATACCACTACTGGGCATATATCCAGAAGATTTCCCAGCATATAATGATACATGTTCCACTATGTTTATAGCAGCCTTATTTATAATAGCCTGAAGCTGGAAAGAGCACAGATGTCCCTCAGTGGAGGAATGGATACAAAATATGTGGTATATATACACAATGGAGTACTATTCAGCCATTAGAAACAATGAATTCATGAAATTCTTAGAGAAATGGATGGAGCTGGAGATCCTACTAAGTGAGGTAACCCAGTCTCAAAAGAATACCCATGGTATGCAGTCACTGATAAGTGGATATTAGCCTAGAATCTTGGAACACCAAAGACAATCCACATACCAAATGATGTCCAAGAGAAGGAAGGAGTGGACCCTGGTTCTGGAAAGGTTCCTTGCATCAGTGTATTGAAATACCAGAACAGGGAATTGGAAAGGGGTAGATGGGGTAACAGGGGGAGGGAAAAGTGCATGTGGGACCTTTGAGGGGATGGGGAATGTGGGACCTTTGAGGGCATGGGGAACCAGGAAAAGGAAAACAAAATGTAAATAAAGAATATATCCAATAAAGAAAGAAAATAAAAACCTCGGGGTTGGGGAAAGAATTCAAGAAGTTAGACTAAAACTAACTAAAAAACTAAATAGCTAAATTTACAAATGGGTGCAGAGCTAAGGGTCGAGTTCTCAACAGAGGAATCTCAAATGGCTGAGATGCTCTTAAGGAAATGTTACACATCCTGAGTCATGAAGAAAGTGCAAATCAAAATGACCCTGAGATTTTACCTTATACCAAGCAGAATGACTAAGTTGAAGGGACAGCAGATGCTGGTAAGGATATGTAAAATGGGAAACACTCCTCCATTGCTGTTGGTATTGCAAATGGGCACAACCACTCTGGAAACCAATCTGGCAATTTTTCAGAAAAGTGGAAATAGTTTACCTGAAGACTCAACTATACCACTCCTGACCATATACCCAAAAATGTTGTACTATATCCTATGGACACATGCTCCACTAAATTCATAGCAGCCTTAGTCATAACAGTCAGTAACTAAAAGCAACCCCAATGTCCCTCAGCCTAACAATGGATACAGAAAATGTGATTCATTTACAGAATGGAATACTTCTATATTTCAGATGTGGATATTTATAACTGGCTCTTGGCTCCTACACTTGCTATACTCTGTATGTAGTGTTTATTATCATCAAGGATCATATGGAAAAATTTACTGGTTTTATTAGTGTGTTCTCTTAAATGTCTGCTTTTAGTTACACTACTCCTCATTCATTCTTTCACTTCTATTCTTTTACTTGCCTCATTTTTAATATATTCATTCTCCTTAGGAACTCTGTTTACTAGAAGTACCATGGCATAAGGTTTCAAAGGAGACAAACAAATCCAAAATAAAATAAGCATTAATTAAGTATTCATTTACTCCATTGAATAATAGAAAAACTAAAAATATCAGGGTTAGCATGTCAGTGAGTGTAAAATTGTTCAGGATTCACCCTTTAATTAATAATAATAGTAATAGTAATAGTAATAATGAAAGAGAAAGAATGGAAGAAAGAGTAATATTAGCCTGAACAAGCTGGGATTTTCTTGTTTTTCACTTGGAAAAATTGTTGTAGGTTGAGTAAAATATAACAGCACATAAATGACCTCACATTGCTACTGAATTTACCACATGTAAAAATTCCCCTGCCTTTTTATGGACCTGCATGGAGAAGACAGGCCTTAGAAGTGAATATGTCGCAGTGGAAAAGTATGCCTCTCCATAGATATGTTTCTATTACACATCAATTTTCTCAGTGACACATGCAAATACCAATCCATGATAGTTAAATATTTATTAACTATCAATGACTTTATACTTTCCTTTTCATTGATTTCTTTATTAGGTTTTTCTTTCTCTTGTGCCAACTTACATTTTAATGCCCTATTGACCAAGAACATAATTTGCATGACAAATTATATTAAATTTATAAGATAAGCTATGGTTCAAAGTGGAGTCTAGTAAGGACTCCTGACCCCTAAACAAATGTACAAATAGCTTCTCTATATGGTCCTATATAAAGAAGCTTGTAAATGTGTGCATCTGATATGGTGATATAACCATACCCAAGGTGTGAGTCTATCTAGTTAAATTCTATGACTGCAGTGCCCTGGCCATGCAACAGGTCAGGTGGAGAATTTTTACTTACTACCTGTAAGACCCATGGGGAAAGAAAAGTCTGAGTCCTTGCTTTTCTGTTCTGTTTTGTTTATTTGTTTGTTGTTTTTCTGTTTTTTTATTTCTTGGTAAATGTGGAGAAATAGATATAATTTCTTTCAAATATGGATACTATATTTAGTATTATATGTTTCTGTTACACATGAATTTTCACAGTGTCACACACAAATACCAATACATGATAGTTATATATTTATAAACTACAGATGACTTTTTATTTTCCTTCTCAATGGTTTCTTTACTAGGAATTTTCCTTGTATTGATTTAACATTTTAGTGCCCTATTGACTGAGAACATAATTTGAATGACTTAAAACATATTAAATTTATAAGATAATCTATGGTTCAAACCAGTCAATCTAGGATAATATATAATTGACTCAAATATGTGTATAACTATAATAATTTCATTAAGGTGAACTCACTACTTGTCCACAGCCCCTCCCAGGAGAGTGGAAATAGCATCAAAATACAAACAACACCAGGCCCATCCACAACACTTCCCCATTTCTGTTCTAATAAAAAACAAAAACTTTCTTTCAAATAAAAATAGACTGCAACAAAAATCCACATATTTATACTTTTCAGTTAAATGGTCTTCCACACTCAGCATAAAACCTTTTGGGAAAAATGTGTGTGTGTGTGTGTGTGTGTGTGTGTGTGTGTGTGTGTTATATAATTCACACTTTTAATCATGATGAGTATCTACTTGATTTCATTGTCTGGACATTAATAGAAATTAGTGAGCACTAACAAGTTCTGACTAGCCTCCCTATGCTACTTCTTTGATGTAAGTATAAATAATAGCTAGATGGGAAATCTGCATATTTTTATTCCTTCTCTTTCACCATATAAGATGTTTGCTCAATTAGTATGCTGAACTTTAACAGGACAGTTTATTAGATTTTGTTCCATCTTTTGTTTAGTAATAGATGGAACTTTCTCATTGCTTTTTATATGGCTGCAATTTTTTAATTGAATTTACGATCTTCAGATGCAAGTGTGTTTAATGTTTTATTTTCATAGAAATCCTATTTTAACCTGACTCACAACATGCCTATCTTTGAGTAGAAAAGAAAAAGAATACAATCTCCTTATTAAATTTCCCAGACATTCATAATAGTTGTATTTTCCTTTTTTGTATGATGCTTCTACATATGACTACATGAAAACAAATATTATTAAAAGTTTTATTTTATTACATTTTCCAAAAATCATACAATCAAAATCAAATATTGGCTAGGCATATGATTAAGTATTAAAGTGCTTTCTCAGTTTGTGTAAAGTATGATATTTAATTTGCAGCACAGAAATAAAAAACAAAACAAAACACTCATACATGCATGAAATATCAAGACTCAAATGCTTAACTTGATTATGAGAAAAATTAGAGTAATAGGCATTAGGAAAATTGGCAAGATAAGATACAACTTTACTAAAGTATTAATAGGATATCTATTTCTCCCTTCAAAACTCAAGGAACACCTCTAATGAACCATCATAATGAGGAAAGTTCTAGAATTGGCATAGTGTTCTGCAAGATTACTGCATGACTGGTCTACATGGGACCTCATAAAATTACAAAGTTTCTGTCAGGTAAAAGAGACTGTCAAAAGGACAAATCGGCAACCAACAAATTGGGAAAAGATCTTCCCCAACCCTACATCTGACAGAGGGCTAATATTCAATGTATACAAAGAACTCAAGAGGGTAGACCCCAGAAAACCAAATAACCCTATCAAAAATGGGATATAGAGCTAAACAAAGACTTTTCACCTGAAGAAATTTGGATGGCTGAGAAACACCTTAAAAAATGTTCAAAATCATTAGTCATTAGAGAAATGCAAATCAAAACAACCTTGAGATTTCACCTCACACCAGTCAGAATGGCTAAGATTAAAAACTCAGGAAACAGCAGGTGCTGGTTAGGATGTGGAGAAAGAGGAACACTCCTCCACTGCTGGTGGGACTGCAAGCTGGTACAACCACTCTGGAAACCAGTCTGGAGGTTCCTCAGAAAACTGGACATGGTACTTCCGGAGGACCCAGCCATACCATTCCTGGACATACACCCAGAAGATTCCCCAGCATGCAATAAGGATTCATGCTCCAATATGTTCATAGCAGCCTTATTTATAATAGCCAGAAGCTGGAAAGAACCCAGATGTCCCTCAACAGAAGAATGGATACAAAAAAATATGGTATATATACACAATGGAGTACTATTTAGCCATTAGAAATAATGAATTCATGAAATTCTTAGATAAATGGATGGAGCTGGAGAATATCGTACTAAGTGTGGTAACCCAGTCTCAAAAGAATACCCATGGTATGCACTCACTGATAAGTGGATATTAGCCTAGGATCTTGGGACACCAAAGACAAAATCTACATAGCAAATGATGTCCAACAAGAAGGAAGGAGTAGACCCTGGTTTTGGAAAGGCTCAAAGGATCAGTGTAGGGGAATACCAGAACAGGGAAGTGGGAAGGGGTGGATGGGGAAAAACAGGGAGGGAAAAGGACATGTGAGACCTTTGGGGGGCAGGGAACCAGAAAAATGGAAATGAAATGTAAATATAGTATATAACCAAAAATATTAATATATTAAATAAAAAAAGATGTCACTGCAGTGGTTGTTTTTGCAAGCCTTGGTATTCTCTATCAGTATTCCCCAGTGGGTGGATACGGGGGAATCCACAGGATCTGAGAAGCCCTAAGTCCTTAATGATTACTCTGAGAGCAGGAGCCATGTTTTTCAATTATGCACTCAGTGTTGAACTGGACTGCTCAAGAAAATAATTATTCTGCAATTGATGTCCTATCATTCCTAATTAAGTGCAATGGAACTAACTCTCTCTCTCTCTCTCTCTCTCTCTCTCTCTCTCTCTCTCTCTCTCTCTCTCTCACACACACACACACACACACACACACACACACAAACACACACACACACACACACACACACACACACAATACCTGAGAGAGAGGAGAGAGAGACAGAGAGAGAGAGAGAGAGAGAGAGAGAGAGGAAATAAGCTTGTAGGGTTGTTAGGGGAAGGATAAAAGTATAAGAGAGGAACAAGAGGAAAGGAAATGATTAATGTCTATACAGGAATTATGAAAGAATAAGAAAAAAATAAAAATATAGCTAACCCAAATCAGCTCCAAATTCTAGATGTGAACATTAAGTCTCAAGAGATATCATATTTAAGTATCCAAATAACTATTATGAAGCATTATTAGTAGTAGTCGTGTGATATATAAAATGATATTTAAGCCATGCTATATTAGTTGGTGACTGAAGTTTTTCTAAATAATCATAAATTAATAAAGTTTAGAAATTAGGACCTAGTGTTTTTTCAACCTCGATGCATAATTTATATAAATTTACACCCCAGAATAATAAAATACTATTTTTCTATGACTCAGATACAAATGCAATAATATTTTTTTACCTCTAAATGAAATTGAAATACACAGCAATCAAGTTCTCAATGTTTATTTTTAATATGACCATAGAATCTTATTTACTCATAAGTGAATGTAAACTCAAGCAATATAGGTGAGGTTTTGATTAACCTCATGACTTATTCATCCACTGTTACTTTTTATTTTATAAATTTACAGTGCATCTGTTGTGAGGGAGTTTACAAGAGTGACAAGAATCTACTCGTTGCCAAATTCCAAAAAGTAATATAATATCAATTGTACCCCATAGACAATATGTAAGATTTCAAGTTTATTTTTCTACTACATTATGCAGTTACAGCTTTTAATATTTAATCCAAAAACTGTCATGCTCTCTCCACATGTTTCTTGCAGCACTCATTTGGCTTAATGTCCATACAATATGTGTTTTTGCATAATATTTATGTTTGATTTAGCTTTAAATCTTTACATTTAGGATGACACTGAACATAAATCATTTCACATTTAAGACCTATTTCACAAGAGTTTTCTGACTCATGTACATTTAATTTTTTTTTAACATCGAAGTCAGCAGCTCATCGTGGATTGTCTGGGGAGAAGATGATATTCACTTCCCCATCTGCTCAGTTACTATGCGTTTCCCAATGGAGTTGAGCTGCACCCACATGGAGGATACATGCTGTTGGCAGTATGTTTCCTTATTGCGTTGACACTGCATGGTATTATACATTGCCTCTGAAATCTTAACACTAGAGAAATCAGTTTGATTCCAGAGAAGTGAGCTGTTAGAAGTCAAAGTCTTCCTTTAATTTTGATTCCAAGTGTGTCAAGTGCTACTGCATTTCTGATAGGTAAAGAGAGATTCACCCTAACTGAAATTCACACTTAGTATTTGCTCTTTAACACAAAACAACTGGAAAAGTTATAGGAAAGCTATTGGTTTACCTAAAAACATGACAGTTTTTAGCACGGTATTTGGATACTCAAATAAGGGAATAGCACAAACATAAACAAAACAAAATCGATGTAAGTTAGGAAGTCTTCAACAAAAGATATGCAATAACAATGGCATAACATCAATGAACTGATAATGAAAGGTTATGTTTAGGGAACATGAGAGACTTAGTTTTTATGTTTTTGTTTTTGTCTTGTTTTTATGTTTTTTGGATTTGGTTTTTTGAGACAGGATTTATCTGTACAGCCCTGGCTGTTCTGGAACTCACTCTGTAGACCAGGCTGGCCTCCAACTCAGAAATCTGCCTGCCTCTGCCTCACAAGTGCTGGGATTACAGGCATGTGCCACTACCCCCCGGCTAGTTTTTATGTTAAGTGTGGGATAAGGATGTATACAATTCTAAAAAACAGAAAGGTAAGCATCCATGCATTTTCTTTTATAGGTGCATGACAATATTTTTTCCAAAACCCAATCATATTTATTTTCTTTATTTTTTTATTTTTTTATTTTTTATTTTTTTTTAGTATTACACTTGTTACCAGTTTCAGGGAGCCCTATGAACTATTCTGGAAATTTACTAACTAACATATCCTCCTGTGTTCTCTTCCTTCTTTTGAGTAGCTGGGCAGGTTAGTTTATGAGATATCAGAGACATACAGTCTATTGGCATTGTCTTTGCTTAATCCCCAGAAGTGAAAGGGAAATCTATATTTCTGCAGATAGTTTGTGATTCAGAAAGAGTGAAAAGGAAGGATCTGTGTTCTGCCTTGCAGAAGGGGTATGCTTAACTGGGTAGGGGAAATTCAGAATGCCAGACTGCATTTACCCTAAACCACCATTGGGATAGGAGCTTTCAGAAAGTGCTGGTACACCACTCTGGGGTTGGGAGAATGCAGCCTGGGATAGGGACCTCAGTCTGAGTGGCCAAATGCAAAGCCTGAGGCCTAAGCTGGAGATCCCTGACTCATGGACATCCACATGCCACTGGAAATTGTGAGGAGTTGGGAAATGAGAGGGCCAAAGGACTGAGAGGATGAACCTGAGGCCTGGTCTAAGAGGTTTCAGAGAAGAATTTCAGAATGTATATTTTTTAGAGACTGTTTTATAGTATTTTGGTGAATAACATGGCTGCTTTTTGCCCTAGTCTGAAGAGTCTACATGAGGTAGAGAGTTTTATGTTAATTGCATTGACAAAGAAAGTCTCAAAAAAAGCCCAACAGAGACTTTTTTCTCTGGATAAGTATCATGAAGAGCACTTAACATGGAAAGATAAAAAATATAAAATATATGGTTTGAGTGTTAAAGGGACACCAGTGAAATGGAGCTAAATCCTGTGTTCTAGAGGATAGCAGATTAAGAGAGTGGGACTTTGGGGCAAGATCCTACCCAGCTAAATTTAGGTCCAGATGTGGTAGTACACACCTTTTATCCCAGGTGACAGGCATTCAGATCTCTAGGTTCAAGGTCAATCAATCAACAGAGCAAGATCCAGGACAGCCAAGCTTAGGCAATGAAGAAGTTGGAGAACAGAAACCTGGTGATAATATAATAGAACAGGGGGTCCATGTTCCAGTTCTAGCAAGCAGCAGAACTCAGAAGCTTCAGTCATGTAGCTCTGGCTTTAAAATCCAGAAGAGAAAGGGGCTACTGGGACAATTGAGGCTGGTTAGCTGGAGGTAAGAAATTAGAGGTAATTAAGAAGACACCAGCAGCACAGAGGTGAAATCTTCTGAGAGCAGAAAGAAGCTGTGTTGGACCTCATACTGCAGCTGTACTTGGTAATGTATAAGAATCAACCAGGTGGTACTGGCTTTGAAGGCTTTAAGGGCTCATGAAGAGCAGCTGAGGCTTGGTACTGTGAGAAGCCATGGAAGGCCATTGTTGAAGGTG
This sequence comes from Apodemus agrarius, assembly GCA_964023405.1. Lineage (NCBI taxonomy): Eukaryota > Metazoa > Chordata > Mammalia > Rodentia > Muridae > Apodemus > Apodemus agrarius. Next base: position 16,029,203 of record OZ030018.1, read on the forward strand.
CAGCCTCAGTTGTAGTTGACTACCCAGGACTGAAGTGGTCATGCTAAGGATTTGAGGCTTAGAACCATGAAGAGAGCCTATGGAGTCTATTGATGAAGCCTAGTTGCAGTGCAAGACCCCAGTATATTGGAGATGATCACCAACAACAGCAGTGGCCGTGGAGTGGAGTCAACCTGAGCTTAGAGTGAGTGCGATAGAGGGATGGAATCATTGTAAGAGTCCAAGAATCAGGAACCTAGTTGTGAGGTTGTGTTTCCTAGTAACACGTGAAGCATCATCTCTAAAATATCACCAATATGACACCCACATATGAGCTAAACAAGCACACAACCATACATGCCAAACTACAGGGGGTATGTCCATGAAAACTCTTCTTTTCAAAGCAAACTAGAGACCACTAAGCAAAGTTATTAGTGGTAGAGGTTGGCATCTACAGAGAAGAGCACAATTGGTTGGACATGTACAAAATTATAAAACCTGAAAACATATATATTTGTAACATTATATGAACTCAACAGGTTATGTTCCAGAATTCTCTCTCTCTCTCTCTCTCTCTCTCTCTCTCTCTCTCTCTCTCTCACACACACACACACACACACACACACACACACACACTGACAATTATTCCAATAGATATACAGTATCACATATCTGTGAATTTTTTTTATTTGAATCTGAAAGAAAGCAGGGAAAGATATATAGTAGTGTTTCCACAGAAGAAAGGGAAGGGAGAATGTTATAATTAAAATAGTTCAAGAATTAACCAGTATTAATTTACTTCTCAATAAAAATAATTGACTTCTTAAATTTACCTAAGAGTATTAAATATTTCAGTGTGCACATAGGGACAGATTTAAATATATTTTATTGTACAACACTTTTCTATCTATATTCAGTATGATGTCATTTTCTACAGAGTAGGGTTTCACTTAGTGGAGATTACGTGCTATATCTTATTTGTTGATATTTCAAACTATTCATATTTTCAAATTATAAACATTAAGGATATTTTTGAGATAAGGTTGTCTTTTAAAATACAAGGTTTTCTTCTGTCATAATTTTAGGAGGCTTTTAACTATATACTAGTCAATATCCAACACCATTTATCAACCAGATTGTCCTGGTGAAACAGGGAATGTTAGATTTTTGTCATCTTTATATGAGCTATAGTTTTGTAGAAAAAGAGAATCTCAATTGAGCTAATTATTCCAATAGATAAACAACATGTCTGTGAGATTTTTTCTTTCTTTTGTTTGTTTATTGTTGTTGTTGTTTTTGTTTTTGATTGATGATTAATTACAGGAGGGCCAAGTTCACTGTAGGAATTGCACAGCTAGCTGACCCTGGATTATGTAAGAAAAAAAAATAAGGAAGCCATGAAAAGCAGAGCAGTGAGCAATGCCTGAACATCTTGTAATAGAAAATCGGCTTTGATTAACAAGAGACCAGCGCCACAGCTGTGAAGCCTTCCCTTTACTGGGAGAGTCAATGTTTGGTACCTGGGAGAGGGAAATCAGCTGTAATTAAGAAGAGAAAAGCATCTCTAAATCTTCTGAGAGTATTTTTCCAGACTCCCACACAAAAGTTGTTACCTGGAGAGAGCTCAGGCTTCATTTCTAGCAGGCAGCCAGATTTGATTAGGTATAAGATTCTGCTCTGTTTCAGGTAGCATGGGAGATACAAGATAAAAGGGACCATGGAGAGCAGCTAAACCACTGTGAGAAACCAGAATATTCTATTGGTATATGCACAGGTGCAGTAGCAAAGGCATTACAGGACCAGAGGTATCATAGAGAAAGCTATGTCTTTGCACATGAAGACAAGGTCAGAATCTCCAAAGAGAGGACAGGAAAATGGTAGAGACCAGTTTATATCTGAGATCCTAGGATTGTTGGATGACCACGAATGACAGAGGCAGTTATGGAGTTGAGCAACCTGAGATTTAAGACAGGGTGGGAGTGCTTCATATGGCAGAGTTAGAGAGGTGAAGCTGTCTGCATTAAAAATTTTGAGAAGTATGGGTGGCCTCAACCCCCAACTGGGGCAGTGCCTATCTACTAGAGGTGGTCTTTACAGGTTCTACCTCCCTTTTGTCCTGGGAGCCTCAAGCTTCCCTGGTGTCTGGGACTTTCTAATGGCTACCCCAAGTTCCCCATCCACCATTGCTACATAATTTACTTGAATTCCTGACTCTCTATACTTCTCTCCTGTCCTTTCCAATGCCTGATCCCGCCCCTCCTTTTTACCTCCCCATCTTCTCTCCCTCCCAGAACCCTCTCTATTTCTACCTTCAATGGATATTTTGTTCCCCCTTCTATGTAGGAATGAAGATAGGAAGAATATCAACTAACCTGGCCACCCAGAGCTCCCAGGGAGTAAACTACCAACCAAAGAGTACAGATGGAGGGACCCATGGCTCCAGATAAATATGTAGCCTTATCTGACTTCAATGGGAGGGGAGGCCATTGGTCCTATGGAGGCTTGATGCCCCAGCAAAGGGGGATGCTAGAGCAGTGAGTCGGGTGTTGATTAGTAGGTGTAGAAGCATCACCATAGAGGCACAGGGGAAGGGAGAAGGGTGATAGGGTAAGGGGGATATCAATTGAAATGTAAACAAATAAAATGATTAGAGAGCCCTGTTCTACTGTTCTCTTTACCCATGTGCAAACAACTCCTTCTGCCTTATCAAAGGATTTCCCATGGCTCCGATGGGAGGGGTTTGATGGAGACATCTCATTTAGAGCTGCATATTTCAAGATATCTCTCTCTGAGTAATGTCTGTCTGTGGTTCTCCCATCTATTGTAGGAGGAAGCCTCTGTAATGAGGGCTGAATAGAGCTGTTTATGAGCATAGCAGAATGTCACAGAACATTCATTTTGTTAGCTTTTCTTTTTTGAGACTAGTAGTTTTTGGTTTTAACATAGGTCTAAGGGCAATTTAGCCTTTTCAACCTGTGGGTCATGACCCCTTTGAGGGATAAAGGGTCATCTCATACCATCATAAATGGTCAGCAAAATTACTGAGTACAGGTTTGAGAGATAGGATGCCTTCTCCTGGCTTCTTTAGGCAAAATGTATCTATGCAATGTGCATACATATATGCAAGAACTCACACAATACATTGAATAAAGTAAACAAAGCATTATTGTGTTCTCTAGATAACAAGAAAATGTTAGCATAATTTTCTGTGTTGAATGTGTTTTGAAAATATACATGAAAGTTTTGTCATCCCTTGGTGAAAAGAAAATATTTCACTTAAACACTGGTAGCATTTTAATAACTGAAATTTATGAATCATGCCATGTCTTGATCAGTTTTCCCATCCTGGTCAGTTTTCCCGGCCACTTTTGATTATAAAATACACTGCTTCTGATTAGGAGCACCAGTTGAGAATTTATAAAATCACAGTTCTCTATCAAACAAATAACTGGAGAGAAACACACCTGCCATGGAAAAGTGGAAGCCATGAAAAGTATGAGACTTGCCCCAGACACTGGAGACTCACACCACAGGCACACTGTCATTTTCAAATCACTCAGGAGAACATACAATAATTATTTTGTATAGTTTTACTTCTTGATGGTGAATACATCTAACATCTCAGTCAGAAAACAAGGATAAGTGAGTTCAACTTTATAGAAGATTTTATTTAAAAGTTGGGCAGCCTCCATTTAGGTGACTTAGGCAATCACCTAAGTATTTGTCAAAATGGTGACTTTTGTGCAATAGGTTTGGCTAGTCTGGTGTGAACAAAATGGCTTTGCCTGACTTTTTGAAGAAAGTTTGGAATAAAATTTGCACAATCTGTGTGGAGAACTGTTTCAGCATGAGGATCATGTTTTTAGAATATTTTTTATGTCCCTGAACCTTGACAAAAATTGGGATCCATCAAAGCACTTTTTTGTTATCATAAGGTGAAACCGAAATTTAAACTATAAAAAATGCTAAACAAAGAAGTCACACATTTATGCTTACAACCCTATGCACTTATTCGTATATCCATATGTGAGAACATAAACACACATATTCTAGATGCATGCTTTCTCCAAGATTCAGATAAGGAAGAATAATTCTTACTTCATTTCTCAAATTTCCAAGTGATTTACTTTATTATACCAATAAAATTTAGAAACATCATTTCACATTACTGTATTCATTGAAGAGGTTGTCACATGTATAAAAGTAGTTTTGTTGATGTATTCATAATCACGTCCATTTGAAGTATAAGAAATATTTACTGAATTAGCCACAGAAAATTCATTAAATAAAACACATTTTGGCCTAGAGGAAAACATTTAGTTACTTTGTATATATAGCAATTAAGGCACAAAAGCTTGTTCCCTTCCCATCCTGGAACAAATTTGAACTCACCAATGAAGAGAGAAAGTGAGAGTGGAAGAAGAAAACCACAGCCCAGTAAATCACATTTTAAACGGGATCACAATATTGAATTTGTGGGACCCTAGTCTGAGGAGAAAAATTAAAGGAGAAAAAGAAAAGTAGTAATGGGAAAAATTAATTAAAAACTGTAGTGAGGAAATCCTTCTAAGATGTATGTACTTCTTTCCCCCAAAAGATCTGAACATTGCTCCCTTCTTAAAGTAATGTCTTCAATTGGGTTACCTTGTAAAACTATGTTGACAGTAACTATAAATTACTATATACTAATATACTATATATTGATATATATATTGATGTCTCATGATCAGGCAAAAGAGTCAAAGGCAACTGCACAAAATCCCCAAGCCAACAGCCATCACATATATGCAGAGGAAGTAGGCTCTGTGATTAAGGCTCTGTGATTTCTGCTTCTTCATTCAACCCTAGAGATCAATATAATATATATATCAATATACTATATTGATATCAATATATATTAAAGCAATCATACAAATTATATTATAAGTTGTTTATTTTATTGTATATCTGTCTATCTATATATAGAGATAGTTATCAAACAATAAGCACTGGTAAAGAAAGAAGATGGGTTTACTAATCAGTCTCAAACTAATCATTAAAGAAATAATGCTGGTTTGTGTAGTGGCTATTCCTGGTTGTCAACTGACTATATCTGGAATGAACTACAATCCAGAAATGGAAGGCTCACCTGTGATCCTAATCTGGAGGCTGAGAGATACAAGTTTCTGACCTGGATCTTGGAATGGAGGTCTTGAGGCAAGTGGCTATAAATTCCAGAAGATTGAGACAGGGAGATCTCTGAGTTCAAGGTCCTCAGGGATTAAAGGCATACACACACACACACACACACACACACACACACACACACACACACACACGCCTTTACTCTGGGCCACACCTTCATCTGGAGACCTACATAAGGACATTGGAAGAAGGAAGATTTCTCTCTCTCTCTCTCTCTCTCTCTCTCTCTCTCTCTCTCTCTCTCTCTCTCTCTCTCTCTCTTCAACTGCTTGCCAAGTGGGACTGAGTAACTGATAGAACCTTGGACTTCCAACCACAGCTGCTGCTGAACATTATTGCGGAGTTAGATTAAAGACTGTAAGTCATCAACAAATTCTTATTATACAAAGACTACCCATACATTCTGTGACTCTAGAGAACCCTGAATAATAGAGTTTATTACATATTATTTTATTCCAAGTTTCAAACATAAACTCATTGATGTTTAACTTTAGCTGTTAATACTTACAGTTCTTAAGTAGTCTACTGACATGAGACGATTGGGTATAGCAATTTATACTAAATACTTAATTTATACCTGCTCCCATATACTAATTTTAAAATTTAGATAGAATTTATGCTGGGTTCTGCCAGCTTTGTTTTATATATATGTATATATGTATATATATGTGTGTGTGTGTGTGTGTGTGTGTGTGTGTATGTGTGTGTGTGTGAGTGTGTGTATGTGTATGTGTGTGTGTGTGTGTATTTAATAACAAATACTTTAGCTATGCAGTTCCAAGAGACACTGAAAAATGAGACAGGAGGACCATATTGAGAGCTATTCAAATTAGGGAACATGAACAATGCTCAAATTCAATAAAGTTGAAATAAACATCAAAAGGCTAGGTTATATCACAAGAAAGTTATAGTAATGGAATTTATTAGAAGATGGAGGAAACATGGACTCACAGGGTAATTTCATAATTTTCCAAGTAGTAAAATTTGATGCCAAATACAGCAGGCTCCTCAGGAATCCGAATTTTTGGCCCAAGATTGATTATATATGTTTCTTCATATTAATTCTTCTGTTCTACAACACATTCTGACAACAGTTTTCCCTTCCCCCAATTCTCCCCCACTCCCTAATTCACTGCTCTTCCATTTCCCTGCAGAAGAGTGCAGTCCTCCCAGGGGTATCAAGCAAACAAGGCATAACAAGATGTCAAGACTAAAGCAGAATCCCTCATATAATGCCTGGGCAATGCAGCCCAGTAGAAACAAAAGGGTCTCATGACCAGGCAAAAGAGTCAAAGGTAGCCCCACAAAATCTTCAAGCCAACAGACATCATGTATGCAGAGGAACTAGTGCAGACCCATGAAGGCTCTGTGACTTCTGTTCCTTCAGTCAACCCTAGATATCAATGGGCTGCCAGGTGTAGAAGCCAGATCTACTACACATTCTTGAGGTAGAGCCGAGGGAACCTCACAGAAGATGGGGAGGAAGAATTGTAGAAGCCACAGGCATAAAATATACCAGGAAAACAGGAACCACAGAATTGACTAAGTAGGGATAGCAGAGGCTGACAGAGACTGAAGCTGTAACTAGAGCCTGAGTAGGTTTACGTTAGGTCCTCTGCATATATGCTATGATGGTTAGCCTAAAGATTAATTGATTCTACATGTATAGAACATAGTAATAAATATACAAATAATCTAGTGGGAAAAGGCTTGAAATAACATTGAAAATATTTTGGAAAAGAAGATAAGTATGAAAGGAAATATATAAGTACATTGATGATCATCAGCAAAATGAAATTTCCACTAATAAGGTGCTGTGGAACTTTTGGGTGACTTTATTTTAAAGATGGTGAGGATTGGCTCTGATGTCTTGAACATGTCAGGCAAACGATATTCAGCTGAACTGCATCTACATCCTCTCCAGTTATATGAATGGCACTTACAAAAATACAAGCATCAACTTTTTGTAATGATATGTAAAACCTAAAGCACCAACTTTGGATACATATATAAATTATATAGTCATTGTCTTAGCTGGGGCTTCCATTGCTCTGAAAGACACCATCACCAAGGCAATTTAATTGGGGGTGGCTTAGTTTCAGCGGTTTAGTTCATTATCATCATAGTGTGAAGCAAAGCATCATGCAAACAAAGTTGAGGATTTTGTGAGGCTGTTTCTGACTCTTTTGCAGGTAGACATGGAGCTGGAGAAGGAGCTTAGAGTATATTATTTTGATTAGAAGACAACCAAGAGATAGGAACATTCTTAGGCATCTAGGAGAAAACTCACTTCTGCAAAGGGTAGCGCCTGGGCACAGGAGGAGATCTCCAAAATCAACCTCAACTGTGATACACTTCTTCCAAGCCTACAAATGTCCTAACATTATAACTCCCTACAGGCCAAGGTTTCAATATTGAAACCTCCAAAATCATTGATAAAAATAATGTCAATAAAAGCAAATGACTGAAAATAAAATTAACCACACTGTGATCTAGTAATCATTTTTTTTCTGGTATGAATTTTTTATTTGGCATTTTATTACATTTCAAATATTATCCCATTCTGTCCTCCCCCAGAAACCTCCTATCCCATCCCCCCTCCTCCTGATTCTATGAGGGTGTGCTCCCACTCATCTGCCCACTTCGGACTCCCCACACTCAAATTCCCCCAGACTGAGGTACTGAACTTTCACAGGACCAAGGGTCTCTTCTCCCATTGATACCTGATAAGTCCATCCTCTACTCCATATGCGGCTGGAGCCATGGGTTCCTCCATGTGTACTCCTTAATAGGTGGTTTAGTCCCTGGGAGCTCTGGTTGGATGTTATGGTTGTTCTTGGTATGAGGTTTCAAACCCTTTCAGTTTCTTCAGTCCTTTCTCAAACTCTTCCACTGGGAACCTCTTGATCAGGTCAATGGTTGGCTTCGAGCAGCCGCCTCCATAGATGTCAGGCTCTGAGAGAGCCTCTTAGGAAACATCTTGTCCTGCCAACAAGCACTGCTTGGCATCCACTATAGCCTCATGTGGTCTGTGAATTGTATTTTGGGTACTCCAAGCTTTTGGCTTAATATCTACTTATCAGTGAGTGCATACCATATGTGTTCTTTTCTGATTTTGTTACCTCACTCAGGATGATATTTTTTAGTTCCATCCATTTGTTTAAGAATATCATGAATTCGTTGTTTTTAATAGCTAAGTAGTACTCTATTGTGTAAATGTACCACATTTTCTGTATCCATTCCTTTGTTAAAGGACATCTGGGTTCTTTCCAGCTTCTGGACATTATAAGTAAGGCTGCTGTGAACATAGTGGAGCATGTGTCCCTGTTATATGTTGGAGCATCGTTTGGGTATATGCCCAGGAGTAGTGTAGCTGGGTCTTCAGGAAACAGTGTGGCTAATTTTCTCAGGAACTGCCAGACTGATATCCAGAGTTGTTGTACCAGCTTGCAAGCGAGGAGAACCTATATGAAGGAAGATTGTACAAAGTTTCACAAATAATTATTTAGTCATGCCTAGATAGATATGAAGAATAATATCTAGTGGTCAATTTCACAGTATATATATATATATATACATTACATAATGTTTTTCAAATAAATAATAAATTTGGAAAGGAATTGAATGATTTTCTTGATCTTAATATTGTCCAATGCACACATGTACTAAAATATTCCATTGGTCTCCACACATGCATATAATTTACATATTTTATTAAAATAAATTTACCAAATAGAAATAAATGCAGCAATAATCTTATTATCTAAGTCCTGTGTTTAGCATCTCATATGTGCATTTCTCTGTTTCATAGAATTAGTTTCTATCTGTCAGATTTGGGAGTAAACTAATGAGATAGAGATTATAAAAAGTTCAATTTATTGCTAATTCTGATTTCTTTTTGTGAGATTCAACAAAAATTCTCTATTACATATTTAAATATGAGTATAAATATTAACTTTATCTCCTCTGATGAAGTAATGAGCTGAGAGTCATACTCAAGCAATGTGACTAAAAGGCTTGGACTGTGCCCAGAGTGTTTTAAACTATCCCTCGACTGGAAGCTTCTAGCCTCTGTACAACCTAATCTTCTGCAAATCCAGACCTTGAGGGATTCAGCTTTCAGCCACCACCGTTAACCTAGGCCTAGAATATTCCAGCCTATGAGGCTTACTGGTGAAATTAACTCACTCTTTCCAGCTCCTTTTGAACTAAGCAGGCTGGTTCACTGATGGCATGAACTTAACTGAACTAAATGAACCTGCAAGAACTCAGCTGAATTCAAAGGGATTCAACTGAATTTATCTGAACTGCACTTAATTTAACTCCACTCCAAGAATTCTCGTAGATTTTCTTTCTCATGAGATGGGTGTATTCTATCTCTGACTCATTCTATCAAATCTTGCTCTGATTCAGCACTTTGTCCCTCAATTAGACATCTTTGTTTGGAATTAAAGGTCTATATTCCAGACAGACTGATTAAAATATGTGTACTAGGGTTATGTGAATGTTCCTGTCAGCACCATTAAAAGTGTATCCAGTCAGATCACACAGACCTACAAGGTCTTTTGATGTTATTCCTAAGAAGAGCAGCCATGTTGCTGGATTAAAATTGCTCTACAATATGGTGCTTAGATTTAGGTGTAAATCATATGCATATCACTCAACTTTCAGCCTATAATAATTTCCACACTTTTCCCATCTGTAATTTTGCTACCTGATTAATTTGAACTTTCTACCCTAATCAAACACTGAGTCTAATGAGCACTTGATACTCGTCTTATCATTTAATTTCTCAATAATCATAAAATTTGGAATGAAACATGTACAGTTGCAACTTTGACTTTGAATCTTGTCCAATTAATTAGATAAATAAAATATTTTGATTAGATTGATTTCTGTAATTAAAGTGTTACAATCCAGTCTGCACTTAAACTAGACTTCCTGTTGAGTTAGTTTTACACTTGGAAAGATCGTTGATCTTGGGTGTTTAAACTGATTTATTAGTGCAATTTGCACTTCAACAACCAGCATTAATGATTTCTCATTCTCCTTTTTAATAAGTACTCGTTTTGGTACATACTTCATAACCACCTACCTTTCTCAAATTTTGTTTAGCTGTTCATGAAACTCATGTTTTTTGTCATCATATATGCGGGAATGTGCAGACTGAGAGGACAAGTATTACCATGCACATAATCTGGAGTGAAAATTATGAAAATTATAGAGAGCTATCTTCCTTTAATTTTCATCATAAGCCATCTTTAGAAAAGCATAGGACTCATCTTTTACTTTATTTTCATCTTTATTTATCTTTAGTGTAAATAAATAAAATCTGCTTAGTATTTATAGCCAAATTTTAAGACCAGTAGAAAATTCTTGTATTTAGCTAGCTGATTTATGGGGCACTTATTTGCAGTGAAGGAAGTGAATGCTATATAATCTTGCACTGCATGCATGACACAGCAAAGGAATATTTTTAATCTCAGTTTCTTATTATCCCAATTTCTCTAGTATATACATGCAGATTTGGAACAATTATTGACTTCAGCCTTAGAGGAGATTGTATTATAAGGATTCAGTGTTGCTTGAGTCTAAACACCCTTTGAATGGTAAAAAACATTTCAAAATCTATTTTTATTTTCCATCATACCTTTTTTTATTTTCAGTACAAAATCAAAATAATGTTAGTTCCCGTAGGGAGCTAGACGTGATGGAATGTTGGTATTATAGCCTGTGAATGGGACTGGAGATAAGAAGAACACTTTGCCTGCCTGTCTAATTATTAGGAATGTGAGTGGGTAACTTACAGTGAATCTGGTAAAGGGTTTTGATTCCTTTGAATAGTAAAATAAAACATATCTGTATTGTTTTCCAGACATTTGCTGTGAGTTAGCCTTGAATCGAACTACCCACTGCCTTTTGCCATAGGTAGGGATACAATTTTAAGCATAATAAAAGTGAAAGAAATGGAAAGAATTTGGACTAAACTTAATTACATAATACATGTAATTTGAACATACAATGGTTAATGCTTATTTATTCAATAAATTTTATCTTCACAAGAAAAGATTCATCATGTAATAAGAAAGAAGCCTATAGATAACACTGTAATAACTGCGTATATAATGATATCTTGAAGCTTATACTTAAAACATTTCCCACAGATCTACAAGTCTTTTATAGTACAAAATGGGCCAGAATGGATTTTATTCTTTTGTGTTTTCATAATCTTTCTCCACATTGGTATAATTATGTTTATCTATATCATTATGGAAAGTTAAAAGACAATGTTATTACCACATTATAAAAAGATTATAATGTGATTAGGATTCAATTTAATGCAGCAGTAGTTTCAAAGCCTGCTGACATCAGAGTGATTCATGAAGATAAGGATTTCAGTCATTTTTACTTGTTAAAATAGTATCCCAAATATAGAAATTAAACATTAACCATGCAATCTTCAAACTTTATTAAGTCTTGGCTGTTACATTACTCTACCAGAGGCAGACCAGAATTTATTGGCTTGGTCGATCCATTCACCTTTCATCAGTGTGGAGTTGAGCTTACATTTGGACAAGCATTGGTGTCCATGATATACTCTGTAGCTGTAACAGGCTATCTTTTGATGTAATACAGAAACTTGAATTTAATTTTTCCAATCAGCCATCAAACTACTATGAATCATTACTCCAATTGCATGCTTACAAAGGTTTCAGGAGAAGCCATCTCAGTGCACAGATATACATTGAACATTTACCGTCTTCACAGACATTTCACAATACACCACCAAAGAAAATCATATAACCATTTCCAGAAAGGAAAGAATTTGTAGGTTTTGCCAATCAAACAACTATTTGCTGGCTACATTTAGTAACAATTGCCTTTTTGCATAGAAAATGTTTGTTTGCTTTGAATCCAACAAAATAGTATGTCCTATTCACTTCCGATTTTTACATGTAATTCAAATTTTTATATTCCGTTATTATTATTTTTGATTGTGAGCCTAGCCATTAATAACTAATCCATTGTGTTAAGGCCTGTGATCCCCCTCTACTCTTGCAAAACCATTGGAAGAACAACATAGGCTAGCATGACCATTCAGTTCTTCCAGAGACTAGACCACAAACCAAGGAGTGCACCTAGAAGGATCCATGGCTCCAGATACATGTGTAGCAGAGGATGGCCTTGACTGGCAGCAACAGGAGGGAAGGCCCTTACTACTGAGGAGCTTTGGTGTCCCAGAGGAGGTTGATGCTGGAGGGGTGGGGCAGTAGATTGTGGGTGGGTGAGAGAGAACCCTCATACAGGCAAAATGGAGCAATGTGGGATGGGGCATAGAAAAGGAGTAATCAGAATGATTAAAAACAGTAAAAAAAAAAAAGGCCTGTGATCCAAAATTATAAGAAAGCAAAGTATTATAGATACTTCATTGCATTTAAGTAGTATAATTACCCATTCTTTTCTTTTTATCAATATTCAGAAGTGAGAAAATGCTAGTTCCATTAAATAAATACATAACATTTTGAAAGTGGAATGGATTACAGTCTTCCTAGCTACCATATTACAAATTAGCATGTAATTTTCCACTTCGGAACGTGATATCCCTTTTGGTACCACAGCTCCATCCGATATTATGTTTGACCTTCCAATTAGGTCAGAAGCCATGATGTTAGGAGCCATCAAAGAAAGCCTAAAGGCATACAAGTGATGTTCTGGAGATGACACATCCTATTGCATGGTCTGCAATGGATAATTCTGAACTGTAAGGCTTTCAGAAATTCCATCTCTGAATTGACTCTTGCAGCTGATATGCTTTTCCTGTCATTATTAAATTAATATAATAGCCTCTGGGCCTTAGCCCATCATATTGAGCAGATCTCCTGCAGATTAATGAAGATGTCCTCTTTTGTAGAAATGCTGTGTAGACAAATTGATTCCTTAATTCCTATCAGTGATTCTATAGAATTCCTAAATTCATACAAGTGACTTTGAAACCCTCTATAAGAAAAATTACAATAAGAACTTTCTAATCCTTTTCGTGTCACACATTAATTGCACTAAGATAGAAAACAGGCATGCAAAGATGTAAGATTAAGGAAAACATTCTTTTAGATTGTAAAACCATTATCTGATAACTAATGGCCCAAAACTGGGAATTAGCGATTTATTGTAGGTGCAAGGACAGAAGAACAACTGTCTGGGTTCATCTATACAAAACGTCAATACTAAAGGGACACTAGATGGTTTGCCTCTTGATGAACCTTGCTAACTTAGAAGGTAAGAAGAACTCCAAGAAGCAGAGATTTTTAACTTTCAGGAAATCTGTGGACCTAGGGGCAGATAATGAGTGTTTAGGCAGATAATTAGTTTTAATGGCAAGACCTGTAGACATGTCTGTTTTAACTCCCTATTGAATTTATGGTTTGAATTTATGTTTGAACTTGTTGTGAACTTTTGAAAAAAGATGCTTGGAAGATCATGTGATCTATTGTTCTGTAAAAGTACAAAGGCAAGGAATGATGACAGTCAAATTAGAATTATAGCAGAGCTGAGGAGAGAGAAGAGATAAGAACACAGAGTCCTAAAAGGAGCAGGCAGGCTTCTTCTTACCATGGGGCAGGTTTTATTAACAGCAGGGCTTTTTTTTATCATTTAGCAATAGAAAGGTGGAAGCTTTTTCTTTTTCCATGCAATAAAGTTTGGGGGGCACTTTTCATCCAGAAGCACTTTTTGTGCTTGCACTTGCACTTTTGCTCTATCTACCAATGTGTGTGTGTGTGTGTATGTGTGTGTGTGTGTGTGTGAATGTGTGTGTGTGTAAAAGTATAAATGTTTGTATGGAAGTATGCATGACTAACTGTGAAGTAGATTAGACAGGTGGTGGGATCCAACAAAAATGTGAATGAATGTGTTAATGCATAAATGAGAATGTAAATGTGTGTATGACTGTTTGTATGTCTGTGCATATTTGCTTGTGTGAAAGTTTTACTTTCTCCCAGTGAGTGACTTTCTTGACCTGGTTCAATAAAAGTTAATGTTCCAAACCTCCCTCTCACCTGATGAGAGACAGGTAGGGCATCTGGGCCATAAAGAAGGAAGCCTTAGCAATAAACCCTCTACCTAATTCCTCACTGCTATACATATAACATATGCTAGTTGCCAGCGAAGTGTATAGTAAGTTTATAAAGTAAATAAGTGTTAAGTTTTCCAGCCCTTAATGAAGCACAGAGCAGTAATAAAGAGTTACAGGTTTTGTTTTTTGTTTTTGTTTGTTTTTGTTTTTGTTTGTTTTTTGTGTTTTGCTTTTTTAGAACAGAACAGACAGAGAATTAAAAGGCCAGACATCACCAGTCTGTGGGCCTGCTTCCTGCAGTGGACTTCACGTCAGCCATTCCAGGTGGGACAGACTCCTGGCACAACTACTAGTCAGACCTGCTTGTCTTCACACATCATACATGTTTCCAGTTTTTCTTCACTACCTTTAAAAGACATTAAGATTCTCTATCTCAACGTTAACATTACTTCTAATACTACATTTACTTATTATTTACCACCCTCAAAATATCTATAAAATAATGGAAAAATGGCTCAATTTGAACTCTAGCCTGCCAAGAAAGCATGAAGATCCCAGTGTGAATCACTGGCAGTCATGTTCATAGCCGGGTGCAGTCACACATATGTGCAACCCTATATTAGAAATTATACAAAATTTGGATATGAGTTAGTCAGACTAGACAATCAGTGATTTCTGAAGCTAGCGAGTGATAACGTGTTTTAAAAGATAAAACGAAAAGCATTAGCTCAAGACACATCATGTAAAATTCTGTGTTCTAGACATGGCAACACATATACTATATGAATGCATTTCACACACAAATATTACACACAGAAAAATAGCAATTAAAATACAACAAGGTATGGGGCTCTAAAGTTGTATGCTGTGAAGCAAGGTTTTCCTCACTTTGCCCATGTAACTCTTTTCTGCTGTAAGAAAATAAGTGATTTGTGATAAAAAGATTGCATGAGACAGTTGGCAGTCTAATGGAAAATTGAAAGCAACTGGGATTTGTGTCTCTTGCTATGCAGAAGCATACTCTGGGATTCTCATGACACTTGAAATGCTAAAAATATTATAAAATCAGGTCAACTGCAGTGCTCAATTTCTTACAGATCTCTGTTTTGATAATTCTTCCTAATGTCATGTTAGTCAAAGTGATTGAGAAAATCATTGCAGATTTAAAGGCTGAAAAATCAGAATGCACTTGTAAATAAAAAATAAAATGAAGACTTTTAATCGTAATATAAAAGGCTGATTAAAGTTAAAAGCATTTTTATGGTAAGAACTATGTATATTACTTTTATATTTTCATGTAAGAACAAACAGACAACTTTGAGGTAAGAACCATATGTTTTAAAATGGTCTAGAAAGGTTTCAAAATTTGGTTTCATTTATTTAATTTTTAAATTTTATTTTTTATTTTTATGATTTTTAAATGACTTTCTGATTTCTATTCTAATTCCCTGCTATTTCATTGCTTATGTTGATATACACATATATGTATATGTATATATTCATTAAATTATTTTCTGCATCTAAAACTAGTTTCCCTTCATTTTACCATTTAAAAGTAAAAGAAACCAAATGGTTTTGATCTTCTTAATCTCCAGTTTATTAAATAACCCTTTCCTCTACTCCACTTTGCTTATTCCTTTCTGATTAAATTTATTTTATATTAATACAATACTTTCATATCTGATCATCTCAGTGTCTTTTCTATACTTTAAAACCCCAATACAAATAATCTCAATCTGATATAATACTTTACCTACATTTGTGTATTTGGACAGAAATAACACTCCTATTCAAAAACACAACAGAATGGGCTTATTTCACTCTACATCTATGGAAACCAATATTACATATGTCCACTCTGCAGCAAGCCAATTATATTCCATGATCAATTCACCACAACACTGAGTGTGTGAACTCATTTCTCTTTATTTCCTCACTCATGTACGATAATGTCACATGACTGAGAAATCAATTTCTGATTTTGTTATCGACAAGCATTGCCATGTACCAGAATCTGAGTATACAAATGCTGTGCCTCATTCTTTGCCATAAGCACTTGTCATAAATACACTTGCTATTGGATATATATGAAGTTACTTCCTATCTTTGTGTACAAGAACCCCAAATAATTTCCCTAATCAGCATCTCAGTTTTCATCTATGCCCAAACCATATTTAAGTATTCATTGAATTTTTGTCTTGTATAAAACACACAGAAGCAAACTTAAGATATTGTATAACAGAGTCTAATTTAAACAATATCAACAAATCCAGTCTTACAGAAGCTATTAGAAGGAAATCTTTATTCTAAGGAACAGGAATAGAGGTTTGAATATATGTTTAAACATATTTTTTCACAAAGGAAGAAAGAAGTATGAGAGAGATATTAGAATAGAGATTCCTTATTCTAAGGAGCTTAACTACATCCATGAAGAAAATACATAAAATAAATAATCTTATTCCAGCAAATCCAAAAGAAAGGAACTGTCCATGTGTGTCCATCACTACCACTACCACCATCACCCTAAAACAACAGGAATTAACAACTATTGGTCATTAACATCTTAATATCAATGGACCCAATTCCCCAATAAAATAATACACATTGATAGAATGGGTGCCAAAAATGGATCCATCCTTCTGCTGCATTAAAGAAATCCCTCAACATGAAAGATAGACATTTATCCTAGAGCAAAGGGATGGAAAAAATTCGCAAAGGAAAGGACCCATGGAGCAAGCTAGTACAGCCATTTTAATACCTAACAAAGCAGGCCACAAATCCAAAATTAATCAAAGGAGATAGGGAAGGACACTCAATAGTCATCAAATGAAAAAAAAATCTACCAAGATGACTTCTCGGCTCTGAATTATCTATGCCCCAAATGCTAGAACATCCCTATTTGATAGAGAAACACTATTAAAACTTAAAACACATATTAAAACCATACATATTAACAATAGGAGGCTTCAGTACTCCACTTCAAATGATAACATTCACTGTGGCTACAACTGATGCCACTTTATGTAGACAACTCAAGTACTTTTGAAAAGTAAAATTGGAGTGTATTGAGGTTTGTATTTATGTTTAAACACGTGTTTTCACAAAAGAAGAAAGAAATATAAGGGTGATATTATGCTCTCTAAATACTCAGATACCTAATGAAAGATCTTCAGATATACAGGTTTATTTCCATACAAATGTGCATGAATATTTAAATATCATGCTATAATTTATGACAAACGTGAAAGGTTTTTTTTTTGTATTTTTTCCACCATGACACTCAATGGATTTTGATGGAGTATAATTTAAAATGAATGTCCAAGTTCCTAATAAGTTTATAACTCTATGTATGTTGAGATGATATCCCAAATCACCTTTTTTTTTTTCATTTCATTTTTACCTTTCTTTGGTGAGGACTACATCTTTGTTGAATTCTTGCTTCTGTTCCAGATGAGTATAAAACATTTATGAGCTGTTCTTTCAGGGTAAGTCAGAATCAGTTAAGTAAGAACCATGATGGGACACAATAATTTTATTTACTGACTGATGTTACACTTGAGTTCCCCAATAAGTTTCCCAATGCTGATGGTAAGTGAAATGAGGTCAGTAACTGGAATTAGCTAAGATTATAATTGATAGGATTTCTTCTGAGCTTAGCCTGGTATTTTTAATAGAAACTGTATGAAAATTTGGTTTGTGCTATAACTTCACACCTTTGGGAAGGTGGGAGCTATGGTAATGTTAAAGGTTCTGCCAGATTGAGTAAAATGTTTTGGATGATTTGGACAAATGAAATTCGAGGGGGCTGGGAGCTAGCGATGTAACAATTATCAAATTGGCCTCATCAGTGTTTTAGACTTACAACAGCTGTGGAGCAAAGGAGCCTCTCATGCCATCTACACAGCACCGACTTCATCAAGATGAGAGAAATGAGATAAAGGAAAATAAGTGGGTCAGTCAGATAAAGCTCATCTCACCAGCCCAAACTCTTCCCCTTTGGGAAGGAAGCCAAGCCTAACTCTGATACTATTTGACATTAACCTTGCATTGTTCAGTGTCTGTCATAATTATCCCTTCTTATCACTAAGTAGCAGAGAGCATAGGAGAACACAGGTAATCAGTATGAGAATTTATTTACTAAGTAGGAAATAAATAACTAATAGAGTTTACAAAATATTCATTCAAAAATATTAGAGAATGCGAGCCTGCATCACGGCCTGTTCTGATGCAGGCCTGTATACCTGTTGAGGGAGACCTGGCTGAGGGGAGGAAGTCCTTGGTCTGGTCTGGCAGCTGGAGACCCTGAGAGGTCTGTTCCCTTGTTCCAACATGGCGGGTTTAGATAAGAGACAAGGCATGATTTTACAGCTTTAGTATAGAAAAGTAGGGAAAGGAAAAGAGATAGAAAAGTAAAGAGAGAAAGAAGAGATAGAGAGGTGAGAGCCAGCAATGGCCATGTTTGAAGAGAATGGGGAGGGGGGAGCAGGGGGCGAGAGACAAGGGAGAAAGTGAGAGAAGAGAAGAGGACAAGAGAGCATAGGCAAAAGAGCGAGAAGGGGTCATGAAGCTCCTTTTATAGTGGGCAGGGCTACCTGCATGTCGCCAGATAAATGTGAGGCAGGGCAAACCTGGCTGTAACCAGGCGACTGTGGGGGCTGGAGTCTAGCCAGAACACTGGGGGCCTGGGGCGTGGCCCTATGTGACTGATGGCCACAGGGTTAGGTCCAACAAGAGAACATATGCCAAAATGAATAAGACCCAGATTTGAATTTTTTGTTAATTAATGTATTTACTTTACATCTCATGACAGCTTCTTACCCCTCCTCTCTCCCAATCCCATAATGTCCTGTCTCCTCTCCCCATTCTCCATTCCTTTTTCTCCTCAGAAAAAGGGAGGCCTCCCATGGAAATCAGCATGTCTTGGCATAGCAAGTTGCAGTAGGACTAAGGGAATCTTCTATTGTGGCTAGACAAGACAGTCAAGTTAGGCCAAAGATATCTAGTGGCAGGCTACAACATCAAATACAGTCCGTGTTCCTGCTGTTAGAATTATTACATAAAGAACATGCTACACAAATGTCATGCATATGCCGAAGGCCCAGGTCTGACCCATACATGCCCTCTGTTTGGAGGCTCAGTGGCTCTGAGAGCCCCTATTGGCACAGTCTACTTGATTCCATAGGTTTTCTTGTGGTGGACTTGACTTCCCTGGATCTTTCTTCTTCCAAAAGGGCCCTACCTAATATTTGATGTGGGTCTCTGCATCAGTTACTAGATGAAGCCTCAGAAGACAGTTCTACTAGGTGCCTGTCGGCAAGAATAGCAGAATATAATTATTAGTCAGATGTGGGCTCTCTCTCATGGCATAATTCTCCAGCTGGGCCACTTATTCTTAGACAATTACTTCACTTTCTGCCATATATTTGCCTATCCACATCTTGTAGGCAGTACAAGGTTTTGTGGCTAGGTTGGTGGTATATTCCCTCTGTTGAAAATATTGCCTGGTTATAGGTGATGGCTGTTTCAGGTTGCATATCCTACATTGGGAGGAGTCTTATCTAGGGTCACACTCTTGGATTCCTGGGAGCTTCCATTGTCCTAGATTTTTACCTCATCCCAGAGAAATATCCCCTTCCCCAACACATCTATTCAAATTCTCTCTCCCAGTAACGCCTCCTCCATCCTTCCTGCTGCTGCTTGATCCCTCTGGCCACCTCCAACACTGTGTCTTCCCTCCATCTATCCCCAATGTATTCTATTTTCCCTTTCTCACTGAGATTTGGGTGTCCCTCTTTGGACTTTCCTTGTTACTAGCTTCATGGAGGACATAGATTTTTGTAAACAAACAGCAAACATTTGGATGCCTGCAGATGTAAGTGAACACTCTTGCAATTCCACAATTTGTAGTCTTGCAGGGACACATGGAGACACACTTGAAGTTGCTTGTTAATCCTTGGAAACAGCAATGGTCTTTGATTAATAAAACTAAACATTGAGAACTCCAGAGTGTCAGAAGGCCCTGGAGGTATTGTCGATTAAATTTCCTATGTCATTTTTTTTTTGCTATACAAATCTAAAAATGAATTGTTTTCCATAAAAATAAAATTCTAAACACATCACTTTCATTGCAAAAGAACTAATTATGAAATAATGCATAGATGCATATAAGGTTTTTGAAGTGCTTTACTCTTTTGTCCATGATTTCCAGTAAAACACAAAACCACAAAGGTTGTCTGTCAAATGTTAGAGTATGGATTCTGGAATGGAAGAAGCAGGGATGCCCACTCTTACACCAGAGTTAATTGCATTAACTGTCAAAGTAAATATCAAGATTAGTTATTCCTGTAAGTGCTTTTACCCACAAAATCTACTGCAATTTCTAATAAATCATGATACTCTTAATGTGCAGGCAGATGGAAAGCTAATTAGTGTGCTAATTAATTTCTATAACCAGAAGATAGTAGAAACCTCCTCAGCAGATGGCTAACTAGTTCCTACGATGTATATGGATATCTAAACACAGTTTTCATTTCAAAGCCAGAACCTCTTATGACCAAGAAAGGAATTCACCTAGGTTTCAGGGTAGTCAGTTTTCTATTAGTCAACAAAATGTATCTGATTCCTCCCATGACACACCTACATGCATCACATTCAATAAAAATGATAACACTAAATGAGCAACTATATAAAAACAATAAAAGCACTAAAGCTCACAGTATTTAAAAATTTAACATTTTGAGGTATGACCCAAAGATACAAAATTACAAAAATAGGCAAATAATAAATGGGACACATTCACTTCATTAACTTTCATTTATTGATTTACTTCAATCTTCAATGTCAAGGCGGTAAGGTGAATCAATGGAAATATTTTAATATATCCAAAATTTACACACACACATACACATACACACACACACACACACACACACACACACACACACACACAGTGAGAGAGAGAGAGAGAGAGAGAGAGAGAGAGAGAGAGAGAGAGAGAGAACAAAAGAGTGAAAGAGAGATAGAGGGAGAAAGGGAGAAGTGGAGGGAAAATTTGATTTAAGTCTAAGGGTAGGGGATTTTAATCACTAGTTATAAACTTCTTAATCTTGTGCCTTGGCTTAATACTCCTAACATCATTTTAGCAAATGGTACTACTGGTCTTACATGTAGAATGCCAGAAACTTTTTGATGACTTGTAAATTCAGAAATGCTGAGGTATTCACTGATCCAATGGGTGACATTCAACTACTGAAACATGACTTTTGGCAGTGAAAATTTCATCATCTCTGATTTTATTGGAAAACCTTGATATCCATTTTTCATGTTTCCTCAAAGGGATCAATTTAGTATTGATCCTCATTTTAGCTGGCATTTTATAAGACATGATAAGTTCCATCTTTTGGAGTGGGCTTATAGTGACCTGGAGAGGCTTTACCCTCCTCCTTTATATAGGAATTGTATTTAAACCACTTTTATATGCATATATGTATATGTAGATATAAATGTATACACACAATTATATGTATATTAACATGTTTTTAGGTCCCTTATATAGTAGTGGGCTTCCTTATAGTGCTTTCAAAGATGTTTAATGTTAGGGCCTCATATCTTCCTCTCAAATCAGACTTTCTCATACCCTAATACAATGAACTTTTCCTTTAATGTTAACTTTCCTTTCCCATTTCATACTGCCTGAGTTAATGCACTTTCTTTGGAATTTTGCTTCTCCATTGTTCCTTTCTACTTTTTTTGAAACATATTTTTATTAGATATTTTCTTTCTTTATTTTACATTTCAAATGCTATCATCTATTTTCCTCATTTCCCCTCCAAAAACCCCCTTCCCTCACTCACCTTCCCTCTGCTCACTAATCCACCCAGTCCTGCTTCCCTGACCTAGCATTTCCCTACCCTGGGGCAAAGAGCCTTCACAAGTCCAAGGGCCTCTCCACTCATTCATGTCTGACCATTCTCTGCTACCCATGTGGCTGGAGCCATAGGTCCCTCCATGTGTACTCTTTGGTTAGTGGTTAAGTCCCTGGGAACTCTGGCTGTACTGGTTTGGTTCATATTGTTGTTCCTCCTTTCTACTTTTTTTTGACATCTGTTTGTATCCAAATTGAAACACACATTTCTAAAACTAATAATCTAGTATTTGCATATGAGGAAAATTGCAGTGTTTTCTTTTGGGTCTAGGTTACATCATCATACAGAAGGCTGACTTTCAGCTCTATCAAATAATCTAAGATTTTCATTTTGTTAAACAAGTTGAATTTAAATTTTTTGTGTAAGAGTAAACAATATGTCTTGTTTTTCAAATATCTACCTTCTAATATTTAAATCATGCATTTTTCAGAAATCATTTTTCATTCTACTCTGTACTTAAAAAAGTTCCTAGATTTAGAACCCACAGATTTCTAAATGAATCCTAGGTTATATGGTTAATGACAATCTACTAATACAGGGCATGCTTGAAGCATGGTACTTTGGGCAAATATGTCATACTAACTTGCAATTCATCTTGGAAGACCCTGTCTTTTTGAAATCAAGATGCCCTCAAAACTAAAGATTTATAGGTGGTAGGTTTTAAT
Organism: Apodemus agrarius; assembly: GCA_964023405.1. NCBI lineage: Eukaryota > Metazoa > Chordata > Mammalia > Rodentia > Muridae > Apodemus > Apodemus agrarius. The sequence continues at coordinate 16,052,029 of OZ030018.1, forward strand.
TGTGATATAACTTTATGACTTTTCTTATCCTTCTTGTCTTAGTTTGCGTTTCACTGCTGGGAACAGACACCATGACTAAGGAAAATCTCATAAAGAACAATATTCAGTTAGGGCTGGCTTACAGGTTCAGAGGTTCAGTCCATTATCATCAAGGTAGGAGCATGGCAGCATCCAGGCAGACATGGAGCTGGAGGAGCTGAAAGCTCTGCCTCATGGTCCAAAGGCAGCTAGGAAAAGACTGCCTTCCAGGAAGCTCAGACAATTGTCTTGAAGCCCACACTCATAGTAGTACACTTCCTCCACAAAGACCACATCTGCAAATCTTGCTCTCTAGGCCAAGCATGTTCAAATCACCACACTTTGCAAACTGATCATTCTTATCAGGAATGATTAATTGAAATCAATGCCCAATTAGTATTTTTTTAATGTAACATACTCAAATACTTTTCTACATCTAACAGAGGGCTATTATTCAAAATATATAAAGAACTCAAGAAGTTAGACACCAACAAACCACATAACCCAACTAAAAAATGGGTACAAAACTAAAGAGAGAATTCTCAACAGAGCATTTTTCAAATGGCCAGGATGGAGTTAAAAAAAAAAATGTTCCACATCTTGAGTCATCAGGGAAGTGCAAATCAAAGAGAAGAGGAGATTCTATATTACACTAGTCAGAATAGCTAAGATAAGTGGATATTAATGAGCCCAGAAGCCCTAAATACTCAAGACACAAATAGCAAGTCAAATGATTCCCAAGAAGAAGAAAGGAGAGGACCCTGGGCCTGTAAAGATTGCATCCAGTTTAGTAAAGAAACCGAGGGGGGAGGGGGAATGATTGGGGAACAGTTGGGGGGGGAGAGGAACTATGGGAACTATGGTGGGTGGGAACTGGGAAAGGGGAAAGCCTTTGGAATGTAAACATAGAACATAGAAAATAAAAATTAAAAAAAAAAAATCTTGGCTCTGCAGCACGTCCCTGCGAGCTTAGGACGTGCACCGAGGCAGCCGGATCCACCCAGCTCCCCAGGACCCCGGACCAGCGATAGCAGCAGGCCTCCATATTGCAACCAGGACACAGCTGGAAAGGCGCAGGTAGGGACTCCGTCTGGGACTAGAGCAGGGAGCGCTGCTCCTGCCCAGAGGCGGGCACAGGCGCCTAGACTCTGCAGCACATCCCTGCGAGCTTAGGACATGCACCGAGGCAGCCGGATCCACCCAGCTCCCCAGGACCCCGGACCAGCGATAGCAGCAGGCCTCCATATTGCAACCAGGACACAGCTGGAAAGGCGCAGGTAGGGACTCCGTCTGGGACTAGAGCAGGGAGAGCTGCTCCTGCCCAGAGGCGGGCACAGGCGCCTAGGCTCTGCAGCACGTCCCTGCGAGCTTAGGACATGCACCAAGGCAGCCGGATCCACCCAGCTCCCCAGGACCCCGGACCAGCGATAGCAGCAGGCCTCCATATTGCAACCAGGACACAGCTGGAAAGGCACAGGTAGATAGATTCCATCAGGGGCTACCACGTGAGGGGATCGGCTAGGCTCTGCCTACTAGGCAGGCCCAGCAGCACATACCGAGGCTCTGCTGCACTCTCCCACACTTCCCAGAGACCTCAGGCCATGCACAAAGTCAGTGGGTGGCAGCCAGCTCGTGATCCTGTTGAGCAGCAATCACGCATAACCACCAGTAGAGAAACAACAGGTAAGCCCAGCCTCGCAGGAGATTCAAACACCAGCCAGTGACAACAAGGTCAACTAACACCAGAAATAACCAGATGGCAAAAGGTAAACGAAGGAATGTCACTAACAGAAATCAAGGCAACATGACAGCATCTGAACCCAGTTCGCCAACAACAGGAAGCCCTAGATACCCCCAAAACACCAGAAAAACAAGACTTGGATATAAAATCACTGGTCAGGATGCTGGTAGCTGAACACATAGAAAAATCTCATAAAGAAATAGAGGAGAAAATGGATCAAAAGTTAGAAGCCTGTACAAGGCAAATACAAAAATCACTTCAAGAAATGCAGGAGAAGATGGATCAAAAAGAAGAAGACAATAAGGAAGAAAGACAAAAATCACTTAAAGAAATACAGAAGAACGTGGGCCAACAAGTAGAAGCTATGAAAGAGGAAACACAAAAATCTATTAAAGAAATACATGAAAACACAATCAAGCAAGCGAAAGATCTGAGCACATCCATCCAGGTACTAAAAACAGAAGTAGAAACAACTAAGAAATCGCAGAGGGAGACAACATTGGAGATAGAAAACCTTGGGAAGAAATCAGGGGCCATAGATGCAAATATCAACAATAGAATACAAGAGATAGAAGACAGAATATCAGAAGCCGAAGATACCATAGGAACCATTGATTCAACAGTCAAAGAAAATACTAAATGCAAAAAGGCTGTAACCCAAAACATCCAGGAAATCCAGGACACAATGAGAAGACCAAACCTAAGGATCATAGGTATAGACGAGAATGAAGATGTACAAGTTAAAGGGCCAGCAAATATCTTCTACAAAATTATGGAAGAAAACTTCCCCAACCTAAAGAGAGAGATGCCCATGAATATACAAGAAGCCTATAGAACCCCAAACAGACTGGACGAGAACAGAAATACATCCTGTCACATAATAATCAAAACTCCAAATGTACTAAACAAAGAAAGAATATTAAAGGCAGCAAGAGAAAAAGGCCAAGTAACTTATAAAGGAAGACCTATCAGAATAACACCAGACTTCTCACCTGAGACCATGAAAGCTAGAAGATCCTGGGCAGATATAATGCAAACTCTAAGAGAACACAAACTTCAGGCAAATCTACTTTACCCAGCAAAGCTCTCAATCGCCATAGATGGAGACATCAAGATATTCCATGACAAAACCAAATTTGCACGATATCTTTCCACAAATCCAGCCCTACAAAGGATAATAGGGGGAAAACACCAAGAAAAGGACGGAAACTACACCCGGGAAGAAACAAGATAGAAACCTCCTCTCATCAAACCTAAAAGAAGGTAACCTCTCGAATATAAAAAAATAAATAAAATAAATAAATATAATTTCAAAAATGTCTGGAGGAAATAATTACTATTCCTTAATATCTCTTAACATCAATGGACTCAATTCCCCAATAAAAAGACATAGATTAACAGACTGGATACGGAAACAGGACCCTACATTTTGCTGCATACAGGAAACCCATCTCAGTGTTAAAGACAAACACTGCCTTAGATTAAAATGCTGGAAGACAATTTTACAAGCAAATGGTCTCAGGAAACAAGCTGGAGTAGCCATTCTAATATCAGATAAAATTGACTTCCAACCTAAAATCATCAAAAGAGACTCAGAAGGTCACTTCTTGCTGGCCAAAGGGAAAATCCACCAAGAAGAGCTCTCAATACTGAACATCTATGCTCCAAATGCAAGGGCACCCTCATTCGTAAAAGAAACCTTACTAAAGCTTAAAGCACACATTACACCTAACACAATAATTGTGGGTGACTTCAACACTCCACTCTCCTCAATGGACAGATCAGGAAAGCAGAAACTAAACAGGGACACAGTGAAACTAATTGAAACTCTGGACCAACTGGATTTAACAGATATATATAGAACATTTCATCCTAAAGCTAAAGAATATACCTTTTTCTCAGCTCCACATGGTACCTTCTCCAAAATAGACCATATAATTGGTCACAAGACAGATGTCAACAAATACAAGAAGATCGAGCTAATCCCATGCCTCCTATCAGATCACCAGGGAGGAAGAGTGGTCTTCAATAACAACAAAAACAACAGAAAGCCCACATACACATGGAAATTGAACAATACTCTACTCAATGACACCTTGGTCAAGGAAGAAATAAAAAAAGAAATCAAAGATTTTTTAGAATTCAATGAAAATGAAGGTACAACCTACCCAAATCTATGGGACACAATGAAAGCAGTACTAAGAGGAAAACTCATAGCTCTAAGTGCATCCAAAAAGAAACTGGAGAGAGCATACACTAGCAACTTAATGGCACACCTTAAAGCCCTGGAAGAAAAACAAGTTAATTCACCCAGGAGGAGTAGAAGACAAGAAATCATCAAACTCAGGGCTGAAATCAATCAAATAGAAACAAAGAGAACCATACAAAGAATCAATAAGACCAGGAGCTGGTTCTTTGAGAAAATCAACAAGATAGATAAACCCTTAGCCAGACTAACCAAAGGACACAGAGATAGTATACAAATTAACAAAATTAGAAATGAAAAGGGAGACATAACAACAGAAACTGAGGAAATTCAAAAGATCATCAGATCCTACTACAAAGGGCTATACTCAAAACAACTGGAGAATCTGGAGGAAATGGACAATTTCCTAGACAGATATCAAATACCAAAATTAAATCAGCATCAAGTAGATCAGCTAAATAGTCCCATAACCCCTAAAGAAATAGAAGGGGTTATAGAAAGCCTCCCAACCAAAAAAAGTACGGGACCAGATGGTTTTAGTGCAGAATTCTACGAGACTTTCAAAGAAGACTTAACACCAATACTTTTCAAACTATTCCACAAAATAGAGACAGAAGGGACACTGCCCAACTCATTCTTCGAAGCCACAATTACGCTAATACCTAAACCACAAAGAGATCCAACAAAGAAAGAGAACTACAGGCCAATTTCTCTTATGAATATAGATGCAAAAATACTAAATAAAATTCTTGCTAACCGAATCCAAGAGCACATTAAAACGATCATCCAACATGATCAAGTAGGCTTCATCCCAGGGATGCAGGGATGGTTCAATATACGGAAATCCATCAATGTAATCCACTACATAAACAAACTGAAAGAAAAAAACCACATGGTCATCTCATTAGATGCTGAAAAAGCATTTGACAAAATTCAGCATCCTTTCATGCTAAAAGTCTTGGAAAGAGCAGGAATTCAAGGCCCATACCTAAACATAGTAAAAGCAATCTACAGCAAACCAGTAGCCAACATCAAAATAAATGGAGAGAAACTTGAAGCATTCCCACTAAAATCAGGGACTAGACAAGGCTGCCCTCTCTCTCCATATCTTTTCAATATAGTACTTGAAGTTCTAGCAAGAGCAATTAGACAACATAAGGAAGTCAAAGGGATACAAATTGGAAAGGAAGAAGTGAAACTATCATTATTTGCAGACGATATGATAGTTTACCTAAGCGACCCAAAAAACTCCACCAGAGAATTTCTACAGCTGATAAACAACTTCAGCAAAGTGGCAGGTTATAAAATTAACTCAAGCAAGTCAGTGGCCTTCTTGTACTCAAAGGACAAGCAGGCAGAGAAAGAAATTAGGGAAATAACACCCTTCACAATAGCCACAAACAACATAAAGTATCTTGGCATAACTCTAACCAAACAAGCGAAAGATCTGTACAACAGGAACTTCAAGTCTTTGAAGAAAGAAATCGAAGAAGACCTCAGAAGATGGAAAAATATTTCTTGCTCCTGGATTGGCAGAATCAATATAGTAAAAATGGCCATCTTGCCAAAAGCAATCTACAGATTCAATGTGATCCCCATCAAAATCCCAACTCAATTCTTCATAGATCTAGAAAGAGCAATTCTCAAATTCATCTGGAGCAACAAAAAACCCAGGATAGCTAAAACTATTCTCAACAATAAAAGGACTTCTGGGGGAATCAATATCCCTGACCTCAAGCAGTACTACAGAGCAATTGTGTTAAAAACTGCATGGTATTGGTATAGCAACAGGCAAACAGATCAATGGAACAGGATTGAAGACCCAGAAATTAACCCACAGACTTATGGTCACTTGATCTTTGATAAAGGAGCTGCAACCATCCGGTGGAATAAAGATAGTCTTTTCAACAAATGGTGCTGGTTCAACTGGAGGTCAACATGCAGAAGAATGCGAATTGTCCCATTCTTATCTCTTTGCACTAAGATCAACTCCAAGTGGATCAAGGACCTCCACATAAAACCAGACACACTGAAACTATTAGAAAAGAAACTTGGGAAGACCCTGGAGGACTTGGGCACAGGGGAAAAGTTCCTGAACAGAACACCAATAGCTTATGCTCTAAGATCAAGAATCGACAAATGGGACCTCATAAAATTACAAAGTTTCTGCAAAGCAAAGCACACTGTCAGAAGGACAAAACAGCAACCAACAAAGTGGGAAAAGATCTTCACCAACTCCACATCCGACAGAGGGCTAATATCCAATATATACAAAGAACTCAAGAAGTTAGACTGCAAAGAACCAAATAACCCTATCAAAAAATGGGGCACAGAGCTAAACAAAGAATTTTTACCAGAAGAAATTCGGATGGCCGAGAAACACCTTAAAAGATGTTCAACATCATTAGTCATCAGGGAAATGCAAATCAAAACAACCCTGAGATTCTACCTCACACCAGTCAGAATGGCTAAGATTAAAAACTCAAGAGACAACAAGTGCTGGCGAGGATGTGGAGAAAGAGGAACACTCCTCCACTGTTGGTGGGATTGCAAAATGGTAAAACCACTCTGGAAATCAGTTTGGCGGTTCCTCAGAAAATTGGGCATGTCACTTCCAGAGGACCCTGGCATACCACTCCTGGGCATATACCCAGAGGATTCCCCTGCATGCAATAAGGACACATGCTCCACTATGTTTATAGCAGCCTTGTTTATAATAGCCAGAAATTATAAGGAGCCCAAATATCCCTCAAAGGAGGAATGGATACAGAAAATGTGGTATATTTATACAATGGAATACTACTCAGCAATTCAAAATAATGAATTCATGCAATTTGTAGGTAAATGGTTAGACCTGGAAAATATCATCCTGAGTGAATTAACCCAATCACAAAAGAATGCACATGAAATGCAATCACTGATAAGTGGATATTAATGCGCCCAGAAGCACTAAATACTCAAGACACAAATAGCAAGTCAAATGAATCCCAAGAAGAAGAAAGGAGAGGACCCTGGGCCTGTTAAGATTGCATCCAGTTTAGTAAAGAAACCGAGGGGGGAGGGGAATGATTGGGGAACAGTTGGGGGTGGGAGAGGAACTATGGGAACTATGGTGGGTGGGAACTGGGAAAGGGGAAAGCCTTTTGAATGTAAACATAGAACATAGAAAATAAAAATTAAAAAAAAAACCCTCTATGGAAACCTGCTATTTGTAAGACAACTAAAAACATAACTAAAGAACAAAAGTGTGAACATAGACCCTGTGCACCTGTGGACAATGAAATCATAAGACTTCTACACAGGCTGTTGCCACTGCTTGGGGTTGTTCACCAGAAGTAGGTTGTAAGACCTTTCACTATCCTTTGTTGGCATAATGTTATAAGCGGACTGTGTAAAGATTATCTTTGTATTATTCAAACACTGACTTCTCTACCCCCATATCTTGTTGCAATCTGGACATGACATTGTAATGCTTGTTCTAAGAATCTTCTGTCTCAATGTTTTGTAAACATCGCTCCCATTTATCCTCTGATTTGTCAATAAAAGACGATCAGCTAAAAAAAAAAAAAAAATCTTGAGGATTTCGTAACCTAAATGAAACAGGCCAATGTTTCCAATTCAGTCTAGATTACTGAAATCCAAGAATAGTTCTGAGTTTGTTATGGAATAGTTAGTTAAAATGTTTATCTGAAGGCCTGATATCATGATTTCTGTACTAAAAATCCCTAATAGCTTTACTTAAAGGAAAATTTTCTCTAGCGAATACAATCATATAATTGATGTTCTATTAGAGATGAATATGGCCAAGGAAGATTCTTTTCATTTATACCTAATTTTCATCCTCGATAATTTTCATGCTGAAGAATGTATTATAGTTTGTTCTTGAATTTATATCACTAAAATTCTCTTTATTTCTCTATGTTTTTTATATTTTTCAAATCAGTATATATCTCCATCTGATAAATTGTGTGTGCTGATGTTAATCTGTGTGTAATCCTTGCCAAAAACATCCTGTCTTTTCTGAAATAAAATTCACATTGAATGAGAGATGCAATCATATATAGCTAGATTCTTATATCTTGGCTTATGTTCTTGGCATTAGCAGAATTGTAAATAAGCATTGCTCGGTGTAAAAAATAACCCTTTTAGCATACTATGGGATAAACAACCATTTTAGAAGAGAAAGAATTGAAGATTTATAATCATAAACTAAGAACGACTAAAAAATACTTTAAGTACGAATAGTAGCTGATAGTAATGTAGAAACTGGGTATTCCAACAAAACAGCCATTGTATAATATCTTGTATAGATAGAACTTAAAATGTTTGTCTACACCATTAGTTTTACTATGGATTACAGCATATATGATTTATACTGTTTGATTAGAATCTTTCATAAATGATATGCTTAAAGTAAGACCTTGAGGATTTATTTTCTGCCTCATAAAGGGAATTCTATAAATAAGATATATTTACATCATTCTATCTAAAGATGTAAATTTCTCTAGAAAAAGAAACAGTCATAAAACGTGCTATGTATAAAGAGTTCTATCTCTTTCCATCAAGATGACTTTCAAATTTGAAAAAAAGTTATAGATCCTATAAGCTAACTCATGCCAAAAAGCCGTAAGTTAGAGCAGTCAATGCTTTACGTAAATAATAGGTTTGGTGTGTAGCTACAAACTTTAAGATAAACTAGGCTTGTGGGAACCAAAGAAAGACCAGAAGATAGCAAAGTGATTCAAATTTATTTGCAAATCATATATACTCCCTCCACATATAACCCAATCAAGTGAGCCAGTTCTCAAAAATCTATCTTTTGTTTTTCTTTTATAATTTTTCTCAAAAGGAAAAATAACAAGAGTTTTATGAGGAAGTAATACACACACATATCATGCTTCAGCTTAACTAATAAATAATTCATGTTCCTCTGAGTATATAAATTAGTATATAACATTAGATTGTATATTCAAAAATACAAAATATTGTTGGGTTTATGAACAAGCTCATTTTAAAATGTAATAGTAATGATATGCTCAGAAAGTTTCCAGTGGATATTTGGGCAAGGGTAATGACAAAGATATTAAGGAATTACAAACCATATGTACATCCTCTTGAACACAGGAAAAATATTTTTGTCATTATTTCATGTTGCATAAAATTTGGACTTTAGATCAGATTGACAGTTAAGGTAAGTATTTGGTAATAAAGACAATTTTCTAATAATTCTTCATGTGTTTAAATATCCAATAATAAAATAATTAATGGTGAGAAAAATTATTTGTCTTCAAGGACAGCACACAAATTTTGACTCCTTTTCCTTGTGAGTGCAGATACAGATCAAAATCAAGTCCATTGATGAGAGGATAACCAGAGTTGAACAATAGTATTTATTCTATGAAGGCTAGAAAGCCTGAGACACTGTGAAGTTATGTTATAACCAGTTCTATCATTGCTCATTCCTCTTTTGTTCTCATTTTTTCTCTCTCTACTTCATTTCCCTTTTTATAAACCCCACTCATTACTGCTCACCTTTTATCTCTTCAACTCAATCTCCTCCTTCTTCCTTAAATTCTATATTCACAAAGACTCTTACAAATAAATTCTAGAGCAGACACAGTGTTTTTATTATCCTCTAAGTTCTAAATAAACATATCAAAAGGCTCACCAATATTTAAAAGGGTGTGTAATGAAATTTCTTAGTGGTAGGAATCATAAAATAACTTTTAATAATTTTAAACTCCAATCAGTCGTGTCTACAATAAATCTTTACTGACTTGCCATCACTTCAAAAATTGTCCCATACTTTTCCAAAATTGTTGTTTGTCTCAGTATATCTAAATTAGAAACAGTTCAAATTCAAGCATCTGATTACACATTCTATTCAATCAAGTAATTAAACATATGTGAGTCTCTTACAATAATTTATGGAAGCCTTCACAAACTATGAATCAAGCTGTAAAAGCAACAATTTAGTCAAAATAATTTGAATGACCGAGGACTTTATTACCTCATCCCTTTATAGATTTATCAGCTTTATTTTTGACTGTCCTACTTATAGTCATTTTCTTTTTGCCAGATATTGTTGAAACAAATTGGATACTTTACTTTTAGTTGCTCAAATCTTTACTTTTATTTTTTGAATTTAACCAAATTGCCCTGCACTTGATGCATTCTGTATCCATGTCTTCTTTTTCTGCAGACCTCAGTTACTACATCTGAATGCAAACCCTGCTCTATTTAACTGGCTTACCTAAGAGCAGTCAAAACTTGAATAATTTACACCTCAGTGGTTCATCACACAGTCTACTGTATCCATAGCATTTTTGATGGATTCCTTACAGATATATTCTTCAGAAGAATGCATTTTAGACGTATCATGACTTATGGTTTCTTCTTCTAGTAAAAATGATTCTCATAGCAGTTCATATTGCAAATAGAAATGGAGGTATATTATGTCACTTGTGTAATACAGGTATTAAAACCTCAAATCTGAAAAAAAATCTTTGAATTTTTCTTGTCATATTTTATTTATTGCTTGATTTTATTCAGAATTTGTTATTTTTCATAAACAAACTGAAATGATCTGATTCTATTTTTATCTTGTTTTTATTGGATAATATTGTTTGCACATAGCTTCTTCAGTGATGTATAAGTTCATATTTATTCAAATTTGTTTTATGGATCTTGCTTGAAAGGGTTTTTTTTAAATGAATTTCTCCAGTCACTGTGTGCTTATGCTTATGCTGTCATCATTCCAGAAGCTCAGCTCATGCTGAAATTTCTAGTGAAAAGTGTTGATGAATTTGATAGCACATGAGCATGTGAAAGTCAGATTCCATTTCATGCAATTCAAAACTAAGGTTTAGGTTTCATAATCAAATTTCTGAGAATTGAGTTTTTATTCATTTACTCTTTGGATCTCCAAAATATGTCCTTTTCTTTTGCTATATTTTGTGTTTGTATTTTGCTTCAAACTCTTACTCATCTATTGCTTTTAAGGATAGAGTTATCTAAGTTAGTATATTTCCCACACTCCCCAAAGACCTACTTCTTTTCAAGGTCTTTATCGATTACAACTTTTCTACTATTTAGTTTTCCCCCCAAAAGCTAACTCATGTATGTATTTGTTTCAGTTTATTTTGGATATAAAACCAATATATTGATCATATTAAACAAGTGTGAGTCCCAGTTCTGCCTCACCACTCGGGTGTGTGAGGAAAGCTCAGACAGAGGAGGTAGGCTACAGTCTATCTCATCACCATCTGTGTGCAGGGGTGGCAGAGCAAAGCCTAAGATGGGGGCTGAGAAATGACACAGGCTGGGGCCAAAGCTGGGGTTTCCACACTGCTGGACACCCAGACACCATTGGGTACTGCAGGGAGTCAGGATTGATGGGGGCCTGTGTGCTGGCAAGGAGCCTGGGGCCAGGGGAGGTGTAACTCTGGCTTAGCTCAGGGGTGAGTGCAGAGGGGCCTTCTGTGGGAGATTTAGGTTGTGCAGTTCTTACAGGCTAGCAAGCTTGACAAATTCCATATTGTAAGAGAGAACTTTTAGCCAAAAATAGAATGAGTGATGAAAGAAGATATCTAGCATGTGCCTCTCATTACCCATATGTATACTAGCATACATTATGCACACACACAGACACACACACACACACACACACACACACACACACACAGACACACACACACACACACACACACACACACTCACACACGAGTTAACTCCTTCCTGTTTGTCTTAGTCAGGGTTTCTATTCCTGCACAAGCATCATGACCAAGAAGCACGTTGGGGAGAAAAGGGTTTATTCAGCTTATACTTCTATGCTGCTGTTCATCACCAAAGGAAATCAGGACTAGAACTCAAGCAGGTCAGGAAGCAGGAGCTGATGCAGAGGTCATGGAGGGATGTTTCTTACTGGATTGCTTTCCCTGGCTTGCTCAGCCTGCTTTCTTATGGAACACAAGAATACAAGCCCAGGGATGGCACCACCCACAAGTGGCCCTCCCCCTTGATCACTAATTGAGAAAATGCCCCACAGCTGGATCTCATGGAGGCACTTCCCCAACTGAAGCTCCTTTCTCTGTGATAACTCCAGCCCGTGTCAAGTTGACACAACACCAGCCAGTACACTGTTACTGTAAACCTACACAAAAATTTCATGACTTGGAGAGGCTATAGATACTAAAGAAGAAATACACACACACACACACACACACACACACACACACACACACACACACACGTACAGAACTGAAAATAACATAATTTTCTCCCTTGAATCTCTGCTGCAAATATTCTATCAGAACACAGGAGAGCCAGCATATCTATAAAATGATACTGCAAAGCTCTCAATATCTACTCTGGTGATATAGTTTACCACCAGTGCTCTCTAGGATCCATTGTAATGTTTTCAATAAATCTTTATATATTGTTTATTGCTCCATAAAACAAAGTTTCATTACAAAAAGGAAAATTGCTGGTGTAAGCAAGACAGAAAATGCTAAGACTTCCTAGTTTGGATTTTCAAAGATAAAACCACAGATCTAAGATGCTCCTAAAATATAAGCCCATGCCTGCCTATTTGTGATATTTTCTGCTGCTTCTTCATTCCTCCATTATTTGTTTCCATCTTTTGGACTCCATCCTTTCCAACAATAACTCCTGATTTAGAAGACTGTTTTTATTTGTTTGTTTTGGCCTTGGCCAATCTACTAACCTCTATCACACCTTTCTCAATTTTATCCCTCTACTCAAGTAAGCTCAATTTACTTTATTTAATATTCCTTTCTATATTTGTCCTCTTTGACATTTAAATTTACCTTTAATTTGCTTTATTTTATTTTTTATTGATTTCATGTTTAAATACTCCATGCAGTTAGTGTTATCCACTGTTATTTTGAAACAGTATCAGTCATTCAAAATATAAATATTTCTTAATCATTCTTTGTAGCCAACACATTCTAAAATGATCTTAAATGCCATTAATAAATTACCTTTTGACAATTTTATATGCACATACACCTGCTAGTGTCATGACACAGCACAATAACCAAAATTGATATTAAATATGCATTACCAAGTCTTTTATTGTTACAAAATTAGATGTTTCTCTGAGAAAGTAGAAAATATCAACTTGTATAATTCAAAGGTAATTAGTAATTTGCATTTTGTCAAGGACATTGAAAGCTTATGAATTATATTTAATTTGCCATGAGGAAATAAACTATACGATGATATATTTAATGGGTTTATTTTTCCTTACCATCCTCATGTTTGATGTTCTGCCTCTATTTTGCTGAATTCTTTAAAACTTCAGTTGATATGCAAACAAACAAGTAATAACATTTAAGCCACTGTGGTACTTTGTTTAAAATTTAGCTTCATAGTTATTTTTACCATCCATCAAAGACACAGGAGACATGAAATCAGAGATTGCAGAAGCTGCTTTTTCCTCGGGCATCAGCGTTCCCAATCAGAGTTGGTTTTTCAGTTCAGTGGAGAGTTTTACTTTTTAATGGTTCACTTCACTGCTGTTTCAAAGGACACAATATATCAAAGTGGGGGAGAATGTTTTGTTTTCTTTCCATCAAATATTGAAAGAAAAAGACAAACTTTTAGTTTCTAAAATATTTAATACATCCTATATGGCTCAAAGCTCAATAAACAATATCCTAGAGTCAAAGTGTTTGTTTCATAATCATATTTGTCTTACAAACACAAATCAATTAGTAACAGCTTCCTACATGATACAAAGACAAACTGTTTCTGAGATTTTTTGAGGGCTTACCTGATTAAAAATTAAAGGATAGTTATGGTATAAGTGGAAGGTAGGCTTTTTAAAAAAGTATATGCTTCATAGCTCGAATCTCAAGCCACCCAACTAACATCACATTTTCCATTGTGTGTAACAATGACGTTATTTGAAGACATAGGTTTTTATAGTTGCAATCAAGCGGTGATGACATCTTTACTGTGTGTTGTTATATAATGTGACCTGCACTTTCCCAGGTAAAGTTATAGAAGCACAGCTCTGAGAGATAAACCCTACATGGTAATCTAGATTTGGGGGCCATACAGCTTCAGGTGAAGAATTTCAAATTCCAAAAGTAACATGGAAATCTTAGATAATGAATACAGTGGATTGAATCTCTACCAAAGAGTAAATGACACTCATACTCTGATTTCATATTTAAAACCTAGAGATCTTAAGGAGTATATTTTTATTATTTTGTCTCCTAAGTTGAGTCTACTTTTTTTACATTAAGAAGCAAAGGAATGAAAATCAAGAATTTAACATTTTTTACTCTGTTTGATATATATAAAAGGATTTTTCCACGTTTAGACAATATGACATAAAATAAAGATTTATTGAACATGTACTAATTCTGATTTTAGTGCTTATCTCACTTTAATTCTCATAATTTGTTAAAAATGATGCTGTTTTATTTTAATACTCAGTGAATTGATTAAAATAGCTTTGGATAATAGGTAACAGATATAAAATGTAAATAAATAAAACAGATAGATGGTTCAGTGATTAAGCACTTGATGACCTGAATTCATCCCTACCTCATGTCTAATGACTCTCTTCAACTCCAGGTCCAGGCTATCTGAAACTTTTTCCTTGCTTACAGTAACAGTACACATGCACTGTACTTAAATACATGCTGCTAAAACAATCATAATCAATATAAACATATATCTTCATCTAAATATAAATAAATAATGTCATGAATGATGTGGATTTCAATGACAATCATAGCCTCAAGGTAGACATAGTCTATGGGTTTTTCAAAAGAGTACAAAATTGGACAATTCTGCATTCTGTTTTGAATGGGGAAGTAACAGTGAGGTCCTAACCCTCCCAAAGAATCTACTGACTGTTACTGGTACTTGCAGAGGGAGTGTCATTTTTCTCAGTGGTGTGACCGCCAGAAGGTTACCTTTGCTATAGTCTATTCTCCACATATAATGTGTAGAAGAAACTCCAACTGAACTCAGGGGACAACATATATGATAATTTGAAGTCAGGAGGACACTTGCTGATAAGAAATATTTTATAAAGAGAGAAGAGAGGTATGGCAATGCAAAATGGGAGAAATGATTAAAACATACTATAGACATCAATGAAACCATCAAGCAACAGAAAAATCACACACACACACACACGCACACACACACACACACACACACACACACATATAAACCAGAACATTTATTGTTAATTGCTAATGTATTCTTAATGTTGTTCACAGTTCACATAAGCCTGTAACACTCTAAATGCCAAACTCAGATTTTTAAACTATTATAGCACAAAAGACATCTCATTACAATAAGTCACTTAAATTGAGTGCATACATAGTTACTAATGATATAATTTTAGCAGCTGTATAAATTTCAGGTACTTTCTTGACTTATGCATGTGCTTTGCTGATTTATGAGAATAATATTTGGTTACAGTCAGCAGAATACTGAATTTTCTTTTAATCTAAAGATTGCTTAAATTTAAACCAATTTAGAAAATAAATTCAATATACTGCTGTCTGAATATTGTTAGAGATTAAAACTTGCAAAACATCGAGCCAGGCGTGGTGGCACACGCCTGTAATCCCAGCACTTGGGAGGCAGAGGCAGGAGGATTTCTGAGTTCGAGGCCAGCCTGGTCTACAGAGTGAGTTCCAGGACAGCCAGGACTACACAGAGAAACCCTGTCTCGAAAAAACCAAAAAAAAAAAAAAAAAAAAAAAAAAAAAAAAAAACTTGCAAAACATCTAAAAGAAAATAAAGAAGAAAAATTATAAAAGGAAAGTAAATTTGCTTTTTTCATTCTTTTTAGTTTTCTAAATATTTATTTCATTTAAAGAGTTTCCATACTAAAATAGCCTGAGTTTCAATGTTTATTCTATCCTTTCTCTTAAAAGAGCACAGTAGGAGATGAAAGAGTGGGTCAGTGTCTAAGAGCACTCTCTTCTCTTCCAGAGGACCTGAGTTCAATTCATAGCACTTACCTGGCTGCCCAAAGCTGCCTGTAACTCCAGTTCTGGGTATCTGACCCCTCACACAGACACACATGAAGGCAAAACACCAAGGCATTAACATATATAAAATGTTATATACGTTAATATATTGTTTTAAAATAAATATATTATTTTAAAAATAGAAAAATAGAAAAATTATTTTAGTTAATGGGCTATAGAAGTATTTGTATGTATGTCTCTGTGTTTATATACATGTTAATATAGTAAAACTGTATTATAGTGAAATTGAATATAGTGAAATATAGTGTATTTTATTAATATATATTTTTATTTATTTTTATTTTTTCTTAATCAACAGTAAAATTTTCCAGTGTAGGAAAACTAGAAGTAGACATAGTTAGAGCAACACATGAAATGGTTCATATCAAGGTCACAGGATCCAAGAACCACAGGATCCCAGAGACAGTTGGACTCCTAGGAGTTCTAACACAACCAGGTTCATAGGAGGGACAGGATCCAGTAAGAGACAGCAAGTCCAGTAAGCACTAGAGATGTTCTGCACACTATGTCTTTACACAATTTTATTCAAACCTTTGAAATTATCTTTGTAAAAATTATTAGATGAGTTATATTGATTGGTGATGGACAGATTTCAACCAATAATTCTGCTAAATACTTCTATATTTAATTTAATTTCTAAATGAATAATCAAATCAAAATTAAAAATTATATTTCAAATCATTTAATACCATGTATTAACTATTGGAATTTCATTGTTACATTTTGAAATTAAAAAAAAAAGTTATATCACAGTCCATATCAGCACGGTGCCCTTCTGGAGGACACTCATGTTTCTCTTTGGCTAGAGGCCTTCTCTAAACAGAACTGTCCATTTCAGCTGGATAGATGGCTCAGTGGTTAAGAGCACCATCTGCTCTCCTAGAGGTCCTGAGTTCAATTCCCAGCAACCACATGGTGGCTCACAACCATATATAGGGGTCTGATGCCCTCTTCTGGTGTGTCTGAAGAGAGCAGTGGTGTACTCACATACATAAAATAAATAAATAAATCTTTTAAAAAAAACTTATCCATTTCTTACACAGTACTGTAATTCAATCCTTCTCTTCTATCTGTACCCGTCTACACAGGCAGTTGTCCAGAGCGTGCATGACAAGCCTACAAAGTCTCATGTCTGTCTACACATTTTATCAATGGGTTTGGCATGCTTAAAGGTAAGAAAAAAGAGTTTTTCTCAATGAAGTTTGTTTTTGTTTTCTGTAAAACAAAACATGAGTTGAAATTGTAGCAACTGAGTGATTTAACCTGGCATTTGTCAGAAATCATATTTCTCAACGTATTAAGAAGACAAATACACATTGGAAAAAATGAAATCAAATGTCCACATGACAAATTTAAAAAAATCTAAACCTAAGACTTCTTTTGAAATTAATTTTGTATTAAGTTCTCCACAATCTGTGATTTCCTTGGCTACACATCTTATATTATTAAGAAGTCGTTGGAGTTGTGTTTATTCACAAAAGTATAAAAATAAATATTGTCTGAGAGACATCTCACCAAGGAAGAAATGGAGTGATCATTTCCAGGCAGGCTTTAGCGAGTGGAAATGCATAGATGAGGAGAGTGTGAATAGGAACTCTAGAGCATGCTATCACTCTGTGAGAAACGTTTTCTTAGTGAATCCAGTTCACTACAACTTATATTAAAATAAGTCAATTTAAATATAATGACACATCCTTACTTTTCAGTATGTCTAATTTGTACTATCCAGATACTCCTGAACATGGACCCTTCAACAGAGGTTTTGCTGCACCCAGTTTCCCTCCATTGAAGAAACTGTACTCTTCCTCTCCCAGCAGCTATAAATTACAAATAGTTTTATTTATTTAAAAAATTACTGCTTCAAATAGTTTTAAAATAAAGGAGTATCACATGGAATTAGAAAATTATATCGATCTAAATCATTTTTAATATATTGAGACAATAATATAATTACAAATTTTCTCTCTTCCCTTTCCTCTACACTCTACCATTAACCCCTTCTTGTTCTCTTTCAAATTCAGTGCCTCCTTTTTAGTTGACTGTTATTAAGTGATGAACTATACTTAGCTCTGGGTATAAGGACATATGTTTTTAATGTATTTAGGGATTATGGTCTTTTAGGATATTTGTGGCTGTGGGACTCTTTAAGATCTATGAATTCAATGGGCCTGCACAACTAGTTTGGTTTCTGGTCATGATTTCTTTATTATTGTTCAGGGCTTAAGTCCAATTAGGAATGTGTTGATTACTGACAATATATGCATACCCCTACTGCATCCTAAAATTTATAGTGCTGTATTTGTCATGGTATGTAATAGGCAACATAGCGGTGTAGTATTGTTGGTAGCTACTGTCCTTTGGAAGTTTGTGGAAATGTCTGGTTTAATGAAAGCCCATCATCAAGGAGAAGGCTTTGAAGGCAATACTAGCTCAGCAGTTTCTAGGCTATGTGTCTTATGTGCCTGGTGGACTCAGCAATAGGAGTTACCTTCCTACAATGAAAGGCAGTTGGATGTGCATGGTCTCAGTGTACTTTCCCAAAGTACACTGATTCAACCTGAATCACATTATAGAATTAGTTCATCTGCAAATGTCTCATACACAGAGAAAAGTCTATTGTGATTTAAAAAAATAGGGAAATTCACCGAGAACAGTAACTTCATTCAATACTTAAAATGGTGGTAGTCATAAACATAATAAGTATTTTGTGCATGTAGAAAAAAAGCAGAATATAGAATGTAGAATTAAGATCTTTAAAGACTAAATAATGAACGTTAAAAGTATTATTTCAAAATAATAATCATTGGATAAAGAACAAGGAATGTAATATCAGTCCATGTTTAAAAGGCATTTCATGGCAGATGCCTTTGTGATGTAAATTTTTGTGTCGATATGTGTAAGATTACAGTGACCTTTTTGGAAGATTTTGCTCCAGACAGTCTCTTGTGATAAGCTCTTGTTAGTGGTCACGTTTTCACAATTTCTTCTCCATCCTGACCTTTCACCGTGTCTGGCATAGAACAACCACAGGACCGTTCATGAAAGTTTGCTTCACTTGAGAAGTGAAAAGTTAGCAATGTATCAACTCTGAGAAAAGTAAGAGGGTCAGAGAAAAAATCAAAGTGAGGCTATGTGTGCTAGGGAGACTGTGATGTCAGTTGCTTTAAGATTTTGAAGTTATCCATATAGAGAGGATGTGTCAGCCTCTACAATGTACTAATTTACTTTGGTTTCCTGGAAGGGAGAATATCAATCAAAGCCTGTCCTTTTAAAATCATTTCACCATGGTTCAAGCTTCAGGAGCCAAGTGTCCTAGTTGTCGAATGGTGGACGTGTCCCTCCCTGTGAACCGATCTTCCTGACAAGACGAAAGCAAGCGCTCTAGGTATTTTCATTACATTACAGGTTCTAACTCATGCAACAGAAGAATAAAATTGATGCACAGATCTATGAATTAAGCTTAGATATAGTTCTAAATAATCATTCACTTGAAAAATACAATTATAAAAGATCCTGGCAGCTAGAAATACAGAGTCTTAATTTGCATGCAATCAGGTAACTAGTTCTCTTTTATATCTGATAATTTCATTTTAATTATCATAAATGTGCTTTATTATCATTGATAAATTATTTTTGGTTGGATTTTTTCACTGAAATATTGCTAGATTTTTATGATACCTTTGCTATGTCTACTAAATACTCTATAAAGATTTATTCTTTACATGCTATAGATACCATATTTGGCTAAATTTTAATTAATATCCTAGCTTATTTTGTATTACTATTCAAATAATTCAATGTTTGAACAAATTCCACTAGGATATTGTTTGTAGTTTATTTTATTTTTTTTTTATTTAATTTTTATTTTCTATATTCTATGTTTACATTCCAAAGGCTTTCCCCTTTCCCCGTTCCCCCCCCACCATATTTCCCATAATTCCTCTCCCCCCCAACTATTTCCCAATCATTCCCCCCCCCACGATTTCTCTGTTCTGGGTCTACAAAACTGGATCCAATCTTTACAGGCCCAGGGTCCTCTCCTTTCTTCTTCTTGGGAGTCATTTGACTTGCTAAATGTGCCATGAGTATTTCTATGATGTATAGTGAGATAAAATATAAACAGGTAACTTATATTTTAAATATTATTTTGGTTATATATGTATACCCACATATATACTATGTAATTATATATAATATGATATGATATATGGTATATGGTATATGATAGATGATAGATGATGATATATAATATATGATGATATATGATATGTGACATATAATATATGACACACATGTGAATATCTATCTAACTATCTACCATCTATCTATCTATCTACCTACCAATCTATGTAAACATCAACATATAAATATCCTGTGTTTTTGGCTTTATATATTTGTTCTCATTGACCTAAATAGGTCTCCTGATTTTATTTTCTCTTATACTAATAATTTAGGAAAAAGTTTCTCAAGTTTAATATCTGTGTAACTTCCTTGTTTCATTATTTATGATTTAATTATTAGAATTCATATTTGTAAGATATAAATTTACTAAATCTAGATAGAATTGGCATATATATTTGTGTTTAATATATGTCCACTGAGGAGCCGGCATGGTGGCACACGCCTGTAATCCCAGCACTCGGGAGGCAGAGGCAGGTGGATTTCTGAGTTCACTGAGGCCAGCCTGGTCTACAGAGTGAGTTCCAGGACAGCCAGGGCTACACAGAGAAACCTTGTTTCAAAAACCAAAAAAATGTGTATATATATATATATATATATATATATATATATATATATATAATGTTTAGGAAACATCATGTTTAGGAAAATAATTACCTACTTGCAGACTACCTGGTCTTGTTGGTCACCTGGACCATCAATCAGGCTTTGCAAATTCCCACTTTCCTTATGTTCAGCTTTTTGCTGGTTTCACTGAATATATATATATATATATATATATATATATATCCATATATAAAAAACATATATATACACACACACACATATATATATATATATATATATATATATATATATATATATATATATATACTTTTTTTGTTTTTTGAAACAGGGTTTCTCTTTGTAGCCCTGGCTGTCCTGGAACTCACTCTGTAGACCAGGCTGGCCTCGAACTCAGAAATCCACCTGCCTCTGCCTCCCAAGTGCTGGAATTACAGGCGTGTGCCACCATGCCCAGCTCCTCACTGGACATATATTATGGACATATATTAAACTCTACCCCAATATATAGGGGACTCCATGTCCCCCTCTTCACCTGGACTACATTGCCTCATACTTATGGCTACAGCAGCAAGATCACTCATGAAAATATTCCTTTGCAGATAAGGAAGTTATACTCCATTTGGTGGGTTGCTTGGCATGTTTAGAGTAAACAGAGATAACTATTACAAAAGAAGGCTATTTGGTAAACCCAGCCTAATGCTACTGGGGACTGCTGTCTTTGCATGAAGGACCAACACTGAGAGAAATACAGATACCCAGAGAGAATACCTTCTGAAGGCAAAAGGTATGCTACGAGCATCAGATGAATGCCAAGCACTAATGGTGAGCAACATTAAGCTATGAGAACTGTATGACAATTCTCCCCCACAACCTATAGAAGGATCAAAACAGAATAAATTTCAATTTTCTAGGCTCCTAAATTCCAGATTTGTGATGTAGCTTTCATGATAAAAGTTTGCAGTACTTTTATTAAAACAGCTTGATTTCTACTGATTGCTTGTGTTTGTCTCAAGAAACAAATAGAGCATAAATATTCCTACTTTAATTAATAAATTGACCTAAGAATGAATGAAATAGTTTTATTTTATAAATTATGGAGTCTATGATAGACATATTTGTCACATTAAATTTATATGACAAGTCGCATAAATTTAAGGTGGCGTGATGGCTTAGATATATATACTACATAAAAATACATTTCTTTCCCAGAATTCTAATAATTTAGATTTATTTCCGGACATGACAGCTCAATGCGTTAGCCTTTGAGTCATTTCAAATTAGGCATAATAAATGTGAAAACAAATATAAATATCAAATGATATCACTTGCCTTTGGCAAAGGATAATAAAATAGGGCAAAACAGAAAAAAGTAATATAAAAACTTGCTGCCCCAAGGCTAGAAGTTTTATCTAATATGTCATTTGAATTCATTCAAAAACAGGTTTATAACTTGTATAGAATACTTTTATGAAGTTGTCACAATGTGAATATGTTTATTCAGAAATTTGTGCTTTATCATATAACAGTAACAAGATTTTAGGCAACTATGGGTTAAGAAATCATTTCTGTACAAGATTATAGAATTTAATATGTAAGTCTCTTGTTTTTATCAGATATGCATAAAGATTGATTTAAAAAGAGCTTAAAAAGCATGTTAGAATGAAATAGTTTCTCATATTTCAAATTAACCAACATACTTATGCTAATTGAAACTTGACTTGTTCATATATATACCTGCATATATACATATATGTGTATGTGTATATATATACATACAATATGTATATATATATATATATATATATCATTAAAAATACTAAAGAAGAAGATCCTATGAATTTGAGAGTGTGGGTGCATGTGAAAAGCAGAAGGAGAAAATGTATCAGAAAAGTGATGTACTTCTGTATCAATTAAAAACATTTAAAATTCCAAAGGCTTTCCCCTTTCCCATAGAAAATAAAAAAAAATTAAAATTGCAACCAGAAAGCTAACCTATATTAAGGAATTTCTTACGTTCTATTATTAATTCTAAACATTGGGTGCATGTGATATTTAGAAAATCAGAGGCTTCTTCAACTTCCTATAAAGTTTCTGTTGATTCCCAATAAGTCTCCTAGGAAGAATATATTGTCTCTATATCTTTCTCAGTTACAGATTGACCTATGTACTTGTCTCATGGGGCCATTTTCTTGATGAGTGATATAAATAATAGGGCCCACCCTTGTGGGCAGTGCCATTTCTGGGCTTGGGCTGTATAATACAGAAAGCTGGATATGACCCAGGTTGCAAGCCAATAAGCAACATTCCTCAGTCTCCTCTCTGTCACTTTCCTGCCTTGAGTCTCTGTTGACGAAACTAGATGACTACCTGCTAACCTATTATATAAAATGACCCCTTTCTTGCCCAGTGGGCTTTTAATCATTGCACTTACAAAAGCAATGGAAAGAAAACTCCAATAGAGAGGTATACAAGACAAGTAATGTTGCTGTAAGGAATGTGGTGATTTTGTATTAGGAAAATAGGGTAGAGGAACATTTACAAATTTGGAGTGGAAAAGCCTTTAAGATCTCAAAATTTAATGGACAGTTGTATGGAAGAAAGAATATAAAAGTATGGGAGAAATGAGAATATGGGAATCATAGCTTGTGAGGTTTCAGAAGGAAGCAAATATCCTACCTGGTTGGTTCATGTGGCATTCTGAGTTAAGAATTTATAGAAGCAAAGCCTTTACTTTATTGAGATTATGGAAACTTGTCAGTTAGGGCTGAAAATGAGCATCAATTGAGGTAAAATATCCTGGGAAGTGCTTCCTCATAGTCCACAAGCAAAAACCCTGGGTAAGAGCAAAAAGACTAAAATCAAGCTGGCAGATGAAATTCGAAACATAGGAACAGGCTTCAATGTACAGCTCACATATGGGGAATTACAACAACCTGTAACTGTAGTTTCAGGGTACCCAATACTTCTAAAATCCTCTGTGAGCACAGGATACATACAGGATGCACATACATAAATACAGGCAAACACATACCGAATTTTAAAAAAATTAAAATGGATGTACATCTTCAAAATAAAACAAATAAAAACTATAAGTAGTATGAACTGTTTTATGATATTGTGCAGGGTTTCAGATATTTACCTTTAGTTTTACATTTGAAGAATAATGTGACAAGATCAATATGCTAGATATTTGTCAGATGTAGAAATGTGTCAGCTTAATATATATCTCCCCAATTTTATTTTTTTTTAAGAAAACCAACTCTGAGAATGGTAGGTTTAGTGTGTTTCAAATTTTACTTTTATATTTAGCATTAATCACTAATTGTATAATGAATAAAAGTACTTACCTATTTTCACATAAAAGTTTTAAATTAACTTTTCTTTTTTTGATATTATACACTCATAATGAGAAGCTCTTTTTGTACAATTCATTAACACCATTGAAACCTATTAGCTTATTTTGCTAATATTCCATGATTTCAGGCCACACTGCCTTGTCTATTTCTCTGAAAGTCTGTGTGAAGACTTACATTTCATTCTGCCAGCATGATAAATTAAATAGCTAGCCTAAGAAGTTGATTACTTCTGCTGCCATTACGAGAGAAATCCATGGTTGCTCGTGTGATTCAGAAATAATTATTTGATTTATTTACTTCTTTAAGTAGCTTGTGAAAAACGCTGTACACTTCTCTACCACATCTTTCTTCATTCGTTCATGTGAAAATGTAGATGATAGCATAATTAAATAATCTCTCCAAGTATGTCAGTGGAGAGCTATAATCATAATATGTCACTTCTCATTCCAATACAAAGGAAATTCTTAGATTAAAAGAATTATGGAGTTTATCATTACTGTGTTAATGACTGTATCTGAATATATATTTTTGTTTAAATTTCATTATGGATCTTGTACAACCTTGTGAAAAATGTTTCTGTAATTAGAATTTTTCAGAGTTTATCCATGCAAAGAACATTAAATGAAGCAAATGGTTTTAAGTTTGTTCTAAGCTGATTAATGTACAGAGGAAATTTTACGATAAATGCAGATCATCCTTTTCCTCAATAGTTGCTAGCTAGTGCATCATACAGAGCTTAATATTGTTTTTAACCTTATGGTAAATGTTTCAGGAAATATTCAAAATGGTTATGCACACTTATCACATAGACTGCATTTTGTCTTACTATATCTTGAAATTGGCATTTTAGAGATGAGAATCTAAAATATAAGGATATTGCCTTTTCAATTGTACATAGAAAATGTTAAGTAAATGAAGTTTTTCTCTAAAATTGTGTATTTTTTTATTCTGTGTTCATTTTGTTTCAAACAAAACATGTTTGGGAATGATTGGCAGTGCTTAAATTGGGCAGTTCCATCCCTGTGGTCCTAGGATTAGCAGAAGCAGAACTATAAGGGAGCACCCCACCTCATCTGGCCTTCCCACTCAAATGCACAGGGAGCTGTAGAAGCCACCTCCCAGTGCTCTTCACTGTGCATTTGCCTGATCTTCAAATCAGGAGACAAAGAGCCCATTCATTCCTTAAGTTGCTTTAGTTCGATGCTTTTGTCACCACTGTGAGAAAAGCGACAGGTAGGACCACTATCAATAAGAAGCAGAGAGTCTGACTTAGTCTTTCCCTTTTATATTAACTCATTTTCAAAGACCAAAAAAATTGTTAATAATAATTAATTTACCAAAGTATGGAGTAGGTCCTGGTAACTTCCATAGTGTACATGTATTGAGTTTTAATTTGTGTAACTCAATTTTGATGTATAAAAATGATCATTTCTTTAATATCTTTCCTATTATAGTTGCTCCTTTTCTAAATCATCTTTTAAATGAACGATAGCTTGGAGAGATGGCTTAGTGCCTAAGATTGCTTACCGCTCCAACATACACTCAGCATCTGCATTGGAAAGTTTACAGTTTCTAACTCCAGAGCCAGGTTGTCAGGCATCATCTACATGCACACACACAAAACAAACAAACAAACATCCTCACACACACATGTATACTCACACATATGCACCCACACACACACAAACTCTCTCACACACACGTACACTCACTCACATGCACAAACACACACATACCAACACATATAGATGCACATACACACTCTCAGGCATGTACCCAAACATACATTAAAGTAAAGTAAACAATAGAATACGAATGGGAATGATTTTGCAGAGCTAAACCTGTCAAATAAGAGGTAAATGAATCTGTATCACAATAAAATATTTCAATCAACAGAATTGCAATTAGAAAAACATTTTTCTTGTGTGAATCATCATAGCTTATCAATGTTTAGCAATGTAGACCATCTAGGAGCTGTGGCTCTTTACCAATACAAGTGTCCTGAGATATGCTATGCAGCATTGCTCTGGGTGTATAAATGATTGAAATTAAAAATTTGAAATGAGGTTTGTACAGAATATATGTCATATTTGCAGCCCGTAAAGCATAAGGGAAGGTCAAACCATCACAAACCATGGAGAATATGTCTTTTCCCCTTTAAGAAATATATTACTCCATCATTTAAAAGTGATCACCAACCGCATAGTAACAGCCATCCACTGCTTCCTTGCAGATTATCACCAAGTGTGCTCACACAAGAATAGCATCATTTTCCACCACTCCTGGGCACATACCCAGAGGATTCCGTGGCATGCAATAAGGACACATGCTCCATTATGTTCATAGCAGCCTTATTTATAATAGCCAGATTCTGGAAAGAACACAGATGTCCCTCAGTGGAGAAATGGATACAGAAAATGTGGTATATTTACACAATGGAATACTACTCAGCAATTAAAAACAGTGAATTCATGAAATTCTTAGGCAAATGGTTGGATCTGTAAAATACCATCCTAAGTGAGGTAACCCAATCACAAAAGAACACACATGGAATGCAGTCACTGATAAGTGGATATTAGCCCAGAAGCTCTGAATACCAAAGACACAATTCACATATCAAATGATTCCCAAGAAGAAGGATGGAGAGGGCCCTGGTCCTGGAAAGGCTTGATGTAGCATTGTAGGGGATTGCCAGGACAGAGAAGTGGGAGGGGGTTGACTGGAGAATGGGTGGAGGGAAGAGGACTTATGGGACTTATGGGGAGGGTGAAACTGGGAAAGGGAAAATCATTTGGAATGTAAACAAAGAATATAGAAAATAAATTTAAAAAGTGTAATATTGTTCTGTCATAAAACAATGTTGAGATACCCATACTCCATTGTGAGGATCCAGAAATCTGTTTCCTTGATATATTTATGGATTCTAGTCATCAACAAATTTTTATCACAATCCTTTCCTCCACTGCTAAACCCAATGTTCATATTATTTCAACAGTTTGTCCCATTCCTGGGAAGTTACTCTCCTTGAAAATTCATATAAAATGGAGCTTGAGGATTCGGGGTAAAACATATATATTCAAGTCACCTTGAAATCTATAGTATTGGTGCACACCTTTAATCCCAGCACTTGGGAAGCAGAGGCATGTGGATTTCTGAGTTCAAGGCCAGCCTGGTCTACAGAGAAAGTTCCAGGACAGCCAGGGCTACACAGAGAAACCCTGTCTTGAAAAAAAAAACTATTTCCAATACACATCTCTTCAGTTAAATAAAATATACAGATTTCTTTCTATGAAAGGTATATTGTCCCATGATCTGGAAAAAAAAAGAAAGAATTTTTGAATATTCACATTTTATTATGTGTGTCAAATCACCTTAAGATATTCCTTTCTTTTGCTGTTTGATTTTTAAATGCTCTGTATCAAGCACTGAGCCTTATTCCTACCTGCAAATCATTCTACCACTTGGGTATATACTAAAAGCCCTAAGTAATTAATTTGTTCATGTCGCTTCACCAAATATGTTTGGCATAAAATGAAATACAATGATCGTTTAAGTGTCCCAATGCTGAACTTGGGATGATACAAAGAGTATAAGCATGGCCTTTGTGCAAAGGGTCACAAGCAAATTCACAAAGCATTCAATATTTTTGAGAACATTACAATTGAAATGCAATAGAAAAAAATAATAATAGAATTTGAATGCAATGATCTCAGTTCCTTTCCCCATTCCTTGCGTGAAATACCTTGATAAAAGCAACTTCGATTTCTGCTTCTAATTTGAGGTCCCATCAGGAGTGGCTCCTGGCAGCTGTTCACACTGCATTGGCAATGCTCGGCAGAGGCTGAGGTCACTTACCTTTTTTGTTTTTTCAGAATAAACCCAATGCTGACTGAAGAGAGTCGCTCATGTAGAGAGAGGGTCTTTCTAAATCAACTTAATCTAGATAAAGCCTGACATGCATTGTCCCAAGGTCTGTCTCTTAAGTGATTCTAGATCCTGATGACAACATTAACCATCAAAACAGGCAAACAAAATGCAAAAACTAAAAAATGTAGAAAATTGTAGAAAAATAAACCTCTAAATGTCATGCTAGTGCCCAGATTTGCTTTTTATGCCAATTCTTGTTTTTGTTCTTTAATTGATCAAACAGAAAAAGAAAGAAATAATTAAGGAAAAAATTAGAGAAAGTTTTCCATTATTCTTGTCTACTCCCATTTGAAATACCATTAATACTTATTATGACATAATCTTATTAAATATAAGCAATATTTGAATCTCAATTAGCCATTGAGAGTAAATTAGAAGTTATTCCAGGCAATGTCCTGCATTTTCTTTTCTCACAGCTTCTTAAATTTCAAGTTAAAGCTAGTTTATTTCATAAATCTCAACAAATGCTGGCAAAATTTAATATTTTTGTAACATAAATTAGTTATTAATTTGTAATACCAGTAATATTTTCATCATAATGTGGATCAAAAATAACTGTGAACCAAAACAAGAAAGTAATTATCTGTATTATGCTGTCATAATGCCTCAGTTCCAATTTCAGAGGAGATATAGAATGCCAGATACATGCATTTAAAATTGTGAGAGTCCATTTATTGCTAAATGGTTTATATAATTCCTTTACAAATTACAAATTTGATATGAATATATTTGGCAATGTTTATTTTTAAAATACTTTCTGTTAGAAATGCATAATTCGGTATTATTTTATTGGCATATTTTACTCTAAGTGATGTCTAAAATGTTACTCATGGACATTAACAATAACTTATCTCTTTATCCCCCTATTTAATATGAGAAAAACAAAGCAACCAAATTCATTTCCAGAAATTTGAATTGAGCAATGCTAGCAGAAACATGCCTTGATCAATTTAAACCCTACAAATACTTACATCATTGGTTTTTTTCTTTATTTTGGTTTTTTAAACGTTTATTTATTTTATTTATGTATGTGAGTACACTGTTGCTCTCTTCAGACACACCAGAAGAGGGCATCTGATGCCATTACAGATGGTTATAAGCCACCATGTGGTTGCTGGGAATTCAACTCTGCAGCTCTGGGAGCGCAGTCAGTGTTCTCAACCTCTGAGCAATCTCTCCAGTCCTTACTTACATTATTGGTAAGAGCATATTATCCATTCATCTATTTTCTCTGAAAAAAAAAAATGGTGAAACTTTTTAAATCTTAAGTAATAAAAACATTGTAATTATGAAGTTAATCTATTAGAAAATTTACCACTTTGAACCAAAATACTTGGCTATGTAGTGACATTAAGCAAATATTTAAGTTATGATCATTTCTTTTTAGTGGGTTTCCAGCAAGAAAGTCTCGGTTAACTCACCTGCTTGTCACTTGCTCACTGTTGTCTTGCTCATTCTCTTCATCTTTTTCAATTTATTATTGATTTTTTGGGGGAAATTACACATAAAAATAAACACAAACATGTATCTCATCTTAAGATAAAGTTGATAAGATCATTTGACATTTTTATCTCATTTCACTTACATTTTTTAAATGATCTATAATGAAATCATCCCTTTCCCAGTTTTGATTATCATTCAAGCACCTAATATGCTAATTCATTTATTTCTTTCAGTTTTGTGATATAAATATTTAGACTCACTTGAAATAAATGTTTATTATTCTTATTGAAGGAAGCAATAACTGAAGAAAGAGAGAAGGGTAAGTAGAAGAGTAAATTACGTGGCAAAAAGAATCATGCTTTCCTAATTTAAGCAGACTGATGAAACAAGACAGTAATTGTAAAGTTATCTTAGAAAATATTAATGTACTATCAAAAATTATTTGAATCCAAAGAATGATTTGACTGTGTCATATCTATGTTCTAACTAGAAAAATAAACCAAGTAATTTCCTATAACATATAATCAATATTGTGGATATTATTCAAACAGAAGTACATTTGGCATTGGATAACAATGTCTGACATGAGATTAGTAATTTGTATTAGCCAACCAGTACCCCCCAGGGCATTGAGGGATGCACTCCCATCCATGGCTCCAGCTGCATATATAGCAGAGGATAGCCTTGCTAGACATCAAAGGGAGGAGAAGCTCTTGGTCCTTAAAAGGCTCAATGCCCCAGTATAGGGAAATGCCAGGACAGGGAAGAAGAAGGGGTTGAGTTGGTGAGCAGGGGGAGGGGCGATGGGATAGGGGGTTTCGGAAGGGAAATCAGGAAAGGGGATAACATGTGAAATGTAAATAAAGAAAATATATAATAAAAAGGGACAAAGGGAGAAAAAGAAATTTTTACTACTGGCACTCTTCATATAAAAGCATAACAAAGCAGACATTTTGCTGCAAATTTAAGTGAGAATGAAAAAACAATGACAAATTGCTGCAAGTTTCAAAACAGAATTACAAAAAATTTCATTTTGAAATTGATCCAAATAATTTTTAACTAAAAGGCCACTAGTAATTCTAAAGTTGATGTAGTTTTCTTAATGTTTATCTTATTCCAATGCCATCATTACATTTTTGATTCACTGAAAAAATTTTACTTAATTTTTAAAAATATATGAAGGTTTGCCTTGAAAACTTTAAGAACTGCGTTTTCTCCACTGAATCCATGAAACTAACACCACTATCAACAACCAAAGAAAACCAGTTTGGTGGTGTGTTCTAGTAATATAACACTGAGGAGGTGAAGATACATGTGTATTTTTTGTCAGAGGTCAGAAAACAGATGAGTTACATCTCAATGTGTACTATGAGAGAATAGAATAAAGAATAATAAGTAAATGGGACCTTAAGAATGTCAACAAAAGTTCTCTTCTGGACATGCATACAGACACCCAAGCACGCACATACGTGCACATGCGCATGTGCGCGTGCGCGCGCGCACACACACACACACACACACACACAGAGAAAGAGAGAGAGAGAGAGAGAGAGAGAGAGAGAGAGAGAGAGAGAAACACAAACACAAACACAAACACAGTACATAAGGCACACATAGATAGTTAGATGATAGATAGATAGATAGATAGATAGATGGATGGATGGATGGATGGATGGATGGATGGATGGGTGGGTGGATGCATGGATGGGTTCATGGATGTATGGATGCATGGATGGATGGATGGATGGATGGATGGATGGAAGAATGGGTGGATGGATGGATGGATGGATGGATAGATAGATGATAGGTATGTAGATAGATAAATACTTCTGATATCTCTCATTATCAATCTTAACATGTTTTGTAAAAAGATTTTTAGAATTTTATTGACAAGAACCACTAAGTAATTATATGGAGACAGTTAAGTATGCTCGTGTTGATTATAATCATGGCCCTAGAGGTAGGAGGCCAGTTCTCTGAGTAAAACAAACAAAAATTAAACAGTGTTGATTTGGAGATAATCTGTCTGTAAAATTCTTTTTCCATACAATTGTTAGGAAAATTTGCATAATATCCATGATTTTTATATTAGTTCTTATAAAGGATACTTATACTTGTTTAATCCACATGGTTAATGATACACATTTATTTATTACACTAAATCTAGTTGAAGCTTGTACAATCGATGTTCAGTTTGAGAAACTGAATGTTTAAAATATCGAGTGTAATACATATTGACTATGAGTGCATAAATGGAAAAAAATAGAATCTTTAAAATATTGAGTATAAATTAAATGTATAAATGTTTAAAAAGTATAAATGAAAAGGAAATTTGCACATATATAAGGTATACTACATTTAATTTCACAAAATTTCATTCTAAGGATCTCTTCACAGTTATTATTTATGTTTGTGAGTACTCTCGTAGGTTTGCTGAAAATGTATTGTTATTGTGTATATTATTAATTTGTAAGGAATATTGTTAATTTGTAAGTTATATATTAATTATCTTTAAAACCCATGTTTTATGTCATCTTTATATATCTGTAGATTTCTTTCATTTGCCCCATCTGTCCTGTTTCATTGCTCTATTTATTCTCATTATTCCCTGAATATTTATATTATTTTTTCATATTATGAGGGTTTTTTTGTAATTACCCTTTATTGGAGGGAGACTATCAAGTTGGAGAGGAGGATTAACTATTACATATGATCATACTATAGTATATGCATATATGAAACTTCAAAAGAACAATTAAAATATTTTTAAGAAGTTTGAATCATCTCAGTCACATCTCAGTCAAAGTAATTGAGCTTTGTGAATTTAAGTGTCATATTAAAAATGTGGTATTTATACCATGAGCTTGCCGAAGATAGATTACAAGTATTTTTCCACAAACATAAAAGTGTAGGCAAAAACATAAATTATAACAGTGTGAAAAGATGTATGTGGTAGTTATATTGTGATATATAAATTTATTGTGTTGATCAGCTTACAATGCTTTTCATATAAAATCAAAAGCAGTGTACCTTTAATATATGCAAATGTCCTTATAATTTATACTTTTTATATGGCTGTACATTTTATTTATACTCATTTGTACTAATCTGTGGAGTAATTAAGATATAAAGGGAAATGATTTGAAAGAAGGTTATACTATAAGGGTAGACTGTGATGATCCCAGAAAATATGAGTTATTAAAGGAACATACATAGGCTGGAACAGGCTGTTTCTTCTTACAAGTTATTGGGGAATCGATTCTCCGACAGTGCAAGCCATATACCATTGGAGAGGATTATATTAAAGGGAATTTTAGTCTATTAAAAACAGAAATTTACTTACTTAATGAAATGCCTCTAGTCTCTGGTAAAAAGTGTAGAAATAAAGAAAAGCTAAAAATAGAGAAAGTGTAGAAGTCTTCCTCAGTATGATTTCAATTTCTCCTCAGTGGAGCAAAAGGTAGTTGCCAGGTTCAGACAGCAATCAAACACCTATTTTTTTTAAAATCAGATATGTTTGGTGAGGTAATAAACTGTCTGTGGTACCCTTGTCTTAACACTGATGGTTGCATGAACAAGGGAAAGAGCAAATAAACCATCAAAATACAGATTTGAGGAAACTTAAATTCATCATTTTTTCAGTTTAGTACTGAAAGTGGTGTCTGTCTTTGCTGGAATCATTAAACTGGAGCAATATATTTTGTTCTTTATTATCAACTTTACTAAGCCTGATAATAAAGCTAGTGGGAATTAAGGAAGGAGAAATCGATATTGAGAAAAAAAATTGACATAAGAGATTAAAGGGTGAGAGGATTTTAAATTAAAAGATTTAAATGTCCATGACCATCCTTGCTTTCTTGATATCAGAATCATGAAGCCTAACATTGCACAGATATGTTGCCATGTTATCACTATTGTATATATTCTATGCCAGAGTGCTAATAACAATTTTCCAGCCAAAAGAGACATAATAAAATCAGCCTCAAGTAATATTACTCAAAGTAAAATATGAAACAAGAAATAACCACTCTCTGAGTGAATTTTGTCATGCTCACTGCTCTGTAGAGTTCAGTAAAGTTGATTTTCATACCAACTGAACTTCATTGATTCAGTTCTGCTTCAAGAGTTTGCACTGAAATATTGCTCACCCCAAAAGAATGTTAATCAAGGAATTCTATGACATCTATATAACCTTGCGGTAAAAGCACTCCAGAGTGAATATGGGTGAATTACAGTCTATTTGATGCTTGATTTACTCTACAGCTGTCTCTGACAGTGAAATACAGTGGCCAGCAACTTAAGAGTGAATGATTATCAAAGAGATAAGAAATTATTTACTGAAGATTGCAGGCCTACTGGGAGTACAAGGAAGGAAGGATATTACTTAAAATACACTTTTTTATTAGTATCTGTATACATTAGAATCTTATGTAATCACACATATTTTTATGTTTTTGCTATTCTAATAACTATCTTGGGAAGAAGTATTCAATCAAAAATATTATATGTAGATAAAGATAAAATTGTCATGTTAACATGTTTCAGTTGGAGGTCTAATAGTTTAATTTGTTTGCAGGAGTTTAGTAATGAAGTTTACAAATTCAAAAGAAACACCTGAATGAAATATAACCTCACAAAAACTATTGTGAAAGTTATGAAGATAAAAATGGTGTAAGGAAGGCAATTTCTACATCTCTTATTCCAAGTCACACACACTTCGCCTTAAATTTGTACCAACTTTGACTACTTACAAAATACCAGGAATAGAGGATACACATTTTCAAGAGTATGAATACGATAAGATTAGAGAGATATCTCTGTGATTAAGAATGTAGAAACAACTCTGAGTCTTAGCTAAACTATCTAGATTTTGGTGACTAAGAAATATGTTACCAAAAGCTACAGAGGACTTGAAGCTTCTGGCATCCATTCTGCGCGCGCGCGCGCGCACACACACACACACACACACACACACACACACACACACGACTGCACAACACACATTCACACACATATGCATGTACGCACAAACACATTCACATACACATGCACACACAGAAAGGCACAGGCACACACAGTGGTTAGATGCACACATGCACATAACACAATTTAAAATTAAATCACAAAAGGAAGTATTCACTTTTATTTGGCTAAGATAAAGCAAGGAAATAAACAATTTGTTACAAAAAGTTATTACAGTTTCTAGATTTTGCCTGATGTAAAATGCTGTTCATTGAATAATATTATTAGGAAAGTTAACCTCTACATTTAGATGGATGATGATTTTTCTTATAAAGTTCAGGAAACAAATTAACACTTTGAGATGAAATTTACCTAAGCATTCATAAACACAAAATTACTATATATGAAATATTTTATCCAGCAAAGCATTATGCCAGAACATCTACCTTAAAAGTAATATGGCAGGGAGGGAGGAGTGGGTGAGTGGGTGGAGGAACATCCTCATAGAAGCAGGGGGAGGCTGAATAGGAGGCAAGGTTTCCAGGAGATGGTGAAACTGGGTAAGGGCATAACACTTGAAATATAAATAAATTAAAATAATAATAATAAAAATGTCATAATTCCTCCAAAAAAGTAATATGGAAGAGAAAAATTAGAACAATTAGGAAATACAATGGCATTGACTTTATTTTATTTTTTAATTTTTTATTAGATATTTTCTTTATTTGCTTTTCAAATGTTATCCCCTTTCCACATCTAAACCCCTCTATCCAATCTCCCTTACACTGCTCACTAACTAACCCATTGCTGCTTCCCTGAACTGGCATTCCCCTACACTGGGGCAATGAGCCTTCACAGGTTCAAGGGCCTCTCCTCTCACTGATGTATGAAGAGGCCATCCACGAGGCAGCTGGAGCCATGGGTCCCTCCATGAAGTTGGTTGGTGGTTAATTCTCTGGGATCTGTTGGACTACTGGTTGGTTTTGATTGTTATTCCTCCAGTGGGAACAAACTCCTTCAGATCCATGGATCCTTTCTTTAGCTCCTCCATTGGGACCCCATGTTCAGTTCTTTGATTGGCTGAGAGCATTCACCTATGTATTTGTCAGGCACTGGCAGATACTCTCAGGAGACAGCTATATCAGGCTCTGGTCAGGTAATACTTGTTGCATCCACAAGAGTGTCTGGGTTTGGTAACTGTATATATGGGATGGATTCCCAGGTGGGGCAGTCTCTGGATGGTCTTTCCTGCAGATTCTGCTCCACACTTTGTTTATTTCCTCCCACGGGTATTTTATACCCCATGTAATAAGGACCAAAAATATCTATACTTTGGCCTACCTTCTTCTTGAGCTTTATGAGGTCTGTGAATTGTATCTTGACTATTGCGAGCTTCTGGGCTAATATCCACTTCTCTGTGAGTACATACCATATGTGTCCTTTTGTGACTGGGTTATCTCACTCAAGATGATATTTTCTAGTTCTATCTTTATGCCTAAGAATTTCATGAATTCATTGATTTTTAATAGGTGCATAGTATTCCATTGTGTAAATGTACCACTCTGGCATTGACTTAATTATTTAGAAAATAAATTTATTTATTACAGATACTGAAGAAATTAAAAAAAAATGACCAGATTCTACTACAAAAACAAAACTGGAAAATCTAGATGAAATTGACAATTTTCTAAACAGATGCCAGGTACCAAAGTTAAAT
Organism: Apodemus agrarius; assembly: GCA_964023405.1. Taxonomy (NCBI): domain Eukaryota; kingdom Metazoa; phylum Chordata; class Mammalia; order Rodentia; family Muridae; genus Apodemus; species Apodemus agrarius. Next base: position 16,088,192 of record OZ030018.1, read on the forward strand.
CAGCATCAGATAAATTATCTAAGCAGTCCCATAACCCCTAAAGAAATAGAAGCAGTCATTACTAGTCTGCCAACCAAAAAATGCCCAGGACCAGATGGCTTTAATGCAGAGGTCTATCAGACCTTCAAAGAAGACCTAATACCAATACTCCTCAAACTACTTCAGAAAATAGAAACAGAAGGAGCACTACCTAATTTGTTCTATGAAGCCACAATTACTCTGGTACATAAACCACACAAAGACAAAGAAAGAGAATTTTAGACCATTCCTTTATGAATATCAATGCAAAAATACTCAATAAAATCCTTGCCAACCAAATCTAAGAACACATCAAAATGATCATCCATCACAATCAAGTATGCTTCATCCCAGGGATGCAGGGATGTTACAACACACAGAAATCTATCAATGTAATCCACTGCAAAAACCAACTCAAAGAAAAAAAATATGATCATTTCATTAGATGCCCACAAAGCATTTGACAAAATCCAACACCTCTTCATGATAAAAGTCTTAGAAAGATCAGGAATTCAAGGCCTATAACTAAACATAGTAAAAGTAATATACAGCAAACCAGTAGCCAAATCAAACTAAATGGAAAGAAATGAAGCAATCCCACTGAAACCAGGGACTAGACAGGGTTGTCCACTTTCTCTCTACCTATTCAATATAGTACTCGAAGTCCTAGCCAAAGCAATTAGACAACAAAAGGAAGTCAATGGGATACATATTGGAAAGAAAGAAGTCAAAGTATTACTATTTGCAGATGATATGATAGTATTCTTAAGTGACCCCAAAAATTCCACCACAGGATTCCTAATACTGATAACCAACTTTAGTAAACTTGTTTGATATAAAATTAACTCAAACAAATCAGTAATCTTTCTATACTCAAATGATAAAGAGGCTAAGAAAAAATTAGGGAAAGGACACCCTTCACAATAGTCACAAATAATATAAAATACCTTGGTGTGACTCTAACTAAGCAAATGAAAGATCTTCATAACAAGAACTCCAAGTCTCTGAAAAATGAATGAAATTGAAGAAGAGCTCAGAAGACAGAAAGATCTCCCATGCTCATGAATCGGCAGGGTTAAGATAGTAAAAATGGCCATCTTGTCTAAAGCAATGTACAAATTCAATGAAATCCCCATCAAAATTCCAACTCAATGGAGTTAGAAATTTCCAACTTCATAGAGTTAGAAAGAACAATTTCCAGATTTATCTGCAATAACAGAGTCCCAGGATATTGAAAACTATTCTCAACAATAAAAGAGAACCTCTGGAAGAATCACCATCCCTGATCCCAAGCTATACTACAGAGCAATAGTGACAAAACCTGCATGGTTTTGGGTCAGTGATAGGCAGGTAGATCAATGGAATAGAGTTGAAGACCCAGAAATGAACCCATACACCATGGTCACTTGATTTTTGATCAAGAAGCTAAAACCATCCAGTAGAAAAAAGACAGCATTTTCAACAAATGCTTCTCCTTCAACTGGCAGTCAACATGTAGAAGAATGCAAATTGACCCATCCTTATCTCCCTGTACAAAGTTGAAGTCCAAGAGGATCAAGGCCCTCCACATAAAACCAGTTAGACTAAATCGAATAGAAGAGAAAGTAGGGAAGAGCCTGTCGCACATGGCCACAGGAGAAAATTTCCTGAACAGAACACCAACAGCTTATGCTCTAAGATCAAGCATTGACAAATGGGACCTCATAAAATTGCAAAGCTTCTGTAAGGCAAAGGACACTGTCAATAGGACAAAATGGCAAACAACAGATTTGGAACAGTTCTATACCAATTCTACATCCAACAGGGGGCTAATATCCAATATATACAAAGTACTCAAGAAGTTAGATTCCATGGAAACAAATAACCCTATTAAAAATAGGATACAAAACTAAACAAAGAATTCTCAACTGAGGAATACTGGATGGCTGAGAAACACCTAAATAAATGTTCAACCTCTTTAATCATCAGGAAAATGCAAATCAAAACTTCCCTATGATTCCAGCTCACAACTGTCAGAATGGCTAAGATCAAAAACTCAGGGGACAGCAGATGCTGGAGAGGATTGGAGAAAGAGGAAAAGTCCTCCATTGCTGCTGGGATTGTAAGCTGGTAAAACCACTCTGGAAATCAATTTGGCAGGTCCTCAGAAAATTGGACATAGTACTACCTGAGGACCTCCAGAGCTCCCAAGGACTAAACCACCAACCAAAGAGCACACATGGAGGGACCCGTGGCTCCATATGTAGCAGAGGATGACCTTTCAGACATCAATGAGAGGAGAGGATATTGGTCCTGTAGATAATCTTTGTCCCCAGTGTAGGGGAATGCCAGGTCAAGAAAGCAGGGGGCAGGTGTTAAGCAGGGGCAGGGGAAATGGGATAGGGGTTCTTGGAAGTGTAAGGAGGAAAGCGGATAACATTTAAAGTGTAAATAAAGCTAATATCTAATTAAAAATAAGAAAGAAAATAATTTTCTGAATAATATAATAATCTCAAACCTCAAAGATATTCTATCTTCTAGGAGTAATATATTTAGAATAAAGCTAATTATCATATACAATACTGTGTCTTTATTTTTCAGATAATTTCATCATAGGTATAGAATTAATAACTACATTATTTACTTTTGTATAGGTGAATAAACATCAAGAGAGGTCAACATCTTGAAAGAAAATTCATTTGACCTTACAGTTGCAAGGGTTTATAGTTGATCAGCATCACAGAAAAAAGCAGCAGACAGTTGGCTGGAAAAGCAACATGAGGCCTCATATCTTTATTCACATGTAGGATGAGGAGAGAGCATACTTGAAGATTGCATGAATCCCTGATTTTAATGAAATGGCTTTAAATTTCTCTATGTTTTATTTGATGTTGGCTGTTGGCTTGCTGTATAAGACTTTTTAAGCATCTAATGAGATGATTATGTGTCTTTTTTTTCAATTTGCTTATATAGTGGACTGTGTTGGTGGATTTTCAAATATTGAACCATTCTTGCATCCCTGGAATAAAGTCTACTTGATCATGCTCTATGATACATTGATGTGTTCTTAGATTTGGCGTGCCAGTTTTATTGTCTTTTTTTTTTTTATCAATGTCCATAAGAGAAATTGGTCAGAAATTCTCTTTAGATTCTTGAGTCTTTGTGTGGTTTAGGTATCAGGATGACTGTAGCTTCAGAGAATGAATTTAGCAGTGTTACTTTTGTTTTTATTTTGTGGAATAGCTTGAAGAGTATTGGGGTTAGCTCCTCTATCAAGGTGTAGTAGAATTGCTAAAAACATCCAGCTCTGGCATTTTTTGGGATTGGTAAAACTTTAATGACTGTAGGGTATTTCATCTAAGGTCCTTGCCTTTGATTCCTGAGAGGCCCTCACCAAGGAAAACTCTTGAATGGAGAAGATGCACTTTCATACCACCATGACATGTGCCATGTGCTCCACTATGTTTGTAGCAGCTTCATTCATGATAGCTAGATCCTGAAAGCAAAGAAGGCCCTGAAAAGAAAAATAGACAAATAAAATGTGTGGAATAATATTCAGTTATTAGAAAGGAGGACATAATTTTTCAGACAAGTGGATGGAACTAGAAAATCATCCTGAGTGAGGTAACCCACACTGAAAATGACATACATGATATGTATGTACTCACATGATACAACCTGAGGACACTAAAAAGTTAAATAAGAAGGATGGCCCAAGTGAAGATGTTTTAATCCCATTTACAGGGGAGAACATAATAATGAGAGGAGTCAAAGGGAGGGAGACACCTGGTTGGAAGAGGAGAGGGGGATGAGAAAAAGCAGGATCAGGTATGGGAAGAAGCAGGAGAGAAGCCCAGAAGACCAGGAGAATGCTTAGACATATGCAGCTGACAGGAGTGGGTGGTGGTAGTGGGGGCTTGAGGGAGCCTGTAGAAAGTCCCCCAGCTCTAGGATATGAGAGGCTCCTAGGACTCAATTTAGAATGACCTTAACTGAATTGCTCAACAGTAGAAAGGTAGAATCGGAAGAGACAACCTCCAGTAGTGTAACAGGGCTTCCCAGAGAAGGGATTAGGACACCAATGCACCTTCAAAATTTTTGACCCAAAATTGTACCTGTCTGAAAGAAAGATAAGGACAAAAATGAAGTAGATTGACTAAAGGAAGGGACAACTGACCATGGACCAGCCAATCTTGGGATCCATTGCATGGGCAGGCACCAAACCCTGACACTATTGCTGATGATATGTTTGCTTGCAGACAGGAGTCTATCATAGCTATCCTCTGAGAGGCTCTACTAGCAGCTGAGTGAGGTATATATAGACATTTACAGACAACCATAGCCTGAGGTTGGGGACCCTTATGGAAGAGTTAGAAGTATTGAAGGAGTTGAAGGGGAAGACAAGCAGTGTAGACTAAAATGGACCCCTGGAGGACTAAGCAACCAACCAGAGTTCTGTGGCACATATATAGCAGAGGACTTGTCTGTCCTCAGTGGGAGATGTGACTAACCCTGTTGAGACTTGATGGCTCAAGGAATGGGGATTCCTGAGGGGTGAAACTTTCAGAGGAGAAGGGAAGGGGAATGAAGTGTAGAACTCTGGAAGGAAGAAACATTTGTAGAGGAGGCATGACAGGCCTCACTGACAAGGGGTTGGTCCTTTAAGCATAAACATCTTTAAACAGCAAGTGGGACAGGTCATTGCAGGGGCAACTTCTGAATAAGGGCCAAAGGGAAGTCTGCCTGAGAGCTTGGAGACTGGTGACGCAGACACTCACAGCCAATATGGAACTACCGCTTGGAGGACATGATTGCTTGGGACCAATGTGACACAGGTGGAGGTTCCAAAGTGTCCTCTCTGAGAATTAATAATCAAGCTTGCTGTGACTCTCCCACCTGCTCCCGGAGTCTGAGCTGTTGATTTCTTGCCTTCAATGACCTTAGTCACCAAGGAAATTCAAATCAAAATAACCTTGAGATTCCATTGTACACCTGTCAGCATAGCTAAGATGAAAAACTCAAGTGTCAGCACATGTTGGTGAGGATGTGGAGCAAGAGGAATGCTCCTCGTTTGGCAGTTTCTCAGAAAAAAATGGGAATAGTTCTACCTCAAGACACTGTTGTATCACTTCTGGGCAAATACCCAAAAGTTTCCCCACAATTCCACAGTGGCACTTGCCCATCTATGTTCATTAGCAGCTTTATGCATAATAGCCAGAAACTGGAAGCAACTTAGTTCTCTCTCAACTGAATAACAGATAAAGAAATTGCAAATTCACACAGTGGAATACTATTCTGCTCTTACAAACAAAGACATCATGAACATTGAGGCAAACGATGAGAACAGCATGTTAAGTGACATAACCAGAAGGTAGAAAACATACTTGTTTATGTGTACATCAGCCATAAACTGCAGGATAGCCATGCTTCAGCCCAGAAAGCCAAAGAAACTGGATAATAAGAGGGCCCAAGGGAGGATGTAAGAGTCTCACTCAATAAGGAAAGTAAATAGTCCTTAGAGATGGATAAAGATATGGAGCTGGGGAGGAGAAGAAGTGAGAAGCAGAACAGGGATTTTGATCAGGTGGGGAGTGGGGGTCAGGAGAGGGCTGGGAGTGGGAATAAAAATTGCTGGGGGCATCTCTGGTGAAAAACTGGAGGCCAGGAAATGGGGAGAATAATGAGTCTCTGGGAGTGACACTAGCTGACATTTTAGGAACTGAAGTAGCCACTTCCTGAAACAAAGGAGGACTTCCAGAAGGGGGAGGAAGATCTCAATCTGCACCAGATAAAAAAGTGTCAACCCAAAATTTCTGTTGTCTGCAAGATGTGCAGGGATAAAGATGGAGCAGAGACTGAGAGAAGAGCCAGCCAATGCTTGCCTCAACTTGAGACCAATCCCGGGGGAGAAGGCCAATCCCTGACAATGATGCCCTGCTTTGCTTACAGAGAGGAACCTAGCCTGTCTCCTGAGAGGCTCCTTCCAGCAGTGGGTGGAGGCGGATGTAGAGGCTCGCAAACACACATCAGGAAGAGCTTGGAGAGTATTGTGAAAGAGTAGGAACAGAAGGGAGCAAACAGGAGGGGCCAAGGACACCACAAGAAGACCTTCAGAGTTAACTAACAAGTGTTCAGAGATGTGCCATCTATGTGCCAGGGGGAGACTGGGCCATCAACCAGCAAGCAAACAGGAGTTGGACCTAGAACCCCTTTTCTCAGCAAATGTGCTGCTTGGTTGTCATGCTGGTCCCCAAATAATCAGAGTGGCTCCTGTCTATGTCGCTATTCCTTGCCATTGGCTTCCCTTCCCCTAACAGACTGCCTGGTTCGATCTCAATCTCAGCAGGAGACTTTGTACCTAGTCCTACTGGGACAAGATGTCCTAGGGTATGGTGGTACCCAAGGGGGATTCCCCTATTCTAAGGACAAGTGAATGGGGCAATGGAAAGAGGGATTTGTAAGGGTGGCACAGGGAGGAGAAGAGGAGAGAGGGGCTGTGTTGGGGATATGAAGTGAATAGAAATACAAACTATTGGAAAATTAAAAAGCAGAAATAAAAGCACTAGTCTTTAAATTTTCAAAGCTCTCCTTCAGTGATGTACCCTTTCCAGCAATATCATACATTGTAAATAGACTCAAACAGCTCTACCTACTGGAATCCCATATTTAAATACTCCAATGTAAGGGGAACATTTCATTCAAACCACCATAGCAACAAACAATACAAAAGGGTTAACATTTATGACATATGTGAAAGTTAAACATGTTTAAAAATAAGTTAATGAAAAATAGGAGATTATATAAGTTCCTATACAAATGAACATGATTTTTCATGGTAGCATCTCTGTTATATTTTTGGTGTCTCTGATATGTTATTTATCCCTTTAACTCTTCTGATAATATGAGTCTGAACTTTCTTAATAATTTCACACTACCACTGCAAGCATATTAGCTAAAAATTTGATTTGATTAATCAAATCAATCAATTTGACTACTTGATGTATATAAGTACAATGAAACATTTATTTATAAAGTTTTCAAGAAAAACTTTAAATGACCTTTGCAGGAATTACATGTTATGCTGATCTGTTCCTCTTCTTAAGTAATGAAATATTCTTTCATGAAGGTAAATGACTTATAGTCCTAAAATTTTCAAGCTGCTATGATTCTGTTCAGAATCTACTGTATAACAAATTTCCCAGGATATCACTTGAGTGAAAATGATATGGTTTCAAATGACACAGAGGTGGGAACTCACTGGGCTGTAGCATACCAATGCTATGCAAGCTCCAGGGACATTCATCTACATTCTAGTCATATGGACCTTGGGACTGGGAAGGTTTTGTTCATTTAAACATGTCCTCATATACACTTTAAAGAAGTTCTTGTTACCTATTTCCCAATTTTTCTGGATGCATACCATTTTTAATTATGCTCTGTGCATTGCTATTTTGCAATTATTGTTGATGAGATGATACCGTTACTTTATAAATCTCTCAAAGAATGAATTAACATATTTTTCATCAAGATTTGTCTTCTCAGAAAACCAAACACCAAAAACCAAAAGCAAAACACAAACCATAAAACACAAACAACATACATGCTATTTCTCCATTCAAAGAATCTGTTTTTTTTAATTTGCCCACTTTTATTTTTAGTTTTAATTAGATATTTGCTTTATTTACGTTTCAAATGGTATCCCCCTTTCCATGTTACCCCTCTGAAAACCCCCTATCCCATGCCCCCTCTGCCTGCTTGCCCCTCCCCCAATTTCCTGATTTGCATCCCCTATACTGGGTCACTGAGTCCTCAGAGGATCAAAGGCATCTCCTCTCACTGATGTCTGAAATGCTCATCTTCTGCTAGAGCTGAAGCCATGGGTTCCACCATGTGTACTCTTTAGTTGGTGGTTTAGTCCTTGGGAGCTCTGGGGGTACTGGTTGGTTATTATTGTTCCTCCTGCAGGGCTGCAAACCTCTTCAGCTCCTTGGGTCCTTTCTCTAGCTGCTCCATTCTATTGGTTGGCTGTAAGCCTTATTTAAAGAATCTTAATAAAATCCATATAATTAAAGGAACTAAATAACAATAACCTCAATTTGGTATGAACTTATTACTTTATATAAGCATAAAATTTGAGCAGTCAAATACAAACATGAATAATATTTTGTTACCTATAAATGTCTGCATGCTTCAGAATAATTAAAATGGTTCATTTTGCATGTTGAATAAAGACAGTGTTATATTTTTCATGCATTAGAACTGTCATTAGTCTTAGTTCTTAGACAAGAGGTGCATAAAAAATAGTTACTAACATTTTTAGTCTGCTATTTGCAGTGCTAACGTGTTTCTTATATTTTAAATGATCATCATTATTATTAGAGTTCATACTATTTCAGATGTTGTTCCACATATATTACTCCATTCTCTAATGGCCTGCTGTTCTCCATTTTCAATGATTATGTATATATATATATATATGTATATACACATATACATATATATGTATATATATTATGTATGTGTTTAATAAATTAATAGATCCTACTAGATAGAAATGAAATCTGGTGACAAATTTTAATCTGAGTAATACATGCATTATAAGAAATAGGAATAATGCTGATATTCTCTCTAATTTTATGTATTATGTTCTGCTTCAGTTAGTCTTATGAGTGCCATATCCAGTTCAAAAACATTCCTCTTGAAATGAATAGTTATTTTCCTACAATTTTAAATCTGAATCTGTAAATATTGTATAGTGAAAATAAAATTCTATACATATTTTAAACATTTAATAAAATATTGACTTTTGAATATCACTATTAATGCTAAAAAATAAGTTCACTTAACTTTCATTCGAAACATAAACTATCCTTTAGTTACAAGCTTATAAAATTTTCTAAGTGTTAATATATTTCCTAACACTTATGACACAGATTTATATTCTTGTGTTAGATCAACCAGTTCCTTTAAGGGAAATCTTGAAGTGCCTTTTAGTAGTTTTAAATAAAAATCCTTAAATCCAATTCTTGGTGTCTTTACATCTGATTTGTTTTCATATCATAGGTTGAAATAGAATAAACTAAGTATTTTTGTTCCAGAAACTAAACAATACTCTATGAAAATTTAAGATGGAAATATTGTAATCATTGGTACTTTTGTTTTTCTGATTTATAAAATACCAACAATATATCATTAATGTGGAAAATAATTATATAATGTATCTCTAAATATTATGAGAATACTGAGGGAATAACTGTATATACACTGGTGAGCATAAATGATATATTGTGCAGAGGTTACAGAAATTTAGCAAATATTTATCCTAATCATTTTTAATTTAGAAACTCAAAATTGCATATGGCCACATTTATGAGTTGTCTCTGTAGTTTTGGTCAGAAAGTTGCAAAAAAAAGGAGTAATAAATGTCAAAATGTATCTGAGAATCAATACAAGAAAAGTTTAATATTGTTTAGCAAAAGATTCTGAATTTTAATTAGACTGTAAATATTCTGTAAAGGAAATTTGCTTTGAAAATGAAAACATGTTGTCAATTTTAAAGATAACCTTAATTAGTGTTCCGTAAGATTTCTACTAATTAAAAGAGAAGAAATCCATGCTCAATTTGTCACAGTAACTGAGCTATCTTACTGCCTTAGAGTTTGATTATTTTTGACAATGTTATTAAACACATTCTAAACATGCTAGATTTTCTGCATATGTTGTTACTCTACACACATTTGGAAATGCAGGAAAAATTTAATAAACACTGAAAAACACATATATTCAATTAATAAAGTTTAATTGAAGTCAAAGTAACCAGATGGTTTACTATGCATATATTAGCAAGACTTTCAATTTATTGAATATATTTGTTTTCCAATAGTTAAATTTTCTTCATGCATTTAAAATCTGTTATCATTTCTAAAAAACACTCAAGTAATGGAATATGCTATTATTCCACAGACTTATTTGTATAACTTATTATTATTTGTATATCTTTTTCCAACTTCCTGTTCTCTAGGCTTTAGTTCAGAATCTGTATAAAAGTATATACTATAATATTTCTCTACATAAGAAATCACAAAGGTAAAATTCTCCAATTTATACTATATTACTTTTTATTGAATTTATTGTTTTGCATATAACCAAATGCATAATTTAAACAAAATGAAAGCAAACAACAAACAAAAACAAAAACACCAATCAAATCAATGATCTGGGCTTCCATTTTGAGACGCTGAAGGGAAACTTGCAAGCTAACTCTTTATCTGTGGAGAGATCCTAAGATTTGCCTCTTTTTTTTTTTTTCATCCCAAATGTTGCTCCCCCTGGTCCCACTACATAGTGTCCCTCCTGCATTTTCCTTCCCCTCTGAGAAGGTGTGGGCCCCCTGTCTATCCCCCTGGCCCATCATTTCTCTACTAGATTAAGCCCATCCTCTCCCAGTGAGGCCAGACAAGGAAACCATGGAAACTGTGCTGCACTTCTGCTAAATGTGTGCAGGGGTTCTCATCCCAGTCCTTGTACATTCTCTGTACAAGGTGGCTCAGTGTCTGAGAGCTCCCAGGGGTCCAGGTGAGTTGAATCTGTTGATCTTACTGTGGGATTCCCAGTAATTTCAAGGCCTTCAATCCTTTGCCCAACTGTTCCATAAGAGTTCCTCAAATATTTGCCTGTGGGTGTCTGCATCTATTGCAGTCAGCTGATGGGTACAGCCTCTCAAAAACAGTTATGCTAGGCTCATGTCTGACATAAATAAGGTCAGGGATTGGGGCTTGCCTATTGAATGGATTTCAAGTGGAGCTCGTTATTGGTTGGCCATTCCTTTAGTCTCTGCTCCATCCCTGCATTTCTTTTACCCCGGATAAATTTTGGGTGGCATGTTTCTTGGTTGAGTTGATGTCCTTATTTCCCCATTGGGAGGACACAGGATACAGGCTATATCCTGGATACAGGAGGTAGCCTATTCTTGTTTCGTGTCCCTACCACTAGGCAATTTAGTTAAGGTCACCTGCATTAGCTCCAGCGATCTTCCTCCATCCCAGGGCTCTGGGGATTCCTAGAGATTTCCTCTAACCCCCACCCCACCCTGGCAGCTGCAGTTTTCCATTCATTCTCCCGACCCTTTTGCCTTCTCTTTTCACTCTCCTGTGATTCTGACCCTCCTATTGCACTCTTGATAGAACAATTGAATTGGTCCTTATAGAATTTCAAAGTCATTTGTGAGCCACTGTTTTCAAAGGTTATAGCTCAGATACAGGATAAAATCTACAAAAACAACAACAACAACAACAACACAACAACAACAACAATAACCATTAAGAATTTCACATTATCTCCAAGGATCCAACATCTTCAAAACTAACTCCATAAATAAAAGATATTTCAAGCACTGTGCACTGCACATCTAATTACTAAAGTTACCACATGAAGGTATTTGAAACCAGATCATTATAAAAAATATTGGCTGTTTCTATTTTGTGGAATAATTTGAAGAGTATCGGTATCAGGACTTCTTTGAAGGTCTGATAGAATTCTGCACTAAAACCGTCTGGTCCTGTGCTCTTTTTGGTTGGAAGACTGTCTATGACCCCTTCTATTTCTTTGGGGGTTATGGGTCTGTTTAGACGATCTATTTGATCCTGGTTTAATTTTGGTATTTGGTAACTGTCGAGGAAATTGTCCATTTCCTCCAGATTCTCCAGTTGTGTTGAGTATAGGTTTTTGTAGTAGGATCTGATGATCCTTTGAATTTCCTCAGTTTCTGTTGTTATATCTCCCTTTTCATTTCTAATTTTGTTAATTTGAATACTGTCTCTGTGCCCTTTAGTTAAGTCTGGCTAGGGGTTTATCTATCTTGTTGATCTTCTCAAAGAACCAGCTCCTGGTTTTGTTGATTCTTTGTATGGTTCTCTTTGTTTCAACTTGATTGATTTCAGCCCTGAGTTTGATGATTTCTTGTCTTCTACTCCTCCTGGGTGAAATTGCTTCTTTTTGTTCCAGAGCTTTCAAGTGCGCCATTAAGTTGCTAGTATATGCTCTCTCCTGTTTCTTTTTGGAGACACTCAGGGCTATGAGTTTTCCTCTAAGCACTGCTTTCATTGTGTCCCATAGATTTGGGTATGTTGTGCCTTCATTCTCATTAAGTTCTAAGAATTCTTTGATGTCTTTCTTTATTTCTTCCTGGACTAAGGTATCATTGAGTAGAATATTGTTCAGCCTCCAAGCGTATGGGGATTTTCTGTTGTTTTTGTTGCTATTGAAGAACACTCTTACTCCATGGTGATCTGATAAGAGGCATGGGATTAGTTCGATCTTTTTATATTTGTTGAGATCTGTCTTGTGTCCAATTATATGGTCGATTTTGGAGAAGGTACCATGAGGGGCTGAGAAAAAGGTATAGTCTTTTGCTTTAGGGTGAAATGTTCTATATATATATCTGTTAAATCCAATTGCTCCAGAGTTTCGATGAGTTTCTCCGTGTCTCTGTTTAGTTTCTGTTTTCCCACTACCCAACTCATTCTATGAAGCCACAATTACCCTGATACCAAAACCACACAAAGATCCAACTAAGAAAGAGAACTACAGGCCAATTTCTCTTATGAATATCGATGCAAAAATACTAAACAAAATACTTGCCAACCAAATCCAAGAACACATCAAAACGATCATTCACCATGATCAAGTTGGCTTCATCCCTGGGATGCAGGGATGGTTCAATATACGGAAATCCATCAACGTAATCCACTACATAAACAAACTCAAAGAAAAAAAAACCACATGGTCATCTCATTGGATGCTGAAAAAGCATTTGACAAAATTCAGCATCCTTTCATGCTAAAGGTCCTAGAAAGAACAGGAATTCAAGGCCCATATCTAAACATAGTAAAAGCAATATACAGCAGACCAGTAGCCAACATCAAGGTAAACGGAGAAAAACTCGAAGCAATCCCTCTAAAATCAGGGACTAGACAAGGCTGTCCCCTCTCGCCATATCTCTTCAATATAGTACTTGAGGTACTAGCTAGAGCAATTCAACAACAGAGGGAAGTCAAAGGGATACAAATCGGAAAGGAAGAAGTCAAACTATCACTATTTGCAGATGATATGATAGTTTACTTAAGTGACCCAAAAACCTCCACCAGAGAACTCCTGCAACTAATAAACAACTTCAGCAAAGTGGCTGGCTATAAAATCAACTCAAGTAAATCAGTAGCCTTCCTATACGCGAAGGATAAGCATGCCGAGAAAGAAATTAGGGAAATGACACCCTTCACAATAGCCACAAATGATATAAAGTATCTTGGAGTGACGCTAACCAAACATGTGAAAGATTTATACGACAAAAACTTCAGGTCTCTGAAGAGGGAAATTGAAGAAGACATCAGAAAATGGGAAAATCTTCCATGCTCGTGGGTTGGCAGGACTAATATAGTCAAAATGGCAATCTTGCCCAAAGCAATATACAGATTCAATGCAATCCCCATCAAAATCCCAACTCAGTTCTTCATAGAGCTAGAAAGAGCAATTCTCAAATTCATCTGGAATAACAAAAAACCCAGGATAGCTAAAACTATCATCAACAGCAAAAGAACTTCTGGGGGAATCAATATCCCGGACCTCAAGCAATATTACAGAGCAGTGGTACTAAAAACTGCATGGTATTGGTTCAGTGACAGGGAAGCGGATCAATGGAGTAGGATCGAAGACCCAGAATTGAACCCACACATCTATGGCCAATTGATCTTCGACAAAGGAGCTGAAAACACCCAGTGGAAAAAAGATAGCCTTTTCAACAGATGGTGCTGGCTCAACTGGAGGTCAACATGCAGAAGAATGAGAATTGATCCACTCTTATCTCCTTGCACTAAGCTCAACTCCAAGTGGATCAAAGACCTCCACATAAAACCAGACACACTAAAACTAATAGAAAAGAAACTGGGGAAGACCCTTGAGGACATTGGCTCAGGGGAAAAATTCCTGAACAGAACACCAATTGCTTATGCTCTAAGAGCAAGAATAGACAAATGGGACCTCATAAAACTACAAAGTTTCTGTAAGGCAAAAGACACTGTCAAAAGGATAAATCGGCAACCAACAAATTGGGAAAAAATCTTCACCAACCCCACATCCGACAGAGGGCTAATCTCCAATGTATACAAAGAACTCAAGAGGTTAGACCCCAGAAAACCAAATAACCCTATCCAAAAATGGGGTACAGAGCTAAACAGAGACTTTTCACCTGAAGAAATTCGGATGGCTGAGAAACACCTTAAAAAATGTTCAACATCACTAGTCATTAGGGAAATGCAAATTAAAACAACCCTGAGATTTCACCTCACACCAGTCAGAATGGCTAAGATTAAAAACTCAGAAGACACCAGGTGTTGGCGAGGATGTGGAGAAAGAGGAACACTCCTCCACTGCTGGTGGGAATGCAAGCTGGTACAACCACTCTGGAAATCAGTATGGCGGTTCCTCAGAAAACTGGGCGTGATACTTCCGGAGGACCCAGCCATACCACTCCTGGGATTATACCCAGAAGATTCACCAGCATGCAATAAGGATACATGCTCCACTATGTTCATAGCAGCCTTATATATAATAGCCAGAAACTGGAAAGAACCCAGATGTCCCTCAACAGAGAAATGGATACAAAAAATGTGGTATATATACACAATGGAGTACTATTCAGCCATCAGAAACAATGAATTCATGAAATTCTTAGAGAAATGGATGGAGCTGGAGAATGTCATACTAAGTGAGGTGACCCAGTCTCAAAAGAATACCCATGGTATACAGTCACTGATAAGTGGATATTAGCCTAGAAGCTTGGAACACCAAAGACACAAATCACTTATCAAGTGATGTCTCACAAGAAGAAAGGAGTGGACACTGGTGCTAGAATGGACCAAAACATCATTGTGGGAGAGTACAAGAACAGTAAATTGGGAGGGGGTGGATGCGGGAGCAGGGGGAGGGAAAAGGACATGTGGGACCTTTGGGGGTGGGGAACCAGAAAAAGGGAAATGAATTGTAAATATAGAATATATACAATAAAAAAAATCAAAAAAATAAAATAAAATAAAATAAAAAATATTGGCCTATATTTAAATCTGGAATCCCTTCCCAATTATTATTGTTCATTAGTAGCAACGTTGAGAGCATCCTTTAGCAGTTTGCCTAATATAATGCAAATAAAATGAACTAACATAGTTCAGGCCAGGGAAGAAGGTGGATTAACTGCACCTCTCCCATTCTCATCCATATCCAATACTCCATTTTTACTCCTATCTCTTTAGAAGATTACTTATGGAAGCCTGCCCCTCTTCTTCTTCCCCATCTCCCTTAGAACACACAGACCTTCTTACCCAACCATTCTTTATCTTTATAGTCATCCTGTTATCCTGGTGTTGCCAACATGCTTTCTCTGGAAACCCACCAGCCTAAACAGACAGAATAGCAAGGAGGTCAACAAAAGAGCCAGTGAGCTTCAGATCTCCCTTCTCTCCTCCATATCCAGTCCTATAACAGAATACCATCTGTAGCCTCTCCTCACTCTGCTGCAACTAAGGGCATTTGAGCTTTTATATGGAAAGAATACAGTAGAAGTTTCCTATCTGCTGCAACTAAGGGCATTTGAGTTTTTATATGGAAAGATAATTCAGTAGACGTTTCCTAAACATTGACACATGAGGGTGATCTAAGTAAAATTGCAAGATAATAGAGGAGACAGAGTGCTATATGCCTATCTCCTGTAACCAAATGAAGTTTGCATTACAGTGATTGGATTATATCTTATTGAGATATCAGCCAAAGAGGTTCCATGGGAACCACAAAACAGACCTGTTTCTGAGACTCATGGGTTGTTCTTCAAAAACTGCCAGAAGAGTCTCATTGCTGAAGACAACACCTACACAACATGAGAGTTGAGCTTCTGTGCACATAAAGCCTTGCACAGAGGCACTCTTTATGCTACCAAAGGAGAGGCAAACCACTTATACCCAGCCAAAAATGTTTTGATCTATCAAGGTATCCTGCATATAAGTTATGCTAACCAAATGGTAGCAAAAACTTGTGAGAGTTATCAAATTTGATTTAAGGCTTAATCCATGAGACAAAACACATACCCAGCACTGCTTGGGTTACCAAGCACCTGAGATAGATAGTCCCAGCCCCCTAGGACAAAATTCAATAACACTGTTATAAAAACAAACAAATAAATATAACTTTTAAAATATAGCAACTTTTAAAAAATAGAATTACTCTTAATGATATAGTGCTATACTAATAGATTACCCTGCTCAACCATTGTCTTAGAAAGGGTTTGTATTCTTGCACAAAACATCATGACAAAGAGGCAAGTTGGGGAGGAAAGGATTTATTCAGCTTATATTTCCATATTGCTGTTTATCACCAAAGGAAGTCAGGACAGGAACCTACACAGGGCAGGAACTTGGAGGCAGGAACTGATGCAGAGGCCATGGAGTGGTCATACTCACTGGATTGCTTCCCCTGGCTTGATCAGCTTGCCTTCTTATAGAACCCAGGACTACCAGTCAAGGGATGCCACCACCTAAAATAGGCCCTCCCACCCTTGATTACTAATTGAGAAAATGCCTTCCAGCTGGATCTTATGGAGGCATTTCCTCAAGGGAGGCTCTTTTCTCTATGATAACTCCACCTTGTGTCAAGTTGATACACAAAACCAGCCAGTACAACCTTCATGAGTGAAACTTTCTCCTGCAGTCAATGAAAAAAAAATATAAAGAATCACAGTCAGAAAATCCCAGAAATAGAGACTGGGAGAATGGAGGTGAAACTGTAATCAGGATATACATGCATGAAAAATATCTTTGTTAAATAATGGCAGAAATGGAACAGAAACTGAAGATAAAACAGAACTGAAGGTAAAATTCTCATGAAGATGAGAAAAAAATATTTTATGTCTTTACAGCAATAATTAAAATACAAAATCGAAAACATTTTGATGCCTAAGTATTCATTCCTTCTTTCACTTTATGATAAACTTAGATGATGTGCTAGTTTGTTTATGCTTGGCCCCAAGAAGTGGCACTATTTGGAGTTGTGTTCCTGTTGGAATAGGTGTGTCACTGTAGGTGTGGGCTTTATGATCCTACTCCTAGCTGCATGGAAGCCAGTATTCTGTTAGCAGCCTTCAGATGAAGATGTAGATCTCTCAGCTCCTTCTGCACCATGCAACGTTCTTGCCTTAATGATAATGGACTGACCCTCTGAACCTGTAATACAGCCCCAATTAAATGTTGTCCTTTTAAGAGTTGCCCTGGGCATTTCTGTTCAGAGCAGTAAAACCCTAACTAAGACAGATGAAAACCTCAAAATAGAATGAATAAAAATTATAACAAATGGTGTGAGAATTATGCACCGTAAGTTTCTTAAGTACTTGCCTTGTTGTATATGTAATAAACTCACTTTTATGGTAACATGTAAAGTTAGCTGTTGAAAAAAATAGATTGAGTTAAAGCTCATTACTATAAATTATCCTATAGAAAACTTCTGGGTATAGAAACTTACTTTTATTTTACATTAAAAACAAACAAGAAAGAAGGTGGACAATGATTGAAACGCAGGCAGTAAATGCAGAATTTGTAATGCATTAGCTTCACATTCTTACCTGGAACTTAAAAAATGACAGTATAGAGAACTGTATGGAAATTGTGACCACGGGGATTAAGCTTATAGACAACTCTTGACAGAAATTTGACATTCAGGCAATGGACTATAGAATAGACTGAACTTCAATATTTTTCAAAGGAGGCCATTTGAACATTTTAAAGACATGAAAAATCTCAGTTGTTTCAGCTTTCTAGAACACACACACACACACACACACACACACACACACACACACACTATAGTAGACTTTCCCTTATGGCATGAATTATCTACTCATAGATTGTTGGATATTCTAAGTGTCAGACATGGGTTCCATCTTATGGAATAGAGCATAAATCCAAGCAAAATATGATTATACTCTTAATGATATGCTAGTTTATCTGTAGAGCAGAGCACCATTTAACCCTCATCAAAGCATGCCTTTCTTGTGGTAGGTTGTAATTAACATGGAGTCACATGTGGACAATATACAGTGTGAAAAACTTTGGAGCACTCAGTTCCAACTGAGATAATTTTGTTAAAACTCAAGGGTCATGGTCTTATGTGTTAAAAGCCTCAGGAAGACTGTGAGTGCCTGAGGTGTAAGATGACTACAATGGAAGAGTGTCATCAAGACAGAAGAGGACTGATGCACATACCAACTCAAAAATCTATAAAGACAGCTTCCTGAAGAAAACACCAATGGTTCAGGTATTAAGAGCAACAATTAAAAAATGTAATCTTATGAAATTTAAAAGATTTTAATTTAAGGTAAAGGTTACCTTCAATAGTACTAAATTGCAGCCTACAAAATGGGAAAATAACTTCACAAAACCAACACCCAACAGATACCTGATATACAAAATATATAAAGAACTCAGAAAGTTAGATGCCAACCACCCAATTAACCCAATTACAAACATGTTCAGAGTTAAAAGCAGAATTCTCTCAGAGGACTCTCAATAGCTAGAAGGACTTAAAGAAATGTTCAACATCCTTAGTGGTCAGGGAATTCAAAACAAAATGACACTGAGATTCCATCTTATAAACTCTCAGAATGTCTAAAATCGAAAACTCAAGTAACAGCTCATGCTGACCAGGATGTGAAGCTGGGGGTAGTGAAAACTTGTACAATCACTTTAGGAATCAATTTAGCAGTTTCTCAAATAATTGGGTTCTATATCAAGCCCCAGCCACACCATTCCTGAGCATATAACTAAAAGATTCTCTGCCATCCCACAAGGACATTTGTTCCACTATGTTAATAGCAGATTTATTCATATGGAAAGAGACTGGAAACAATCTAGAAGTCCCTCAAATGAAGAATGAATAAAGAAAATATAGTACATTCACACAATGCAATACTACTTAGGCATTAAAAACAAGGAGATTATGAAATTTGCAGATAAGTGGATGGAACTCATAAATTTCATCCTCAGTGAATTAGCCCAAACCCAGAAAGACATGGTAAGTACTCATAAGGTTATATTAACCATAAAGTACAGGATAAACATGCTACAATCAACAAACTCAAAGAAGATAAATAACATGGAACACCTAAGAGAATATGCTTAAATCTTTCTGAGAGGAAGAAATAAAGTGGACATCAGAGCTGGATAAAGAAAGGAAACAAGTGGGAGAGGGGCTGGGGAGGAGACCAGGAGAAGAAGGAGGGGAAAAGAGCTGACATTCGTTATTTCTGGGACCTGCTAGAAACAGTCCAAGGGACACTCCCAGGAATCTGTGATGGACTCTTAACAATAGGTGTCTGAGTTAGGGTTTCTATTCCTGCACAAATACCAGGACCAAGAAGCAAGTTGTTGAGGAAAGGGTTCATTCAGTTTACACTTCCATGCTGCTGTTCATCACTAAAGGAAGTCAGGACTAGAACTCAAAGGAGGTCAGGAAACAGGTGCTGATGCAGAGGCCATGGAGGGATGTTTCTTACTGGCATGATTTCCATGGCTTGCTCAGTCTGCTCACTTACAGAACCCAAGAATACCAGCCCAGTGATGGGACCACCCACAAGGGGCCCTCCCCACTTGATCACTATTTGAGAAAATGCCTTACAGCTGGATCTCATGGAGGCACTTCCCCAACTGAAACTCCTTTCTCTGGGATAAACTACAGCCTGTGACAAGTTGACACACAAAACCAGCCAGTACAGTTGACACCTTATCAACTTGACATCAAAACACATGACGAATAAGCTTCAACCCTTACTTTCTTATTCATCCCCAAAATCTAAATAGCTTTAAACGTTCCACTGTCTATACATATTAAATTTTCAATACCTTTAAAATGTCCATTATTCTAAAATTCAAAGTCTTTTAAAAATTTGAAGTCTTTTAACTGTGGGGTCCACTAAAATACTTTTTACCCTCAAGAGGAAAAAATATCAGGGCACAGTCATAATCAAAAGCAAAAATCGAACTCCAACCATCGAATGTCTGGGATCCAACTCATGATCTTCTGGACTCCTCCAAGGGCTTGGATCACTTTGCCAGCTCTGCCCTTTGTAGCAGACACCTTGTCTTCTAGGCCCCAGATGCCTGTACTTCACTGCTGCTGCTGTTCTTGGTGGTCATCTCATGGTACTGGCTTCTACAAAAGACTGCTGATTTGTGCTATAACTAGGCTTCACCCATAGCCTCTTACAGCTTCAACTCCTTTGCATGATCACTTAGTCCTGGGCCATCAATTGCAACCGAGGCTGCACCTTCATCAATGGCCTTCCACAGCCTCTCACAGTGCCAAGCCTCAGCTGTCCCTCATGACCCCTTCATGCCTTCAAAACCAGTACCACCTGGGTTACTCTTACACATTATCAAGTCCAGCCACAGCACAAAGTACAACCTTAGTTATCTCTGGAATGCAGCCTCTGTGCTCTCAGAAAACACTTCCCAGAAGATTTCACTTCAGTGATGCTGGTCTCTTCTTAATCCCCACTAATTTCTTAGTTCCAGCTAACCAGCATCAATAGTCCCAGTAACACAAAGGCTAGCTTTAGTGGTTGTGTCATCTTGTTAATCACAGCTGATTCTTCAGTCCCAGATAACTAAAACCACAGAATCTTCACAATCCAAAAATGCCCCTGATAAGAGTCTTTAATCTTCTCTGTGAAAATTCACAAGCCAGGCCTCCATAGTTTGCACAGTTCTCAACATTATTTTCCAAACTCCTACAAAACATCCCACAGACAGCTAGCTCTTAACATGGAACGGATCTTCTAGCCCAAAGTTTCAAAGTCCTTCCACAGTCCTCCCCAAAATATGGTCAAGTTGTCACAGGAATACCCCACTATGCTGGTACCAAATTGTCTTAGTCAGGGTTTCGATTCCTACAGAAATACCAGGAGCAAGAAAGAAGTTGGGGAGGAAAGGATTTATTCAGCTTACACTTCCACTTTGGTGTTTATCACCAAAGGAAGTCAGGACTGGAACTCAATCAGGTTAGCAGGTGGTGCTGATGCAGAGGCCATGGAGGGATGTTTCTTATTAGCTTTCTTCTCATGGCTTGCTCAGCCTGCTCTCTTATAGAATCCAAGACTACCAGCCCAGGGATGGCACCACCCACAAGGGGCTCTCTCCCCTAGATCACTAATTGAGAAAATGTCCCACAGCTGGATCTCATGGAAGCACTTCCCCAACTGAAGCTCCTTTCTCTGTGTTAACTCCAGCCTGTGTCAAGTTGACACACAAACGAGCCAGTATAATAGGGGGTATGGAATCTTAAAAGGCTACCTCCTGTAATCAGTGAGTACTTCCAGTTGAGGAATGGAGAGACCAACACAGCCACAAAACCTTTGATACACAATTTGTTCTTCCTTCAAGATGTTCAGGGTTAAAGTTGGGGCAGAAACTGAGAATGGCCAGCCAACACATGGCCCAATTAATAATCAAGTCATGCAGAGACCTCACTCCTAACAATATTAATGACATTCTTCTATACTTGCAGAGAGGAACGTGGCACAACAGTTCTCTGAGAGTCTTCACTGAGATACAGAGCTAAACATTAAGTAGAAGATGGGGATTCTTGTGGAAGAAGGGAGGAAGGATTGAAGGAGCCAGAGGAGTCAAGAACACCACAAGAAATCCTACAGAATTAATTAGCCACGGACCATAGGAACTCACAAAAACTGATCTACCAAGCAAAGATCATGCATGGGACAGGCCTAGGTCCTCTGCACATATGTAACAGACACAGAGCCTGGTCTTTATGTGGGACACCTGACAACTAGAACAGAGTCTGCCTCTGACTTTGTTGGATGTCTTTGGACCCCTTTCTGCTAACTGCACTGCCTTGTCTACCCTTAATACGAGAAGATATATCTAGTGCAAGTTATGTTAATATCCATGTGAAAAAGGGAGGAGTGAGGAAAGGGAAGCTGAGCTTAGAATTGAAAGTAAATAAAATTTTAATAAAAAAGAAACTGATAAAAAAAACAGTATCTGAATATGTTAAATGTAGACAAAATACCAGCAGAGAGAAAGAAAAGTTCATACAAAGTCCCAACTGTAACTATGAAACTTCTTAAAGGGAAAATCAGGGTTTCTTTTTTCACCATATTGTCACTTATAAAATCCATATCCAAGGAGGTCCCATGCCCAAGAGTAGTTGGCAAATACACAGGAGACTATGTTGTTGTTATTTAGTTTTTGTTGTTGTTGTTGTACTTAATGAACTCTGTTTTGTTTTGATACTTTTTGTCTCATTATTTTGTTGTTGCTTGTCTTCATATTTTGTTTTCTGATGCTAGTTCTTTCTTGAGATAAAGGCAGAAACAAAAGGATCATAAAGATGGCTGTGTTCCCTTTCCTCCCTTTTCTCCTGAGAGTTGGACATATCTTCTGTCAAATCTTTCTCAGATTCATTATTTTGTCTGGCACTCAATTAGACATCGCTTTTAAACACGGATGCTTCTTTCTCCAAACTAACTTTACCTTCATCATTGGGGATTAAAGATGTGTACTGAGGTCATGTCTGTATTCCAGGCAGGGGGGAGGAAAAGTGTGTGCTAGGCTAAGCCATGCCACAACTAGAAACAGGTTTTACCAGTAAACCACAAAATCTTTGGGTTCACAGTGTGATCAATGCAACATTTGTATATAGTAGTATAAACCTGAAACTTAGGCCTTGTTAGGGTAAAGTGGGGGGGGGTTATGAGTTTGGTTAGAGTTAGGTTAGGTTAGGTTAGGTTAGGTTAGGTTAGGTTAGGTTAGGTTAGGTTAGGTTAGGTTGAGTAACCCAGTGAGATATGCTCAATATAAAACAGACCTGGGGAGATTGATAAGGCAATAAAGTACTGTCCCTTGCAAATATGAGTACTAGCTCCAGAAGTCCTACTGATTCAGTTTATACCACATTATTCCATGAGTTCCTGCTGATTATTTATCAAAATGTCAAAATCAAACCAAAAAAAAAACCTCATATTAATTTACTATTTGATACAGTTTGTGGATTTGTTGCCTTAGTTACTTTAAATTGTAGCAATTCCTACATTTAAGTCTCCTCATTTTAAACGGAAAACATACTTGATTTTTGAAGCACTGGTTATTGTTTGAAAGATGGATAAGCATATCTTCTGTGTTACAAGGTAAAGACAATCACCAGGGTCAACATTATCTAGGTAGAGAAGACAGTACAAACTTAGAGTTCAAGAATTACTTCAGCTCTATTAGAGAAGTTGTTAGGGGGAAAATGGCATATAGTGTAATGGATGGAAAAATAATTGAGATTATTTCTTTTCAGATTGTTAAATGGTATACTCCATATATTATTTTATCATTATTCCAGTTCTGCTTCAGAATCTGTGGTATTTTGAACAGAAATGATTAAAGAGGTTATTAGTGCATCTACAAAGAACAGGGCTCACAGGCTTTAAACATTACCCTATCATCTGTGCCACAAATGTTCAGCATCATTATGCTTCCACAATAGCAATTTAGTACCGCAACGGAGAGGAAGTTATCAATATAGGCAAGCAGTGCTTGTGAGAGCAACAAGAAGGGGTACAGCATTTACTGTGAAGCCCTTTTGAAATCAATGAGCTCTCTCTCTCTCTCTCTTCTCTCTCTCTCCAGATGCAGCCTCTTCTCAGGTCCTGAGTTCTGAGCTGCCATGAACTGCAATTATCCAGCTTAAACCTGATCCAATATTAACCTTGCAATTTGCATAGTATGATTTGATTTGTACCAGAATGAAAATTATTTTTAAAATGTATTTATTTTTATACCCCATCTTTTATCCTCCTCCCCCACTGTCTACCCTACGACTCTTCTGCATCCCATACTCCCACCTACCACCCTTGTGGATGTCCCTACCCACCACTTCACCTGACCTCTATACTCCCTAGGATCTCCAGTCCCTTGAGGGTTAGGTACATCATCTCTGAATGAACAAAGACTTGAGAGTACTCTACTGGATGTGTTTTGGAGGCTTCATATCAGCTGGTGTACACTGCCTGCCTGGTGGTCCAGAGATCTGGGGTGTCCAGATTAATTGAGACTGCTCATCCTCCTACAGGGTTGCCCTTCTCCGCAGCTTCTTTCACCCTTCCCTAGTTCAACAACAGGGGTCAGCTGCTTCTGTCCATTGGTTGGGTACAAATATCTGCATCTGACTCTTCAGCTGCTTGTTGGGTCTTCCAGACTGCAGTCATGCTAGTTCCCTTTTTTATGAGCCCTTCATAGCCTCAGTAATAGTGTCAGGTCTTAGGGCTTTGAGCTGTATCCCACTTTGTGCCTGTCACTGGACCTTCTTTTCCTCAGGCTCCTCTCAATTTCCCTCCTGTAATTCACGCATGTCCTTTTGGGTATGAGTTACCTTACTCAGGATAATATTTTCTAGTTCCATCCATTTACCTGCAAAACACAGGATGTCCTCATTCTTTTTTTTTTTTTTTTTTTTTTTTTTGTTTTTCGAGACAGGGTTTCTCTGTGTAGCCCTGGCTGTCCTGGAACTCACTCTGTAGACCAGGCTGGCCTCGAACTCAGAAATCCGCCTGCCTCTGCCTCCCAAGTGCTAGGATTAAAGGCGTGCGCCACCACCGCCGCCCAGATGTCCTCATTCTTAATAGCTGAGTAGTATTTCACTGCATAAATGAACCACATTTTCTGTATTCATTATTCTGTCCTGGGACATCTGAGTTGTTTCCAGCTTCTGGATATCACAAATAAGGCTGTTATCAACATAGTGGAACACGTACCCCTGTGATATGGTGGGGTATCTTTTGGGTATATTCCCAAGAGTGGTATTGCTGGGTCTTCAGGTAGATCTATTTCCAATTTTCTGAGGAACCTACAGATTGATTTCCAGAGTTGTTGTACCAGTTTGCAATGTCACCAGCAATGGAAGAGTGTTCCTCTTTCTCCACATCATCTCCAACATGTGTTGTCATTGGAGGTTTTGATCTTAGACATTCTGATTGGTGTAAGGTGGAATCTCAGGGTGATTTTGATTTGCATTTCTCTGATCACTAAGGACTTTAAACATTTCTTTAGGTACTTCTCAGCTATTCAAAATTCCTCAGTTGTGAAATCTCAGTTTAGCTCCATACTGCATTGTGTGTGTGTGTGTGTGTGTGTGTGTGTGTGTGTGTGTGTGATTAGCTTCTAGTGTTCTTTATAAATTTTGGATTATTAGCCCTCTATTGGATGTGCTGTTAGTGAAGATTTTTTTCCCAATCTGTTGGTTGCTGATTTGTCTTATTGACTATGTCCTTTGCCTTACAGATGCTTTCCAGTTTCATGAGATCCCATTTATCAGTTCTTGATCTCAGAGCCTGAGCCATTGGAGTTCATTTTAGGAAATTTCACCCTGCGCCAATGAGTTCAAGATTCTTTCCCACTTTCTCTTCTATTAGATTCAGTGTAGTTGGGTTTATATTGAGGTCTTTGATCCACTTGGACTTGAGCTTTGTGCAAGGTAACAACATTGCAATTGGAAAAGTATGATTTGATTTGTAACAGAATGGAACTTGTAAAAAAAGGAAAAGAAAACATTGGAAATAGTGTTAATTATCATTACAAATTATTGAATCTTTGCAGTGCTTGAATGTGTATTGTTATATATAAATAATATAAGTATTTAACCAAGAAAAAATAGAAAGTTAAGATTCTTTTTCTCTAAAATAAAAGTTCTTCATTACACTCTACATTTTTAGTAGTTAATCGCTATCATTGGATGCCAAGGTGAACCATTAAGTGTATAACCCTATTACTCACCCCCTATCAGTACCTGGCTGTGTGGATAGAACCAAAAATCTATTTAATAATGTATTTAAAATAATAATCTATACAAAATATACTACCAATAATACGGGACTTTATCCATAAATTTGGAAATGAGAGTGGAGACACAGGAGAGGTAGGAGTGAAAGGGAGTGAGGAGGAATTAATTAAATTATATTTTAGTTTAAATTTAAGAAATAAAATCCTCAAAATCTAAACAACAGTGTCAAACTTAGTAACAATCATTTTCTTTCTTCAAATTAAATCTTAATCTCAATTTCATTAATAGTATCATGTTTGGTGTTAATTTCTGCCAATTTATATCATATATATATTTGGTTGACTTAGATGTGGTTATTAAAGTGAAGAAGTTTTTCTCATCTCTTTCATATATAAATAGGTTAACAAGATACCACTCTATCCTAATAAATTCTGTTAATTTTAGAGGTACTGTAATTCAAGTGGTTTGATTACAGATAGGGTTAAGATGTGACAGCATTGGAAAAAATTTAAAATGATTATAAATATAGAGAGTTCTATGGTAGCAGAGCTCTGATGTGCATGGTATCTATTATTATAAAGATTTAGCTGACTTTAGCTCTATCAGTGCAGATGAATGTGATTACTCTGGAGACACAAATGAATGCTAATAATTGCACTGGTTTACACACAAGAGAGAGAATAAGGGCGTCAGAAGAATTGTTACAGATAAATACACTGTATTCTGAAATTTAATTTATGATCAGTGGGTATTCAAACTAGAAACATGGAATCTGAAGTCATGTAAAGTTCATGGAGGGGACTACCAGTTTCTGAGGCATGCAAACCACAGGAAATTAGAACTTCCAGTTAGTAATCGCTGATTTCATTTCTATTTTCAATCCACCTAGTTCAGAAACAAAAATTTCATTACAGATATCAATGTTTTTCTGTTTTCAGGATTCAGCTAGAAAAGTCTAGGAATAAGCTCTTTTCTGCAGTTTTATGGATTTATTTTGCTTAAGAAACTAGGTTTTGTAAAGGGAGTTAAGCTTTTCTTGAGCCAGTTTCTGTAATTTGTGAAGATAAAATTCTGACTGGTAATATGTATGCTTCAATATGGTTAAGCATTATTTAACTTATAATTATAATTAATATGTTTCTCCTCAACTGAATGTATATTTAACTCTCTTGGTCCATTGATTTTTATTAGTGAACATTAAATTAACCAGTGTTTCACATATAAGTTTTAGTACATCTAGTACTAGTTAATGCTTACCAAAGTTGCAATGGTTCTTCACAAATTTCCATTAAAATTGGATTGTTAATAATACAAAAAGAAAGATTTGGTATAAAATTTTCATGACTTGTGCCTGATATTTTCTAAATTAGTTAAAATTTGATAGCACTTGGGAATTTCTAAGCAAGATATCATGTCTCTGTTTATAAGTTCCTTAAAAAATATACAGTTGTGTGTGAATAAAGAAAAATTTAACTTTCTGATGAAATATTAAAATTAATTTAGAAATGCAAATTACTTTATTTCAAAATTCAAATTCACATATTTAATTTTTCTACTCATGATCAATTTATTTGTCATCTAATAGGTATTTAAACAATTGACTATATATTAATAGAAATAAGAAAATAATGAATAAAATAATACACAATAAAACTTAAATGTGTTTAAGCATTACAGTGATATTATATACCAAATGTCATATTTTTGCTTAAACTTAATTAGAAAACAAAATTAAAATTAAACTAACTTCCACCAATGAAGAAAATATTCCACCATTGGCATTCAGAAGCTGGCTTACAAACTCAAAATAATTGTCTCTGGCTTCATACAATTGCTTGTGTCTCTGCTCTAAGTGTGAAATTTGTATTATCTTGGAAAAGTTTATATTGTTGATTTCAGAGAACTTCTTAATAACTTGATTCCATATGAGTATATTGAAAGGTATATTAATGTGGTGTTTTATTAGTATGCACTATTAATATAATTAATATTTTAATACCAAATGTCACACTGATTTTAACACACACACACAAAAACGCACGTGTGTGCGCACGCGCGCACACACACACACACACACACACACACACTCACACCACAAAACCTAAAAGTATAGCAATGTGAAGCTGAAAGCAGAAGTAGAAATCATTATTGTTGTCTCA
This sequence comes from Apodemus agrarius, assembly GCA_964023405.1. NCBI lineage: Eukaryota > Metazoa > Chordata > Mammalia > Rodentia > Muridae > Apodemus > Apodemus agrarius. The sequence continues at coordinate 16,116,217 of OZ030018.1, forward strand.
TAATTTAGCAACAAAAAAGACTGCAGCTGAGATGATGAAGTAATAAGATGCAGAATTGTAGAGGTCTGCTGGGATTCTAGAGTACACAATGGAATACTACTCAGCTATTAAGAATGAAGACATCCTGAGTTTTGCAGGCAAATGGTTGGAACTAGAAAATATCATCCTGAGTGAGGTAACTCAGACTCAAAAGGACATGTGTGGTATGTACTGTGTACTCACTAAGAAGTGGATATTATCCAATCCCCCCCAAAAAAGAATAGTACTGAATACCCAACATACATTCCATAGAACTCAAAAAAGTCAGTAAACTGAAGGACCCAAGTGAGTATGCCTCACTCTTACTTGGGAGGGAGAAGAAAGTAATCAAAAGGGGGCGGAGTGAGGGAGGGACCTGGAAGGGAAAGTGGACAGGGGTAGGGGGAGAGCAGAACCTGATCTGGTATTTGGTGGTAAGGGAAAAGGACTGAAGCCCTGAGGGCCAGCCAAACATCATGGAGAAGATGGAAAGAGTAAACATCAGGAGGTAGGAGGTTGTGTAGACCCTCCAGAATGCAGGAGAGACCTAGGACTCTCAGGACTCAAAGGGAGAGACCCTAGATAAAATGCCCTACAGTAGGGAGAGGGAACTTACAGAGCCCATGTCCAACAGAAAGACAGGATATCAAGTGAGGGAGGGCGTTGTCATCTCATAGTCAAAATTCTGACACATAATTGTTCCTGTCTGAAAGAACTGCAGAGATAGACATGGAAAGAAGCCTGAGGAAAACAAGGCCCAGCAATAGGACCAAAGTAGTGTCTAGCTCAAGGGGAGGGTCCCAAGGCCTGACACTATCACTGAGGCTATGGAGAACTCAGAAAAACGGACCTAGCACGACTCCCCTTTGTCAAAAAAGATATAAAATAGAAATACATAAATCTGTTGGATCAGAAATGTTCTTGCCCAGAAATATGACTCCATATGTAGAGGCAAACATAGGAAGTCTGTGAATTTAAGGCCAGTCTGGACAGCACAGTGAAATAATGACAAGCAAGAAATACATGGAAATATCTTTTCTCAGGTAAACTACATATGACAGGAGGTCAATCAAAGAAATATTTACATTAAATCTAGAGGAATTAGGCAGGTATACACTGTCATGCACATCAGACACCCGTGATATTATTTGTTTAAAGGGAAATGTTACTAACATACTACTATAAAAAATAGGTGAAATATTAAACAATAGACTATTGCTTCATAGCTTAGGATGTAACATGTCAAAAGAAAGTCAAGGGTTTAGAGCTTCCATGTTCCGTTGAACGCATGTCAAAAATTGTCTACGGACTCCTCCTCTATTCATGTTATATGTTACTATGACTTGACACAGCTTTCCTGGAAGAGGTCAAGTCCACCCTCTGATTTGACATGACAGTGTCATACTGTGTCTTATAAAGGTCTCACTGAACCCATTTTATTTGGGAATAACTTCATCTCTACTTAACTAATTATGTGTTCCCTGGATTTAAATCTGATTCATGAGCAAGAACTTCACTGGGCTTCTTGTCATACTTTCCAATTTTTATCCCCAACTATATTTAAAATAAGTTTTTTCATCAATAAAATATAGAAACGTATATACAGAGTTTTATTTTCATTTCTAAAGGTATATTTATTTTATTTTACAAATCTATTGTGTATGAGTCTGTATCTGAATATGTGTTTATGAGCACTGATTCCTGTGGAGGTCAGACATTAGATATTCTTGGAAGTAGCATTAGAGGTGATTGTTGAGAACTCAGGTCCTCTAAAGAAATACCATTAACTCTTATTCACTGAGCTATCTCTCCAGCACTCTCTCTGTTTTGTTTTGTTTTGTTTTTTACTTTCATTTTTCTATTAGGTTTCAAAAATCATTTATATATGACATCATTAGGACAGTTCTCAAAGATTTAGGTTGTTTTCATAGTTACAAAACATAATTTTTTCTGAGCTAAACAAAGCAAAACAAATCACGTAATGACTGACTTAAGATAAAATCTCTTTAACTGTGTCACAGTAATGTTCCTACATGTAAAATAATCAAATTCCTGCTTCATATTTCTATTTTGTTTCCTTACGATTTAGCGTCTGCACTGATCTGTGGATATTCTTTGCTGACAGGGAACACTTGAAATAGTTCACCAGAAATTACAGCCAACACACTGAAATTTTAAAGTAGTTTATCCATGGCTTATCCATGGCTTCTTGAGTCATTTTTGAATCAGTTACATTTGTTACTTACATATTTTGGAACTGCATATATTCCAAAATAGCGCCACAAATAATTGTTTTGTCCACTTAGTTTTTATCCATACAGATTTTATTTCCTTTTAATTTAGAGAATATTTTGCCTTTAGAATTTGTAATTTATATTTTGTTTTGATAGAACACTGGTTGAACTGCAGTCCATAAAATAAACATTGTATGTAATGAGAAAATAATGCTCTAAACTATCGACATTTAAGATAAGATTGTTTAATAGCAAAAGTAATGGTTTGCATCCGAGTTTGCAGGATATGACTATGAGGTTTTCAGAAGCTGTGGTGAGAAGAGTCTTAATGACCTCTGTCGATTTATTTGGTTCGATAAGAATACTGAGACAGCTCTCCTCCATAATTTAATGATGCTGATCTTTATCTTTCATTATTATAAAAATGTTGTCAGGACTCAATGCTCGTAACTTCAACAATCTGAAGGGAGATCTGCTGAACTAATTTTATTTTAGTCAATTACATTTGGGCAATGAGGAATAAAACAGAGATGAGAAAGATTATGCAGCTTATGTTGAGAGTGAAATACTGAATCCTTCTCACTAAATACAGATGATTTAAATGCTAAAATACAAAGCCATTCTTTAGGGCAGATTATATTGTATTTTAAAAATCAGTAAAGGAGAGAAGTTTGCTCCAGAAATACAGACCAATATATGTATTTCTGATGTCCTACACAAACTGACATCTTATTCATAAAATATTTATACATATATATGTAAATATCAAAATAAAAAAGAGACCATAGGTTTGAAACAAAGTAGGGGGTCATAGGAAGCAATAAGAGAGAACAGGAAAAGGATATGAGATAATGATATTTTAATGAAAATTTTATATTATATATATGTATATATATACATATATATAATATCAGAAAATGAATTATTTACCCAGACATTTTTTAAAATGATACAATATTAAAAGCAGATAATATAAATTTAGGGATTTTTTCCTTTGGACATCAAGAACATTATTTACATCAAAGTTAATCATAACAATTTTACAAGAATAAAATGCTTGAAGTTTTATTTCTAGTGAATTCCATTCTAATATTGTATATTTCCTCTTCAAGTGCATGAAAGAGTAATATTGATCACTGGAATAAATTGTTGCTTTATTGACTGTCTTATACCTATACTCATAAACTTTAACCACTATGAATGGCAACAAGGAAAAGAATTCTTTGAACTTCTACAAAATAAAAATTTATGGGGTATAACTTCTTGAGTTCTTTGTATACATTGGATATTAGCCCTCTGTCGGATGTGGGGTTGGTGAAGATCTTTTCCCAATTTGTTGGTTGCCGATTTGTCCTTTTGACAGTGTCTTTTGCCTTACAGAAACTTTGTAATTTTATGAGGTCCCATTTGTCTATTCTTGCTCCTAGAGCATAAACAATTGGTATTCTGTTCAGGAATTTTCCCCCTGAGCCAATGTCCTCAGGGGTCTTCCCCAGTTTTTTTTCTATTAGGTTTAGTGTGTCTGGTTTTATGTGGAGGTCCTTGATCCACTTGGAGTTGAGCTTAGTGCAAGGAGATAAGAGTGGATCAATTCTCATTCTTCTGCATGTTGACCACCAGCCAGCACCATTTGTTGAAAAGGCTATCTTTTTACCACTGAATGTTTTCAGCTCCTTTGTCGAAGATCAATTGGCTATAGATGTGTGGGTTCAATTCTGGGTCTTCGAAGTTAGACCCCAGAAAACCAAATAACCCTAGCAAAAAATGGGGTACAGAGCTAAACAAAGATTTTTCACCTGAAGAAATTCGGATGGCTGAGAAACACCTTAAAAAATGTTCAACATCATTAGTCATTAGAGAAATGCAAATCAAAACAACCCTGAGATTTCACCCCACACCAGTCAGAATCGCTAAGATTAAACACTCAGGAGACAGCAGATGTTGGCAAGGATGTGGAGAAAGAGGAACACTCCTCCACTGCTGGTGGGACTGCAAGCTGGTACAACCACTCTGGAAATCAGTCTGGCGGGTCCTCAGAAAACTGGACTGGATATTTCCGGAGGACCCAGCCATACCACTCCTGGGAATATACCCAGAAGATTCCCCAGCATGCAATAAGGATACATGCTCCACTATGTTCATAGCAGCCTTATTTATAATAGCCAGAAGCTGGAAAGAACGCAGATGTCCCTCAACGGAGGAATGGATACAAGAAAATGTGGTATATATACACAATGGAGTACTATTCAGCCATTAGAAACAATGAATTCATGAAATTCTTATAGAAATGGATGGAGCTGGAGAACATCACACTAAGTGAGGTAACCCAGTCTCAAAAGAATACCCATGGTATGCAGTCACTGATAAATGGATAGTAACCTAGAATCTTGGAACACCAAAGACACAATTCACGTACCAAATGATGTCTGACAAGAAGGAAGGAGTGGACACTGGTGCTGGAAAGGCTCAAAGCATCAGTGTAGGGGAATACCAGAACAGGGAAGTGGGAAGGGGTCGATGGGGGAACAGGGGAGGAAAAAGGGCATGTGGGACCTTTGGGGGGTGAGGAACCAGAAAAAGGGAAATGAATTGCAAATATAGAATATATCCAATAAAAAAAAAAGAAATTCGAAAGCTCTCAAAAACCTGCAACTTAAATAATAAAAATGGCCCAGACAATGTAGTTGCAGTTAATTTGAAAAAAATTTTATACTAATTCAATATTTTGGAAAATATTTAATTCTAAACATAATAAAGGTAATTACAATATGTCTATGTATATATACATACATATATCAATAATCATATTTTCTGTTTATAGAGAATGAAATAAAAACTATTACAGAGTATAAAATATATTTATTTTCTTAAAGACAAATTTTTTCTGTGCTAAAAAAATCTTATGATTAGCCTTTGAGTAAATGTTTATCTAATGGACTATTTTCTTTTTGTTTATGTGGTATAATTTTTCTTAAGATTTCCAATCCAGATGTTCTTAATGCATTTAAGATGCACATTTAACAGTTGTATCGTACCACCTGCTCACTAGATTTCTGTATTGCATGGATATTAGGATTTTATATGAGTTCTTTGAGACCTGTCACTACTGATAGCATCAATTTTTATGCAGAAACTATCTGAGCATTCAACATTTCTAAATGAAGACAAAATAATAAGTCAGTTTAAGTTTTAGGAGAGAATGGATTAAGGGAAGAAATCTTCATATCAAAATTAAGTATTAGAGTTGTTCCAAAAATCACTTTCTTCAATAAACCTAAAAGTTGTTTTTAGTATACATAAAACTACAATTGCTTCTTAGGATTATAGTTATTTATTTGACAAAGAAAATACAAAAATTCAAGTAACAGTTAATGTAAAGCAAATTTCGAAAGTATTTAAAACCTACACTAAAACATGTAAAATATGCTAGGCTTTAGTACTTTGGTGGTATATCAGCCTAGAATACTGAGTGCTTTAGGTCAGATCAAACCAAAAGCACACATACACACACACAAGCACATATGCACGCACACTCACACACATGTACAGTATACACATACATCATAGACATACAAATAAAAATACAACAAATGAAAATAATTTCAATATCATAGGCATGCTATAAAGATGTCTATATACTAAAATGATCCACAAATGTGGAGCACAACAGAACCATCCAGTCAGAGAGGAAGAGATTCACACATTGATCCTTAAATATAGTTAGACATAACCCTCATTATCTTAAAATTATCTTTAATCTTCTGTTTTTTACAATTTAGTCATTATTCCCCTCCTGTTCTGCTCTCTGACAATTCCTCATTCCATTCCTCATCCCCTTGTGTCCAAAAAGATGTCTCCCAACAACACCCACACCCCTGCCAAGCCTCCTCACTCCCTGGGACCTCAAATCTTTCAAGGGTTAGGTGCATCTTCTCTCCCTGACCCCAGACCAGGCAGTGCTCTGCTCTATATGTGTCAGGGGCCTCATATCAGCTTCTGTATGCTGCCTGCTTGATGGCTCAGTGTCTGAGAGATCTTGGGGACCCAGGTTAGTGGAGACTACTCTCCTTTACATGGGCTCACCCTCCTCTTTAGTTTCTCTGCTTCTTCCACCCTTTCCCTAATTCAACCACAGGCCTCTCAGACTTCAGTCCATGGGTTGGACACTAGTAACTGTATCTGTTTTCGTCAGCACCTTGTTGGGTCTCTCAGAGGACAGTCATATATATAACCCTCACTTTTTATTCAGTTCGTTTTCTCTCTCTTTTCTCTTTCATGCTTTCTTTCCCCTCTCTATCTTTCTCTTACACATGCACATGCACAAACATAACTTTGACTTCAAGCAAAGGGACATCAGAAGAACTTCCTGGAAATTAGGAAATGGAATGTCGAAGAGTAATCATAGATGTTATGGCCTTTATTCATTTTCAGGCTGTCACATTCAGTTCATGTGAAAAAAGCAATACAAAAGCAGCATGCATGCAATCCGCAAGCGAGCACGTAGAGACGCTTGTTCAAGCTTTCGTGTAATATGTGCTCCATTCTGGTTGCATTTTCCTCGTCTAGCATCTCTATCATACACTAAAAAACAGTCTCTATCAACACGGACTGTCTCTAGATTCACAAATCTTTCACTATGGGTTAATTCAGTTTTCTGAAGAACATAATGCAGAGTTTCATGAAAATTATTTGGTAAAAAATATTCCTCATCATCTACTTTTGTAATTAATAATGCTAAAAAATATTAAATTTATATACCAGAAGGATAGAGGTCATGGAAGAGACAAATTATAGTCACAGTGGTATGAGGGGTGAAATATGTTTCTTTTTCTCACAACAAATGTTAATTTAAATATGGGAATACATTTACATAATCATACTATACGTTGAACATAGGACAATTAACAGACATGGATTTTTCTTTTAAGTAACATTAATAATTTAAAATTTATGTGAGCCAAAATTGTTATTTATAAAAACTATTATGGTTTTAGATCTCCATACTGTTAAAGGCATATTAAGTGCTCATTTAAACCATATGAATTTTAAAGTACTTATATTTTGATTGAATTGCATTAAAATCATTCCAGTTATTCATTTTTTTAGCACATAATGGCTTCTAAAGTAAACACATAATGTGCTGTTTGTTCCTTTGACTAGGTAACTAGAAACAGCAATACTTAATACAGTACTGTTCAAGTCATTTTGAATTAAGAGAAAATGAAAAGGAAGCCTGCTAAGAAATCAGGTAAAAAGCAAGGCCTGTCTCTGATGTTCCAACATCAGGAGACTGAGAATGCTGCTTTTGAATTCTAGCTGGTCAGCCAGTCACGACAAGAGAGTAAGCTTCCATATCAGTGAGACATGTTATCTCAAAACAGTACTTTGGGATTAAGAGAAAGAAAAATGGTACCCTTCTCCAGCTTCCATAAAAGAACATGAAGTTATCAACATTTGTTTGGACCCGTACTCCCCCTCCCCCACAGAAATATACAGATTAATTTTTCTGCCTCATTTCAAATACCTTCACAAAAATATTAAATTTAGTGCTCAACTTTGAACTTCTCATTAATACCCACTTCTCTTTTATTGAGACATTTGTTTAGCTGAATTTACTAATAAAAACCAGGTCTCCACAATTTTGGATGAAGAATGTCTCATTTACAGCTTCTTTCTCCATTTATTTTTCAATGCTTTTAAACATTTCTCCCTTTCATACTTTTATTTACAACCATGTACTTGATGCTAGTTGCTAGAAATTATAATGACATACTTAGCATCTTGGGAAATGTATATTTATTTATTGTAGATAAAAATTCTTGTCCTATTTAATTCATTTTAATTAGAACATATGGTACTCATTGATGAAAAAAGTTTTAAATAACCTTAACAGAATATTGTTATTATAAAAATAAAAATCAAATATTAAAATAGACTTTGTGTCAACAAAACATTTTTGCTTCTTATAACTATATTTGCTCAAAATTTTACATCATTTGTAAATATATCTGTAAAGCCTGAAAAGGAAGTTTTAAATCCTTAGACATGTTTAACTTTTCTTCACACACACACAAAAAATAGTTTCGGATTGAAATATAGAAGTCACCAAATCAAATATTTAGTGAATAGAGAATAGATTTAAAATATTTGCATTATTATGCATCATGACATAAAGCCTACTTTTTCTTTCATCCATTTTTAAATTACATTAGGAAAACTGCCTGGTATAGCTACACAGCCCTTTAAATAAACTGTCATCAACCACAAATAATTGAATGAATCTGGGATGATTTGGGGTCACCTATAATAGAATTTGCTAGAATACGTATGTAAAAACCTGTTTGTAGAATAGGCTCTACAAAAGATTTCACTCATTTCATATTCTGTCTTTTCTTGATAAAATTAGCATGTACTTATCTCCATATATATATATATATATATATATATATATATATACATGTATATATAATCATTTTACAATCAGTGTGTTGCGTTTTTTTATTACGTGTTTGCTATAATCTATTATTTTTTCAATTGTTTATTACATTTATACTTGCCTGATAATGACACTGAGGCTAAGAAATTTTCTCTCCATTGTCTCCTACACAGTGTCCATCAACAGGGATCTTCATTTCATTCTGTTCCTGTCCAAAATTAATTGCCCCGAATCTGTCAGCTAATGTAAATGTTGGAGATATAGTTCAGTGATAGAGAAGTTATAGACTTGAACCTGAGGATGGAGAGAGAAGGGTTGGAGGAGAGAGAGGAAGAAAGACAGGAGGGAGAAGAGAGGTAGACAGACACACAGACATAACACACACACACACACACACACACACACACACACACTGTGTAGTATGGTTAGTGTGCACATGTGTGTGTGAGAGAGAAACAGAATGAATGAATGTATGAATGAATGAATCGTGTTCTTCCATTTCTGGGTAATCCCATGGTGAAACTTTTCTCACATATTGTGTGATCCTTGTTTAAATGGCATCAAATTTTTCTCTCCTAGATCCTTCATGATACATCATCATCCATGTTGGACATTTTGTTTTCTCAAGTTTCTGTAATCATTTCATTCTTACGCAAGTGGTTTTAATATCTAAACCTTTTAAAGATGTGCAGTTGTTTAGCTTCCTAAACTCCCTTCTTGTTTCACATTTTTCAATTTCAGGAGATTTTTTTTAACTTGCCCCTTAGTATCAGTCAAGTTTAATTAATCCTATTACATATCATGGAACTACTTACGGCCTTGCTCACTATAACATCTTTTTTAAACTAGGGACTCAAAATATCCAGTGTAGAACTAGGCACATAAGCAGTTGCTCTCTTACAAAGTGGAGTTAGGTTAGGAGGTGGGGGTAAAAGCAATCCTTGAATAAAATGAGTAGGGAAGATGGTTTAATGTATTAGTCTAGTAATAGACCATTTCAGAAACACTAAAGACTCTACTTCTTGCTACGGGACTTTAGGCCTTTTGAAAAGTAGTTGGCTCAGAATTTTTGTAGGTTTGGTTTGTTACTCTCAATATGACTGTGACTGATAGAAAGACATTATTTTGTGTGTGTGTGTGTGTGTGTGTACATACACACACACACACACACACACACACACACACACACGAGGCAGAGGCAGGCAGATTTCTGAGTTCAAGGCCAGCCTGGTCTACAGGGTGAGTTCCAGGACAGCCAGGGCTATACAGAGAAACCCTGTCTTGAAAAAAAATACACACACACACACACACACACACACACACACACATATATATATATATATATATATATATACAGAGAGAGGAGGAGAGAGAGAAAGAGAGAGAGAGAGAGAGAGAGAGAGAGAGAGAGAGAGAGAGAAAAGATTAAACATTTTGAACTGGTATTTTTTTTCTTATTATTAGGTGCTTTAAGTTAATCTTGTAGTCATCAAACTCAAAATAGTTATTGATAGAATATCATGAAATAAAAAAGGAGAGAATAAAAGGTATTTCACTCCAGAGTAAATTAGATCACAGAAAGTATTATGTATATCTGAATAATAGTCAGAAACACAGAGACTATAAAGAATGCGTGAAATAATAATGCAACACTTGCAACTAGGTCTCCCGACATAAAATGGCAGGAACTCTAGTACAACTTGAATAGAGTCAGAATAAAATGAATCAGTGGATTTTAATTCTCCGTCTTATTTTCCTATTGGGCAAATGTATATTTACATATTATATGTTGTTAACTGAAAGAGAAGAAAGAAAAGTGAAACAATAATAAGAAATTTAATCTTTACTCAAATTCATATATTTCTGTATTCTCTATTTTTTTTGTTTTGTTTTTTTTTTTTGAGACAGGGTTTTTCTGTATAGCCCTGGCTGTCCTGGAACTCACTCTGTAGACCAGGCTGGCCTTGAACTCAGGAATCTGCCTGCCTCTGCCTCCCAAGTGCTGGGATTAAAGGCGTGCGCCACCACCGCCCGGCTTCTCTATTTTTTTAATCTTTTAAAATATATTTAACACTTCTCCTGTCTTAACTTCAAGGCACAAATGGCATGATTTTCTTTTGCCATGGGACCATATCATTTGTAATTAAGTTAATGTCATCATCATCATCATCTTCAAAGTAATTTATTGATATTATAAAGGCATCGTCCCTTACACAAAATTGGCAATCAGATTTTTTTATTATTACTTATTAGGAAATTTCCATTAATTTTAGTGTGTCTTGTTTTATGTGGAGGTCCTTGATCCACTTGGAGTTGAGCTTAGTGCAAGGAGATAAGAGTGGATGAATTCTCATTCTTCTGCATATTGACCTCCAGTTGAGCCAGCACCATTTGTTGAAAAGGCTATCTTTTTTCCACTGGATATTTTCAGCTCCTTTGTTGATCAATTGACCATAGATGTGTGGGTTCACTTCTGGGTCTTCAATCCTATTCCATTGATCCACCTCCCTGTCACTGTACCAATACCATGCAATTTTTAACACTACTGGTCTGTAGTATTGCTTGAGATCTGGGATATTGATTCCCCCAGAAGTTCTTTTACCATTGATAATAGTTTTAGCTATCCTGGGCTTTTTGTTATTCCAGATGAATTTGAGAATTGCTCTTTCTAACTCTATGAAGAACTGAGTTGGGATTTTGATGGGGATTGCATTGAATCTGTATATTGTTTTTGGCAAGATTGCCATTTTAACTATATTAATCCTGCCAACCCAAGAGCATGGAAGATTTTTCCATTTTCTGAGGTCTTCTTCCATTTCCTTCTTCAGAGACCTGAAGAATTTGTCATATAAATCTTTCACTTGTTTGGTTAGAGTAACACCAAGATACTTTATATTGTTTGTGGCTATTGTGAAGGGTGACATTTCCCTAATTTCTTTCTCAGCCTGCTTATCCTTTGAGTATAGGAAGGCTACTACTGATTTGCTTGAGTTGAGGAAATTTCCTTTTAAATGTACCATATGTTTTAACGCAGATGTAATAGTGTGTAATTTTAATATCATCACTTAAGAGGGATGAAGATTGAAAGCTCCAAGCCAGTCTGTTACATAAGTAGACTATTTCAGGAACACAAGTCTTGGTGGGTAGTTCACAGACCAAGCACCTGTCTATGATACATAAAGTCCCATTTTGTATTCTTATTGAAGTTATGGATACATATGAACTTGACTAACTTTAAGAAAATAAACACTAATCATTCTGTATTTTAATTTATCTAATCTTAATAGAATATTTAATATAGGCGAGATAGAGAAAAGACAGACTTTAGGCTGAGGTCATAATGAAAAAAATGTCTTAATTATGATAGTGATGCCAATCAACCCTCATTTGAATAGAATTAAGTTAATCCAGATTGAAGTGGTAATTAAGTCCCTTGTTAATAACTTAAAGATACAGAAGTATTAACTTCCCAAGATAAACAGTATAATTAGGGTCACTAAAAGTCTCTATTAAAACTAAAATATGATGGAAAATAATGAAATTTAGACATTCAAAATCATGATAAATGGTCTGGAATGAATGTGTCTATACAAAACAGTTTTAGTAATTATAAAGTATCTGTATTTTTATAATATTGAATACAACTTGCAGTTTTATAGAAAAGAGAATTGATCCATTCTTTGTCTGTTTGCATTTCATGAAATGAGGCAGATTAAATGTATAACTCTTTTCAAAGTGAACACTTTGTTCTATCAATGGCTCTATCTCATAGATAATAGTGTCACTATATTTTCTACAATTTGCAGCTCTAAACAGAAAAAAAAAAACAAAAGTGTCACTGAAGCAGCTCTCCAAATATACAACCCCACAGAATCACCTGTATAATTTTTAAATGTATACATAGGAAACTCATCACTTTTTTCTTTTCTTTTTTTTTTAATTTTTATTTTCTATATTCTATGTTTACATTCCAAAGGCTTTCCCCTTTCCCAGTTCCTAGCCACCATAGTTCCCATAGTTCCTCTTCCCCCCAACTATTCCCCAATCATTCCCCCTCCACCCTCGGTTTCTTTACTAAACTGGATGCAATCTTTACATGCCCAGGGTCCTCTCCTTTCTTCTTCTTGGGAATCATTTGACTTGCTATTTGTGTCTTGAGTATTTAGGGCTTCTGGGCTCATTAATATCCACTTATCAGTGATTGCATTTCATGTGCATTCTTTTGTGATTGGGTTAATTCACTCAGGATGATATTTTCCAGGTCTAACCATTTACCTACAAATTGCATGAATTCATTATTTTTAATTGCTGAGTAGTACTCTATTGTATAAATATACCACATTTTCTGTATCCATTCCTCCTTTGAGGGATATTTGGGCTCCTTCCAATTTCTGGCTATTATAAACAAGGCTGCTATAAACATAGTGGAACATGCGTCTTTATTGCATGCAGGGGAATCCTCTGGGTATATGCCCAGGAGTGGTATGCCAGGGTCCTCTGGAAGTAACATGCCCAATTTTCTGAGGAACTGCCAAACAGATTTCCAGAGCGGTTTTACCATTTTGCAATCCCACCAACAGTGGAGGAGTGTTCCTTCAGCAAAGTGGCAGGTTATAAAATTAACTCAAGCAAGTCAGTGGCCTTCTTGTACTCAAAGGACAAGCAGGCTGAGAAAGAAATTAGGGAAATAACACCCTTTACAATAGCCACAAACAACATAAAGTATCTTGGCGTAACTCTAACCAAACAAGCGAAAGATCTGTACAACAGGAACTTCAAGTCCTTGAAGAAAGAAATCGAAGAAGACCTCAGAAGATGGAAAAATATTTCTTGCTCCTGGATTGGCAGGATCAATATAGTAAAAATGGCCATCTTGCCAAAAGCAATATACAGATTCAATGCAATCCCCATCAAAATCCCAACTCAATTCTTCATAGATCTAGAAAGAGCAATTCTAAAATTCATCTGGAGCAACAAAAAACCCAGGATAGCTAAAACTATTCTCAACAATAAAAGGACTTCTGGGGGAATCAATATCCCTGACCTCAAGCAGTACTACAGAGCAATTGTGTTAAAAACTGCATGGTATTGGTATAGCAACAGGCAAGCAGATCAATGGAACAGGATTGAAGACCCAGAAATTAACCCACAGACTTATGGTCACTTGATCTTTGATAAAGGAGCCACAACCACCCGATGGAATAAAGATAGCCTTTTCAACAAATGGTCCTGGTTCAACTGGAGGTCAACATGCAGAAGAATGCGAATTGACCCACTTTTTTCTTTTCTATCTCTCTTCTTTGATACTTTCTCTCTTTGGAAATATCTTTATGTAAAAATACTACCAAGCAATTGAAAATTTAAGTTTGCCTTACAGAGTATCATGCAAAGATGGCTACTTGACTGAAACCAAAATCACAAAAGTAGAGAGAATAAGTAGGAACAATTGAATAATTTTCAAGATGCCCTGCCTTTCTTAAATGAAAGTTATATGTGAAATTCACAAAACCAACTTGGAACATGAATAAACAATCATAACGTATTGAGGAAAATACTATAGAATGGCACCAACTTGTGCTATCACCAATCCACTCTTGGGTTCTAGCAACCCCACTGCCTCCATGGCTAGCCCCAAGCAGAAACTGCCCATCTCAAGGTGTCCTTGATGTAGATTCTACTCACATTCCCAGCTATCCATTCCCTGTGGTCAGCACTCCCAAATCCCAGTAACCCAGTAAAATCAAAACTCTAGAGGCTTGTAATTTATAAGTCAGTAATTTATATCAGTAAATTCTCACCCCACAAAATGCCCATACAATGAACTCAGAGCCAATTGATATTGATATTAATCACCCATTGAGATAAGACAAATTCTCATGTAATTATCCATCCTTTATAAGGTATTCATAGCTACCTGTGACTATTTAAAGCCAAGCGGAATCTGGATCCTACTTCTCTTCCTCCATCTTCCTTCCTTCTGTCTGCTCTTCCTGTGCCTGAATCTGAAACTCTTAGCTCTGCCCCCTTTCCCCTGTCCAATCACAGGCTTCTTGCATTAATAATAAATTAATTGGGGGAAGAGTCTGCTACAATAATGTACACTATAATACCAATTATTATACATTAAAATTAGCATTATGTGAATTTATTCAACATAAACTCAATGTAGTAAAGAACTAAGAGGCAGAGTTTCCACATGAATAATTAGCTAAGTGCTACATTGTTTCCAATCATTTGCATATAAATTTCAGAATTCATATGAAAATTCAGAAAATGTTTACAAATGCCAATTTCACCAATAAACACTGGAGCAGAACAAACCATAAACATTTCTTGGAAAATTATACAAATTCTGCATTGTAAAACAAAAAAATACTTTACAGACCAAGCATGGAACTAGGTATTTATCTCCCCCATCACTGTCCACTGTGTTGTATTTATACTACAGTTTCAAGTTACTGGGGTTTTTTGTTGTTATCGTTTTTTCCTAGTATATGAAAGACATTTAAATGAGTTATGTAGGTATTAGGATCTATAACTTCAAGTTTGTAAAAACTTTGCAAGGTTTATTAGAGAATTATTTCTAAAATAATATTTACTAGATCATTAAAATAGTATTACTAGATCATTAAAAACATAATAGGAACTGTGAGCAGGCTGGCTGATAAAAGGGCCAAAGACTGCTTGATGAAATCCAATTGGCCCTATCGGTTCTAATGCCTGTGAAAAAATGGACTCTCCAGTGAATGTGAGATATGTAAGCAAAGAGTTCAAGCTTCTTCTACGTGTAGAGTCAAAACCTGAATTCACTTCCACGTTCTGAAAACCAATCTTTGATCTTGAAACCCCACCAACCCCAGAGCTTAAAATCTGACCAAACCACATCCTAGAAAGCCCCGCCTCCTAGAAACCCTATGCTAGCCTGCCTTCCACTCAATTTGATTCCTGTCCGACCAGCTGAGGCAGCCAACTTCTTGAATCTCCCAATAAATCTCTTATGTGAGGTTTGTTGTGTGGTGTGACTTTGTGGTATCCCTTGGCTCTTGATTTCTGGCATACCTTTCTCTCTAGAGCTACAACGTTTGCAGCAGGGAAACATTTCCCGTTAGGTTTATAACACAAACATTGGAGGAACTCTTCAGCTCAGACCTGTAACACACACCATGTGTTTTGTGAAGACTAACAGCGAAAGTGTGGCCCAGATTAAAGGGGGTTCTTACTACCACAATGATCGGGAGTAAAGCTGTATCTTCTCCCATTTCATATGACTTTTATTAAAAAGAGAGAAACTGCTGGCAGGTGTACCCACACCTTGGGATTTTATTTAATTCCAGTAGTCGAGCAGATAACCAAGTATAGCCATCAGATAACGTATGAATAATTTTTTTTAAATTTGTTCCTGTTTTTATTCCTTTCCAATTCCATATGTATTGTTATATTTTTCTTTGCCTCCTTTATTGTATGAATTCCAAAATTTTCAGTTTTTCTTCTATTGTCTTGCTATAATGTTCATTAATTCCATACAAACATGGAGTGTGTTTTTTTTATATTGAATTTTCATTACTTGCTTAATTCATGCAGTGTGTATATGTGTGTGCTCACATGCAGATGCACATGGGTAAGCACGTACAGACTTACAGTTACTCTATAAAATCATATCATCTGCCAGGCAGAAATTTTCTCTAAACTGAACAGTATTTTCTGAGGAATAATGAGATCTCAAGAAATCAAAAAATGGCCCATGTTTAGTAAACATGAAAGCTGCAAGACTCACATCTCTGCCACGTTTGTAGAAGCTTCAGACAACAGTGATGGTAGGACACTGATTTATGAGTTGAACTGGATGAAGAAGAGTCATGCAGAGCTCTGGAACTGCACATCCTACCTTGAGGGGCAGCACTGCAGTTGGTGGGCTCCTTAGGACTCTATCTGACTTTCCATAGTCTTTATTCCTGTAAATTACCTTTATCCAGTCTTTGAAAGTAAGAGGTGTACTAAGAAAGTAAGTTTTTTTTTCAAAAAACTCATTGTTTTTGAAAGTTGGACTTTGATAGAATTGCTTCTTAAGCTTGCCACTAATTCCCTATCTGGGATGAATATGCTTCTGTTTCATTCCTACAGAAAATATCTCACAAAATGCCTATGAACAGAGGTAATTTTGTACTTTCCTTTAGCTTTATCTTAAATGGCATTATACTGAATAATTTTCACATGCTTTACATGAAATTGCAATAATAAACCTACCTTAAAAATAGTATACAATTTTTAATATGATATTATGTGATACTTTCTTTTCTTTTCTCTGATCCATGGCGCCATTTTTCTCACTCTTTGGAGAGAAAACTGTACAACCCACTTGGCCTGGAACTATGGAAAACAGGCTAGTTTCAACAAATCTGATTGACTAAACCTCTAGATTTATGCTATTGAAGGCCTTCACCACCAAACCCAAAGCTAATTTTCATTAATAATTTTTGTTCCCAAATTATGGCTGGGGTGAGGGAGGGAGTTGGGGGAGCACCAGAACCTGGATTTGGTTTTCTAAATAAAAAGTTGGAAAAGCAAAAAAAAAAAATTTGTTCCCAAGTGTGTAAGGGTCATCATCAGTCTACAATGATATTTTCATCTTTCTGCATTTTTTCCAATATTGAGGTACAGGGAATTCATCAGATGTATTAGAATACTTTGAAGAATTATTATCAGGGAATTCAGGATGATTGTCGACACCTAAAAGTGATATCCTTGTTAAAGGGTTTAAAGATGTATTTATATTATCATTTATCAATCTCTGAATTGCTGCAATTGAGATTAACTTTAATATCTTGGACCATGTTATAATAATCACTGCAGAATGCTTCTCATTGCATCTACATTGAAAAGAAGAAACATTTTACAGGTATCTGTAAAGACATTGCGTGCTAGATGAAAAGTGTATTGGGGCATATCAAAAATCATGACAGACTTTTGTATGAAGATATTGATAAGATAGAGTTACATCTGTTTTAAATTACAAACTTCAGAAGATGTTTTTAATCATTTGCTTGGAAACTATTAATTTTATTGGTCTGATAAAAAGCATTACTGTGCCCTTAAATGTAGAAACACAGATTTCCTTTGCTCATTTTTTCAATGTCCACCTAACTGATGAAAAAATAATTGCTTGTGTCATTCAGTGTCAACACAACTTCAGACACTGGAGATATACATGTTTGACATCTGGTTGCCAAGGGAAATTTTTTATGAAATCAATTTTTGTGCTTTATTTAAGCCATGTGTTCAATGTTTCTTTACAAAATTACACTGTGTTCTTATCACCTGTGTACTGAAAAAATTGTGATCCCTTACTAGAGAATTCTTCACTTCAAACATGTTAATCCATGTTAAACCAGATAGATGGATATGTAAGTGTGTTTTTCATATTTTTCCAATATGCTTAATGTCTGAACAAAATTTAAATCTGTGAAAATAAGAAAAACATATCTCATACAGCATTATTCAAAATTGTCATGACAGAGTGACCATAATGTTGGGAAAATACTATTTAAAAGTTCACAAATGAGAATACAGCTATAATATCTACTTGTTGCTATGGTATGATAGCTACCCATGATAGTTTTAGAAAAGTTATATATAAACCGTGTTAGAAAAATGAATGACATTTAGATAGTATTAAGCAATGTTTTATATTTGCTACATTCACCATTTTGTTTGTGATCAGTCCAATTGCCATTCACTGACATGTTTTGTCTTAGAGTTTCCCCATTTATAATGTATGTCTTGTCAGCTAGTGGATCACAAAAAATTAGCCAGTTTTAATCTCCATGTTTTATTTACAATGTATGATATATAAGAAATCATAATTTAAGTAAATAATATTGGAAGTACTTTATATAATGTGAAATATATGTATCAATTCCTTATTCATAAAAATCTATGTACTATTTACGCACAAATAATGTTTATAACACTAAGTTTTCATATCCTAGAGTCAACTAATACTAAAATGTCTCAAATATTTAATTAATTACTTAATGTCTGAATATGACAAATGTTTGATATTCTTGTTGAAAATCTATTTTCATTTACAACATTATATTGAAGCCCAAAGTTCATAGTCTCTTCTGAATCTCATGGCAATCTTATAACTTTGAGCCCTATTAAAGCAACAACAATAACAACAATAAAAAAGCAACAAGTTGGAATCCTTTGATATACAATAACATAGACTAAATATTCCTATTCAATAAATGAGAAACAGGAACATAACATTTAAAGAGAAGACCAAAGCCAAAATATAAATCAAGAAGTGTTTGCTGGCCCAGATGTCCCTCAAAGGAGGAATAGATACAGAAAATGTGGTATATTTATACAATGGAATCCTACTCAGCAATTAAAAATAATGAATTCATGCAATTTGTAGGCAAATGGTTGGATCTGGAATATATCATCCTAAGTGAGTTAACCCAATCACAAAAGAATACACATGAAATGCAATCACTGATAAGTGGATATTAATGAGCCCAGAAGCTCTGAATACTCAAGGCACAATTAGCAAGTCAAAAGATTCCCAAGAAGAAGGAAGTAGAGGACCCTGGGTCTGAAAGATTGGATCCAGTTTTTTAGGAGAGTACCAGAACAGAGAAATGGTGTGTGTGTGTGTGGGGGGGGTGATTGGGAAATAGGTAAGAGGGAAAGAGGACTTATGGGACATATGGAGAAGGGGGAACTGGGAAAGGGGAAAGCCTTTGGAATGTAAACAAAGAATATAGAATAAATAATAATAAAAAAAGAAAAAAAGAAAAAAAAGAAATGTTTGCTGGATGTAGATGGTAGATATCTGCATGTGGGACATGTGATGGCATCATATGTATTCTGGTGGCCCTGTCACCATGGCCCTGATTTAAGAATCACATGGCTAGCGTCTTAGGCCAGTTCCATTTCTTATAATTTTTATCACTCTGGGATTTTCATTGAAACTTAGTCTTCAGCTGCACAGTTTCACATAGCCTTCAATTTAGGAGCTACATATCAGGTACTATAACAAGTTGCTGTACTTAATAAGCTTTTCACTGAAATATTGGTCTAAATTTCAATTCTCTGGACACTCTTGCATTCACTCTATTGTAAAAAGAGGCCTGCATAGTGACATCGGGATCTGATGTTAGCTTAAATGGGCCTGTCCTACTCAGAGCATGACAGCAGTATTTCTGAGTGATGCAGGGCTCAATCTGAGAAAGCCCTTCCTTAGGTTACCAGCAGAAAGCCCAGGAGCACTTTCTTTTCAAATGAAAATAATTCACACTTCTAAAGGTAGGGTATTGACACACATCATCTTTCCCATAATACCAGTATAGTGTTTCATTTTTCTTTCATAACACTAATCTACTTAACAATTATAATTCTAATAAAATATTCTGAAATCTGAAATACACTTGTACACCCAAACAACATGATTCCAGCTCTTTTTGTCTTTTTTTCCAATCTCACTATAAATTTTCATTTAATTAATTATTTATTTACACCCAGAATGTTACTCGTTCCAGGTCCCCATCCCAGTGTTCTTCTGCATCTGCCTCCCCTTTGACTCTGAGATGAATCCCTCCTCATATCCTCTCCCACTGAAGCCAGCCAAGGCAGTCCTCTGCTATATGTCTTCCCGGGGACTTGGATAAACCTGTATGCTTTTTCAATTCTGACTTAGTCTCTGGAAACTCTCAGGGTTCCAGGTTAGAGTTTCCATCACCGTCTGCTCCTTCAGTTCTTCCCCTAACTCTTCGACAGGGTCCCCAACCTCAGTCCAATGGTTGGCTGCAAGTATCTGCATCTGTCTCAGTCAGCTAGTAGTAGAGCCTCTCAGAGGACAGCCATGCTAGACTTCTGTCTGTAAGGAAAAAATAGCATTAGCAGTAGTGTCAAGGTTTGGTGCTTGCCCATGGGATGGGATAAAATAATTTAAATCTGCCAAATAAAAGAAATTTACATGACATACATTTAAAGTATTAAACTAGTCCATGTTTTTTTATACTATAAGATGCATTCTTTGAGGCTGCCTCCACAGAAATCTCTTTAAATTATGATTTCTTTTGAATAAGAATTTATTTTAGAATATTATTTTCCTTTGTAACTCTTTTAACAGAACAAATCCTCTCCATATTAGTGTTCTTTTATTATATTTGTACTTGTGTATTGCATATGTGTGTGCATACATGTAGGTAAGTTTCCTTGTGTCTATAGGTACACAGGATCGTGTGTGTACTTGTATTTGATAGTCTGAAGTCAATCTTAGGTGGCCTCCCTCATGAGCATTCTGCCTAGGTTTTCATGCTTATAGAATTAATAGATTGCTGACTGAGCTATTTTCTGTCCACATTTCAAATTTAAAATTTTTTATTTTATTTATTTATTTTCTATATTCTTTGTTTACACTCCAAAGGCTTTTCCCTTTCCCATTTCCCCCCTCTTGTCCCATAAGTCCTCTTCCCCCTCTGCCCCCCCCACCCATTCACCAATCACCCCCTCCCCCCACCATTTCTCTGTTCTGGTACTCTCCTACAAAACTGGATCCAGTTTTTTTGGGACCAGGGTCCTCTCCTGCCTTCTTCTTGGGAGACTTTTGATTTGCTAATTGTGCCTTGAGTATTCAGAGTTTCTCGAAAATATCATTCTAAGTGAGTTAACCCAATCACAAAAGAATACACATGAAATGCAATCACTGATAAAAATGTTTTTTATACTTAACTTTTATTTATTATTTCCAACTTAGAGACATTTTTCTTTGGGGAGTAAGATAACATGTCACTCTGTTGCCTTAGTAATAATTCCATAGTAGCAATGGTCTTCAAGCAGGAAAAGATTGTCCTACCTCTGCCTCCAAAATGCTTTGCGTGCCGCCAAGCTTAAGTTATGAGCAATGTGCAGAAGCATTCAGTTCTATGCATACATAGTTGTTCTTTGTTTTTCAGTTCCAGTGAGGATTTTCCTCTGTCCTCATTATCATGCCTTGCCATACTATAGTTATGATAACATTTTATATGAAACAATTTTGTTGAGATTCAAGGGAATGACTTCCCCATCATTTCTAGAAGGCATGGTTTAAGGACAGGTATCCTGGTCCTTTTTCCCTTACAACCATTTTACCTCCTTTTCCATTATTTAACCTTATCCTTAGACATAAGGCTTGAATAGTGAATGTATCAATTGACACTGGGGTACTTACAGTAGCATAGTCTCTGTGTTTTGACAACTATAGTTCCCACAAGTCAAATTATGATTTTAAAAGATACTTCTACATAATAGTTTTTAAGTTTTTTAAAAGAGCACACTCTACGGAAAACCTGTCAATTCACTATTTATTCTAAAGAAAATTACACAGTAAATTACAACCACGGTGAAAGTAAATGTGTATTTTGCAGAAAGGAAAAAAAATGATGCTTCTAGTAAAATCCTATTTTCTTAACTTTTCTTACTTTTGTATTAGTTATTTAGAAAATTAAATAACACTGGCTTGTGAGGAAAAATGTAATTTAGAAATGAAAATTACACCAAAATCTACATCATTTTCTAGAGTGTGTCCAGCCCTTTATAACCATTAAGAAAATTATATTTCCTTAACAAACCTTTGCTATGATCAATTATCATGGCTTGTTAAAAGATCTGAAACAATATTTAAAAATACTGAAGTGTCTCCTGATTATAATACAGGTTCCTCCACACCAGGTTTAGCCTCTGTAATTTCCGAGCTGTCTTTATGTAAGCACACACTCCTGTTGTTTGAAAGAACATCAGTTACAGCTACTGTGACCTCATCTGTCAAACTGATATCTCGGTTACACAAAAACTTCCATCTACATCAGAAATCCATTAAGCAGTGATCCTAAATAACAAAGCTAACATAATGGATAGCTAAGCCTCTGCTACACTGAAAAGTTTTTGAAAAGGCTGACTAAACCTATCAAACAAAATGGAACCAAAAGGAAATATAAACTTTACCACTTAGATAAACAGACAAAGATTATTTGATTAAATTGTACTTAAAAGTGAACAAAAAAATAAAATTTCAACTTAAATGCCTGAATATTGAGTGCAAGCGTTAGATCATTATTTTTCTGTAGGATAGATAACAGGTACTTGTACTCTAAACGTAAGATGCCAATATTTTTCTAAGAATTTTTAATATATGTGTTCACCTCATATGTTCCATGCAGTCGCTCTCTAAACAGATCCTGTGACCTCGTCTATTTATACATGGAGTAAATGAGAATTGAATTTGTGTCCATTAACCTGCCTTATATACCCAGAAAAAACAATTAAGATTTGTTCTTCAATATGCAGGCTGCACATATCATTCTGACATTACCCTCTTTAAGTTAACTACTATTAAAAAAATGTACAATCATGTTATGGTCCATGCTTTCTAAACTATTACAATAAATTTGTAGAAAAACACCCATCTCTTTCAGTACTCATCTAAACAAGTAGTTATACTCAGACAAGATTTGAAGGGAATATAATTAATTGTGATTTTTTTCACATAAATGAGTTAAAATTTTAATCTTTAAGCTAGATGACTTGGGAATGACAGACTCTCATGAAGTCAAGCCAAGGGAGTGTGATAGCATGAAGAACTTACTGAAGAACGTCTCTGTCTGTCTTCTCTATGAAATGACACATTTTTAAGACAACTTCCCATTAAAATAGATTAATTTGTTTCACTGAGATTATAAGTCACAGTGATATTAATTTTTCCATTGGGTACATGTTTATAGCAAATACTACTAATCTACCCAAGTGTCTCAGATTAGAAGAATTATGATTAAATTTAGTTCAGATTTTCAAACACTGTAATTTGGTTCTACATATCAATATTGAAATAAATTTTGTTGAAGAACACATTTTCATCTTTAAAGATGAGTAGCTTTGTAATAATGTACAGTATGGGTTTCTGTAGGTGTTTGGGTATGGTATGAGACTGCAGTCATATGTGCAAGTGAGCATGCATGTGTAATATGTGCACGTCTGTGAGAGAGGAAAACATTGAATAGAGGTCCTCAGGTTCAATCCAGCCTGTTGTATTCGTATTTTAATCTTCTTCTTCTTCCTCTTCCTCTTCCTCTTCCTCTTCCTCTTCCTCTTCCTCTTCCTCTTCCTCTTCTCCTTCTCCTTCTCCTTCTCCTTCTCCTTCTCCTTCTCCTTCTCCTTCTCCTTCTCCTTCTCCTTCTTCTTCTCCTTCTCCTTCTCCTTCTCCTTCTCCTTCTCCTTCTCCTTCTCCTTCTCCTTCTCCTTCCTTCTCCTTCGCCTTCTCCTTCTTCTTCTGCTGTTTCTGCTACTCCTTCTCGTCCTTTTTGTAAGAAGTATTATCATTATACAATGACAAAAATAACTGAATGTTTATAAGAAAATCATAAGGAAGATGTGGTAAATGTGAGTATTATAACAGCTTTTAGAAATAATGCCTTTATTTAAGAGATAAAAATATTGCTTTCATAGATGGTTTATCTATCTTGATTGAGTGATTGGTCATAGAAGTGGAGCTTCATACTTGAGAAATCATGATGAGGGAAGAAAAGGAATCCAAAATGATCAGAAAAGTTATTGTGGGACAAAGTTAGAGTACATAGGAGGTACTTTAATATTATTTAGGTATATAGAACTCGAACATCTAGAGCTACAATAAAATAACCTATTTTTACAAATACTCTTATAAGAGTTTAGGTTATAGGTTACAGGATATGCCAGACTACAGTTAAACAGGTGGCCCTTTTGTCTTAGATATAGACTAAATCCCCAAATGAGAAGGCATCAAAACAGAGACATGACCTTCCAACCACTATGATTGCCAAGGCATTCAAGCAGCTGAACACAAGTAGTGGATATTAGATAAGAGAACTGTATTTAGCTCAAAATGTATTTATTTTAACAATGATCAAAAAAATCATAGCAGAAGACAGGCTAAATCTCAAAAGCAAACATGTACCTCTTGAGGATAATAAGATAGTAATCTTGTTTCATTTTTCAAAAATCACTATTTAGAAAATCTTCCTTAATAGTTATTCAGTCCTGTCTTCTTGAATTTTGTTTAATTTTTAGTAACATTACATGTGAGCAAGGTGATACTTTAATACACACAATATTACTGATTATATCAGGATAAATTTTATTACTAACTTAATATCTCTGTGTTTGGAGCCCTTTTCTGTTTGCATTTTATATGTCAATGATATATAAAATATATTATTGTGAGTTCTATATACTCTGTTTTGGAAGGATATTGAAATATTTCTAAGAAACTGTGTTTGAATATATGTTTTTCAAACTTCTACGATTATTCATCATTAAAATAAAGATTTGGTTGTCATTAAAATATATAATCACCTCATCCTATATTTTCCCATCAGTTTAACAGAGGCTAGATTTAATTGGGAAGAGGATTCTCAAAATTCCTTCACCAAATTTCCTTCAGGCAAATCAGAAGGGCCAATTTCTTGGTCATTGATTAATGGTGGGTAGAACTTGAATTTCTAAGAAAATATGATAAGCCTTCCAAGATGAACAAACCAGTAAGCATTCTTACTCCATAGCTCTGTTTACTTCCTGCCTGGAGCTATCTTGGAGTTGGAAACTTTCAATGTACTATTACCCAGCTGTGTAACCCAAATTAATCCCAAACAAGTTCATCACAATGCCACTTCATATTTGACAAATTGACTTCACTTAAAAAAATACCTTAAACATTTCACACACATACACACACACACACACACACACACACACAGAGAGAGAGAGAGAGAGAGAGAGAGAGAGAGAGAGAGAGAGAGAGATACAGAGACAGAGACAGAGACCAAGACTGAGAGATCTGCACACATCAATAATTAAAGTCACAAAATCATAATTTTGAGGTAATAGGGAGGTAAAAGGTAAAGACTGAAATGGATTTTTAATTTCTTACTGTTCCAACTCTTTTTGTGTCAAATGGGAAATTGCTTAAGCTTAATTTTTATTTAAATTAAAAAGTATTAAATTTGTTAAATGGGCATGGGTAATGGACTTACCCAGTGTGTGATTACTGTGAACATGACTTGATTTTGTATTACATGAGCCCAGGGAAAGCAGGATGTTGTTGCAGGAATCTTGAAGCTAAGCATTTCTGTATGAGATGGGAAGAAGACACAGAGGAATCCATGGAAGCCCTAAAATCATCTATGCTGGCATGTGCACCTCAAACAAGGTGGAGAGAGAAGAACAACACGCTAACTTTTGCTAGAACTGCTGTATACTATTTCGAAGTCATTACATGAACAGAAAATGTATTTGTCAAATGGAATGTGTATAATATTAGATCATGTGAACTTCACAGAAAATAGTCATTAAAAAGTTGCAATAATTTTCAAGGATATTCATTTTATGAAATTACAGCTTTCATATAATTTTGAAATGTATTTCAGTAATAAATTTTCCTAATATTTGCCACAGATGTTTAATTTTCTCTCCATAAAGTCCTAAAGAAAATATGATGGAGTTTTTGACTGAGGTTGTACTTTAGTTTCTCCTATAGCATAAATCAAATGTATGCACATAAATATGTGTATATATATATATATATATATATATATATATATATATATAAAAGCTAACTATTTTGGAAGAGATCACCCATGAAAATATTTTATATGTTTTATTCTAAATTTTGAAATTTAGTTATAGACCAACAGATACTTTTATACATAAACAGAAATTCATACTAACATCCTTTTATCATAAATTATGTGCAGACTCTCTTTTTAAGTATACCTTCAATGTGTTAAAATGTTGGCATATCCAAACAATAGTCTGCATTATGTAGTGATTTGAATTGCCTAATCTAATTGGTATCTTGTTTTGTTAATAGAATGTCTTCTTGCTAGGCTGTCAGGCAATATGCTTGCTTTATCTGTGTAGCACATGATAAAAATGTTAAAATCTGACATTTAATGGGGAGTGTAGGTTTAGACCCAAATCAGCAATCATCAGGTGGAATGAAAGAAGCCACAATTTGGAGGACTGAAATTGGAAAGTTAATAGGAATTTTGAACTTTAAATGTTTCTATATCACTAGTCATTACATCCTGCAGCCTTTAGCTCAGCTGCTTATATTATATTTGGTAGCAAGTAAGAAAGCATGTGGTAAACAGCGAAGTAAAATACTTACAATTTTAGACACTAAAAAAAATCAAACTTTATTTTTACATACATGTTAATAATTTACACAGATATTTTGCTTATAGCCTTAATTTTTTCACTTAAATATAAAGTACAAACAAGAGTTTTTTTAGATTATATATTTTCTGACTGTGCTGTTTTCTTTTTAATTAATTTTTGAGAGTTTCACACAATAGTTTCAGAGCATATCCAACACTACTGCACCTCTTTCAAGACCTAACTCACTTCCATACCCACTTAACTTGTGTTCTCATTAATTTTTTTGATTCATCAAGTTCATATTACATTGCTCATCTGTAGTGTTGTTATAGCCATCTCACCAGAGGCTTTCTTGTAGCCTTCATATCAGAGGCTATACTATTTTAAAAAAATAGATTCTCCTTGCTGCATCAACCATCAACTTGCAATGCTTCTTATCCAAGGATGAGGTTTTTTTCTAAACTCGTGTCTTTCTGGTATGCTTTTGTCTGGCTGGAGATTTGAAGCTCATGTGTTCACTGACACTTAATGAATGGAAATCACTAGCTCTT
Source organism: Apodemus agrarius (assembly GCA_964023405.1). NCBI lineage: Eukaryota > Metazoa > Chordata > Mammalia > Rodentia > Muridae > Apodemus > Apodemus agrarius. The sequence goes on from OZ030018.1 coordinate 16,143,630, forward strand.
TACCATCATCCACTAAATCTATATTTCATCTCACTCTATTTAAATAATGTGTATCTTGCCTATTGCATTCAGGACATTTGACATCATATATATTGGATAATATAATTTATAATATGAACTCATTTCTTTGTATTATAAACTTGTAGTGACATCATATTCCTTATAAAGAAAGATTAAGACATTTTTGGCATTCATGTTCCATATAAATTGGTAAAAGAAATTCAGTAAAATTTCAGTTGCTTTTCTTTATTACACAACAGTTGGCTAAAATATGAATATTAGGTGAAACTCCACTAGAATTCATTAGTAACAGTGGTATCTACATAATATGGTGATATTTAAATTCTAGTAATGAAACAGTCTTTAGACTGGTATCACTATCAGTTACTTAATATTCATTATTTATTCTTGCTTTGTGTTTATGACCATAAGTTGGTCCACTTCAATTATTATAAATGCATATAAATCATAGACTTTCACTTTTAAGGACTTAACAAGAATTCAAAACTTCTTCAGATGTGCCATCTGTTGCTACAGATCAAAGTTTTACAGGGTATATTGCTTTCCTTGACATTTTAAAGAACATTTTCCACTGAAATGGTACTCATCTTTGCAGAACAGACTTGTCATAAGAATAGCCTGACAGGGACACTTTATATTTTATATTGGGTGAGTAAATATGCACTTTGTTGTATAGAAAGGAATCTGCACATATACGTTTTAAATAGACCAAAACATATATTTTATTAATGTTCTTTTCTGGTACAAGTTAAGATGTTAATAACATAATCAAATGTTGACTGGAAGGAAATAAGAATCACATTGACCTTGGTTTATGGGCAACTTCTGAACTACAGAGAGAAAAATGGAAGCACAAGAGTATTACTACCACAATTATCAGACTATTTTTTTTGACGAGAAGAGCAAAAGTATATTTGGAAATAACTGCCTGATTTTATTTCATTCAATTTTTTTAATATTCTGATTAAAGATGAGATCAAAGACAGATTTTAGTGGGTTGATCCATCATTGTCTCAGTCTTCCTATTCTCTGTTTAATATTTACAGTATAATATATTACAGTATATTACATATAAAGTATAATAATATCCATATCCATATATATGTGTACATATATCTATATGTGTATATCTCTATCTCTCTCTATATAACTACATATGCAATTTTAAACAAAATTATTTAAACTATAACTTACTTTTAGATAATAGCTTTATCCCTATGGATTTTTAGACTTCGTTATTTTTATTTTGCTCTACTCCCTCTTAGTTCCCCTCAGTGGAAAGAGTTCCACTTCCCCATTTCTTCTATTTCATCACTTGTATTCTGCAATTTTGCCCAGTTCTCTTCCCTTCTTCAGAGAGAACCCTATTTCCTCTTACTCATCCCCTTCTTTTTCACTATATATTACTGATCAGACTCTCCTGTCCTTCCCCCCTTTTCATTTTATGCTTCCTATAGGTAACTCTGAAAAGATGTATTCATATATGAAGATTTGTATCGAAAGGGCCTCCAGTGGGAAACAAAAAACAAATTGCTTTTCTCTATCTGGGACACAGCTCCCTCTAAGACTCAAAGATCATCTACCAAAAACACTAGAAATAAGAATACCTTAATAAGACTTCTATCAGCAATCAGCAAATGTTCTTTGTAATGTCAAAGCATTTTATATCATACATTATATTTTAAAACTGAGTTGCATGCCTTTATTGCCCCCATAATGCAAAGCTTGTAGTAAGTGTTCAATAAATACATATTGACAGAGAAAAAAAAGAATACCTTAATAAGAAGCACAAGAGTATTACTACAATTATCAGACACAATATTATTTTTTGACTAGAAGAGCAAGAGTAAATTTGAAAATAACTGCCCGATTTTATTTCATTCAATTTTTTAATATTCTGATTAAAGATGAAATCAAAGACAGATTTTAGTGGGTTGATCCATCATTGTCTAAGTCATCCTATTCTCTGTTTAAAGTTTACAGTATAATATATTTTGCATTGTTCATCAAGACTGTCCAAGATGCTCCCAACACAAATAGACTATTGCCTTGGCCTTTCATCATTCAATAGAGGTGGAAGCTATATATCAATATTTGTAGTAGATATCACGCATGTCAGACATAATGCTAAGAGACTGCTGAACTGAAACTGACATGAAATCCTCTTCTATGAGTAAATAATAATATATGAGTTGAGACCAAATAGTGACAGGCAAGTATCTACAAACAGTAAGACCACCAATACCCCTATCTAGTTTTAACTCTTATGAACCACAATAAAGTCAGAAACTAAGTTCATAAAGTCTCATCAACATGACTGCCTAAACATGAAAGGAACAAGGATGACTCCAGTGCCCATGATAAAGTGTACACTGAAAAGCCCACATGGCCTCAATCTTAGGCTAATAACTACAAGCAATTAAGGATTGTTGCAAATGTGAGAAAGTCTTCTCCAGGGAAAAGCACATCCCTTCGTTATTTAACATCAAGTGATCTACTTTGAAAATGTACATATTAGTGACATTATACAGATTAAGCATATTATTTTCAGCAATATATTGAAGAGGCTGAAAGGGAGGGCAACCCCATACAAAGACCAGCAGCCTTGACTAACCTCAGCTTCTGAGAGTTCCCAGATAATAAGCCACCACCCAGGCAGCATACACAGGCTGGTCAGAGGACCCAGCACATATAAAGCAGAGAAAGGCTTGATTAGGCCTTGTATTATTCTGGGTTATCTAGAGTCACAGAACGTATGGGCAGTCTCTATGTAGTTAGGGAATTTGTCAATGACTTACAGTGTGTAGTCCAACTCCCCAACAATAGTCAGCAGCAGCTGTGGATGGAAGTCCAAGGATCTAGCAGTTGTTCAGTCCCATGAGGCAAGCCTGCAAGGAAGAATCAGTCTTCGTTCTTCCAATTTCCTTATATATGTCTCCAGTAGAGGGTGTAGCCCATATTAAAGGCTGTAGGTCTCCATCGGAGGGTGTGGCCCAGATTAAAGGTGTGTGTCTCCATGCCTTTAATCCCAGATGATCTTGAACTGGGATCCATAGCCACTATGGTTCAAGATCTCCATGCTAAGATTCAGGTCAGAAACTTATATCTCTGAGCCTCCATATTAGGATCATAGATGAGTCTTTCAATCCTAGATTGTAGTTCACTCCAGGTATAGTCAAGTTGACAACCAAGAATAGCCACTACAGGCCTCAATGGGGGAAGATGTGCCTAGAGGTTTTTTCTAGAGACTTGAGGTCCCCCAAAAAGGAATGTCTGGCATCAAGGAACAGGATAGCACCCTGGAGAAAGTAAAAGGGAGGAGGCATGGGATGACAAACTCTGGAAGGAAGGGCCTGGAGAGGAGGCAGCAGTTAAAATGTAAATGTAAAATGTAAATAAACAAAATGATGTTTAAAAATCAGAACATAAAAATAAAAGTAATGCTCAAAATAAAAATAAAAGTATTTAAGAAGTACTTTAAGTTCAAATTTCCAAGCTATCAGAAAGAAATGGAATTTGAACCTGCTTTGCTATTTCATGTTATTCTAGACAGAATGACTCAAAGTACAAGCAAATGATAACAAATGGGTATGAATATAAAGAATTCTGATTGCTATGGTTAGAAGTACAAACTAGAGCATTTACTATAGTAATCAGTGTGGATATTTCTCAAAATAGAAATGTATTTACCATATTGTTAAGCTATACCTTTACATAAAATATTGCCAAATGACTCTGTAACCTACCCTGTAGATACAAGCTTTATCTTGCAGAGTACATTCCTGTTTATTCACAATACTCATGCTAAGAAAACAGCCCTAGGTCTATCAGCTCTTGGATGGATAATAAAAAAATGATGCACATACACAATGGAACATTTTCTCTAAAAAATAAAATTATAGAATTTATAGGTAAATAAATTGGGCTGTAAGTTATCATTTGGAGACAGATTGCCCAGACACAGAAAGAGAAACACCATCTTCTTTCTAGGTTGAATATAAATACTAACTCTGAATCTGTAGATATGTATGGCTAAATTTATGTCCCTATAGAAATCAGGAAACTAGAAAAAATCCAGAGTAGTGAATTCTATGATATATAGGATAGAACACAGGAGGTAAGAAGGAGCATAGGGGTAAGAAGTAAGCAAGCATTAAATGTGTTGTTCAATGGGAGATTAAAATAGAGGGGGATTATTTGAAAGAATATCTGTCATTAAAATTCTTTGAAAATTCAATAGCATATAATTCCTCCCCCAGATATATGTTTTCAAATCAAAAGACCAGTATCATGTAAGAATTACCTCTTTTCAGGATGTTGGGCAAGAAACACCAACTTCAATAATGCATCTCATTGTTCTTCTTCTTGAATTTGATAAGAGTCTATTGTAAAAAACACACATGCATGAGTCATAGAATGTAAAGAAATCAATTAATTACTTCCTTGGAAGTCTCATCCTTTCTTACTGGTGTTCATAGTATGCACAGACTCCATTTATCTACCAGAAAGAATGTACTTAACATGCTTACTTAGCATTAACTCTTTGAGACAATGACTTGGGCAAGATATGGCCACTGGTGCAAGAGTGGCTTGAATGTTCTGGGAATCAAAGTGATTTAACACTTCTACCTGGCTTAGAACACTATGAGTTATGATAATGACTGGACAGGCACGATATACCCATTGGTGCACTAGGGGGATGAACATTATGGGAAGAACGTTTTATTTGTAATTAAAACAATGACACAGAACCTGTTAACTGGGTTTCGAATTAATGACTGTTTATGCCATAGTCCCTTGAATAGAACCTGGTACTGCTAGTCTGCTAAATAGAGATACAATTAAACTGTTCCAAAATTTCTTATTTTTATACCCATATACTAGGACATTACTCAAGCCTCATTAGAGAAACTTTTTCTTGCAGTGGAGTAATACAGGAATGCATAAAGTAGAAAACATGCAGATAATAAGCAACTGTGGAATGGTGTACTATACATGGAATAAATATATATTACCCACCTTCCTCCAAGACTTGAGGATTCAAATGAAAAAAGTGTGAGAAGGAGGTTGAGAGCCAGTAGTAATGGCTGAAGTAGTAGTGAAATGAAGTTACTGGGCATCAGTGTGTCAATGGACGCTTGGGTTTACAGTAACTGATCTACATACAAAAGACATACACATGATGAGCTAGATAAAATTGAAGAAGACAGAGTAAAATTCCCTCAGCTATAGTGCTTCTGGGACCCTAAATGGCTGACTTTGATCTAGTAAATGTCAATATATTTATGAACATATAGGCAGCTCTAAGCATAAAAAAGTAGCTTTATAGAAAATAATGAACATAATGTCTGGAGAGAAAATTGGGAGGGGATAAGCAACTAATGGAAGGTGGCAGAGTAGATCTGATTAAAATATATCATGTGCTGTATGAAATTGAAAAAATTAATGGAATTCTCAAGAACAAAGAAAAAGATAAAAAGTCGATGAAGTTGGGAACATGTTAGGTGAATATAAAGGGAGTGGGAGACAGGAAAAGAGAAGTAGATATGGTAGTGTTTCATTATATACACATGAAGTTACTTGAAATAAAAGTTATGTAATGAAGCCATGAAAAACAGAAACAGTTATCTTTGCTACTTCAAAAAAACTCCAATAGAATTTATTGCCTGATCATGTGAACTCTATTAGATTAATGAATTCTATCTCAAAATAATTGGAAGCATTTCCATAGGTATGTCTATATCTTTTATGATATTTGTCCATTTATCTTTCCCATTGTTGTGACAAACTATGAAGAATTTCAAAAGGTGATTTTTCTACTGTATTTCATGAGTCTGCATTGGTTTCTGATTCCATGTTCCATGTGTGTCTACAATTCTGCTTTGTTACTGCATCATTGTAATAAAACTCAATTAAGCAGATGCTTAAAGTTCAGCCTAGGTTTCCATGAGTAGAAGAATGACTATAGATTATGTGAGATATATACACACAAAGTATCAGTTAAGAGTAAAAATGGAATTACACAATTTATATAACTATAAAGGGGACTGGAGGTATTCATGACGGTAAACTATGCCAAACTCAGAAATACAAATATTGTATGTTTTGATTTCCCATTTGAAAGTAAAGAAAATTGAAATATTTGTATTTTAAAGGAAACATGTATGATAGTAAACCCGTTTTTTTTCAAGAAGTAGCTGTTACCTGGACAAATAGTACACAGAGGAGGGTACCATGAGTGAATGAGAATTAGAGTAAATTGCATTCATTTATGAAAATATAATAATAAGGAATATTGTTGATGTAATCACGAAATAATTTCTAATGATTCACAGAGAAGTATTGCACATGTGTGCATGCATGGAGGCTAAGAGTCAATGGCTTCTAGTGTCCTTCTAATGCTATCTTTCTTATTATTTCAGATAAGGCTTCTCACTGCATTTTGAGATTACTATTTTGGAAAGACAGGTTGACCAGCGAGTGCCAAGGTTCAGCCTATCCTCATCTCTTAGGGTTAGAGTAAGAGGCACATTCTACAAGGTGATCTTTACATGTTCATTTGCAAAGAAACTGAAGACTTCATGCTTTCATAATCTCCTCACACAAACCATGTGTTCCAGGGATGTTATTTACTTGGAAAATGGTTGATCACTCATCATACTGTTCATTATTTTGTGCCTGTCCTTGAATACCCAATTATATCTTTAGGTAAATTCTGTAAATCATATAAATATTGTTTATATTATGAGATAATAATAATTGAATGCTAGAAAATTTATGAGATCAGAATAAATGTACAGTGAGGACCATTTTACCTTAACAGTACCCTTCTACCATTACTAACATCCTCTACCATTACTAACATCCATTTTGGAGTGAGAACAATTACAAAAGTAATTCAGTGAGTTTGGCTTATCCAATGTGATTATTCACCCTGATGTGGGGCTGATTCATTGCCCTAACTAATGCTTTCTAATATCAAAATCCATCCTGCTTCTCTAATTTTTCTTACCCTGTTATGTCACTTCTGCTTCTGTTATTCAGAAATGTTCAGGTTGATTGATACCTGTCTGTATGGAAAAGAACTAAAATCATCCCTAAGTAATGCTAAACCTTACATGGAAGATTACCTATGGAGAGAGTACCTCCCTGAAAATGAAAACAATTATCTTACAATAGAAATGGAAGTTTCCCATTTTAGCAACAGCTGTCAGGAAAACTGGCTAGTTCCTTTAGTGATAACAGTGATCATGTCAGGTTGCTTCAGAGATCTTGTTCTGAGACAAAGATCATCTAGACTATTTAGCCTGTCCAGCCTTGCCAACTCCATCAAATGCTCATTACCCCAACCCTCATTTCTGCTCCTTTTTATAAAATTTCTAAGTTTGTGTCTTGTCTGCCTCTCAAAAGTAAGTCTGAGTTCACTGAACTAGGCAATTGTTTCTTTGAGATAGAAACAGGGAGATCAATATTCATTGCACTGTTTGTCAGTACTCCTGGAGCTGAAAACTTTCTTTCCCAAAACTCTAGCAATATTCAACAATATAAATATTCATTTAGTATATGTCATGCATATTCATGTAATTCTTTGCATTTTATCAAGTATGTATCTTCATGAAACATATCAATCAAAAATACAGAAATGCATCTCATTTTCAAGTGTAATTCTTCATTTTGTTCTCTACACATAACACAATTTATAATTTGGCAATTTTAATTTAAACATCAACTATAATGTAACTCATAAATGTAAACAGGTCTGGAGAGATGGCTAAGTGGTTAAGAACATGTGCTGCTTTCCCAGAGCTATCAGGTTTTCAGTAGCTTCTTCATGACACCCAATCATGTGTAACTCCAGTTACAGGGCACATGATACGGTCTTATTTCTTCATAGATACAAGGAAAGTACATTCTACACATATACTAACAAAAAATTCATAAGACACAAATTAAATCAAAATGTTTTACTGTACTTAGATCTGTTTATACCTATTCTTTTATTGATCTATTTCATTCTTAAATATTAAATTCAATTTTTAATCATTGATATTAGAGACATTCCTTTTGTTGTAACTTAAAAATAGATCACTTGATAAAATGATAATCTTTCCACAAATCTGGAAATGATATGAATTTTTACTTAATTATGTGTTATAGTTTGATATGTGCTAAACTCTAGACCGACAGTTGTTTACTGCCAGAATATGAAAATTTTGTACTAGTTTCTGTTACATTTTTCTATGGGTAGTGTGAAAACTATTGTCATTTAAATTATTGTTCTTCTCAGGGAATAATTTACTATTCATGCAGATTTAAAGACTTTATTTTCTTTAAATTTCCACAGTAATATTTTTAGTATGTGGCAATTAATTTTATTTGGCTGGAGGATACATTAATGAATTTATTAATACTGTAACAAATATTTGAGAAAAAACTACCTAACACAGGTAGTCTATTTTGACTCACAGATTGCAATTCATGTCGGCTTGCGCTCTTATTTCAGGATGTTGCTGAAAATTCAGGTTATGGAAGAAGACACAACAGTAGAAAAGCTCAAGTCATGCCTTGTAGAAAACTTAGATCTGAGTTTCTAGAGGTCACAACCATCTACAAAAAGTCCTCTTCCTAAAATGTCACAGAATTGTCAATCCACCAATAATTTTTTTTATATTGGATAGGTTAAGGGATAATGACTAAGGATCTAGTTATATCTAAATACCAATGTTTAGACCCACCAACTGGGGATGATCAATAAACATATGACACTTTGAGAAATATTGCATATCAAATCCAATTATACTCTATTTCTATTCTCTGAAAGTCCACGCTCAGCTTAATAACATAAATTGTGATTATCCAATCTCCAACTGTTCCCAAATGCTCTACAGTTCAAAGATCAAGGATTGTTGAGAATTTAAGCTCAAAATCTCTGTGAAGCCAATTATATCCTTGGTTATAGACAATTTGTCCCAGAGTTACATTGTAGCAAAATCCATAACTTGTTAATTACAAAGAATAATTGATTATAACATGCCTAAACCACTTGATAAATTCACAGTGCAACTTCAGCCACTGAGGCTGAGGGAAAAATAATGAAAATGGAGCAATATCATCATTTCAATAGTGAGAAAAAGGCATGCTTGCATCGGGATTGCTTATTTTAGGTGTTACAAGGAAGCTACACTCAAGCAAGATCAGCAATGTGGTTACCAAAATAAGACTTACTTAATGGCAATACCTGTTGACATGCCAACATAAGTAAGAAATCTTTCCCAAGGTTCTAGCCCTAGGTGAAGAGCAACAGACAATGAATGGGTGGCTGCTGAGAGAGAGGGATCAGTTTTCTCCAGGGATAGAACACTGGCAAGTTATCTAATCTAAATCAGATAAGCATAATCACATTACACAATGATATTTGAATAAAATACTATGATTTCCTGTCAGGTCTTCTTAGTTATGGTATGGATTTCTGGCATTAGTAATCTTTGTTATATTCTGCATATGTTACATATATATTAGAAAATATGTGAATCTCATAAAACTTTCTATACAATGAACTGGTTGCATTTATACTGTAGTTTCTACAAAATAGAAATACTTTACTTTCGGTACCACACTTGAGTTTCTTGTAATTCTATTCAGGTCTAATTTATTCTAAATACTTCACCGAGAACACCTGCTAACACTGCTTCCTCTTGGCTTCATGGCCACATGCTCCTTTTGCAATTTGGTGTGTGGATATAGAAGTTGGATACTGATCCTCCAAACAGACAATTGCTCTTGCCTCCGTCTGTAAGGTTTTCTGTGCCCACTGAATATGCCTGTTACACTGTGTTCAGGGATATAAATCCTTGACCTATATTTTTTCACATAGAGATTAGATAGAACTCTCTGGCATTGATGATCTTCGGTATCTGGATGAATGAGATCTGGGTTTACAACTCTGTTACTGCGTAAAAGGTGCCAGCTCTTTGGAATTGTTCCTTCTTTTGTTATGGGAGAGAGAGCTAACCATATGATTCGTGTAAAGTGCTTTCTCCAAAAACACCCAACAAACAAAAAACTATAAGCAAAACATGATTATATGTTAAATTTAGTGTAGACAAAAGTTGTTGTATTTGCATGTCATGGAATGGAGGAGGATCTCTATCTATCTATCTATCTATCTATCTATCTATCATCTCTGTTTCTATCTCTCTCTCTCTCTGTCTTTCTCTCCTTCCACCATCTTTTGTTCTATCACCATAACCCCCACATCCTCCTATGGTCTTTACCCTTCTCTGAGGTAGGTACTTTTGTTGGAGACTCACACCAGGGCTAGAGCAATCTATTGTTTGATAAGTGTAATCATGATTCTCCATTTGTGGGAAATTCTCTGGTTAAGGCAGATCAAGATAACTGTTACCATCCAGTCTGAGTATAAGGAAGGTTGTTTTTGCTTGATTTCAATATGGACGTCTGTAAACTGGCAAGTTTTTCTACTGCTAATATATACAGAGAAATTTGCGGCACTGGCCCAACCTTGCTTTTTTGATAGTTCTGATGCTCCAATATTGGTGGGTTTTGGATTAGGGAACAGGCTGCCATTGTCTATCTCTGATGACCACTATTGATATGGCAAATCAATACCAGCTATCATTGAGTTTCGATACTGAAATTTGTCTCCCTGAAAGGCTTGTGAGTTTTTCTGTTTGTTTGTTTGTTTGCTTTGCTTTGATTTACTGAATATTTCTTTTTACTATTAAATTTATTTATATTTTATTATTAAATATATTTATTCCCTTTACAACCCAATATCATTCCTTCCCTCCTCTGAGTACCCCCTCACACAAGTCTTACCCCATTCCCCTTTTCTCTTCTCTTTTGAGTGGGAAAGCCCTCTTCTGGGTGTTGCCCCCTCCCCCATAAAGTCTCTGCAAGACTAGGCACATCTGCTCCCACTGAGGCCACACAAGGCTGTCTATTTAGGGATGTGGAATCCACAGGCAGCAGGCTTAGGGACAGTTCCTGCTCTTGTTTGGAGACCTGGATGAAGACCCTACTGTGCATCTGCTTATGTGCAGGGGCCTAAGTCCAGCTTCCATAAGCTCTTTTGTTGGTGATTTAGTCTCTGGGATGCCCCAATGGTCCAACTTAGTTGACTCTGTTGGTCCTGCTGTGGAGCGCCTATCCCCTCCGATTTCTCAATTTTTCCATCAGCTCTTCCACAAGACTTCCACAAGACTTCCACAGCGCCATCTAATGTTTGCCTGTGATCCTCTGCATCTCCTTCAATTGGCCGGTCAGTGATGCCTCTCAAAGGACAGTTATGTGTGGTTCCTTGATACAAGCATTATGGAGTATCATTAAAAGCCTAGTGTTCTGACCAAAGTATACAATGAATATTTTCTTTACTTTTAGTTTAATTTGTCTGATTCTTTTAAAAGCTATTTTTTGAGTTTTCAAAAATATTGTTTTATATATGTAGATTAAAAGGTATAATTTTTTATTCTTTTCTTTTTTATTTTATTTTTTATTTGATATATTCTTTATTTCCATTTCAGATTATTTCCCCTTTCCTGGAATCCCCCTCCCAAAAAGTCCCATAAGCCCCCCCCTCCACAATCCACCCCTTCCCACTTCCCTGTCCTGGTATTCCCCTACACTGCTGCACTGAGCCTTTCCAGGACCAGGGGCCTCACCTTCCTTCTTCTTGGGTATCATTTGATATGTGAATTATGTCTTAGTTATTCCAAGCTTCTAGGCTAACATCCACTTATCAGTGAGCACATGAGTGTTCTTTTGAGAATGGGTTACCTCACTTAGGATGATGTTCACCAGCTCCATCCATTTGTCTAAGATTTCATGAAATCATTGTTTCTAATGGCTGAATAGTAGTCCATTTTGTATATATACCACATTTTCTGTATCCCTTCCTCCTTTGAGGGACATCTGAGTTTTTTCAACTTCCTGCTATTATAAATAGTGCTGCTATGAACATAGTGGAGCATGTATCCTTATTAAATGCTGGAGAATCCTCTGGGTATATGCCCAGGAGTGGTATAGTGGGGTCCTCTGAAAGTAACATTCCCAGTTTTCTGAGGAACTGCCAGACTGATTTCCAGACCTTGCAACCCCACCAGCAGTGGAGGAGTGTTCCTCTTTCTCCACATCCTCAGCAGAACCTGTTTTCTCCAGAGTTTTTGATCTTAGCCATTCTGACTGGTTCGAGGTGAAATCTCAGGGTTGTTTTGATTTGCATTTCCCTCATGACTAAGAATGTTGAACATTTCTTTAGGTGCTTTTTGGCCATTCGATATTTCTCAGGTGAAAATTCTTTGTTAAGCTCTGAAGCCCATTTCTTTTTTTTTTTTAATTTTGAAAATACACTTTTATTTATTCTTTGATAATTTTGAACACGGATACAGTCACTTTTCTTTTTTTTTTCTTTTTTTAAGTTTTTTTATTGGATATATTCTATATTTACATTTCATTTCCCTTTTTTTGTTTCCCCACCCCCTAAGGTCCCACATACCCTTTTCCCTCCCCCTGCTCCCTCATCCACCCCTTCCCACATCCCTGTTCTGGTATTCCCCTACACTGATGCTTTGATCCTTTCCAGCACTAGTGTCCATTCCTTTCTTCTTGTCAGACATCATTTGGTATGTGAATTGTGTCTTTGGTGTCCCACGATTCTAGGCTAATATCCATTTATCAGTGACTGCATACCATGGGTATTCTTTTGAGACTGGGTTACCTCACTTACTATGATGTTCTCCAGCTCCATCCATTTCTCTAAGAATTTCATGAATTCATTGTTTCTAATGGCTGAATAGTATTCCATTGTGTATATATACCACATTTTTTGTATCCATTCCTCCGTTGAGGAATAAATTTAAAAAAAACAAATAAAAACACATGAATTACTTCACTACCATTTTTTTTTCTTGGCATGAGCATAAAAGACAGTCACTCTTTTCAATTTCACAGATTTCTTTGTCTCCCTATTAAGTTATATCCAGGATATTTATTTTATTCTTACTTAAATGCAGGAAAAATATACCTTGATGTATTTTGATACTTGGTACAGGAGGGTATCACTAAGAAGAGATAAATAAAATGTATGCAAAGAAAGCTTTTTCAAAGGGTTCTGTTCTTTTTTTCTTCCTTCCCAACCTCTCCTTTCTTCCTTTCTTCCTTTCCTTCTTCCTTCCTTCTTTCCTTCCTTCCTTTCTCTTCCCCTTTTCCTTTTTATGAATGCTTTAATTTTGGAGTTATTTACTTTTGAGATCAGAATATAATTATATAATTTCTTTCTTCCTTTTTCTCCTTTCCAAGACTTCCATATACCTCTCTTTGTTTCTTTTCAAACCCATAGTCTCATTTAGAATTAAGTGATGTTACATACATTTTCCATAGATACATGGGTACTCATCAATATACAAATATAACCTACTTAGTCTATGTAATGTGATTTGTAAGTGTGTTTTCAAGTTAAGCACATGGTATTGGATGTGTTTTTCCTAGGGAAAGATTATTTCTTCCACTCTGACTTAACTTTCTTTGAGTTAGGATGAAGCATCATGTGCTTTTCCCTATGCAGGTTAACATGTCTACGACTGTGGTGGTTGTTCAGTTCATGATTAGGCAGAAATACTAGTTAGTGGACTATTATGGGTGTAGGTCTGACATGATTAGGAGATATAAAGTCCCTTTCCCACTTCCTATTAAAATCTCTCTGTGCCATGTTCGGCACTGATCCTTGGCTCCTACCTTCACTCCAGATGGCTCTCAGACTCAGCCTACTGTCCTTTCTCAGGCTACTAAATGCTGTCATTATAGGAACAGACCACACTTCTTCCTGTCTTTTCTTTAGACTATTAATAATTCTCCCTGGATGTTATTTTCTTTTGTGAATTTCTGTTTTTATTTGTTTGTTTTTAGATGAACTGATTGTTTTGTTCTTGAGATTCATTAAGTTCTGACCCAGCAGAGCACACAATTTGTATTTTGATCATCCCTCCTCGGTCTTTAACCTAGGAGTCCATAGTTTCCACTGTAAGGTATTTCTGAGTTTTATCTAAATTCATATTTGTTTGCATATGATACATTCTTAATAAACCCTAAGCATATGAATAATAATCTCTAAACAGTAATAAAAATAAATGTTCTTTACTCTCAAATTTTATTTATTTGTTTGCTGTATGTGTAACTCTAGGTTAAAAATTGTTGTGCTTGGCAACCTGTACAGTGGTTCAGATGAAATGTGTTCCAGTATATTTCAAGCACATTTATGTTTCTATTATTATGATCAATTTTGCAAAGATAAGTATGTTGAAATGTAGTGATATTTCAATAAAATATCCAGTTGAATATTTACTGTTTCAGTATAACTCATCTTCCAGCCCAGAATTTTTACAACATACAGATATGCATTCAAATCACATTGGTTTAAGAGCAGACATCATAATTATGTAATTTTATTGAGGACATTTTTTTCTATTCCACCAAGTACTAGGTATATCAGATATACAAAATCATATATCTGTTGAGAGATGCTGTTTTGAATATATAAATTTAAAAAAAGTTACAAAAAGTATTACTGTTCGTTTTAATGGCATTCCTGTTTCCAGTACTTTAATGAATTCAGTGCTCTTCTTGTACCTGTCTCTCATACACAATAAATATGCTTTAGCTTTATGATAATGAAGATAATATTTTCATAAAACTTAGAGAATAAAGACAAAAAGGACTTCCCCAAAATTTCCAGCCCAGCAGCCATACATAAAGTACTACCAACTTTCTATGTACAAGGCTGTGAGAGAAATGTTAGGAGAAAAACCAAAGAGCACACACAGTTGTACTGAGGCTCCTGGTTCATATGTAGCAGACATAAATCTCAGTCTCCATATGGGCTCTAAAACAGCTGGAGCAGGGCTATCCCTAAAACTGTAGTCTGACTGGAATTTGCTCCCGACAGGACTGACTTGCCTGGCCTCAGTATGAGAGTATTTGCCTAATCTTGCTGAGGCTTGATGGGACAGGGTAGGAGGATATACACAGAGAGGTCTAACCCTCTCAGAGGAGAAGGGGAAGATGGATGGGAGAAGGACTTTGTGAAGGGAACAGCAAGAAGGAGTAACATTTGAGATATAAATAAATAAGTAAATTTAAACAAAATTAAAAAAAGATTCTCTTTCAACATCAGAATTTGTTAATTTAATTACAATAATCATTCTGGTATTAAGAAAGAAAGCATGGCTTCAAATCAGTAAATCCGTAAATCAGTGCATATCTCCTTATAGAAATGACATTCGTTTGAAGTCATATATCGTATTTTAACTGCAAGCTGAGTAATTGCACTATCAATGTGATGTATGTAGACAGTAATTTGTGATGATTTAAGCCTCGAAGTTCTATTTTCCTCAAATACATGAGGCTTGTTTTACTCTAATTATTCAGGTCATTGCTTTAATTCTCCATTTAACATTACTGGTGGAAAGGTCTTCCATTTTCTAAAATATAGACTTTTAATGAAGTTATTTCTACTAGTGAGTTTAACCCTCAAGTTCATCATGCTGTGGCACCATATGTAAATATCTGCCTTCTTAGAGACATTTGGCTTTGGAAGACAGTGAGCTGATCTCTCCCATGGATTTTCAATTTTTATTGTATTGTCTGATCATTTCTCTTGAAATTAAAACCTCTACTCACAATTTCTCTGTCTTGATCACTGCCCCCTTTGTCTTTCTCTCTTCTTTCCATTAATAGTGTGATTTATAATATTCATTTTATAAACATTTTAATTAAGACATACCTCATTGTATCCTAAGTAATGACTTATTTTAAATATTAATTCATGTGTTGCTATTTATATTTGCATTTTTTTAGAATACATAAAATACAGCAAATACTTTTCCTAAAAAATAGCAGTATAGGTTTAGAAATGAAGAAAGAACAAACAGAGATTTGTGTTTTGATATACTGTATGGTCTTAGATAAAGTTAATAATACACCTGGCTAAAAAAATCTTGTTTGTATAATGAACAAAAGATCCGAGATATTTGATGTTAGAGTGGCTAACTAATTATCATTTTGAGACTGGGTTTAGGTGGAAGGTCCCTGATACAGTATGAAATATTCTGATCGTTCTTGATCCCTGTTGGGAGTCATTTATTACTCACTTCCATGTCTTCCTTGGCATGTTGCTAATTTCAGTATTTCTGGTATATTTCATTTTTACACCTTAACTGTGCTTTTAAAACTTAACTTACAAGATTTTATTTGCCTGTAACCCTAAACCATTAAATAAATTTTCAAAAATAAATAAGTCATGTCATTTAATTTTATTATTGTATATTTTTATTTATTTCCCTTTCAAATATTTTAATCAAAATAGTGATGTCACATCTCCTCCCCGTTTTTTCCTATCATTTCTCCTAGCTATGTTCCCTTGAATCCCTTCCAAGACACAATACTCTCCAGTTAATAATCTTTTTGATTATTGTTGATATATTTGTCAGGAGCCATAATGGGACAAGCTAGTATTCTAGCAGGTGATCATCCTGAAATGGCCTGCTCTGGATTATTATATAATCTGCGATAGGTGAGCCCTCATTAAGCAAGGCTGTGAGGGACTAATTTTAGGAAAGATTCCTGCTATTAATATGCTTTTTCCTATAATTATTAAACATATATATTAATCAATAAGTAATAGCACACTCCTTTGGAGCAGATCTCTCTGCATATCCACGAAGATATAGTGATGCTATGTAGATAAATAGATGACTTAAGTTTTAATGATGATTCTATAAGAATTCCTAAAATGATATCTGTGATTAATAAGCTCTTTTATAATGGGAATGCTGCTAGGTCCTTTTCTGATAGTCAAAACTGCAATGAGAACTCTGCCAGTTTCCCAAGTGTCACAAGTTAATTGCTCTTAGATGGCAACCAGAATTCTCCTACACAGAGCATGTTCAAGGAGGTTTAAATAAATATTGGAGTTCAACTTTCATCCAGAATGAGTGAGTTCTTTCTACACCGGTGCTTGGTCTTTTGCTCCATATGCATGTGTAAGTATGGATGTGTGTGTAAGTGTGTAATTGTGAGAATGTATGCATGTGTTTGTAAGTATGAAATTGTGAGAATGCATGCAAGCTGGGCCCAACACAATTTGTGTGTAAATGTGTAAATGAAGTCTCTGTTATGTTTGAAGTTGTGTATGAACTTATGTGAGATCATGCATAATCACTTATGTAAAAGTGTTTTTTTTCCTTCTGGGAGCATTATTCTCTTCTACTGGCTCAATAGAAGTTTATTGCTCTAACCTTCCCCCTAGTCTGACAAGCAAAAGGCATCTGGATAATTGGGAAAAGACTCTAGCAACTAATCCTTTGCTTAATCTCCTGTTGTTTTAGGATGAGGTGCTAAGTGCTTGAGACTGCAGTCTCCAGCTTCAGAGGAACACAGAAGGCAGGTCAGCTACATTAGCATAGTAACTTAGACTTAGACAAGTAAACTTTTTATTATACAGCAACCCTAAATTTTTCATAAGACAAAGTCTTACCCCAGAATTTAGTAATTACCCCCTCCACTGCCCCAAGAAGAACTGACAAGAAGAAACGCCTTCTATGATGGCTGGTTTCCGGCATATATTGATATCAAAAACAGTATTTTGATATTGTTGATTATATGTTGTTATATTGTTGATATATATCATACATCTATGAATATTGATAGATAGAATGATAGATACATAGATAGAAAGATAGGTAGGTAGTAGTAGATAGATAGATAGATAGATAGATAGATAGATAGATAGATAGATTCTGCTGAGTCTGTTTTTCTATTTGTATGTATGTGGTTTCAAGATTGATCACTCTACTTCTGACAACTCATGAACATGCCTTACCTTGAACATAGAAGAGGTAAATTCTACTTTTCCTAGCACTTAATAACTACCTCTAGCGCAGGAATAGAAGCTCTGACTAAGACAGACTCTATGTAAGTATGCCTCTCACATAGTAAGAGAACCATTGGTATTGTCATGGTGCTGGTCTTGTCCATGCAGCCTTTTCTGTGAGAGACTGAATTGCATGGTGCTCTTGCTCTAGGAGTTTTTTGCCCTGTCTTCCACAATGTAACCTGTGCCATTATTTCAGAAGCTGCAATATTTAGATATTATTATGTAATAGTATTACTCATAATATTCAATATGCAATAATATAGATATAATATGCAACGATATGGATATTATTGGACTATGGTTTCTGTCATCTTTTGATGTTTTGTTTTGTTTTGTTATGTTTTGGTTTTTTCAAGACAGGGTTTCTCTGTGTAGCCCTGGCTGTCCTGGAACTCACTCTGTAGAGCAGGCTGGCCTCGAACTCAGAAATCCACCTGCCTCTGCCTCTCAAGTGCTGGGAATAAAGGTGTGTGCCACCATCACCGGCATTCTATTGATGTTTTCATTGTGTACATTTTTGGTTGTCTGTGAAGCTCTTCATTTTCTGTAAGACCAAGCTTCTTTAATAAGGCATAGTGGCTACACTTATCTGTGGTTATAAGGATAGAATTTAGAATGAAGTAAAGACATACTAGCAATCATGATACTAGATTCTTTTCTAAGTATGGACCTTACTAACCCAGTGAAGCTAGCTGATTAGGACTCTCTCTCTCTCCCTGTCTCTCTCTATCACTCTATGTCCCTCTGTGTCTCTGTCTCTCTGTGTCTCTGTCTCTGTCTCTTTCTTGCTCCCTCTCAATCTCCTTTCTTTCTCTTTGTCTATGGTGTGTGTGTGTGTGTGTGTGTGTGTGTGTGTGTGTACATATGTGTATACATGAACAGAGGGGGTGTATTAGAGTAAATTAAGATACTTGGGCTGACAAATCTCTCCACAAGAACCCTAGACTAACAAAACCCTAGTACCAGAGAAGAAATCTCATTTTAAAGCATTGGTTACGGTAGCTCAAGTGACTCCAGAAAGAGAGAATAAACATAGTCCTTGGTGGCCTCTCAGGGGTCAAGAGTGGGCTCCTTATGATGAAAACAGCAAAGACTTTAGACACATACCTCACAGGACTCCATCCAGATATGACCTGAAAGCCTCTTTCTTATGTAATAGCTTTCGTGGTTCCAGAAAATACTCTGCAAGCTGCCAGTGGAGGGAAGTAATTACAGTGTGATCTAGCTAAAACACTCATTGCTTTGCTCCCATTAGATTATACCTTATTTTTACTTTTTCCCCCTATTGAGTTCAACTCATGTTATTCTGTTACTTTGGGGGAATTGTAGCCTTTCAGGGGATGTTGCCCACCTTCCAGGTGTTACATCATTAAAGAACAACAAACAAAAACAAACAGCAACAAGAACCCAAAAACAAAACAAACAAAGGAACAAATAAAAAACCCCCACACTCTTTCGGTCTGTATGAAATGCCAATGGCTCCTGAATTAGGGATAGGATTTCATGCCCTCCTTTGTATCCCTTTGCTAACATAATCTCTGGCTGGGCTATGTGGGCTTGAGGATACTGTCACAGCCGGCATAGTCACCGTGTATTCTCTGTGTATCCAATCACCTGGTTGGGTCTGGAAAACAGTGTACCCTCCATATTGTCAACCAACTACAACTACCTCTTACAATTTCTTCTACCCACTTTGAAAATATTCCTAAAATTCAGAGGAGAGGTATAACAGGAAGATGAATTTGGGGAAGAAAAATTAATTTTATTCTCTGCAAATTGACCAATTGGGATATCTGAGTTCATTCCAAGCTGCTGCAAGGAGGTTTGTTTGTTTGTTTGTTTGTTTGTTTTTTCCTTATTTTTAATTAAAAAGCAAAGTAAAATCACTTTATGATAAAATTAAAGATTTACATGGAAAATATTTCAGATAAAATAGAAGAAATACATAGAAAAACACATTAAAATAGACAATTTTCATGGAAAATTAAAGAGTAAAGTGGTAGAACAGGTAAAACATTGTTAAATTAATTGAAATGTGGAATAGAAATATTTTATGATAGAATTGAAGATTTAGGTGGAAAATATTTCTTATAAAATTGTAGAAAAATATAGAAAGACATACTAGGATTGAAGATTATCATGAAAAATTTTATATAGATATAATAATGTAGGCATAAAAATATTCCTAAGTTAATTGAACATGGAATTATAAACATTTTTTGATAAACTTGAAGATTTACATGAAAAATATTTCTAATAAAATTAAAGAAATATATATAAAAACATGTTAAAATTAAAGATTATCATGGAAATTATACAAATAAAATGATAGGCATAAATATAATTCTAAGTTGATTGAAAGTGGAATTGTAAACCTTTTCAGATAAAATTGAAGATTTAATGGAAAATATTTCTGGTAAAATTCAAGAAATATATAGACAGAAAAAATGGAACACTTCACAAATTTGCATGGCATCCTTGCTCAGGAGCCATGCTAATCTACTCTGTATCATTCTAATTGTAGTATAGTATATGTGCTGCCGAAGTGAGCACTGTTTGTTTTCTAATAAGGTCTGAGATATTCTCTGATCTATGAGTATAGTAGTAAGTCATTAAGAATGGTTTTAATACTACTTCCATTTAGCAAAATGGTAGTTTTAGGCTTTCCACTGTGGACAATTTCCTATCTAGCCACTGATCTCTTGACTCTATCAGTTATCAGGTACAGGTTCTATTTCATGGAGTGGCCCTAGGTCTGATCAAAACATTATTGGTTACTTTTATAAAATTCATGTGATTGTTGCATGGGTAGACATATCTTGTCAGGTCAGTCCTGCTGTAATTAACAGGGTTCATATATGGATTTGATTGAGGGATACTTTCTTTTCCAGCTTTAGACAAAGCTTTTTCTACACTAAGGCTACTATCTCCAGTAGTGATCAATTTCCAGGAAAGTTATAGTTTATATTCTCAGAGTTATATAATGCAAGTATGTGCAGTCCTCAGAATTAAGGGTTTACACTCAGAAAGTGATTTGTGGATAGTATCCTAGCAAGAACTAATACTTGGTGAACACTGACTAAAAACTAATATGATGTAATCCATTCCTATCACTGTGGGTTTTTTCCTTATCCTGTGATGTCTCTTGAGTATATGGCACATGACTACATATTTGGCTGTAGAAATAAACTATTTCTCATAAAGTTTTCAAGAATGTATATTTTGAGGATTTTTTAATGTATTTTATGGTTATGGAAGGTTTGGACGCATGTATGGAAGAGCAATATGTTTGTGCAGTGCCCATGGACACCAAACAAGGATATGAAGGCAGCTGGAATTGGAATCACAGACGATTATACACTGTTAATGTCTTCATGCAGAGAATAGACCCTGAATCCAGCCAGTGATATTGTTTATATTAGTAGAACAGATATGATTTAAGTAACATAACACATAGGGATTTGTTTATTGTCTAAGTTTCATATTTGACTAAATTGGACTGCTAATGATGCTTCTTTCAGAGGGAACAGGGTCTGTAATATTTAGAAAATAAATTAGATATAGATATAGATATAGATATAAATATAGATATAGATATAGATATAGATATAGATATAGATATGGATATGGATGGATATAGATGTAGATGTAGATATAGATATAGATATAGATATAGATATAGATATAGATATAGATATATTATGCAATCAGAAAACATTAACTTTTTAAAAAATGTTTTGATTATTTCTTCTGATTAGTATATTCTGTGTTGAGACTTATGGTTTCCTCACTGAATCCAAGATCCTGTAACCTAACCCCATTCAGAGTGCTGTAAGAGCCCCTCTAATCTATACACTTTTCAGTTGAAGGAAATCTAGGAAACAAATGGAGAAAATTCCATTTGCAATTCTTACTGAATCTTAGTTTTCACCCTATTTCCTTTTCAATATATAATTCTTTTAAGTGGTACATAAAAGCATGGACTAGACCTAATATTTCACATCTTATAATTACACCAGCTTAGCATCTCTTTTAATTTACCATTTCTCTATTATGAATACATTCAAAATTTTTCTTTATTGACTGAGGCACCACCTATTATCTTGTCCTCTATATCTAATTCTGTCCACTTTATCAAGCATTTCTTTGATCACTGAATTACACTTTTGTTCTCAATTCTCTTATGATTGACAATTTCTCTTTTGCTGAAATTACTCCTACCAATAAGTAAGAAGAGTAAAAACCCTTTCTTGACCCCACAAATACTCTAGCTTCTTATTTCTCTGCTTTTTTCATAATTGCTACATTTCATTTTTCTTTTGAATTGACTTTTAATAGACTCATGAACTCAGTGATCTTCTCAAGCAGTAACTATTCCCCAAGTCTCTATCTAGGTGACACTCTAAAGAAATATCTTAGCGTATAATGATATTACAGATTATTGATTTATGTAGTTAAGAGAAGATCGTCATATCTAGCACAATGTCATGGTCCAAACTCTTGTAACATAGCATTCTCCTTTTGAAAAATTCATCAGTTTAAAACAAGATGCTATGTACCGATTTTCCTTCCATGGTCTCCTATAACATAACACTGTTCTGGGTAATTATTTTCAATTTTATAAGACACCTGTGTCCATTACAGAACAAAACCAGCATTTGTCACAAAGTAAATAACAAATACTTAGCCTTGATAAAATTACATTAGAGAAGATCTCTTTCTTTTCTTGAAAACTGATTGTCAAATGTTCTTAGGTATTAGACAAATTTTTCATTCAAAAACATATTGAAGAAGGTCTTTCTCAGATATTTCTTGCAATTATCTTTATTCTTTATCTCTGATTTCTGGTCAGTAATATGTGGGAAGAGGTCAGTAAAGCATTTCGTGATTGGGTTATCTAATCACGAACAATACAGTATGTTTTATATTGCATTCTGTGACAGCTATGAAGGATAAAGCATCAAAAATAACAGGATTATTGCCATATGGCATCAATTTATTATATTTTGTTGCTTAGAGATTTGGTCAGAATATGGACTGCTGTTGAAGAAACAGTAATTATCCATTAAAAATCTGGAAGTTAATGTAGTAGATGCAGGGCTTTATCTTATGGTAAGTCCTAGTTGATGAGACACAGATTCATCAGTCATCTGAAATAGGACACTTGAACATCTAATTAATATCTGTATGTTGAAATAATCTAAAAATAATTCTTGATTTCCAGGTATCAAAATTTAAGATTCTCTGTCAGTGCTATCCAACTCCACATGCAGTATAGAATGAATTTGAGATGGTCATCAGACACTGTCAGTGGTTTATTTTTATCCTTTATTAGGTATTATGAAGTTCTTGGACTTCAACTTGTGGGCATTCAGCAATTCTCATACTTTTGCTTTACAATGTCACTCTAACCAACTGATCATGAGATATTGCAAAGACCTGCCAACTGACAACTTTAGCACTCAATACATCACAGTTCTTACCTATGCTTGAAGGTGTTTTTCATTTAGATTTTAAAAATATTTATTCTATTTGTGTGCATGAATGTAAACATGGTCAAAGGTACTTTGTGTCCTAGGAGAGAACACCAGTGTCCTGGAGTCACTGATAGGAGTCACCAAACATTAAGAGATCCCTGTTTGAGTGTTGAATGCAGAACTCAGGACCGTTGGTAGAGAAGCCAGCAACCATAAAAACATTTTGCCAGATCATTTTTTTAAATTTTTCAAGCAAACACCCATATACAATTCTCAGTCTAAAATTAGGGGCTAGATTTAATCTTTTATTCCTGTGTAAACATTTAGACACTAAAAGAACAAATATTTATCTTTTAAAACGGCAACTTTTTATAGGAGATAGTAAAAACCAGGATGTGGGAGATGGTTTAAATGGGCACAATGTCATGTTTTCAAATTCTATCATATAGTTCAATCTTGGCTTCAAAACTCCACATCTCACCCGTCCTTTACATCTGCTTTGAACTATTCCCCATTCACTTTCATTTGTTTGTTTTGTTTTATTGTTGTTTGTTGTATGTTTCTTTTCATACATAGTGTTTATGCAAGGACTACTGGTTGCATTGTAACTTACTGTGTAGAACTGTCTGACCTGGAACTTAGAGATCCATCTATTGCTGCTTCTGGGGTGGTCAGATAAAAGAAAGGATATCCAGAGGAAAGAGGAGGCAGTGAGGAATTATGAGCAACAGACTGATGGGAAACAGTAATCAGGATATTTGTAAGAGAAAAGAATATTTTCAATTAAAAAATATGAAAAGTCGCCGGGCGTGGTGGCGCATGCCTGTAATCCCAGCACTTGGGAGGCAGAGGCAGGCGGATTTCTGAGTTCGAGGCTAGCCTGGTCTACAGAGTGAGTTCCAGGACAGCCAGGACTACAGAGAAACCCTGTCTCGAAAAACCAAAAAAAAAATATATGAAAAGTAAGGCCTATTGATTGTTAATCTAATATTGTGTAAAAAAATTAGAAGGTAAACTAAATACCTTAAAACGTGTATTAAAAAGAACAAATGACCACAATGGATTCTTTCTTTTTTCATATTCTGTATGTAACAGAAGCCAATATACAATACAATTCTCAGTCTAAAATTAGGGGCTAGATTTAATCTTTTATTCCTGTGTAAACATTTAGACACTAAAAGAACAAATATTTATCTTTTAAAACGGCAACTTTTTATAGGAGATAGTAAAAACCAGGATGTGGGAGATGGTTTAAATCGCACAATGTCATGGAACCATCAGAACCCAGTTCTCCCACAACAGTAAGACCAGGATACCTCAACACACCTTAAAAGCATGATGCTGACCTAAAAATCCCATCTTATGAAGATAATAGTGTCCCTTAAGGAGGATATAAATAAGTAACTTAAAGAAATACAGGAAAACACAGGCAAACATTTAGAAGCGCTTAATGAGGAAACAACAACTACAACAACAATAATCAAAGCCAAACACACAGAGCAAAGAAAGGATATTAAAAGCTGTAAGGGGAAAAGGCCAAGTAACATATAAAGGTAGAACTATCTGAATTACAGCAGACTTCTAAACAATACTAAAAGCCAGAAATCCTGGACAGATGTCATAAAGACCCTATGAGAACACAAATGCCAGCCAAGAATACTAGACCCAGCAAAACTTTCAATCATCATAGGTGGAGAAACTAAAATATTCCATGATAAAACCAAATTTAAACAATATCAGCAATTTAGCCCTACAGAGGATTTTAGAAGGAAAACTCCAACACAAGGAGGGTAACTATACATCTTACAAGAAACACAAAAAGAAATAACAATCATCTATTTTTAATAGCTCTTATTATCAACTAATTCAATTACTCAATATAAAGACACAAGCTAACAGACTGGAAATGCAAGCATGTCCCAACATTTTGCCGCATACAAGAAACACACTTCAGTGACAAAGACAGACTTTACCACAGAGTAAAAGGTTAGAAAGAAAGTTTTCCAAGAAAATGGTCCCAGGAAACAACCAGGAGAAGTCATTTTAATATCCAGTAAAACAGACTTTAGCCAAAAGTTGTCCAAACAGACAGGGAAGGATATTGCATACTCAAAGAATAAATCCACAAAGAGGAAGTTTCAATTTTGAACTTCTGTGCCCCAAGTACAAGGGCACCCACACTCATAAAAGAAACTTTACTAAAGCTCAGAACACACAATGAACCTCACACAATAGTAGGATACTTCACCACTCCACTCTCACCAATGGACAAGTCATTGAAACAAAAACTAAAAAGAGACACAGTGAAACTAATAGAGGTTATAAATCAAATGGACTTAACAGACATCTACAGAATGATTCACCCTTAAATAACAACAACAAAAAATATGCCTTCTTCTCAGCCCCTTATGGTAACTTTTCCAAAATTGACTGTATATTCTGTCCCAAACAAAGCCTCAAAATATTCAAGATTGTAGTTATCCTATGCTTCTAATCTGATTACCATGGTCTAAGTCTAGACTTCAATAACAACAACAACAAAACAAAACTAACAAAACAAGAAGAAAATCCAAATCCATGGAAATTGAACAACTCTCTACTTGATGATAACCGGGTCAGGAAAAATAATAAAGGAATTAAAATTAAAGACATCATAGAATTCAATGTAAAGGAAAACACAACATACCCATGTTTATGGTAAACAATGATAGCAGTGCTAGGAATAAAATTCATAACCTTAAGTGTCCTGGTAAATAATTTGAAGAGATCCTATACTAGCAACTTAACAGCACACATGAAACCTCTAGAACAAATAGAAGCAAACACACCTATATGGAGTAGAAGGCAGAAAATAATCAATTATTATTAGGGAAGATATTAACCTATTAGAAACAAAGAGGATAGAAAGAAATAGCAAAACCAAAAGCTGGTACCTTGCGAAAATCAACAAGATAGATAAACTCTTAGCCTTCTAACTAATGGACACACACAAAAACACACACACACACACACACACACATATATATATATATATATGTGTGACATATATATATATATATATATATATATATATATATATATATATATACAGGAAGCTTACATAGTTCCCTGCTAACCAATGTTGCAGATTTTAGTGTAACATCTCATAAGGCTCTGTTTCTAAGGTATGTTTACAATACTTCATACACTATCAGCAATAGCCAGGGCTAACATTGCTTAATTTAGTAATGAAGAACTATATTATAAATCAAACATTTTTAGATAGATAACTGGGAAGAAATTTGTGTAAATTATTTCTTTGAGTATGATATTAATGATTAAAATACATTGCAATCAAAATGATATATGACGCTTTTTGCCAGACAAATAATACAGATTTGAATCTCTGGGAAACACATTAGTACTATAGAAGAGATGGCAATTGCTAGGCCCACTACGAGGTGAAAACTACAAGCAAGCTGAAATTTAAAAACAAAAGAGCACGGTGCTAAAATTAAGAGTGAGAATAAATTAAGTAATATTATATGGCTTTGGAAAATTAAACATTATTTGTAGAGAGTCACACAATATTTTTGTTTATATTGTTTTTAATTATTTGCTATAATTTTTTTGTTATTTAAGCTCAGAAACTAAAGATCACCAAAACAAATGAGATGTGAAAATTGCTGTGTGACAAACATTTGTGCCATTACAGCTAATTTTTTCTTATTGTTCTAATCACATTAAAGAACTGCTTAATGTACTGAAAAAGAAAGATAATATAAAGGAACACTACATCAAGTTCCTGATTCTAATAAAAATTTGAGTGGTGTTTAGTCTATAGATTTTAAGCTAAATCAAAACTGCATTTCATCTATATTTAAGTGTAGTTGTTAGTTATAACTTACTCATATTAGCACTATCATGCAACATTTATAAAAACACGTGCACACACATTCATATACACACATATACAGATACTCCTATACACATACATACATGGATACATACATATATACATACATACTTACATACATACATACACACACACACAATCTACTTAAGAAAGCCGAGTACTCGGACCGGGCGGTGGTGGCGCACGCCTTTAATCCCAGCACTTGGGAGGCGGAGGCAGGTGGATTTCTGAGTTCGAGGCCAGCCTGGTCTACCGAGTGAGTTCCAGGACAGCCAGAGCTACACAGAGAAACCCTGACTCGAAAAACCTAAAAAAAAAAAAAAAAAGAAAGCCGAGTACTTCTGGATTCATATGGCTAAAACTAATAAAGAATGAATTAGGGTGTAGCGGCGGGCCTCCATATTGCAACCAGGACACAGCTGGAAAGGCCCAGGTAAACACCCCTTCCAGGGCTACACTCACAGGGGTATCTGCTAGGGTCTCAGAGCCAAGCAGGCGGAGTCCCGCCTAGGCTCTGTGGGACATCCCCGAGCCCTCTGGTGAGCACCTAGGCTGCGTTCTGCAACCAGCTCGCAGGCCCCTAGACCAGCAGTGTAGCAGCGGGCCTCCATATCACAACCAGGACACAGCTGGAAAGGCCCAGGCTCTGTGGGACATCCCCGCCCTCGGGTGAGCACCTAAGCTGCGTTCTGCAACCAGCTCGCCGGCCCCTAGACCAGCAGTGTAGCGGCGGGCCTCCATATTGCAACCAGGACACAGCTGGAAAGGCCCAGGTAAACACCCCTTCCAGGGCTACCCTCACGGGGGATCTGCTAGGCTCTCGGAGTTCCTTGCAACCAGGACACAGCTGGAGAAGCCCAGGTAGACAGACTCCAACAGGGGCTACAATCGCATGGGTGGCAGCCAGCTTATGATCCCTTAAAGCAGCAGTCACACATATTCACCAATAGAGAAACAACAGGTGAGCCCAGCCTCACAGGAGATTCAAACACCAGCCACTGACAACAAGGCCAACTAAAACCAGAAATAACCAGATGGCAAAAGGAAAACGAAGGAACGTTACTAACAAAAATCAAGGCAACATGACAGCATCTGAACCCAGTTCTCCAACAACAGGAATCCCTGGATACCCTAAAACACCAGAAAAACAAGACTTGGATATAAAATCACTGGTCAGGATGCTGGTAGCTGAACACATAGAAAAATCTCGTAAAGAAATAGAGGAGAAAATGGATCAAAAGTTAGAAGCCTTTACGAGGCAAATACAAAAATCACTTCAAGAAATGCAGGAGAAGATGGATCAAAGAGAAGAAGACAATAAGGAAGAAAGACAAAAGTCACTTAAAGAACTACAGAAGAACGTGGGCCAACAAGTAGAAGCTATGAAAGAGGAAGCACAAAAATCTATTAAAGAAATACATGAAAACACAATCAAGCAAGCGAAAGATCTGAGCACATCCATCCAGATACAAAAAACAGAAGTAGAAACAACTAAGAAATCACAGAGGGAGACAACATTGGAGATAGAAAACCTGGGGAAGAAATCAGGGGCCATAGACGCAAGTATCAACAATAGAATACAAGAGATAGAAGACAGAATCTCAGAAGCCGAAGATAACATAGGAACCATTGATTCAACAGTCAAAGAAAATACTAAATGCAAAAAGGTGGTAACCCAAAACATCCAGGAAATCCAAGACACTATGAGAAGACCAAACCTAAGGATTATAGGTATAGACGAGAGTGAAGATTTACAAGTTAAAGGGCCAGCTAATATCTTCTATAAAATTATGGAAGAAAACTTCCCCAACCTAAGGAGAGAGATGCCCATGAATATACAAGAAGCCTATAGAACCCCAAACAGACTGGACCAGAACAGAAATACATCCCGTCACATAATAATCAAAACTCCAAATGTAATAAACAAAGAAAGAATACTAAAGGCAGCAAGAGAAAAAGGCCAAGTAACATATAAAGGAAAACCTATCAGAATAACACCAGACTTCTCACCTGAGACCATAAAAGCTAGAAGATCCTGGGCAGATATCATGCAAACTCTAAGAGAACACAAACTTCAGCCAAAACTACTTTACCCAGCAAAACTCTCAATTGCCATTGATGGAGACATCAAGGTATTCCATGACAAAACCAAATTTGCAAGATATCTCTCCACGAATCCAGCCCTACAAAGGATAATAGGGGGAAAACACCAAGACAAGGACGGAAACTACACCCGGGAAGAAGCAAGATAGAAACCTCCTCTCATCAAACCCAAAAGAAGATAACCTCTCGAATATAAAAAATAAATAAGATAAATAAATATAATTTCAAAAATGTCTGGAGGTAATAATTACTATTCCTTAATATCTCTTAACGTCAATGGACTCAATTCCCCAATAAAAAGACATAGATTAACAGACTGGATACGGAAACAGGACCCTACATTTTGCTGCATACAGGAAACACATCTCAGTGTTAAAGACAAACACTACCTTAGAGTAAAAGGCTGGAGGACAATTTTACAAGCAAATGGTCTCAGGAAACAAGCTGGAGTAGCCATTCTAATATCAGATAAAATTGACTTTCAACCTAAAATCATCCAAAGAGACTCAGAAGGTCACTTCTTGCTGGCCAAAGGGAAAATCCACCAGGAAGAGCTCTCAATACTGAACATCTATGCTCCAAATGCAAGGGCACCCTCCTTCGTAAAAGAAACCTTACTAAAGCTTAAAGCACACATTACACCTAACACAATAATTGTGGGTGACTTCAACACCCCACTCTCCTCAATGGACCGATCAGGAAAGCAGAAACTAAACAGGGACACAGTGAAACTAATTGAAACTCTGGACCAATTGGATTTAACAGATATATATAGAACATTTCATCCTAAAGCTAAAGAATATACCTTTTTCTCAGCACCGCATGGTACCTTCTCCAAAATAGACCATATAATCGGTCACAAGACAGATGTCAACAAATACAAGAAGATCGAGCTAATCCCATGCCTCTTATCAGATCACCATGGAGTAAGAGTGGTCTTCAATAGCAACAAAAACAACAGAAAGCCCACATACACATGGAAACTGAACAATACTCTACTCAATGACATCTTGGTCAAGGAAGAAATAAAAAAAGAAATCAAAGACTTTTTAGAATTCAATGAAAATGAAGGTACAACCTACCCAAATCTATGGGACACAATGAAAGCAGTGCTAAGAGGAAAACTCATAGCTCTAAGTGCATCCAAAAAGAAACTGGAGAGAGCATACACTAGCAGCTTAATGGCACACCTTAAAGCCCTGGAAGAAAAACAAGTTAATTCACCCAGGAGGAGTAGAAGACAAGAAATCATCAAACTCAGGGCTGAAATCAATCAAATAGAAACAAAGAGAACCATACAAAGAATCAACAAGACCAGGAGCTGGTTCTTTGAGAAAATCAACAAGATAGATAAACCCTTAGCCAGACTAACCAAAGGACACAGAGACAGTATACAAATTAACAAAATTAGAAATGAAAAGGGAGACATAACAACAGAAACTGAGGAAATTCAAAAGATCATCAGATCCTACTACAAAGGTCTATACTCAAAACAACTGGAGAATCTGGAGGAAATGGACGATTTCCTAGACAGATATCAAATACCAAAATTAAATCAGCATCAAGTAGACGAGCTAAATAGTCCCATAACCCCTAAAGAAATAGAAGGGGTTATAGAAAGCCTCCCAACCAAAAAAAGTACGGGACCAGATGGTTTTAGTGCAGAATTCTACCAGACCTTCAAAGAAGACTTAACACCAATACTCTCCAAACTATTCCACAAAATAGAGACAGAAGGGACACTGCCCAACTCATTCTTCGAAGCCACAATTATGCTAATACCTAAACCACAAAAAGATCCAACAAAGAAAGAGAACTTCAGGCCAATTTCTCTGATGAATATAGATGCAAAAATACTAAATAAAATTCTTGCTAACCGAATCCAAGAGCACATCAAAACGATCATCCACCATGATCAAGTAGGCTTCATCCCAGGGATGCAGGGATGGTTCAATATACGGAAATCCATCAATGTAATCCACTACATAAACAAACTGAAAGAAAAAAACCACATGGTCATCTCATTAGATGCTGAAAAAGCATTCGACAAAATTCAGCATCCTTTCATGTTAAAAGTCTTGGAAAGAGCAGGAATTCAAGGCCCATACCTAAACATAGTAAAAGCAATCTACAGCAAACCAGTAGCCAACATCAAAATAAATGGAGAGAAACTTGACGCATTCCCACTAAAATCAGGGACTAGACAAGGCTGCCCTCTCTCTCCATATCTTTTCAATATAGTACTTGAAGTTCTAGCAAGAGCAATTAGACAACATAAGGAAGTCAAAGGGATACAAATTGGAAAGGAAGAAGTGAAACTATCATTATTTGCAGACGATATGATAGTTTACCTAAGCGACCCAAAAAACTCCACCAGAGAAATTCTACAGCTGATAAACAACTTCAGCAAAGTGGCTGGTTATAAAATTAACTCAAGCAAGTCAGTGGCCTTCTTGTACTCAAAGGACAAGCAGGCTGAGAAAGAAATTAGGGAAATAACACCCTTCACAATAGCCACAAACAACATAAAGTATCTTGGCGTAACTCTAACCAAACAAGCGAAAGATCTGTACAACAGGAACTTCAAGTCCTTGAAGAAAGAAATCGAAGAAGACCTCAGAAGATGGAAAAATATTTCTTGCTCCTGGATTGGCAGGATCAATATAGTAAAAATGGCCATCTTGCCAAAAGCAATATACAGATTCAATGCAATCCCCATCAAAATCCCAACTCAATTCTTCATAGATCTAGAAAGAGCAATTCTCAAATTTATCTGGAGCAACAAAAAACCCAGGATAGCTAAAACTATTCTCAACAATAAAAGGACTTCTGGGGGAATCAATATCCCTGACTTCAAGCAGTACTACAGAGCAATTGTGTTAAAAACTGCATGGTATTGGTATAGCAACAGGCAAACAGATCAATGGAACAGGATTGAAGACCCTGAAATTAACCCACAGACTTATGGTCACTTGATCTTTGATAAAGGAGCCACAACCATCAGATGGAATAAAGATAGCCTTTTCAACAAATGGTGCTGTTTCAACTGGAGGTCAACATGCAGAAGAATGCGAATTGACCCACTCTTATCTCTTTGCTCTAAGATCAACTCCAAGTGGATCAAGGACCTCCACATAAAACCAGACACACTGAAACTATTAGAAAAGAAACTTGGGAAGACCCTGGACGACTTGGGCACAGGGGAAAAGTTCCTGAACAGAACACCAATAGCGTACGCACTAAGATCAAGAATCGACAAATGGGACCTCATAAAATTACAAAGTTTCTGCAAAGCAAAGGACACTGTCCGAAGGACAAAATGGCAACCAACAAAGTGGGAAAAGATCTTTACCAACCCCACATCCGACAGAGGGCTAATATCCAATATATACAAAGAACTCAAGAAGTTAGACCGCAAAGAACCAAATAACCCTATCAAAAAATGGGGCACAGAGCTAAACAAAGAATTTTCACCAGAAGAAATTCGGATGGCCGAGAAACACCTTAAGAGATGTTCAACATCATTAGTCATCAGGGAAATGCAAATCAAAACAACCCTGAGATTCCACCTCACACCAGTCAGAATGGCTAAGATTAAAAACTCAAGAGACAACAAGTGCTGGCGAGGATGTGGAGAAAGAGGAACACTCCTCCACTGTTGGTGGGATTGCAAAATGGTAAAACCACTCTGGAAATCAGTTTGGCGGTTCCTCAGAAAATTGGGCATGGCACTTCCAGAGGACCCTGGCATACCACTCCTGGGCATATACCCAGAGGATTCCCCTACATGCAATAAAGACACATGCTCCACTATGTTTATAGCAGCCTTGTTTATAATAGCCAGAAATTGGAAGGAGCCCAAATATCCCTCAAAGGAGGAATGGATACAGAAAATGTGGTATATTTATACAATGGAATACTACTCAGCAATTAAAAATAATGAATTCATGCAATTTGTAGGTAAATGGTTAGACCTGGAAAATATCATCCTGAGTGAGCTAACCCAATCACAAAAGAATGCACATGAAATGCAATCACTGATAAGTGGATATTAATGAGCCCAGAAGCCCTAAATACTCAAGACACAAATAGCAAGTCAAATGATTCCCAAGAAGAAGAAAGGAGAGGACCCTGGGCATGTAAAGATTGCATCCAGTTTAGTAAAGAAACCGAGGGGGGAGGGGGAATGATTGGGGAATAGTTGGGGGGGAGAAGAACTATGGGAACTATGGTGGGTGGGAACTGGGAAAGGGGAAAGCCTTTGAAATGTAAACATAGAATATAGAAAATAAAAATAACTAAAAAAAATAAAAAAAAATAAAATAAAATAAAATAAAAGAATGAATTAATCTGTTTTATAAGATCTATTGCCCAAAAGATAACAGTGCTGTAATACAGATGTTACAAGTGCAAACTGCAACATGAGAAATTATTGACAATTATTCTGTGTGTTCAAGCCAAACACTATTATCAGGACACATTGGTAAATAACAGTTACTCTTGCTCATTAGTTAGTCCATACAACTAACACAAATAATTCATTGATCACTCAGTCTATCATGATTTTATTTAAAAAACGGAAATGAGATATCTTCTATTTTTGTTACTGTTTGTGGGAAAAACTTCCTAGAAAAGTCATGATTTAAAATACTATTAATTTCATCATAGCAGACTCTGTATCATAATGTCTCCAGATTTTCTGAGACAGGTTATAAAAAGAATAAAAAATAATTAAAAATAACAATGAAACATATTACTTATAGTACACCAATGAGACATTGAAATGTCTGGTTGTGGGAGTCTGAGTAGATTTGTTCATTATGTGCCAATCTTCAGGACAGTCCTGGGAAGCAATAACTGTTAGAGGTAGACTAGAATCCATTGTGGAGGAGGAAGCAAGAGAGGCACAGAAAGAGGGAATATGGGAACAGACGGCCAAAATTAAGTTCCATTTGAGGGATACTGTGTAAACTTAATTCAGTAGAAGCTTCCTGAAATAAATCCCTAAATGACAGCAATCTAAATGAAATTGCCAAGTAATGGGTAACACAGAGCCCCAACTGGATATCTCTTGTCTCCCAATGAAGCTTCTAGTTCTGGGATTGGATGACATATAATTGAGTTGCTAGCCAAAGGGGTCCCATGGAAATGCCAAATAAATTCAGGCTGTTTTCAAAACTATTGGTTGCTCTCTATAAGCAAACATCAACTCTCCATTGTTGACTATAACCACCTACATGACTCATTGATCATGGAGAAATCTAACTGGGCATACTTAGAACCTTTACCCCACATTCTAGTTCGTTTGGTACGTGAAGGTACTTTGAGTGATCTTCAATGGTGTTCTGCTTTTGCAATACACGATAGGGGAATGTGGTATAAAGCTTGGGGGAGTAACCAACTATTATTTAGTTCAACTTAAGGTCAAGTCTCTCAGATAAACATTGATATAGCTTGGGTGACTAAGAGCTTGAAAGTAGATAATGCATGAAGCACTAGTAAAACCAAATACTAGGATTATAAAAATTTAGCAACAAAAAAACTCATAATAACATTATCAGACCTTTGCCATGCTCAGTCATTATCAGTGAAAGTTCTTCTTTCAGCTGATGGTAATACCTATGCCCACCATCAGACATCATTTAGAATGATAAATGTAGGAAACACTAAGACTGAAATTGGATGTCTCCATCAAATTCCTGGCCTATGTCCTCAAGGCACCATGTAAAAGAAGAGGCAGAAGGAGCATATATGTTCCCAGTTTAGTGTTTTTAATGGGATTTCTGAGTGTGGTTCTTGTGCCTGAATGGGTCTGAAATAAGAAATAAACACATACCCCCATCACCAATCAAAAAGCTATTTCCAATTGTTAACTACTTGTAAATGAAAGTTGAACATTCACCATGTTGCCTCACTGGGGATATCAATTACTCTTAAGAGAGATATTATTTTTATGATGGTTTGTTTAATTATTCATTTGCTTATTATTATTTACTTTTGCTTTCTTTACCTATAGGTTATATTATAGATTATAGTTTAATATTTTTATAAGATTTCTGAGTTTGTGAAATATGGGACTCTAAGTGTACATAAGTTTCTTGTACTTTTTCTTGGTCTCACTGAGCGAGCAGCCCCATATTTGTTATGCAATATAACTGATCATCTGTAAATTCCTAGTTTATAACAACTCTAAACAGACTCAGCATGTCATGTTCAGTTATTATTTTACATATTTGTATTTGTAGCAATGATAATAAAATAAAAGGTGAGTATCAATTCCATAAATAATTAGAGTTTTACATGGGAAGAGTTAGAGGGAGGAAAGGAAAAATGAAAAATGAGAATTATTTTTCTCATTGTAAATATTTATCTAAAATGAAGTAACTAAACTCTCTCTCTCTCTCTCTCTCTCTCTCTCTCTCTCTGTGTGTGTGTGTGTGTGTGTGTGTGTGTGTGTGTGTGTCTGCATGTGTTTGTGTGGTATGTGTTTGAAACCTCTATGATCTTTAATTTGTAGTTTGGTATTTGAACAGTTAATTTATACAAGTGTATTGAATTTCCTCATCTGTTCCAGAAGATAAAATTAAGAACCAGGATCGCTCTTAAAAGTTTAAATCAGCACTTTCATGGGCTGTTACTTTCACAAATACATGACAGTGAGACAGGGAACTCATCTCGGCTTCTGTGCTCTCATCTATTTTTATGCCACAATCACTATCATCCTAATCAGGGTCTTGCCAGTCCTGTGCTCAGACTTATGTCTGAATTCAAAATAATTGTATTCTGAGCTCCGAGACCACTTCTTATCAAAAAGCACATGCTAATTTACTGTTTCTTTAGTGTGCAGAGCAACATTACTGTATAGTTGTACCCTACTTGCTACAACGAACTTCATACCATTGTCTTGTTGGCTGCTTATGAAAATGACAGGACTTTGGTCTCAACAAACATGATCAAAAAGCTTTTCATTGCAATCATGCTAGTTCTTCATCGTGACAAATAGCAGAAATTAAAAATATACCATAAGGAACAGTGAGTAGATTAAAAAAATTATCAGGTCATTAGGCATGATAATCTGATATGTTATACTAATAATTTTACCACAAATAAACAAAGAAAAACATTTGGCAGTGATAATTTTAAATAATTTGGCTTTTCATAGGATATATCTTTCTCTGTGGTAGTCAGAGAGAATCATCAATGCTATGAGGGGTACACTCTCAGTCAACCATTGAACTGACCACAAGTTCCCAAATGGAGGAGTTGGGGAAAGGACCCAAGGAGCTGAAGGGGTTTGCAGCCCCACCAGAGGAACAACAATATGAACCAACCGGTAAACCCAAAGCTCCCAGGGACTAAACCATCAACCAAGGAGTACACATGGAGGGACCCATGGATCTACACATCTACACAAGATGTACTGAAAATCTATGGAGTAAAATAATTTCAAAAATGATGTATGGGTTCCGATGGCCCCATTCAATGTAGAACTGGTATGAACAGTTGATGGTTAGAGAGGAAGAGAGTCTCACTCCTCTTTGTGCAAAAGGCTGCTGGTAGACTTCCCATGCTTTAATAGATAACCCCTCATTCATGAACAGATGGAAAGCACTATTTAAATTAGGTTATTAATAACAGCACAAAGAAGTATTTCTTAAATAACTTTTTAATTAATAGCAACAAAAAGGAGCATGATGAGGGAATACTTAAGTGGAGGGATTGTGGGGGGCTGAAGACCTTAATGGTAAAAATATAACATCAAACTAAATTATGTTAATGTATAGATTTTTTCCAATGAATCAAAGAAATAAATGTTATTTTAAAACTTTACTCTCAGGACTCAAAGTGAGGGACCTTGGATGAAATGCCTGACAGTAGGGAAAGAGAACATATAGAGCCCACCTCCAACAGGAAAAGAGGGGTTTGTCATCCCATAGTCAAAACTCTGTCCCATAATTATTCTTGCCTGAAAGAACTACATGGATGGAAATTGAGAGGAGCATGAGGAACAGAAGTCCCATGGACAGGCTCAAAGTGGGATCCAGCTCAAGGGGAGGTCCCAAAACCTGACACTATTATTGAGGCCACGGAGTGCTCACCAAAAGGTACCTAGCATGATCACACTCCGGAAGGCCCAAACAAGCAGCTGAAAGAGTCAGATGCAGATGTTTGCACCCAACCAATGGACAAAAGCTGCTGACCCCTGTGGTTGAATTAGGAAATAGCTGGAAGAAGCTGGGGAGGAGGGCACCCCTGTAGGAGGATCAGCAGTCTCAATTAATGTGGACCTCTGAGATCTCTCAAACACTGGACCTCCAAACACTTAGCATACATCAGCTGATATGAGGCCTCCAATACATATACAGCAGAGGAGTGCTGGGTCTGTGTTCATTCAGAGATGATACACCTAACCCTCAAGAGACTGGAGGCCCCAGGGTGTTTAGAGATCAGGTGGGGTGGGGGTGAAGGTAGGAACATTCTATGGAGACAGGGCATTGGGGAGGATGTATGGGATGTTGAAGCTTTGTAGGGTAGATGGGGTGGAAAACAAAATCCAGAGTGCTATATATATATGTAGTTATTTTAGTCAGAAATCCTATTTTTTTAAATTTTATTTTCTATATTCTATGTTTACATTCCAAAGGCTTTCCCCTTTCCCAGTTCCCACCCATAGTTACCATAGTTCCCATAGTTCCTCTCCCCCCCCATCTGTTCCCCAATAATTCCCCCTCCACCCTCTTTACTAAACTGGATGCAATCTTTACAGGCCCAGAGTCCTCTCCTTTCTTCTTCTTGGGAATCATTTGACTTGCTATTTGTGTCTTGAGTATTTAGGGCTTCTGGGCTCATTAATATCCACTTATCAGTGATTGCATTTCATGTGCATTCTTTTGTGATTGGGTTAGCTCACTCAGGATGATATTTTCCAGGTCTAACCATTTACCTACAAATTGCATGAATTCATTATTTTTAATTGCTGAGTAGTATTCCAATGTATAAATATACCACATTTTCTGTATCGATTCCTCCTTTGAGGGATATTTGGGCTCCTTCCAATTTCTGGCGATTATAAACAAGGCTGCTATAAACATAGTGGAGCATGTGTCCTTATTGCATGCAGGGGAATCCTCTGGGTATATGCCCAGGAGTGGTATGCCAGGGTCCTCTGGAAGTGACATGCCCAATTTTCTGAGGAACCGCCAAACTGATTTCCAGAGCGGTTTTACCATTTTGCAATCCCACCAACAGTGGAGGAGTGTTCCTCTTTCTCCACATCCTCGCCAGCACTTGTTGTCTCTTGAGTTTTTAATCTTAGCCATTCTGACTGGTGTGAGGTGGAATCTCAGGGTTGTTTTGATTTGCATTTCCCTGATGACTAATGATGTTGAACATCTTTTAAGGTGTTTCTCAGCCATCCGAATTTCTTCTGGTGAAAATTCTTTGTTTAGCTCTGTGCCCCATTTTTTGATAGGGTTATTTGTTTCTTTGCGGTCTAACTTCTTGAGTTCTTTGTATATATTGGATATTAGCCCTCTGTCGGATGTGGAGTTGGTGAAGATCTTTTCCCACTTTGTTGGTTGCCGTTTTGTCCTTCTGACAGTGTCCTTTGCTTTGCAGAAACTTTGTAATTTTATGAGGTCCCATTTGTCGATTCTTGATCTTAGAGCATAAGCTATTGGTGTTCTGTTCAGGAACTTTTCCCCTGTGCCCAAGTCCTCCAGGGTCTTCCCAAGTTTCTTTTCTAATAGTTTCAGTGTGTCTGGTTTTATGTGGAGGTCCTTGATCCACTTGGAGTTGATCTTAGTGCAAAGAGATAAGATTGGATCAATTCGCATTCTTCTGCATGTTGACTTCCAGTTGAACCAGCACCATTTGTTAAAAAGGCTATCTTTATTCCACCGAATGGTTGTGGCTCCTTTATCAAAGATCAAGTGACCATAAGTCTGTGGGTTAACCTCTGGGTCTTCAATCCTGTTCCATTGATCTGCTTGCCTGTTGCTATACCAATACCATGCAGTTTTTAACACAATTGCTCTGTAGTACTGCTTGAGGTCAGGGATATTGATTCCCCCAGAAGTCCTTTTATTGTTGAGAATAGTTTTAGCTATCCTGGGTTTTTTGTTGCTCCAGATGAATTTGAGAATTGCTCTTTCTAGATCTATGAAGAATTGAGTTGGGATTTTGATGGGGATCGCATTGAATCTGTATATTGCTTTTGGCAAGATGGCCATTTTTACTATATTGATCCTGCCAATCCAGGAGCAAGAAATATTTTTCCATCTTCTGAGGTCTTCTTCGATTTCTTTCTTCAAGGACTTGAAGTTCCTGTTGTACAGATCTTTCGCTTGTTTGGTTAGAGTTACGCCAAGATATTTTATGTTGTTTGTGGCTATTGTGAAGGGTGTTATTTCCCTAATTTCTTTCTCTGCCTGCTTGTCCTTTGAGTACAAGAAGGCCACTGACTTGCTTGAGTTAATTTTATAACCTGCCACTTTGCTGAAGTTGTTTATCAGCTGTAGAAGTTCTCTGGTGGAGTTTTTTGGGTCGCTTAGGTAAACTATCATATCGTCTGCAAATAATGATAGTTT
This sequence comes from Apodemus agrarius, assembly GCA_964023405.1. NCBI lineage: Eukaryota > Metazoa > Chordata > Mammalia > Rodentia > Muridae > Apodemus > Apodemus agrarius. Next base: position 16,183,662 of record OZ030018.1, read on the forward strand.
CACTTCTTCCTTTCCAATTTGTATCCCTTTGACTTCCTTATGTTGTCTAATTGCTCTTGCTAGAACTTCAAGTACTATATTGAAAAGATATGGAGAGAGAGGGCAGCCTTGTCTAGTCCCTGATTTTAGTGGGAATGCTTCAAGTTTCTCTCCATTTATTTTGATGTTGGCTACTGGTTTGCTGTAGATTGCTTTTACTATGTTTAGGTATGGGCCTTGAATTCCTGCTCTTTCCAAGACTTTTAGCATGAAAGGATGTATCTAGTCTTATACATCAAGTATTAAAAATTTTTATGGCAATGAATTTGTGATTTATACTGTGGCTTTATTATACATATCAAAAATAACAAAAAAGTAAAGTTAGAAAAATTTGGCTTATACAAAACTACTTTGCTATACTCCAATGGGCTTAATTTTGAAATAATTCTATGCAGAGTAGGATGAAGTCATTGTAAAAATTTGTTTGATAAATATAAATATCTGGAATATATAGAGAGGTCTTTGAATCCCCTATGAAATATATTAGCTGAGATACAACTGTGGGTAATAGTAGTGATATTAATACTGATGGATTTTAATAATTCTAAATTACAGTAGTTCCTCAAGTAAGATCTGGGATTTGTCCTTAAATTTTACATTTATTATAACTTGTTAACTTTTTCAATTATTTTAATTGATTGTTATCTCAAATACAATTTATGAACAGAAAATTTATGGACAGAAAGAAGGGTTTACTCATAATTTTCATTATAAACAAATTTATAAACACACATACATATATAGATAATTCTATGTAAGCTAGCTTATATAAAATAAAATATATTCTAAAATATTTTATTAATATGTTCAGATGTATTTCACTTACACTATTCAACATCACTTAGTGTCATGAATTTTATAAGAATTATAAATGATAACAATTATGTGTATAATAGAGGTACTAACAACCATCTTCAAAATGACAAATGTGTTCACTTGTTGACTAGTAATTCTGGAGGTGATATGAGAAAAGGGAATCTCTATTCACTGTTTGTGGGATTACAACTACTGCAGACATTATGAGAATTAATATATAGTATTCTCAAAATGCTAAAATTAATTTACAAAATAACCCCCTTAAGCCATTTCTCAGCCTATGTCAAAGGAATTGGCAACCTAGTCCATAGATACTTGCTTAATCATAATTATTGCTGCTCTATTCACAATAGCTAAGAAATTAAAACAACCTAAATATTCTCCAAGAATGGGTATTGAAAATAAAAGATATATCCATCACATAATGCTATTCAACTGTGACGAAAAAGAAATTATGAACTTTGTAGGTAAATGGATGGTACTAGTTAGATCACATTGTGTGAGGTAACCCATACTTAGAAATACAAGCATCCATGTTTTTTCTTCCAATGGATGCTCCAAGATTCATACTGTCATATGTGAGTTCATGTCCTGGAGCAACTATGGAATCCAGCAAGTTAAAGCAGAACCATTGCCATGGTATAGGATGGGCAATAAGAGGCCATGGTATAGGATAGGCATAAGAGGAAAAGCAGTGTGCACACGACCCATTCAAAGAAATTGGGAAAGGGAAGGCTCTTCATGGAGGAGTGTGGGGAGGAAATACAAAAGACAGATGGAGGATGGTTAAGTCTCAATAAGCGTATCTGAAAAACCTTGTAATATACTAAATCATAAAATCCTATACCCCTGAGATTCCACCTCACACCAGTCAGAGTGGCTAAGATTAAAAACTGAAGAGACAACAGGTGCTGGCAAGGATGTAGAGAAGAGAAACACTCCTCTACTGTTGGTGGGATTGCAAGAGATGGTACAACCGCTCTGGAAATCAGTCTTGCGATTCCTCAGAAAATTGGGCATGACACTTCCAGAGGACACTGTCATACCACTCCTGGGCATATACCTAGAGGATTCCTCTGCATGCAACAAAGACACATGTTCCACTATGTTCATAGCAGCCTTATTTATAATAGCCAGAAGCTGGAAGGAGCCCAGATGTCCCTCAAAGGAGGAATGGATACAGAAAATGTGGTATATTTATACAATGGAATACTACTCAGCAATTAAAAATAATGAATGCATGCAATTTGTAGGCAAATGAAAATTACCATCCTAAGTGATTTAAACCAATCACAAAAGAATACACATGAATTGAAATCACTGATAAGTGGATATTAATGAGCCCAGAAGCTCTGAATACTCAAGGCACAATTAGCAAATCAAAAGATTCCCAAGAAAAAGGAAGGAGAGGACCTTGGTCCTGAAAAGACTGGATCCAGTATTGTAGGAGAGTACCAGAACAGAGAAATGGGGGGGGGGTGATTGGGGAGTGGGCGGGGGGTGGGAAGAGGACTTATGGGACATATGGTGAAGGGAGAACTGGGAAAGTGGAAAGCCTTTGGAATGTAAACAAAGAATATAGAAAATACAAAAATAAAAATAAACAAAACAAAAAAACAAAACAAACACCTATAACACCAGTAATTCTGCATATATATGTACATACATAGGTTTAATTAACTTTTCTCACTGTATTTTAGAAGATAACTTAAAATAATATTTTGAACATTATTATACAAACGTATCTGTACTTTTGTATTTTCAGTATAAAAATGATCCGCAGACTCCTCTACTCCTGTCTTAGTAGTGTGACCAGCTTCTGGTTACTTAGCAAGTAGAGTATACTGTCACATTGCATTGCTAGCTTTCATTGTAATAGGAAACCATTTTAAAAAAAACCCTAAAACTTTAAAATATGGTGGTAATATGTGCAGCAAGATAATTGCTGCTCAATAATGCAGAAAATAATGTCTGTCACCAGCATAAATTCTAGAGTAACACCTGAAGCACATTTTTTGCCCTCTAATTTATTAGTGCAGTTTTCACATTATGCCATGGTTAAATAGCATTACGAAAATTGCTTGGCTCCAAATATATAAAAATAGATTTAATTTACACCTGTGTTATATGCCTTGCATGTTTGCTTCTGTTTAGCATGGTTGGGAACATGGAGCTAGGTGATTATCCTTTACTATCATTTAGAAGAACTCAAATTATATAGGAAAAGTTTACTCTTTCTGAAATTTAATTAAAAGTCCATGATGAGATGAATTTCAAGGTCTATTTTGGCATGTATTTTTTGTTTTATTCACAGGCAAGGAGTTGTTCTTTTACACATAAATAGAAATAAAAGTTCTTTAACTGAAACGCAGCATTAGAATTGCAAAATCGGTGCAGGTGAAGTAACACTGGAATAGTGTTAATTTAAAGGTAACTTTCTTTAATATTGGTGAGGTGTATAGTTACTTTTTAAGATAACATATTTTTCTAATTGACTCTCTCTCTCTCTCTCTCTCTCTCTCTCTCTCTCTGTGTGTGTGTGTGTGTGTGTGTGTGTGTGTGTGTGCTATGCTGATATGCATATGTGGGTACAGGTACCATTCATATATCTGGAGGTCAGATGACAATTTTAGAGATTTGATTATCTCCTTTCACAATATAGATTCCATAGATCAAGCTTTTAGATACATCATAATTGTTGGACAGCCCCTTAATCCTCCTCAGCTACATTGCTCCCTCCATTTTAGTTAGGCATATAATTTTAAGGAAACGTTAAAAATGTGTTGATTTGTCTTAGCCATGGTCTTGCATGGCCAAGGATTGTACAATTTCCATTGGTACTAGTCACAAACATTAGGAAAAATGTAAACACCTTCAAATCTTCACACTTTTGAACATTAGGCTCAATGTAAATCTTTGATAAATTGGTCATTTAGAAACTGGGCAGAATATGGAAATAATTTGTCTTAGTTAGGATTTCTCTGCTGTGAACAGGCACCATGACCAATGCAAGTATTATAAAAGACAACATTTAATTGGGGTTGACTTACAGGCTCAGATTTTCAGTCCATTGTCATCAAGGCGGAAACATGGCAGCATCTAGGCAGGCATGGTGCAGGAGGAGCTGAGAATTCTATATCTTCATCTGAAGGCTGCTAGTGGAAGACTGACTTCCAGGCAACTAGAGTGAGGGTCTTAAGCCCACACCCACAGTGACACACCTACTCCAAAAAGGCCACACCTCCTAATAGGGTCACTTCCTGGCCCAATCATATACAAGCCATCACATAATTTTTTATATTGCTGCTTGATTATCAGGTCTATTTAAAAGAATAGACACTACAACTGCAGCATACATGTAAAGACAGGAGAATGCATTTTCTTTCTAGCAGGCAGGTGTGAATGTATCCATAAGAAAATAAATTCATGGATATTTACATTTGATAATTATAACCTGCTCTTATACCAGTCTTCAGTCCTAAAATTTGAAGGGTAAGCATGATTTGAAGAGTCTGCTCATGCAGACTACCTTTAAAGAAAGCTATCAAATATGATTACATTCCTTTTTGAAACGTGTCATAGCTAATGTTAAAAGAGACCTTAAGTTCCATCTCTGTGTGACATATAAGAGGCATTTGGTAATCTAAATACTTTAATTCAAGAAAAAATACATAAACTAATTAATATGTAGAAATTTTGTCTATCTGTTAAATTTCTACATATGAAGCTTTCTAAGAAATGTCTTCTAGTTTTATGAACGTCAGGAAACAGTAACAAACTATAATGTTATTTCCTGAGGTTTCTATCTGCAGACCCCAGTGAAATATACTTAAACTTTCAAATTTTTGTTCTGAATAATATTTTAGCTATCATCACAAGATTGTGAGAAAATGTGGATGAGCTATTATTCATGCTAATTTTTAAAGAAAATAATAAGTAATAAATACGTTTAGTTAAACATATAGTTAATAACTTTGATTATCCTCTACTCAATATTCAGTATTTATTACTGCTCCTGGTTCCAGACTTGCAAAGTTAAAAAGATCTTGCAAATCCCTACACATAAGAAAGGGAATTAGTGAAAAGACATTAAGAAAAGTTACAATTGCTAAAGAACAACTCACTGTGGTAAATGCTGCTCAAGTGTTTAGCTGTATTCCTGATATGACGCTGAAGAAGGTTCTCCCAATTTGGAAATACTGTTTGTTTGCTTGTTTGTTTGTTTATTTTAATGAAAAGGTATAACATAAAATTTCTATTTATTATACATGAAATGTTACTTTTTTCTTTAGTCAAAACTCATAATTAAAATTAATTTTAAATTGATTTTATTATATTGATTAGTTGATTTTGAAACCCATGCATATTCATACTGTGGAGGTCTTTGTGCGCAATAGAAGGGCAGCATGTAAGATTCAGATAGAAATGTAAATTCTTACCATCAAAAATTATGACTTGACAATCACCGTTAACCTACATATTAAAGTATAGTATATACTTTGTAGTAAAGTATATAACCGCAGCATTTTCTACCCATGACCCAATTCTGGAATAATGACTCTGAGATTTAATTATTATTTATGCATAAATGTCTAAGCCATAAGTTTGGACTTCATCCCCAAGTAACTCATACATTATATAACTCTTCTATTGTATGTATCCCACATGTCTGGATACTTCTCCTCAGTTTCATAGTCCATCTCCTCAGAGCCCAGTTGGCAAATATTTACTTCATAAATAACTACCAGAGTTCCTATGGTTTTTACAGAACTCCCACCTCTTAATTCCTGCCTTCTGCTATCAGGTCATCAGATTGATGTTTCTACATGCACACAAGAGATTTTCTCTACTATAGTTTTAATTTCTCCAGTATGTTGATATTGATACTTTAAGCTAGGCAGCATAAATGATGTATCCCATGCACTTTAGTAAACAAAAGTGTTCTTGTGATGTTATTGTGGATATTCCATTTTTCAATTATAGATACAGATAATAATACTGTAATTTTCAATAAAACATGGACAACTATACATGTATGTACGTACACACACATGCACATAGTGGAAAGCACTTGCATTCAAGGACAAATTTCTTAACAATATTAAAAATAAAATGCCAGGTGAAAAATAGCTTAATTCGTGCTATGAAGATAGACATAGTCATTTTCTTAAACTATTTTCATGTTAAAATAAGAAAGTATTGTGAATTAGTATGTTTATGTGAGACTGTGCATGTGTGCATGTAGGAGTAATTCCATATAGCAGTCATTGCTAAGTTGACTTCTACCATTCTGAGAAAGAACATCTCCGACTGTCATGGACCTTATTAGATAATCTGGGATGGATGATCATGGAGTCTCAACTGTGCCTGAATCTACCTTCACAGCAGTACTATTAAAGAACTTTCAACCTGGAATTTCTTTTTAATTTTATGAAGAACTTTGTCTTTGTATGCAAGTGCTTTTCACTATGTGTATATTTATGGGTGTGTGTATGTATATACATATATATATATATATATATATATATATATATATATGTGTGTGTGTGTGTGTGTGTGTGTGTGTGTGTGTATTGTGTATACATGTATGTATTTATACATATGAATATATAAATATATATATATACATGCATTTATATATATGAATGTTTTAATGAACAACTACAGTATCAGTACATGTATATGGTCTTGATAATTACATTTATAAATACTATATAATAAGTAATACAAATGATGAAAACAAAAATAATAATTGCTTCAACATCATTAATAAATCAAGGGTATAAATTATTTAATGCTTCTGATCATGCGAGAGGAGAAAAACTTACTATCTCACTATTTAACAACAGTCCACCAGGTTGTTTTGACTTATTTGTCCTTGATATCCATAAACCATGTTGACCACAGAAATAAGTCAGACTTCACTTTGGCGAGGTGAATGATTTATGGTTTTCACCCTAAAATTTAATACCCAAAAGTGATTGTGTTGTCACAATAAACCATTCTCAGACCATCCCTCTCATCGAATGCCATAGACCAATTGTTTATTTTTTTACAACAAAAGCCATTTAAAGTTTTGACTCCACTAATAACAGTTCTCTGAAAGAGTGAATTGAGGAAGATCCACCTTCAGCTTTCACAGTGAAAACTATTATGATTTGAGAGATTGTCCTTTTTTTTTTTTAAGGAACGCTTTCTGCTTAGATATCATATGCTATTATCACTGCAGCGAGGAGAATGTAAATGGATAACACACTGAGCTTCAGTCTCAGTCTGTGCGGTCAAGGCAAAAGAGTAAATCCTCCCAGAGAGTCTTAAGTACAATCAGTGATCTCTCCTGACAGGAGTATAATTCATCCTGGCCTGTGCTCATCATATGCACATTTCTAAAGAAATACGACTTGCTTTGACACTGTGGAAAGACAGAAATGAAATTTGAAAGCACAAACCTTAGGACTCTCCTAAAATAATGTTACAGCTAATATATTTTTAAAAGTACATAGCTCCCCAAAATACTCAAAAACGTACTTTTCAAAAGTGATGGAATAGTCAGTACCAGCTGTCACACTCTTCCTCTTCTCCTCAGCTTTGTTTCCGTTTGCACCGCACCACACTAGTAGAAATCAACTTGAGACATAGGTGTTCCAATTACATATTCTTTTCTAGAGAGTTTCAATTTTTCAAATTGAAAAAAGTTTTTGAATCAGTTCTGTTTTAAGCGATGAGCAATTACAAGAGTGAGAGCCCATTTTAATTTTACAGACAGAGGAGGAGAATGTGCTGGTGAATAGAAGCTGAAGAGTGTAGAGGTGAAGTGCATCCCATAAGCCCTGTTTTCCACGAAGGTAGCCAACTACTGATGCTTCAGATGATGCCTGGAAACACAATGCTACAGGAAATGTGCGCAAAAAAGATGCTACAGGTGATGTATGTAAAGCAGTGGCCATCTCAGCACCCAATCTACACACAATTCTCCTCCACCTTGTCACAGCTTTTTGTCTCTGGGCTCATTTATTGATACTCAGCAAATCAATGGAAATAGTAAGTTAATGGGAATAGTAAGTTTGCTTTCTTAATAGTTGACCTCTATCAATGAATGCACCCTTCATTTTAAAATATTTTGGCCAACTATAATTATTCTCAAGTTTCGTTCAGATGATGCTGAGAAATTTAAATTTAGTCATGTTATTTTGAATGTTTTTTTTTCAAATATAATAATGAAAATGAACATAGAGTTTGAGAGATTACTAGATTTCATTCTATGGTACTAGATATTTGAAAGCGGACTATGAAAGCTGGAATGTGTCAGAATAACCCCCAAAATATTCACATAGAAAATGCAAATTCAAAACAAAACTATTTTCTAAATAAACCTTGCCAGACTATAGGATATTCAGTCAAAAAATCAGAAGGTCAGAGTGGACTTTTATTCCTTAATCTAGTATTCAAACAAATGGACTTAAGTATCTTTTTTCATAACAACAGAGTGTATTTTTGCTATTCAGTCTGTAGGGAACATGCACAAAGTCCTGGAGGCCATTACAGGTCCCACTGCAAGCACATCACAGTGCAAATAGTTGCAAACCCAGCACTAAGGACACAGAGAGGATGCTTAAAAATTCAAAGTCATCATGCAAAATACAGAGAGTTCTAGAGTAGCCTGGTTTTGTGATATTCTGATACACACACAATGAAAATAAAAGTAAAGAAAAGAGGAGAGAAGAAATTGACTTAATTTTCTCCTGTGTGAAAACATATTAAGTATATTACATACAACAGAAGAGTATTTGTTCCATTAATATCCAGGTGAGAGGATCTTGAATGTGCAAAATAAATAATAAGAATAATCAAATCTCCAAAGTTTGTGATAAATCTGTAATGCATGTATTTTGGAAAAAATAAAGCATAGATATGAATTCTAAACAAAGAGCTCGTTTCTGTGACTGCACTTGTACACATTCCATATAGTTTACCTACATTGTGCTGCCCTCCTTTCCCCCAAGAAAATGCTCTTTGGAAGCCGGAGATGGTTTTTCACAGCTTTATCTATTTCTATAATACTTCCTTTAAAGCTAGACGTGTCTATATTTCATTGAATCCTTTCATAACATTACAGATATCACTTATAAACAAATAACTAAAGCAATTAAACAAAAAGATGTAACAAAAATAGTTCATAAGCTTTTCATTTTTCTCTTTTTAGGTATTCTGGTACCTGGCAGCATAAAAATACAAACAGATAATGTAATAACAAATAAAAAAGTTTTATAAGCTGTCATTCGTGTATCCATTCAAAATCATGAACAAACATAAACATTTCCACTCTTCTCTAATAAAATGTAATTTAAATTTGTCATAATGTTAATTACATATAATTAAATTTGATATAATAGAACTACAGGTAATATCGCTAAGATCAGATATGCAAAGGTGTTTATTTAAATAAGTCACTATAAATATGAAGATTTTAGTAAAACAAAATCATGGGAAATATTTTCAAAATAATGTTTCAGCAGCATTCTCCTTGTTTCTGGTTTTGTCTTTCCAGACACATGTATCATTTGATACATTCATGATCTCTCTGAATCAATATAAAACATTGTATGTCCTGATTAAATTCATTTCCCTTAATGTTTCTTTAAACCTTAAAACAATTGAATGTTCAGGTTAAGAAAGGAATACCTAGATTTTTGCAGTCATAATAGACACAGGGAGCATGAGTTTCTATAAAGTAATAGAAAATATTTGAAAAATTGTAGTTCTATTTTAAAAGTCATATGGTAGAAATATTATCTGCCTTATATTAAATGCTGAAACAACAAAAGTAAGTTACTGAAAAGTATACCTTGCATTTATAGCTGTTCATTATCTAATTGTATCATCCATTATACTATGGACATGATAGAGAGATGCCCAGGAAGTTGGAACAGCAAGTAAAGGAACCTGTTGCCAGACCTGGAGGCTGGAATCTAATCCCAGAGAAGCGTATGTTGGAAGGAGGGAAACATCTCCAGCAAGCTCTGCATTGTCTGATGTACATACAAAGTTTTAATAATTCTTTGTAATAATATGGAATTTCCAATTTTATTATTTGTTTGGAGAAAAGATGTGAAATGATTTATTCAGATATGTGATGTTATAAACAGGAAAGTTTTAGAGAAAATTAAACCATGTGACTAGAATAAAACTTTTGCTTTTTACTTAAGATGATGGATTATGATCTGATAACTGTGTTACACACTCACTTCTTTATCTCCTTAATTTATTTTATGTGTTTGAATGTTATGTTTGCCTTTATTTTTATGAACTCAAGGAAGACAGGAAATGAATTACCTGGTGTTGGAGGTACAAATTGGTTTTGGTCCAACATATTGGTGTCGGGGATGGAAGCTAGGTGTTCTAGAGAAGCATTCAGTGCTACTAACATCTGAGTCATATCTGCTTATCCCCAACATGTCCCTATTGACATAATAATAATATAAGTTAGATGTGGAATTTATGAATAGCTTGTAGAAGCTTCCCAATTATTATTTTCATATTATTATAAAATAATAAAATATTTTCCCCAAAACTTCTCTCTCTCTGTCTCTGTCTCTGTCTCTGTCTCTCTGTCTCTGTCTCTGTCTCTCTCTCTCTCTCTCTCTCTCTCTCTCTCTCTCTCTCTCTCTCTCTCTCTTTTATATTCTGGGTATATGTGTTTGTCCTTCTGTCTGTGCCCCTGCCTTCCTGACTGTCTGCCTTACTGTCTGTCAGGTGGGCGTATGGTCAGAGAAGAACTTGCAAGAGTTGGTTCTATCTGTCTACTCTATAGGTACCAAGTAGTCTACTCAGGTCTTTAGGCTTGGCAGCAGGTCTCTGTTCCAGATGAGCCAACTTGCTTGCCACCATGTGACTAGTTCAAATGGCTCATGACACAAGTTAATAGCGGACAGATCTGAATTTAAGGGTTTTTTTTCAATGACATATAGTTGTCATTTCAACATGTGATATAAAAGTTATTACTTCTTCCTTGTCTCTCTCAAACTTGTATTGTGTACACCCTAAATATTATCCATTGCTTATTAAATTGTCACAAATCTTCTTCACTGTATTGAATCCAGCCAGAAAAGACTTTTATTATGCATTTGATCTTATCTATCAATTTCTTTAAGAGTTATAAAAGCATAAGTGTTATAAAAATATATTTAATCAGGTATTCAGTATTTTAAAGTGATCTAGAGAGGCCATAATACATATCTCTGAGTAGCCCGAAAAAATGATAAAAATGAAGTAGAAATTATCATTTATTACTTTGAAAATAATTCTTTTGATTTTTTTTAAACTCATTATAACTTGACTTAAGTAAAAGAATACTTTTCATCCTTTCTTCAATTAAGATTACTTGCAATTCAATCTCATTACAAGTAAATTAAATTTAAAACAAAAAGAATGGAAATTGTATATTTGCATATATTTAAATAATCAAACAATTAATAATCAAGTACAGTCTTTCATTTATTCTTTATTCCATTTACTTATACCAAAATATGTTCAAGATCAATGCTAAGTAATGATTACCCATGAGTTTTAGTTGTTTCAGTGTTTGTTCTTTGGACATTGCAAGCTTGTTGATTTGTTCCTAGGGCATCTAGAGAGCCTCTATCACAGTGATTATCTTTCTTTTTTTCTTTTTCCTTTGTAGTTTTCTGACATAATTGGGACTTTATACCTCACATTTCATATTTTATTATGAGGTTCTTAATTTAATTATTGTTGAATTGATGTTTCAGGGATTTGTAGAGATTATTGCTACAAATGAAATCTAGATGGCCTATTTCTTACGGGAGGCAGGTAGGTCTGTATCATTATGTAAATATATATGTTAATACATTTGCATCTACAATAACTTTAAATGAGCTCCTATTTGGAAATGTAACTCTAATCTTATTCAACACGAGTTAGTGTATATTAGTTGAATTAACTCAGTAATAGTCCAGATATGCCATGTTGAAACTGACTACCTATTATTATCAGCTTAATAATTGTTTACTTGTAATATGCATAAACTGTGGTTTCATAATTATTAATATGTACATGGAAAGCAATGATATGCACTGTTTAACAATCATTTAATTTTCAGACTTCATATGCTTTTGAATTAATATAACATTGTTTTAACTGACCAGCTTCTTTTCTTGAGTCACTTTATTATTTTTGTAATGAGCTTAGATCATTTTGTAAGTTCTTCATTACTTCTATAGCACTATCTCTAAACTTCAGTTCATATTCATGAAATGTATTCAATGACTTCTAAGAGAGATTACATTATACACTATATGCCTAGAATGCATGAATCTGCTGTGGTAAAACACATCTAGAATTCCATCATTTGAGAGGTAGAGACAATTACTTCATTAGTTCAAATTATCTTTAGCTGCATAGCTAGTTTGATACCTCCCCTGAGATTGTTTTTAAGTATTCTTACTTTTTATTTGGAATATATATTTAGAAAAAGATCTTCTGATAATTATATTGATCTATTTATATACTGAAGTGATGATTTCTTATTTTGCTGTTAAGTTCTTTATATAATATAGATATTAATTCTCTGTCAGATTGCTCCTTACTCCACAGATGTCATGTCAGAATTTTTGCTATTCCATATTTGGTCGCTTGATGCAAATTAATTTATATGTTTTATGAATATAGATGTATATTTCTTACCAAGCATAAAAACCCACTTCACATAAAGCAAAAGCCCTATACAGGACCAGATTTTTGAAGATATTAGAATAAAAGTCAGTAAAACATTTAAAGAAATCAGTGAGGTAAAGGGTTTTCTTTTATACGATTATGATTGGTAAAGAAATAAACCAAAATTAAATAAGATTTTCTTAAATTCAAAAGCTTCTTTGCTCTAATAAAAGTAATATGTATGTTTATTTTTATTTATTAAATTAAATTTAAGTAATATGCAATCTCTTAAGAGAATCTGATTACAAATAAATTTATTCAACCAAAATTTTCAATTTGTTAATGTATTTAAAACAAATACAAAAACATTACCTGTGTATATATAAAAATATGTTTCACTGAAAAAATTTAAGACAAACAAAAAATAAAGAAAAGAAAGCACAACCTTACATGATAGAACATTAATTCTTTTATCTCATATATTAACATTTATTGATATATAATTTGGTTTTAGCTTTATTTAAGGGAAATTACAGATGATCTCTCTTACATAGATTATATCATGTCTTACATCAGATGTCTGTCTGATATTACATAGAAAACTTTTCAGTATTTCAATTTGTAAATGGGAAAATGGTAAAATAATGAAAATACAGATACTGTGTATGTGCACGCACACCTACTCAATTATGTAAATGTCTATAGCCTAGGAACTAGGAAAAGAAATATGAGTAAGAATGTGTGTGTGTGTATTTGTATAAGCCTAATCTTTGTTCCTATAAAGATACAAAGATTAAGTGATCTTGTGCATCCAAAAACAAGACTGAAGTGTACAGATGATCACATATATATGAAACATATAAATATATATTTCATACACACATAGTTTTATATTTATAATATCATATATATGTTATTGTAGGTGATAAATCTGCTCTCCCTGGCAGCAGCAGTGTGAGTTCCTTGCCACCTCCTATGATGTTCTGAATTCAGGAATGAAAGTTATACACATACGTCTTACATTTAGTATACCTCGATCAGATCAATGGCTGGGTCACACCCAAGCTTTCACATTGCTAACGTCTCCCCATACTCTTGAGTTATTACTTGCTAAAATCTATACTCCACCTTTGCTATCCGTGGCCAATCCAGGCTGCTCCATGGGGCTAGTCTTCTCAGGCACTTACATGATTGAATGTTTCCTCTTCTAATGCTCTCAAGCCTGTTCTTCATGCTTCCATGGCATGTCAGTACCCCATCCTTCCCTCTTGGTTCCTTTATCGGGGAAATGTAAAGTACAGTCTCTGTATGTCTCACTACCCAGCCATTGGCTGCACACAACTTTATTTATCAGTTAGAAACAACTGGAGGCAGGGACCTGCAGTTTCTTAGATGCGGGATTCTTGTGTAATTTTGGAGGACTCCAATTAGCATAAAACAAGTGTTAAATCAAATCCACAACTTGTGTGTGTGTGTGTGTGTGTGTGTGTGTGTGTGTGTGTGTAATGTTTATACAAGGAGTGATTATGTGGTTGATAAGTACAAAGAGAGAGTGTGGGTAGTAATGTGTTTTGTAATATATATACAGAGACAGTGTGATTGTGTGTGTAATTTATGGACAAAGAAAAAGAAAGGGAAACCTGCGTTTTGATGAATTTAAGAATTTTTTATGACCTTGTCAGAAAGTTTGGTTCTTATTCTAATGGAGAATGCTTGACAGAACTCTGAAACAATATTTATCCATTAAATCTGAATAATGTGTTACCCTTATGCACTTCACTTTAGAATAGAGGTGGAAATAAATATTCCTATCCAATGTTTTTAAGTCCTGAAATTCTTGAAATTTGAAATAGAATATTACCCTGTAAACTCAGATAAATGATATACAGCTCACACATATTTACAACACCCCTCCCAAGCCATAGCAGCAAGTTTCCTTTGAAACTAATTACTGTCAAGGATAAATGTATTCCTTTAAAAATAATAATAATCATTATACAGTTTAACTTAACATACAATTTTTATGTCAATGATTCCTTAATATATTTACAGGACGTCAAAATACTTTCAAAAGTAGTTGAAGCTGCATGAGATTTAATGATCATAATTTCCCATCTGTACCGTTAGCGTTGCACTCTTAAAACTTTGAACATAATCACTGTTATACTCTCCATACAACTAGATGTGTTGAGTTCATTGAAAGTCGAGAGGAACCAATTAAACTTGGGATATTAATATTAACAAGAATATCTCATAAATGATGGAATTAATTATGTCCTCTTTTAATATATATTGGAAGCAAGGTTGCTTTCCCAGAGTATAAAGCTTTTATAAAAGTATTTATTAACATGACCATTTATTTTAAATGTAAAGTTAGAATAGCTCTACATGCCATTATACTAGTTGGAAGTGAAAGAAAATGAACCTCTGAAACATTACACTTAATCTGTCTATCTAAAATCGTAAAGGGGGTGTTACTGGTAGAGCTACGTTTCTATCCTGAGGCCAAGCAACACCCTAGGAAAATGACTTTACGATTATGCATTGGAACTTTATAGTTTCAAGGAGCTTCTAAAGTGAGACTATTCTACCTACATTTGCTCTTTAGTTTATCCACGTAAAATGTCTTAGGTTTAGTGATGTTTCAAGTGTGGAGATAACCATTGCCTAATGCAGTTTTTTTGAAGAGGTAATTTGATTTTGATTCTGTAATTGTTCAAAAAACAAAAATTTAACTTGAGTTTCAAGAATCTGAGATCAGGATTGTTATCTATCATTTCTTTTAGAATCATATGGAAAAAAGACCCAAACTATGATTGCCCAGTTAAACCAAGCTGAATTTTGTGGTACAACTAGGAGTGGCCAGCCAGCTGTCTTACCCTAAGTAAGGATATGAGAAAGTAGCCTAGGGCCTCCCCTCTCATTGATGTCAGGTAAGGCAATCCTCTGCTTTTAAAAATATTATTTATTAAAATAACAGTTTCTTTTAAATGTAAAGTTAGAATAACGCTACATGTCATCATTTTCATTGAAAGTAGTAGTTAAAAGTACAATACATTTATCAATGACCTGAAATTAAAAATGAAACAGTTGTTGACAGCAGAAGAACCAGACACTGCACTAGAAGCATGCTATGTAGCTGCACCCTGGTTTTGCCCTCAGAATAGCGCACGTTATTTCCTCCAACATTCCATTATCTAAGTACTAAAAGATTTGTATAGGATGGTTTGACCTAACTACATTTTTACTGTTATAACTCACATTCTAAAGTATGATTTGCAACATTATAGTACTAGATGATTTTTCTTTATTCTGCCTGTTAGACAATACATATTTTTAGGTTTTTTTTTCTCCATAGGAGAATAGAATACATAACAGATTTATTCACTTTCCCAATTCCTTCTCTTAGGAAATTAGAAAATCAAAATATTTGGCAGCTTAATGACTGAGTAATAGTGACCGGCATCTGTATAGCATCTGAATAAGTATTGAACAGCTTTAGAAATACTCTCTGTGTTTAGCATCCTTGTAAAGAACATGTGAGTGATGCTTCTTCAGATTCTCATCTGTGCTTGGTATAAGTTTGTTTTTAATTGCAGGCATTTTCTTTCCTGCTTAGTTAATTAAGTGTAGTATCAATGTTCTTGTAGTTTTGATAAATAAAATCATATTTTCATTGTGTTTTAACGTACGTTTTAGCAACAACTCTTTATTTCCATAATAGATATTGATAGACAATTCTAGAGTGTGTTTAAGATGAGAGTAGTTTGCAGAAAATGCACATCTTAATAATATTGAGTTGTCCAAATCATAAACTGTGCATTTCTCAATTTTTCAACATCAGTTTATTACATTTTATATTTAAAATGTAGTATTGTTAGATATATTTTAATTACTCATATTTATGGATTTTTATGTCTTCTCTATATAATATACTCATACAAGATGACATAGATGGATACACATATTATCATGTATACATATTTATGAGGATATATAAATATCTGGATATGTATATATATATATATATATATATATGAGACAGAGATAGAAATAACTTGATTTCATGTTGTTATTTTCAGTAGCTTATTGTTAAATATTATTCTATTGTGATAAGTCATGAAGAAAAGGGAAACAGGATTGATTTTACTCATTTTTACATAAACTTCAATGTTTGTCTTAAAATATTAGTAGTTGAGGCATTTCCATATTAACAACATATTCAAATGTCATTTATATTTAAGTGATACTCCTTTCTTCCTCATTCCTCTCCTGTAATCAAAGATATTTTTTCTGTATAGCATACCTTTGTGTAGCTCATACACAGTTGAATATTATTTTCTGACTTATTGAATTTGCTACCTGTTGTTTATATAATTATACATTCAAATTGTCACATAAATAAAACCATTTTTTTTAATCTTTCAAGGATAACTATTGAAACTATTACTAGAAAAAGCCCATTTCTGAGTCTGTGAGCAGATAGAAAGAAATAAAAAAAGTATTATCTGATTTAAGGATCATTGTTTTTACATTTGTTTGTCATCTAAAACTGAAGTATTATTGTTTCAAGGTTTATTCTGGTCGTGACTTGGCAATTTGAAAGTTATGAGACAATAGAGTAGACCCTGATAGAACACAAAGCTGTGAAAATTGTCTTAAGAGTTGGAATTCCATTTGTAATCTTTTGCACATTTTTTCTAGTTGTGGGACTTTGAGCGGAACTTTAAACATCCCTTGGAGTTTCAGTATCCGTGGGCCTAAGGAAAGCACAAGTTTTATTACTTTGAGGCTTATTGGAAGCAATAAAAGTAAAATATTTAGTGCAGGGCCTACCAGTAAATATTACTATTTTTATTATTAGCTATTATTCAAAGAGATTATATCAGGGTATGCTCGGCAGATTTAATTTTATTTCAGAAAGTGGATGTCTTGGAGATTTACCATTTATCCTTTTGTTCATAAGAAACTTCCACACACACACACAAAAAAAAACTGGGTTTAAACAACCAATTTATTTTCTTGGTATTTTTTCTTATAATCCTATCGATCAGCAATTTTCAGTAGGTTTAAATGGGTCAGTCTCCTGCAAATTTTAGCTGAAATCATCCTGAAGCCCTAGGGTCCTCTCCTAATTGTACTGCCAACAGATAATCCAAGGTGAACTACGGTGTCTGTGTTTGATTCTGATGGATACCAGATAATTTTTAAAGAATGAAACTTTGCATGACAGCCTCAGAGAAGCATGCCATGAGAATAAGAAGAAAGGCTTCATTTCTTCATTAGGTTTAGTGTTAAAATCGGCATGACACCTTTCTGGTACAATTGTCAATTGTTTACCAACACCAGTCATGAGACTCAAACTGATTCTTCAGTGCCGAAACTAAGTAGGCATTCTACTTCATGATAAGAGCAGAATATATAAGAAGGAGAGATAACTTCCATTTGTAATAGAGTTTTGAGCCTTGTACCTTGAAATTTGCTGAAATTTGTATAAAATGAAATCACTATTCTAATAAACATTAGCAATTGTATATTAGCTTTTTATGTGTCTAGTATTCTTTGTAAAGGATAGAAAAGTTCACAATCACTTCTTACCACTCGGTTTAAGAAGATGATTAATATTATCAAAGTAATGAAAGATTAATGCTTTTTCAAATTTTACTTAAGTGACAGTTTATATCTAGACTGAAGGTGGGGTTTTTTTGTTTAGAATTACTCTTACTAGATAAAGCAGAAGAAACAGCACAAATTTATGAAATTGAATGAATTACTTTATACATATACTATAATCAATTAATAAGTGACATTTACTAACATAAATCATATATTTGCTTACATAATTTTACTCTCACAAGAGAAACAAAAGGGAAATTTATAATGGCTTTGATTATTTTCTTATTTCTATTTATATCAAATAATATGTTAAAATTAGATGAGAAAATCTTGTTAAAATTTCTATATTATTTCACTCATATAAAGTATAACCTTATTGAAATTGAAAATAAACATCTTTATATTTTAGCAAATCTAGAAAACAAGTATCAGGATACTATATATAAGGAAAATAAACACACACACACACACACACACACACACATATATATATATACTTAATGTATTCATGCATATATACTTATGTATATAACTTATGTTTATATATGTTGTTTTCAGACTCTGCCCTTGTCATGCTCTTGAGGAAGTGCATCCTATCAACTTACGACTCCTGTAGCTTTTATCCGACTTTTCCATGTGTTCAGTGTATCACTCTTCTCTATGGGACTGCTCTTTTACCACTGTGGTAAAAGAGCATCTCAGTGGCTCCACTCCACCCTGTGCTGAGTCAGGCCAGGCTGTGCCAGTGAGCGGCCAACCAACCAGCGAGGAGTGCACAGGAGCTTCTGGCAGCATTTTGGGAGAGCAGACCTCTTCCCAAGTGGCAGTATTAGAAGCTCTTATGACAGAAACTTTCAGAGGACAGAGTATTTCTCACACATTTTTATTCCTTCTGGATAGGATTCTCATATACAGTTTTGGGATGGGTTAGGGTCTGACAACAGGTACTTCCCATTGGCTTTGTCTGAGAGCTTGACCATAACTTAGTTGCATGTGGGAAGGTTTGGGGTGCTGCTCGTACTGTGACTGATGGTCACAGACCACTCTACTGGGGTCCTGGAGCACTATGACAGGCCCAGGGGCCCAAGGAGCATAGCAAAACTCCTACCTTTCCTTGCAGGCTATGGTCACCTAAGTTTTAAGCCTGAGCTCTACTAAAGAACAGGCTGCCTATCACAGCTCACCATCCTACACATAGGGATTACAGAGAACAATCCCTTATCTATTAAATGGAAGAACAAACATAAATTGTGTGGTTTAGGATTTCATTGTATGAATGCCCATCTTTCTACTCTTAGTTCTTGAACTGCAAAATAGAGACTTTCAGACTTTTATAATGGCTGGTTTTGTGTCAACTTGACACAAGCTGGAGTTACCACAGAAAAAGGAGCTTCAGTTGGGGAAGTGCCTCCATAAGATCCAGCTGTGGGGCATTTTCTCAGTTAGTGATCAATTGGGGAGGGCCCGTTGTGGGTAGTGCCATCCCTGGGCTGGTGGTCTTGAGTTATGTAAGAAAGCAAGCTGAGCAAGTCAGGGGAAACAAGCCAGTAAGAAACATCCCTCCATGGCCTCTGCATTAGCTCCTGCTTCCTGACTTGCTTGAGTTCCAGTCCTGACTTCCTTTGGTGATAAACAGCAATGTGGAAGTGTAAGCTGAATAAACCCTTTTCTCCCCAACTTGCTTCTTGGTCATGATGTTTGTGTAGGAATAGAAACCCTGACTAAGACAAATTGGTTCCATTATAGTGGGGCATTCCTGAGACAACCTGGCCATGTTTTGAGGGAAGACTGGAGAAAGACTTTGGAACTTTGGACTAAAAGATCCATTCAGTGGTAAGACCTTTGTGGGATGTTGTATAGGAGCTTGGAAGATAATGTTGAGAACCGTGCAGAAGGTTCAGCCTCAGTTGCAATTGATGACCCAGGACTGAAGGGGTCATGCAAAGGAGTTGAGGCTTGACAACATGAAGAGATCCTATGAGAGTCTATTGGTGAAGCCTAGTTGCAGTGGAAGACAACAGTGCTTTGGAAATGCCAGTATCAGGAATGACCACCAAGGACAGCAGCAGCAGCGGAGTACAGGAATCTGGAACCTAGAAGAAAAGGTGTGCAATGAAGGGCAAGGCTGGAAAAGTGACCCAATCCCTTGGATGAGTCCAAAAGTTCTTGAGTGGATCTCAGATATTGGACGGTTGCAATTTGATTTTGCTTTTGATTGTGACTGTGCTCTGATATTTATCCCTCTTGAAGGAAGAAAGTATTTTAGTGGAACCCACAATTTCTTAACTTTTAATTGTAAAATTTTTAAGAGATTGGATATTTTACTCTTTTTTTTTTTTTTGGTTTTTTGGATTTGATTTTTTCGAGACAGGGTTTCTCTGTATAGCCCTGGCTGTCCTGGAACTCACTCTGTATACCAGACTGGCCTCTAACTCAGAAATCTGCCTGCCTCTGCCTCCCATGTGCTGGAATTACAGGAGTGCTCCACCACTGTCCAGCTGAGATTGGATATTTTAAAGGGATTGAAATTTTAATATGTAAGAATTTATAAAGACTGTGGCACTTTTACAGTTATTTAGATCTTGGGGATGAATAAGAAATTAAGAGTTGAGGTTTATTAGTTTATTAGTGATGTGTTTGTGTGTCAAGTTGACAAGGGGTCAATAACTTGGCACAAGCTAAAGTTATCACAGAGAAAGGAGCTTCAGTTGAGGAAGTGCCTCCATGAGAAATAGCTGAGGGGCATTCTCCCTGTTGGTGATCAATGGGGGTGGGTCCATTGTGGATGGTATCATCCCTGGGCTGATAGTCTTGGGTTCTAAAAGAAAGCAAGCTGAGCAAGGCAGGGGAAGCAAGCTAGTAATATCCTTCCATGGTTTCTGCATCAGTTCCTGTACCCTAACCTGCTTGAGTTCCAGTCCTGACCTCCTTTGGTGATGAACAGCAATGTGGAAATGTAAACTGAATAAACCCCTTTCTCCCCAACTTGCTTCTTGGTCATGATATTTGTGCAGGAATAGAAACCCTAACTAAGACACCCTCTATATCTTCCTGTGGAAATTTTCTGGTCAGTGGGATTTTTAAAAATAATATTTTTTATTTATTTTCTGAGAACTTTATATATCAAATGCATAGTAATTTCATATTCATCTCCCTAAAAAGTAATCCACTACATAAGTTAACTTTTTCTTCTCTCTGTCTCTGTCTCTCTCTGTCTCTGTCCCTGTCTCTCTCTGTGTGTCTCTCTTCCCAGAAATTTTGTTAATATACCTGAAATTACACTATTGAAGAACAATGATTTTCTCCCAGGAGGAATCAAATGTTGCTAGTTCCTCAAAGGATAATGGAAGTTAATGTCTCATTCAGTCCTTTCTTCTAGAGATTTGTCTGACTTTGGGACTTCTACAGCTGAGGCATGGTTAATAATCTGTAAATTTATATGAATATCTGCTCTGCTATGTATGCATATGGCTTCATTGAGAAGACCCACCACTCCTAGCTCTTAGAATCTTAATTCCTCTTCAGCCTAGATCATGGAGAGCAAAGAGGAGACTATGATAAATATATCCCCTTTAGGACTGAGTGGTCCAAAGTCTCTTATTCTCTGACCCCATTGTGTATCTTTGTGTTAATGGCAATCTTTTGCAAGAAGAAGTTTCTCTGATGAGGACTAATCAATTACAAAAATTCCACAGGTTGGATGACTTTAGCAGCACAAAATTATTCCCTCCTTCATAGTTCATACTTAGAAAACTAAGAAAGCACACTAGGATAGTGGAGTTGTTTGAGATGTTTCCCTTAGCATGCTCAGTGCCTTCTGTCTGCACAGTCCACCTTGCTATGTGTATGCAGGCTCATATGTATGTAGGTGCTCACTGTCCCTCTTACAAGAACACCACTGGAAGTCAATGGCCCTATCTAATAGCCTAGTCTTTATTTTTATTTCTTTCTCTATTTATAGAAACTATAGTACATCCATGGGTAAATGCAAATAATTCAAAATCTTGGGTAAAATAATTTGGTATATTTAGCCATCTCTCAAACATAAGTAGGGATATATAAAAATAGCAAAATGAATATTTTAGATAAACATCACATTTATTGAAAACATGTAATTTTAAAATTTTGATTGTGACAGATTTTGTAGTATGATTTTAAATATATTTAAAGGCATTATTTTTAAATGTAATCACATTCTAGTCTTTAGGCATTTGAATTTCATAGTTGAGGTACAATTCTTTTCCACAGTATCTGTTAAGTAAAGAATGTCCCTACATGATGATCACAAAATGCTCTAATTTATCAGCACATGTTTTGGAAATTTTAAGCCCTGTTGTCATTTAATTGTCAGGGAAAACTTAAACAGACTTGTCTGCTACTAAAGTATATAGAATAGACTTCATTAAGTGAAAAACAGTTTAGTTTTGCTAAGTTGATGTTTACACAAGGTCAGAAGAAAAAGAATGGGTTTTATGCAAAAGAACTCCACAACACAATTAGCACTGTTGCTCTTTTTCTTTTCAATATAAACAATACTTCATTTTATCTTCATCATACTTCTTGAAGTAACAGCTTTTCTCAAATTCCTTTTCAGCTTTTTATTTCCTGCAATATTCTGTTTCTTGGTCCTGTTCTATGTTGGCCTTTATATGATATATTCAGTACTTCAATTCCCATATACATTTCTCATTCCTAAATGTTTTGTACTATCCAGACTTATGTCTGGGTCACCTCACTATGCCCCTAAGTCCATTTGCCTCTGGCGGAGGATTATTATAATATAAAAGTGATGAATGAACAAAGTCAAAATAGCAAGAGTTAGAGTCTTTTCATGTCTGAGACTGAAAGGATAAGGTTGTACGCTAGGAATCCCCTGTGCCTGAGTCTAGGGTGACCCCAAAGGAGCAGAGGTTCAGTCCACACTTTGTTGGACTGGAAGTGTGCACATATCCCACCCGCCTCCAGGGTCTGACCACGAACCTCTGGGAGTGTCTCTGGTGCCTTTTCCCATCTTGCCCCGCAGAGCGGCTGTGGCAAGGACAAGTGCGGCTGGGGGCTAGCAGGATCACTGCGGGGGCTGCGGAACTCCTGCCTGGGGGGGGTGCTTAGGTCCCCCCTATTGCCAGTGGGGGAGTGTGGGTGCGACCCTGTGCATGGTGGCCACGTAAGTGGAAATGACTTAACTAGTTCTTCTGGCCTCTGTGAGAGGCTGATAGGTTCTCAGAGAGCGCAGGTTTGAATGGTTTGAATTGATTGGCTTAGAAGCTTGTGGTAGGCGGGTTCTGTTATAAGCCTATAAAAAGCCTATCCAAGCCAGCCCACATGACTCACTTCTTTTACCCTGCATGGGGAGACTGTGACCCCCAGAGCTCTGGAAATTAAAATCCTCTTGCAAATTGCATCAGGACTGTCTCTCGTGAGTGTTTCGGGGTGCTGGTTTCAGAGGCATGGGGTGCTGGAGTACCCCCATTTTTTCTTTCAGATCTTACAAGACATTCTTTCCATATATTATTTGAACATTGGGAAAAAAGTCATGCATATGGCATATGATATTCTATTTACTGAACATGAAGATACAAGGGCCTAGAATGTTATAGAAGTATTTCAACTTCTCATCATAAGGAGGAAAAAGAAGGTAATGACCTCACAACTAAAATAGAAGTCAGTAGTAAGTGCTCATCATGATCTGTCTGTCATATTGGAATAGAAGATGTTATTAGTTGAGCTTTTTAAGTCATACAATTTGCTTCAGTGTCTTTCTTTTTTTAACATATCTGCAGTCCATCACTAAGGTAATACACACTGCCTCGCACCCACTCATATTTACCCACCTCTTGCATTTATTGAAATTTTGGCAATTGGGTAATTGACATCACTTGTGTGACAATAAAATAGCTTCTATTTTAATTGAAATATTTAAATTTAACACTCAAATTTAAACACCATTGTGTACAAACAAGTCCAAAAAGAAACACCAAGGGAAGAGCAGTATTAGCTGGCTTGTGTGATTGGTGGATGAAGGCAAGAGAGAAAATCTGTCAAAGGTGAGTCTTGTGGAAATACAGAGAGAACAACTTGTCCTGCAATCCTCTCCCTCAGGAAAGAAGAAATAATTCTACTATAATTCCTGTTTAAGGCTTTATCTCTTTGTTTATCACAAACATGTAATTTTCTAGAAATCTTACCAAAAAACATATGAAAAAAAAACAGGATAGGAATTAAATATTAACTGCAGCCCTAATGTCTTATATTTATCACATTATAAGTCTATCTGGATTGTCTTGGGAAGTTCCTCTTGTACATACTTTTCTTGCCCTCCAATCTTCCTTCCTCAAACTGGTTGCTGTACATCAGGCCCAATTCCAATAAGCTTTGCCTGGACTTGATCAGGTCATTCCTGCCAGGGAAACATTCTACTGATTGATCACTTCTTCCTCCTCCTCTTTAAAATCTAATCACCTTGCCTCTACAGGCTCAGTAGCAGACCACCTACTGTGGCTTCCTTCCTTTCCGTTCCTTTCTCCAGAGGATCAATCAGATCTCCTTAAACCTTTCTCTCTACTCTTCCTGTTTTCCCAACCATCAAATCCAGTAAGCATGCACTGTAAGCCTCCAGCCAAGGATGTCAGAGAAGCAAATAGATCAGAGAATCAGGTAGGTGAATTTCAGATTTTCACTTTGTACCACCCCTCCAAAGGAATCCCCAGGTCTCATTGCCAGCTCTGTAGCAGACTTTTTGTTGCATCTCTTTCCTCTCTGTTTCCATTCCCAGGGAACTAAATGGATCCTTGTGGAAAATTGGTCCAACTCAGCTCCACATTTTTCTCATCCCATTTCCAAGGTGTCAGGACCCACTACCTTATAAACACATTCTCCCCAGAACCTAAATTGGCTACACCAGGAATTCAAAAGAATTATCTACCAAGCAACTCATAGATACCACACCCTCCTAAAAACCAGAAAAGACAATAGAAACCAAAGAAGAAAGCACCCACTAGACAAAGAAAAAGACAAAATTCAGAATGTAAAATTACAGTCATCCCACATGCAAATGCCTAGATTCCAGAGTAAAACCACAATCAATAACAGCCAAGACAATGTTTCTACAAGAGTCCATTAATGCTACCAGACCAGTCCTAATTATACTAACAATATCTGAAACAATAGAAAAAATCTTTAACATACCATTTAAGAATGTAATAATGGTCCTTAAAGAAGTTATGAAAAATCCCACAAGAAAATCTGTGAAAATAAAAGCAAAGAGTGGAAGAAAAAAATCAGTTTAAGATCTGAATGTAGAGGGCCAGCCCTATCGGCTTGAAGAGGAGGACACCATCTTGCCTCGGGTCACTGCGGGCAGCTGGCAGCTGGGGCCAGGTGCGTGGACAGAGTCCTAACCTAACATCGACTACCCCATCAGGCTCTTGCCTGCACCCAGAGCCAGAGCAGCTCAGTGGGATGTCTGTGCACCAACAGCTCTGCAGCTGTCAGCAACCACTGGGAGTCAGCCCAATCAGCTTGCAGAGGAGGGTGCCATCTTGCCTTGGGTCACAGTGGGCAGCTGGCAACTGGGGCCAGGTGCGTGGTCAGAGTCCTAGCCTAACATCTACTACCCCATCTGGCTCTTGCCTGCACCCAGAGCCAGAGCAGCTTGAAGGTGAACCCAGAGCCAGATCAGCTCGGCGGGCAGTCTCTGTGCCGACCCTCGTGGGCATCAACTTGCTCAGGGCTCTGTGTGTGTGTGCCTGGAGTACAGCCATAGGCTGACATCTTGCCTCAGGGCACCACAGACAGCTAACCAGACAGAACCCTGTGGACTGAGCACTCCACCATCTAGGCTCCAGCAGTCCAACCAGGGAAACTCCAGTCCTGCAGGGAATCCAGTGGTTAGACAGAGCCCCAAGATGGACCACCATCTTGGAGCTGGTGGCCTGAACAGGTCACCATAGAGAAACAACAGAGGATCCAAGATTTATGGAAAAAAAATATCTGATTCTTAAGAGCTGTCAACTAGACAGGCCAGGAAGAGACAGCAGGAGGCCAATTGCTTGTCCAGCAGTAAGCCAGGGGAAGACTTGGGTCCAGCCCAGCAGAGCTGAGGAGGTAACTCAGAGCCCATTAGTGGAAAACTTCCAGTCTCTACCTCGGGAGCATGGATGCCCTCTACAACAGCAGCGCCAAACGCCAGGCTCACAGGAGCTTGAAACACCAACCAGTAACAACAAGACCAACTAACTCCAGAGATAAACAGATGGCAAAAGGCAAACGTAGGAATGTTATTAACAGAAATCAAGGCAATATGGCAGCGTCTGAACCCAATTCGCCAACCACAGCAAGTCCTGGATACCCCCAACACACTAGAAAAACAAGAGTTGGATTTAAAAGCACTGGTCATGATGCTGCTAGAGGAACACACACACACACACACACACAAAGGCATAAAAAATCTCTTAAAGAAATGCAGGGGAACATGAATAAGGTAGAAGCCCTTACAATGCAAACAAAAAAAATCACTTAAAGATTTACAGGAGACTATGGATCAACAGACATAAGCCAATAAAGAGGAAATGAGAAAAATCACTTAAAGAAATGCAGGAGAAATTGAGTCAATGGGCAGAAGTCATGAAAGAGGAAACACAAAAATCTCTTAAAGAATTGCAAGAAAACACAAATAAATAAGTGAAGGAACTGAGCAAAACCATCCAAGATCTAAACACAGAGGTAGAAACAACTAAGAAATCACAAAGGGAGACAACTTTGGAGATAGAAAACCTTGGGAAGAAATCAGGGATTGTAGATGCAAATATCAACAACAGAATACAAGAGACAGTAGTAAGAATCTCAGATGCTGAAGATACCATAGGAACCATTGACTCCACAGTGAAAGAAAATGCTCCTAACACAATAATTGCGGGGACCTCAACACTCCACTATCCTCAATGGACCGATCAGGAAAACAGAAAATAAACAGGGACTCATTGAAACTTTGGACAAATTGGATTTAACAAGTTGGATATATATATAAAACATTTCATCCTAAGCAAAATACTATTACTTTTTCTCAGCACCTCATGGTACCTTATCCAAATATAATTGGTCACAAGTCAGAGCTCAACAAATATAAGAAGATCGAACTAATCCCATGCCACATATTGGACCAACATGGAGTAAGAGTGGTCTTCAACAAAAACAACAGAAAATCCTCACACACGTGGAGGCTGAAAAATATTCTACTCAATGAAACCTTAGTCAAGGAAGAAATAAAGAAATCAGACTTTTTAGAATTTAATGAAAAAGAAGGCACAACATACCCAAATTTACGGGGCACAATGAAAGCAGTGTTAAGAGGAAAACTCATAGCCCTGAATGTCTCCAAAAGGAAACAGGAGAGAGCATATACTAGCAAATTAATTGCACACCTGAAAGCTCTGGAACAAAAAGAAGCTATTTCACCCAGGAGGAGTAGAAGACAGGAAATCATCAAACTCAGGGCTGAAATCAATCAAGTTGAAACAAAGAGAACTATACAAAGAATCAACAAAACCAGGAGCTGGTTCTTTGAGAAAATTAACACAATAGATATACCCTTAGCCATACTTACAAAATGGCACAGAGACAGTATTCAAATTAACAAAATTAGAAATGAAAAGTGAGATATAACAACAGAAACTGAGGAAATTAAAAAATCATCAGATCCTACTACAAAAGCCTGTACTCAATACAACTGGAGAATCTGGAGGAAATGGACAATTACCTAGACAGATAACAAACACCAAAATTAAATCAGGATCAAATAGATCATCTAAACCGTCCCATAACCCCCAAAGAAATAGAAGGGGTCATATAAAGTCTTCCAACCAAAAAAAAAAAAAAAAAAAAAAAAAAAAAAAAAAAAAAAACCCCACAGGACCAGATGGTTTTAGTGTATAATTCTATCAGACCTTCAAAGAAGACCTAATACCAATACTCTTCAAATTATTCCACAAAATAGAAACAGAAGGAACACTGTGCAACTCAATCTACAAAACCACAATTACCCTGATACCAAAACCACACAAAGATCCAACTAAGAAAGAGAACTTCCGACCAATCTCCCTTATGAACATAAACACAAAAATACTCAATAAAACTCTTGCCAACTGAATCTAAGAACACATCAAAATGATCATTCATCATGATCAAGTTGGCTTCATCCCAGGGATGCAGGTATGTTTCAATATACAGAAATCCATCAATGTAATCCACTACATAAACAAACTCAAAGAAAAAAAACCACATGGTAATCTCATTGGATGCTGAAAAAGCATTTGACAAAATTCAGCATCCTTTCATGCTAAAAGTCTTGGAAAGAACAGGAATTCGAGGCCCATACCTAAACATAGTAAAAGCAATTTACAGCAAACCAGTAGCCAACATCAAAATAAATGGAGAGAAACTTGAAGCAATCCCAGTAAAATCAGGAAATAGACAAGGCTGCCCCCTCTCACCATATCTTTTCAATATAGTACTTGATGTACTCGCTAGAGCAATTCAACAACATAAGGAAGTCAAAGGGATACAAATTGGAAAGGAAGAAGTCAAACTATCACTATTCACAGATCATAGAATAGTATACTTAAGTGAGCCAAAATCTACACCAGAGAACTCCTACAGCTGATAAACAACTTCAGCAAAGTGGATGGTTATAAAATCAACTCAAGCAAATCAGTAGCCTTCCTCTACTCAAAGGATAAGCAGGCTGAGAAAGAAAGAAGGGAAATGACACCCTTCACAATAGCCACAAACAATATAAAGTATTTTGGTGTGACTCTAACCAAACAAGTGAAAGATTTGTATGACAAAAACTTCAGATCTCTGAAGAAGGAAATGGAAGAAGACCCCAGAAAATGGAAAAATCTTCCATGTTCTTGGCTTGGCAAGATTAATATAGTTAAAATGGCCATCTTTCCAAAAGCAATGTACAGATTCAAGGCAATCCCCATCAAAATCCCAACTCAGTTCTTCATAGAGTTAGAAAGAGCAATTCTCAAATTCATCTGGAATAACAAAAAATACAGGATAGCTAAAACTATCATCAACAATAAAAGAACTTCTGGGGAATCAGTGTTCCAGACCTCAAGCAATACTACAGAGCAGTAGTGTTGAAAACTGCATGGTATTGGTACAGTGACAAGGAGGTGGATAAATGGAATAGGATTGAAGACCCAGAATTGAACCCACACATCTATGGGCAATTGATCTTCGACAAAGGAGCTGAAAACATCCAGTGGAAAAAAGATAGCCTTTTCAACAAATGGTGCTGGCTCAACTGGAGATCAACATGAAGAAGAATGAGAATTGATCCACTCTTATCTCCTTGTACTAAGCTCAACTCCAAGTGGATCAAGGACCTCCATATAAAACCAGACACACTAAAATTAATAGAAAAGAAACTGGGGAAGACTCTTAAGGACATTGGCTCAGGGGGAAAGTTCCTGAACAGAACATCAATTGCTTATGCTCTAAGATCAATAATAGACAAATGGGACTTCATAAAATTACAAAGTTTCTGTAAGGCAAAAGACACTGTCAAAAGGACAAATTGGCAGCCAACAAATTGGGAAAAGATCTTCACCAACCCCACATCTGACAGAGGGCTAATATCCAATGTATACAAAGAACTCAAGAAGTTAGACCCCAGAAAACCAAGTATCCCTATCAAAGAATGGGATACAGAGCCCAACAAAGGCTTTTCACCAGAAGAAATTTGGATGGCTGAGAAACACCTTAAAAAATGTTCAACATCATTAGTCATTAGAGAAATGCTAAACAAAACAACCCTGAAATTTCACCTCACACCAGCCAGAATGGCTAAGATTAAAAACTCAGGAAACAGCAGGTGTTGGCAAGGTTGTGGAGAAAGAGGAACACTCCTCCACTCCTCATGGGACTGCAAGCTGGTACAACCACTCTGGAAATCAGTCTGGCGGTTCCTCAGAAAACTGGACTGGATACTTCCAGAGGACCCTGCCATACCACTCCTGGGCATATACCCAGAAGATTCCCCAGCATGCAATAAGGATACATGCTCCACTATGTTCTTAGTAACCTTATTTAAAATAGCCAGAAGCTGGAAAGAACCCAGATGTCCCTCAATGGAGGAATGGATACAAAAAAATGTGGTATATATACAGAATGGAGTACTATTCAGCCATTAGAAACAACGAATTCATGAAATTCTTAGAGAAATGGATGGAGCTGGAGAACATCATACTAAGTGAGGTAACCCAGTTTCAAAAGAATACCCATGGTATGCACTCACTGATAATTCTAAAATCTTGGGACACCAAAGACACAATCCACATACCAAATGATGTCTGACAAGAAGGAAGGAGTGGACCCTGGTTTTGGAAATGCTCAAAGCATCAGTATAGGTGAATACCAGAACAGGGAAGTGGGAAGAGGTGGATGGGGGAACAGGGGGAGGGAAAAGGGCATGTGGGACCTTTGGGGGGCAGGGAACCAGGAAAAGGGAAATGAAATGTAAATATAGAATACATCCTATAAAAATGGTAGATTCAAAAGAATCTGAATGTAGAAACAAAATTTCCAAAGAAAATGAAAATTTAGGCAATGTGGTCTTGAAAATTTTTGGAACATGAAAGTCACTGGCAAGCCTCACCACCAAAATACAAGAAATGGAAGATAAAATCTTTGACATTAAAGACAGGAAATATAAATGGGTACTTTACTCAAAGAATATGATTTAAAAATAACCTGGCAGAAAATATTCATGAAATCTGAGATACAATAAAAAGACCAAAGCCAAGAATAGGAAAAATAGGGATAGAACTTAGGTGAAAGCATAGAAACTATTTTCAACAAAATCATAGGAGAAATTTTCTCTAACCTAAAGACTAAGATGACTATCAAGTTATGAGATGTTTAGAAATCACAAACTATAGTGGACTAGAAAAGGAATTCTTCTCAGTGCACTGATTTTTCTTCTTTAATGCAGTGATTAAAATATTACATATGCAAAACAAAGAAAAATTATTAAATTGTGGATGGACAAAAAGACAAAGCAACATATAGAGGCTGACCTGATAGAATAATACATGACTTCTTAATGGAAATTCTAACAGCTAGAAGGGACTGGACAGATGGTCTATAGACTCTAAGAGATTATACATTCCATCCCCAAATACTATATCCAGAATACTTCTAATCACAGTATATAGAAATCAAATCAAACATTCCATGATAAAACCAAATCTAAGCAGTACCTTTTTACAACATCAGGCTAATACAGAAAAAGTCCAACATAAAGGAGTTTGATTTTGTGAACTTTTTTCTTAAGAAGTCCTAGACCCCTCTGGCACCTAGAAACCATTCTCTCCCTCTTTTTTTCTATATTCTTTGTTTACATTCCAAATGGTTTCCCCTTCCCCAGTTCCCCCCTCACTATAAGTCCCATAAGTCCTCTTCCCTCCTCCCATTCCCCAATCAAACGCCTCCCATTTCTCTGTTCTGGTACTCCTCTACAATACTGGACCAGGTCTTTTCAGGACCAAGAATCATATGATTAGCTAATTGTGATTGAGTATTCAGAGCTTCTGGGCTAATTAATATGCACTTATCATTGATTGCATTTCATGTGTATTCTTTTGTGATTGGGTTAGCTCACTTAGGATGATATTTTTCAGTTCCAACCATTTGCCTACAAATTTCATGAATTCATTGTTTTTAATTGCTAAGTAGTATTCCATTGTATAAATATACTACATTTTCTTTATCCATTCCTCCACTGAGGGACATCTGAGTTCTTTCCAGCTTCTGGCTATTATAAACAAGGCTGCTATGAACATAGTGGAGCATGTGTCCTTGTTGCCTGCAGGGGAATCCTCTGGGTATATGCCCAGGAATGGTATGGCAGGGTCCTCTGTAAGTGTCATGCTGAATTTTCTGAGGAACCGCTAGACTGATTTCCAGAGTGATTGTACCAGCTTGCAGTCCCACCAGCAGTGGAGGAGTGTTCCTCTTTCTCCACATTCTTGCCAACATCTGCTGTCTCCCGAGTGTTTAATCTTAGCCATTCTGACTGGTGTGAGGTGAAATCTCAGGGTTGCTTTGATTTGCATTTCCCTAATGACTAATGACAATGAACATTTCTTAAGGTGCTTCTCAGCCATCTGAATTTCCTCAGGGGAAAATTCTTTCTTTAACTCTGTACCCCATCTTTAATAGGGTTCTTTGGTGCTTTGGCGTCTAACTTCTTGAGTTCTTTGTATATCTCAGATATTAGCACTCTGCCAGATGTGGGGTTGGTGAAGATCTTTTCCCAATTTGTTAGTTGTTGTTTTGTCTTCTGACAGTGTATTTTGCCTTACAGAAACTTTGTAATTTTATGAGGTCCCATTTGTCTATCGATCTTAGAACATAAGCTATTGGTGTTCTGTTCAGGAACTTTCCCCCTGTGCTGATATCCTCAAGGGTCTTCCTCAGTTTATTTTCTATTAGTTTCAGTGTGTCTGGTTTTATGTGGAGTTCCTAGATCCACTTGGAGTTGAGCTTAGTATGAGGAGATAAGAGTGGATCAATTCGCCTTTTTCTACATGCTGACCTCCAGTTGAGCCAGCACCATTTGTTGAAAAGGCTATCTTTTTTCCACTGGATGGTTGTAGCTCCTTTATCAAAGCTCAATTGACCATACTTCTGTGAGTTCATTTCCGGATCTTCAATTCTCTCCCTCTTATGCCTGGTTCCCATAGCTCCTGCTGGGCTATGGCTGTGAATCTCTACATCTGCTTAATGACTACTGCTGGATGATGCTCCCAGAAATATATGGCGTTTTTGTTTGTTTTTGTTTTTGTTTTTGTTTTTATATTTCAAATGTTATTCCATTTCTAAGTTTCCACTCCCCAAAACACTTATCCCCCCTGTTTCTATAAGGGTGCTCCCCCTCCCACTTCCACCTACTGCCTTGGCATTCCCCTATCTGGAGCACCAAGGTTTCACAGGGCCTAGGGCCTCCCTGACAAGGCCATCCTCTGCTACGTATGCAGCTGGAGCCATGGGTCCCTCCAGGTGTATTCTTTGGTTGGTGGTTTAGTCCCTGAGTGCTCTGGGGGATGGGTGGTTTGGTTGATTGATATTGTTGTTCTTCCTATGGGGTTGAAAAGCCTTTCAGCTCCTTCAGTTCTTCCCCTAACTCCTCCATTGGGGTCCCCCTGCTCAGTGTGATGGTTAGCTGCAAGCATCCCCATCTGTATGGGTAAGGTTTCTCCAAGCCTTTCAGTAGACAGCAGTGTCAGGTTCCTGTCAGCAAACATTTCTTGGCATCAGCAATAGTGACTGGGTTTGGTGACTGCATATGGGATCATGTGGGCGTCTCTGGATGGCTTTTCCTTCAGTCTCTGCTCCACTCTTTGTCCCTGTATTTCCTTTAGACAGATACAATTGGGTTAAAATTTTGAGTAGGGTAGGTGTCACCATCCCTCAACTGGGGGCTGTG
Organism: Apodemus agrarius; assembly: GCA_964023405.1. Classification (NCBI taxonomy): domain Eukaryota; kingdom Metazoa; phylum Chordata; class Mammalia; order Rodentia; family Muridae; genus Apodemus; species Apodemus agrarius. Next base: position 16,217,299 of record OZ030018.1, read on the forward strand.
CCTAACCTCTGGATATGGTCTCTATAGGTTCTCTCAACACTTTGTTAGTTATTTCAGCTAATGTAGTTCCTGTTGGGTCTTGGGAGCCTCTTGCTTTCCTGGCATCTGGGACTTTCTATTGGCTACTCCCAAGTATCTTATCAAGAAGATACAGTCTAGACTTCAGCCCCCTCCTGGTCTGACTCCTGACTACCCCTCATCCCATACCTCCTACTCTCACACCCTGTCCCCAAGAGGATGTCCAAGGATTAAAGAATACAAATAAGTTAAAAAATAAGTATTCTTCCAAAATTTCAAAAAAAGATTATATTTAATATGTAAACAAAATAAAGGAGGAGGCCATTTAGGATTTGGAACATTTGTAAGGAAGTGGGGTGGAGGCCTGCAAGTTACATCTTAACACCCTTGTTTTAGTCTGATTGAGTAGAAAGATCACTGAATGTGTAGACATGATGTGACACTGAGTTCTAGGAAACTCTGTTGAACATGATCAAGGGGATTAGTGCTTGACCTCGAAGAAATGACTGATAGAGGAAAAAAATGTTTGCACCATGGAAATTATAATTAGAAGGCTTATATAATATTCCAGACAATTAAGGCTGGTAGAAGTAGTGATTATTAGAAACAGTCAAAATTATGAATACCAATAGGAAGTACAATTTGTAGAATTTTTTGGTTATATATTCTGAAATGTTTCATTTGATTGAAATATATATTTATATATATAATTTTATATATACATATATATATATATATATAATTATAAGGCATCCTCTAATCTGTGTGGCTCTGCCATCTCTTTGTAAATTTGATGGTTCTATGCCATTCTATTTATATTAAAGACATCATTTTCAGCCACTTTTATTTTCCCTTCAATTGCATAAATAGCACAATTTCTTGCTAGCTTTTTTTTTCTTTTCCTGAAAATAGATCCTCACTGAGAGATCCAGGCAGAACAGTGAACTGGGTGTATAAGTTAATAGGCCTGCTAAAAATCCTTCAAGCTGAGAGGCACAGGAAGGTGGCCTTGCATATGGAAATTAAATTTCACCACAACAAATCAATCCTTCCCTTGGCCCATAACAAATCACAATGAACTCAGGGATTCTCAGTTTTTATTCAGATTCTTACTCCTAAAACTCATACTATTTAGTCTAGATAGCTCTAAATTGTGGTTTGTTACTTCAGAGCAAATTCTTATCATTTTCTTGGGGTTTACATAAAACAAATGCTTAATTTTGTGTCCCATTACAACCCATCTCAATCACCTAAGACACCTTTGTTGCTGTTGTTGTTGCATGTTTATTCTCTTTATACAAGATAGTGAGCTAGTGTGCCAAATTACTGAGTTCTAGCCAATATGGGGTTTTAAAATAAATATTATATGAAGGGCCACATGCAGCACATTTGCTACTTTGGAAATAAAACATTGAGTTTATAATGTGTGTGAGACTTGAAATAGTTTCTAGAAACAAAGTATAGGCAATGTCTCTTCAGTTTTTTACAGTTCCTGTAATAAAGGATAGTACACCTTTCAGGACATATGCTTATTTCTAATATGTTACCTATCAAACCTAGTTTGAGTTTTAAACTAAAGGAAGACTTCTTCAATCCCAATTCAGCCATTAATTAAATAACATGTCAATAAACAGACTCGATAGTGTAATATACTTTTCTCTTATACCGCTTTATTTCTACCAGGTGGTTCGGACTAATGTGCAGCTCATATGCAGAGTAAAGACTCGTGTTAACACTTAAAAACTTCCAGATTGAAACAAGGTGAATGAGTATGACCTATCAGTGCAAGTGTGAGCATCATCAGGAAAATGCCCTGCCATATTTGAGAGCAGTTGTTTTTCTCTGAAACATCTTCATATTAATTTCTTTAGAAGTACATTTGTAAATACAGAGAGAATCAATACTATGAACTTGGGGCAATTTGCCTCATGACCCAGTTGGCACAGAGTTTAGTTCCTAATCTTTAATCTATTGTAAACAAAAAGAAGACTAGTCTACAGTACTGTGATTCACAGTTTGCACCATGGGAGGAAGGAGCACTAAGAAGGTGTCAGTTGGGTTTGTAATCACTTATGGACCATTCCCAAACTTTTTGTCGCTACTCCAGAAAATCACCTTTCTTAGAGCATTGGCATTCATAATTAAATAATTCTTGTCCTATTTTATTCTGTTTTTATGTGAAACAGAATTAAACCAAATTAAAATGTTGTGATGTATTTATTTCATAAAAAGGGTCCTGAAATAGAAAGCTGGGGACAGTTATGCCAAGATTCATCCCTCTCCTATTCCCTACAGTCTGGCCTCAAGCTAATGAGTAATTTAGCATTCCAGTCATTGAAGCTCCAAGCACCAGGACTGAAGAGGGCATCACAGATACAAACAACAAAGAAGGGGAAAGAGCAAATGAGGATTTGAATAACATTTAATGATGTATATAAGACAGACTTTTGAATACTGTATAATTTACACTGGCACAGACAACTCTTGCCTGAACCAACACCATCCATGGCAATGGGTCCAAATAATGCTCAGAATTAATAATGCTTGCTTTAGAATCATCTGAAGAAAGAACACTTACACAAGCATCGAAATCCTCTGTGGTTATACTTTCCATTATCTTAGTAAAAACTTTGGATATGAAGGTACACATTTGAGAATATTTGATAATTAAACAGCATTTGAGATTGACAAAATCATGTATGTTATAAAAAAGTAAGGATCAGAAAGCAACATTTATATTATCAATGTTTCCAGCAGTTATTGTCATTACATAGGTAAATTTTTAAAAGGTATAGCAAGCATAAAAAATTGCTCAGAGTTATGAAATAGGCATATGTTAGGTGTCATATTTTTCAGAAAAATATTTTCGATCATATACAAAGAACTACATTGTGTACATCTTTAATGGTAACATCAAGGAGCATTACAATTCACACAGTGTCAAAGTATTTAGTAATCAGGAGATTCTGGTCTAGCTTATGCCCTGTGTTTTGTGGATTGAAGCATTAATTCGTTGGAATAAAAGGTATTCCACAGGAAAAATATTTCACTTAGTAACATTCTTTAAATAGAAATATAAAAAATAAAAGGGGATAACATTTGAAATTTGAATTAAGAAAATATGTAATCAAAAAAAAGAAAAAAATGAAACACACACTCTTAAATGAGTCATTAAAACAAAAAGTCCACTTCAAAAAAATAAAATTTTATTCTGCTGAATATGAAACTTGTATGATTCTACAGTAGTTTGGATGATTTTGGCCCCCATTGCCTAATATATTTGAGTATTTGGTCTCCAGCGGGTGGAACTGGGAAGCATTAGGAAGTGTGGCCTTATTGGAGGAGCAATGCTATTAGAAGGGTCTTTCAATGTTTAGAAAGTCCACCCCACTTCAGTTGTTTTTTGTTTTGGTTCATGTTTGCTGTCTCAGCATGGAATCTCTCATCTGTTGTACAACTCCTATGCAGGCAGCTGACCTGCGATCATGCTTCTGGCCATGGAAACCATGGGTGGCACTACCCTTTGCAACTGTGGGCATCAACTTAATGCTTTCTTGTTGCTTTGGTTCTAAATTCTCTTCACAGAATTAGAAAGGTGTCTAAGACTAACTGGAATTTGCACAAATGTGCAGGCTGTGGTGGTAGCACTGTTAGTAAAGTTCTGGTCACTCTTCATGAAGACCTGAAGTTAGGTGCCCCAAATCCATGCAAAATGTGTGTTTATGGGGCCAAGGAGATACCTCAAGTATGTCTAGAAGTGTGTTATCATTACTGAAAACCTATGTTTATTCTGTTTCACAGAGTCAAAGAGAGAATAAACGTCTCTAGTTATCGTCTGACTTTTACACATGTATCATGTCCTTTCCACCCACTGTCTATGACAGTACACACACACATGCATACCATATAAGTAAAGTTGTATTTAACATACTATTTCAGATGGATATTTTAATAATCTCAGAGCTGAAGTGGCAGGGGCAGAAGTTCATGAAGCTCACTGACCCACCAGTGTTAGTGATTTGGTAAGTTACAAGTTCAGTAACAGATCCTATCTCAAAACAAAACAAAACAAAACAAAACAAAACAAAATAAAACAAAACAAAACAAAACACAACCACTCGGTACTTTTCTCTGGCTTCCACATAAAAGTTTATGTGGGTGCATTTTGACACTTCTGTACCTGCCACAATATAGACACTTGAGTTCATCCTCCATCCATATACACAAAATAGTATTACAGAGTTTGAATATTACTAATTATATGAAAGGAGACTATACTCAAGTGAATTTTGTATACATCTTATATCTTACTATGTACTGCAAAACAACCATGTGTAACAATTTGAAAAACAAATGTACCAAAAGATAACTGTATGTTACATGTCTTGTCATGCTTTGTAAAGAAAGCAGATAATTCTGCCATGTTCACATGTGATTCAAGCCTTATGCAATCACACCGGGCTCATTCTGATGGGAGAGTTCCCTACATTGTTCATACGTTACTATTTTAACTTTTGTGCCTGTTCTGTAGACAATACTCAAGAAATACTACTGCAGCCTCTGTCAAGATTCTATTCTACTCTGTTCTTCAGGGAAACTGCCATGGATTTTGCTTTTTTTGTTGTTGTTATTTGTTTGTTCTTTTTTGTTCCCTTTTTTCTTTATTTTTTCTATATTCTTTATTTACATTCCAAATGATTTCCCCTTTCTTGGTTCCCTCCTCCCCATAAGTCCCATAAGCCCTCTTCCCTCCACCATGTTCCCTGATCAACCCCCTCCCACTTCTCTGTTCTGGTAATCCTCTACATTGCTGCATCAAGCCTTTCCAGGACCAGGATCCTCTCCTTCATTCTTCTTGGGAATCATTTGATATGTGAATTGTGTCTTGGTAATTCAGGGTTTCTGTGCTAATATCCACTTATCAGTGACTGCATTCCATGTGTGTTCTTTTGTGATTGGGTTATCTCACTTAGGATGATATTTGTTTTATATATGTTTATGAGATAACATGTGGATATATAGTTTGCCCAATATGATGTTTTGAAGTAACTCTCATCTAGTATATTTGTAGTATTCAAAAATAACATTAATATTCATTTGTTTGTCCTCTTGTTTCATTAATTTGTCTATGAGTCTGTATTAATTCTATTATACCATTGCTTTGAGGGTTTTTTCTTTATTACCTATCTAGATGAGAAACTCTATGACACACAAAATTTCCTTTCTGCATTTTGATGTGTAGTTATATTAAGCACTAATTTTTACTTCTGTCTTAATCTCCTCATGTTCCCACTTTATACATATATATATATATATATATATATATATATCCTACTTTATATATAAATAAATTTATATTCTGTAGCTGTGATGAACCATGAAGTTTATATTTTTGTTTTTGTGTTTCAGAATTTGCTTTTATTATGTTTTGCATATTAGATAGAATCTATGTGTTTATATATGTTTATTTGTATTCATATAGTTTCTTGATTTCCTTTTTCTCTAAAGGCAAATAAAATGTACACACACACACACACACACACACACATCTTCACATTTTTTAAAATCTATTTTTATATTCTAGTTCAATTTGCTAGCTATTCTGCATAGTATAGCATCAGAATCCATGCAATATCATCTATAATATGGACTTGAAAATCCTTCAGGTATATATTTGAAGCTAGTACAGTTCTAGCTTTTGTGTTTGAGAATTTATATAATGATTCAAACAGTGACAACACGAGTTTATGTTTTTACAATCAGTGGTGGGTACATTTTTGCTTTCCCCATATTCTCACTAGAATTTTCTCCTCTTTGTTTCCTTCCTGATACCCACTCTGATTTGAGTTGTATAGGAACAAAACTGTTTGAGCTATATATTCTTCTGACTTTAATTGGAAATTAGCATTTATTTTTGAAAGTTCTTCCAATTAATTAACACTCTTATTCATTTTATATATATTCTTGGTGTTTAATTTCCCCTTTGAACTTGTCTATTATAAGGGAATTCATTATGCTATTAATGATGACAACATATCATAGGCCATAATAAATATGAGTATTCCATTACAGTTGTCTAGAAATTGTTTACATTGAATTAGTATCATGAATACTATAATGTATAGAGAATATTTTTAGGTTTGTTTGCATGTGTGCTTCCTTCTTTGTTTCTCTCCTTTTTCTTTACATATATATATATATATATATATTAATTTTTTTATTGAATATCATCTTCATTTACATTGCCAATGGTAAAACCTTTCTCAATATACCCCCTCCCCTTTCTCCTTCCCCCTGCCTCAATATTTATGCCTCTCCACCAACACACTCCCTCCTCCCCGCCCCCCTGCTCAGTTTCCCTTTGTTCGAGCCTCTGTTGAGCCTTTACATGACCAAGAACCATTCCTCCCACTGATGCCCAACAAAGCCTTCCTCTGCCACATTTTTGGATGGAACCATGTGTGCCCTTTGGTTGATGGTTCAGTCCCTGGGAGTCTTGGGGCTTCTGGGTGTCCGTAATCATTTTTCTTCCCATGGGGCTGTAAAACCCTTCAGCTCCTCTGGACCATCCTCCAGTTCCTCCATTGGGGAAATCAGTTTGGCGATTCCTCAGAAAATTAGACATAGTACTACCAGAGGACCCAGCTATACCACTCCTGGGCATATACCCAGAAGATACTCCTACATGTAATAAGGACACATGCTCCACTACGTTCATAGCTTCCTTATTTATAATAGCCAGAAGATGGAAAGAACCCAGATGTCCCTCAACAGAGGAATAGATACAGAAATTATGGTATATATACACAATGGAGTACTATTCAGCTATTAAAAACAATGAATTCATGAAATTCTTAGGCAAATGGATGCAACTAGAAAATGTCATCCTGAGCGAGGCAACCCAGTCACAAAAGAACACACATGGTATGCATTCACTAATAAGTGGATGTTAACCTAAAAGCTTAAAATAAAACCACTCTTTCTTTCCATCTCTCTCTTTCTCTCCTTCCCTTTTTGCCTTGTAACTCAAGCAAACACAAAAATACTTTTAACATTGATTGGCCTCAAATCTATGCAATGTTGACTCCTCAGTCCCTGACTTGACACATCTTTGTATGTGTAATATGTGCATGTGTTGATGTGTATGTTCAAGTATTTGTGTTTGTGAATCTGTACATGAAAAGAGTAGAGGAGGAAATTGTAGGCCAAAATGGATATTTTCGTCAGTCACTTTCTACTGTTTTTCGGGAAACAGGGTCTCATGAAATCTAGAGATCACTCATTCAGTAAATTCAAATAATCCCATTATCTTCCCCTAGTATATTACAGATTCAGAGTTCAGATCTTTATGACTGTCCTACAAGTGCATTAGCAACATTACCATTACTCCTTCCCATAAAGTATTAATACACATATAATTGTATTTGAAGGATAAAGTGCAAAAAATGGAATTTTCAGTATTCTCTAATTTCTCACCAATAAGTTTTATATAGTCATAAACTGGCAAACTTTTATCATGAAAATACTTTATCAGTGTTGTTTTATGTAACTTAATGTGTATCTCTTCTCCTAACAGGAGTTCTAATGATAAATTAGCAGTTGTTTAATCATCAAAAATTTCCAGGTGATTTTCACTTACAGACAGCTATCAATATGATCTCAAAATAATTCTAATGCTTCAAGTTTTAAAATACACATCTTTGAATATGTATGTTCACTGAATCTTAAATATGCATACATATACATAGTAAAAGAAGAAGAAGAAGCTGCCCTTACTATATGTTACTGCACACAAATCCTAGAGATGTTCACTGCCTTCAGGGAATACTGTGTTTTGTGAGATATCTAAGCTTACTAATTGGCCGAAAACAAATCTACTCTGTGTGTGAATTTTCTTAAACTGTGAAAGATCCTTTTCATGGTCAACATTTGATGCCATTTTAAAATGTCAACCTTAGCTAATGCCATTAGTTAGGCGCATTTAGACTTTGAGAGAGTGGAAATGATCTTTATAAATGCAGAGACAAAAACTTTCTGATATCTGAAGGCATTTGAACTTTGATGGCAGGGCTGCGGACCACAGAGTGTGACACTGAAATATGCATTCATAATTCTAGAGTCAAATCAGTCTACTTCAAAAGAGGCTCAATATTAATATTCTAGATATTTCTTGTATGACACATGCATGAAGAAACAATTCTCCAGCAGGCAGGATTTCTGAAAGCAGAAGTGAAAAGTCAGTAGAAAATGGAAGCAATGAGCTGAGCCCTGAAAATAAGGATTCAGAATAAACATCCAGTATGTGCTGGCTTTGTGGGCATGGTACATAATATAGTCAATATAATATGATGTGATATAATATATTATTAATATAATAATATATAATATTCTCTATATAGCAATGAATGCTATAATTTTAATTCATTAAAAACATGAAAATATGTGTGTTATTATATAGTCTTTTTCTCTTGACAAGTTATGTTTAGCCCATATATATAAGTATACTGATAACAAGAAGAAAATAGCAGATCCTCCCTTTTAATACTTATGTTCCTTTTTTCATTTTCTTTGCTTTATTATTCAGCAAATCTACCCCACCCTCTCTACTCCTTGTTGTAGATAACTACAAACAAGCATGGCGATGTGCTAATTTGGAAATTGTCTGTGAATGTCTGAGAAAGAATTGATGTAGGCTTCCAATGGGAACTAGAAGATAGTCTTAAATCCACATGTCTACCCAAAGGCTTCTAGATTTTTCTCTAAACTTTTGAAAACCTTCTTACCTTCAGGTTATAAAACGGATCAAGGAGAAGTTATAAGCTGTGGTTTTCTAAAAATATATACTTGGAGAAGATTATTATCATCCTACAAATATCCCTCCAACCCTTAATCAACTGTGGCTGTCAGGAAATGAAGAATGGAGACATTTTATCACCTCAAGTCTGCTAAAAAGGGCTTTTGTGGATGTCACTGAAGTGTTGAAAACCTACATACTGCGCCTCTATCATTGCCTGAGAGTATCTGTGCATCTAAACTGAGGAGTAAATGTAAGTAATACACATAAAATTGAAACATTTTCTGGTTCTAATTCTATCATGGTTTTTATTTTGGTTTTGGTGGATAAGGGCATAAAATATATCATTGGTGTAGCTGTAGAATCTAGTGGGAAGGCTTACAGCTTCTTTTTCGAATACCAGTTCTGTCTATAAGTTCATTTACTTGCATAGTCATTGTTTCTGGTTGATTTTGTTGTATGATATTTGCAAGTTATTTTATAATAAAACAAAATAAAGGAATAAGGAAAAGAAAGAACAAACATGGTCAGTGGCTATTTGTCTTTAGCAAAGTAGTGAATTGGTAAAAAGAAAAAGTAAAGTTGAGATTTCTGAAGTCTCTTAGTGACTTGACATATAGCTGTGATTCTTTCTAACGTTTGGAACAATACTTGAGTCTTAAAATTTATACTGCTCATAGAGTTCTGCGTAGCTGTTATGATAGGATCACTTTAAGCGACATCTGGTTTGATGATATCTGATAGCTTACAATGGCAATTTCATAAAACAACAATATGTGTGCTGCCAACCTGAAGAAAATCACTGAGAGGGGACTATGGTAGCCAGCCAGACAAGTCCTTATTTCAGAGAACCACAAATATGCCCTCAGAAACACACATTAGCAAGAAATATCTACAAATTAAAACATAAGGATTTTTTATTAATTTTTTTATTTATTGAAAAGGGAAGTAAAAGGAAGTAAAAACACTTTATGATAAAATTAAAGATTTACATGGAAAATATTTAAGATAAACACGTTAAAATTGACAATTTTCATGGAAAATTAAGGAGTAAATTGGTAGATACGTAAAGCATTATTAAATTAATTTAAATATGGGATAGAAACATTTTATGATAGAATTGAAGATTTACATGGAAAATATTTCTGATAAAATTGTAGAAAAATATAGAAAAACATGTTAGAATTGAAGATTACCATGAAAAATTTTAGATAGATATAGTAATGGTAGGCATAAAAGTATCCCTAAGCTGATTAAAAGTGGAATTATAAACATTTTCTGACAAACTTGAAGATGTACATGGAAAATATTTCTGATAAAATTGTAGAAATATATAGAAAAACATGTTAAAATTAAAAATTATTATGGAGATTATATAGATAAAATGACAGAGAAAGATGTTTCTAAGTTGATTGAAGGTAGAATTATAAATATTTTCAGAAAACATTGAAGATTTATATGGAAAATATTTCTGGTAAAATTCAAAAATAAAAAAAACACGTTAAAATTGACTATTTCATGGAAATTTTTACATAAAAAATAATTGATGTAAAAACTTTCTAAATTAATTGAATGTGGAATTAGAAACATTTGTGATAAAATCAAAGATTAACATTGGAAACATTTCTCAAAAAATGGAGGAAGTATATAGATAGACCTATTAAAATTGAAGATTATCATGAAAAATAGTGCAGATAAAACGGTAGACATAAAAGAAATTACTAAATTAATTAAAAAGGGAATTACAAACATTTTCTGATAAAATTGAAGATTTACATGAGAAATATTTCATTAGTCTATGTCTTTACATTGGAGAGTTGAGTTCATTGTTGTTAAGAAATATCAAGGAATAGTGATTGCTGTTTCTTGTTATTTTTGATGGTATTTTTATGTTTGTGTGGGGATCTTCTCTTGGGTTTTTGGAAGAAGATTACTTTCTTGCTTTTTTCAGGGTGTAGTTTCCCTCCTTGTGTTGGTATTTTCCCTCAATTATCCTTTGTAAAGCTGGATTTGTGGACAGATATTGTACAAATTTGGTTTTATCATGGAATATCTTGGTTTCTTCATCTATGATAATTGAGAGTTTTGCTGTGTATAGTAGCCTGGGCTTGCATTTGTGTTTTCTTAAGGTCTTTATGAGGTCTGCCCAGGATCTTCTAGCTTTCATCATCTCTGGTGAGAAGTCTGGTGTGATTCTGATAAGTTACTGACCCTTTTTCCCTTACTGCATTTAATATTCTTTCTTTGTTTAGTGAATTTGGTGTTTTGATTATTATGTATTGGGAGAATTTTCTGTTCTGGTCCTGTCTGTTTGGAGTTCTGAAGGCTTCTTGTATGTTTATGGGCATCTCTTTCTCTAGGTTAGGGAAGTTTTCTTCTACAATTTTTTTGAAGATATTTGCTGGGCCTTTAAGATGTAAATCCTCACTCTAGTCTATACCTATAATCCTTAGGTTGGTCTTCCCATTGTGTCCTGGAGTTCCTGGATGTTTTGAGTTACCAGCTTTATGCATTTTGCATTTTCTTTGATTTTTGAGTCAATGTTTTCTATGGTATCTTAAGCACCTGAGGTTCTTTCTTGTATTCTGTTGTTGATGCTTGTATCTATGGCTCCTGGATTCTTTCCAGGGTTTTCAATCTCCAGAGATGTCTCATGTTGTGATTTCTTTATTGTTTCTACTTCCACTTTTAGATCCTGGATGGTTTTGTTCAGTTCCTTCACTTGATTGTGTTTTCCTGTAATTCTTTAAGGGATTTTTGTGTTTCCTCTTTGAAGGCTTCTGCCTGTTGACCCATGATCTCCTGTATTTCTTTAAGGGATTTTTGTGTTACCTCTTTAAGGGCTTTTACCTGTTGACCAATGTTCTCCTGTATTTCTTTAAGGGAGTTATTTAAGTCTTTCTTGAAGCCCTCTATCAGCATCATGAGATATGATTTTAAATCCAACTCTTGCTTTTCTGGTGTGTTGGGGTATCCTGGACTTGCTGTGGGAGAACTGAGTTCTGATGTTGCCATGTGGCCTTGGTTTCTGTTGGAAGGGTTCTTGTACTTGCCTTTTGCCATCTGGTGCTAGTTGGTATTGTTGTCTCTGGCTGGAGTTTATTCCTCCTGTGTGCCTGTAAGCCTGTATCCTTACTCCTCTGAGCTCAAAAGTGAAAACATTGCTGGAGGATCTCTCTCTCTTGGCTGGTTATGCACTGAAGACTGTGGAGCTCCCAGGCTCCTGGATGCAAATGGTGGCAGGCAGGAAGACTTCCATCCCAGCTGCTCCACTGATGTTAAGCCCTGGGTGCTCCTAGCTGGTCCACTCCAGAGAGAAGTTGGAGATCTCACCTCTGTGTTCAAAAGTGAAGGCCTGCTGGGAGAACACTCCCTCCTGGATAGCTGTACATAGAAGGCTGTGGAGTCTCCAGGGTCCCTGGTGCAAGTGGTGGTGGGAAGGCTTCCGTCCCAGCTGCTCCACTGATCACAGAAGGAGGTGGATTCTCCTGGTTCCCTGGTGTCAAACCCTAAAGATTTTAATTTATATAACAACACCTTTCATCTTAGGTAGCAAATAAAACAGTTGAGATAGGGTCAACTGGAATGAATGAAGGCATTCTCTTCATTAGATATAAGTGGAAGCCTCTAGTTTCTGAGGGGGAAGATGTGTAACTTTCATAGAGCTTTGGAGTATACTTAGTATACCATTTAAATGTTTTCATATTTTGGAGAGTGTTGTCAAAAAATGGTAGACTAAAAAACAAATAACACCAAAGCAAGCAAGTAAACAAACAAACAAACAACAACAACAACAAAACCAATTGTCCTTGTCAGGGAGTGGATTGGTAGAGCTAGTCTGGGGCTGGAACCAGTTTCTTAAAGTTATTGAGGCTTTTGGTTCTGGGGGTCTGGCTCATCTCTGGACTGTGTTCATAGCTACTAAAGCAGGTGTGTCTCAGGTCTCATATGTTCTCTGTGCCAACGTTGACTGACTTAGCTGTGACTTAGCAGTGACTTTCCTGTCATGGTGCTTTAATCTCTGTGAGTTCATATGAGACTTGCCCAGTTGAATCCAAGTGCCTTGTTCTTGTGTTCACCCTCTCTGTTTTACAAACTCTTTTCATGTCCTGAGGTTCACTGAGCTTTGAGTGGAGAGATTTAATGGAGACAACTCTTTAGAGCTGGGTATTCCAAGGTCTCTTTCTCTGCATATTTTTTGCCTATATGTCTGCTTGTGAACCCATCTGGTGCAGGAAGTAGCCTCTCTGATACTGACTGAGCAAGGGAATGATGCTCGTAAATCTTGTCAAATTGTGCTTTTACAGTCTTCATTCCTTATGAGATCTTTGGGTCATCCCAAGAAAATGTAACCAGACTGACAGGTGGGTATCCTCAAGAACATGAACTTTGTTACATATAAATCTTTGTATTTGCATAGGCAACAGCTTTTGGGATAGTCCCTGCTCCAGTGGTTCAGGACATACCTGAAGACCAAGCAGCGCATCTGCCACTTAGGTGTAGGGAGGACTAGGTCTGGCTCTGTATTTTATTTTTGGTTGGTGATTCAGTCTCTGATTTCCTCAAGGGTCCAATTTAGTTCATTCTGTTGGTCTTCCTGTGAAGTACCTATCCCTAGCAAGGCACAAAATTTTTCCTATTATTTCTTTTTTTTATTGGATATTTTTCTTTATTTACATTTCAAAAGGTTTCCCCTTTCCAGTTCTCCCCTTTGGAACCCCCCATACTGTCCATCCTCCCCCTGCTTCTATGAGGGTGCACCCTCACCCACGTACCCACTCCAGTATTCCTGCCTGGCATTCCTCAACACTGGGACATTGAACACTGTCAATTGGAGAGAATGGAGTGTTGAAGTTGCCCATTAGTAATGTGTGGGGTTCCATGTTCATTTTAAGCTTTAGCAAAGTTTCTTTTATAAATGTGCTTGCCTTCATGTTTGAGGCATAGGTGATCAGAACTGAGATATCATCTTGGTAGATTTTTTCTTTTTAGAATATGAATTGTCTTTCTCTGTCTCTTTTCATTAGTTTTGGCTGAAAGTCTATTTTATTAGATATTAGAATAGCTACTTCAGTTTGTTTCTTGAGTATGTTTACCTGAAAAAACTTTTTCTGGTCCTTTACTCTGAGGTAATGTTTGTCTTTATTGCTGATATGTGTTTCTTGTAAGCAACAAATGATGGATACTGTTTGTACACCCATTCTCTTAGCCTGCCTCTTTTTATTGGGTAATTGAGGCTATTGTTGATGAGAGAAATTAATGAATAGTGATTGTTATTTCCTAATATTTTGATATTGGTAGTTTGTGTGTGTGTGTGTGTGTGTGTGTGTGTGTGTGTGCTTCCCTTTGGTTTTGATGGTTTGGAATTATGTATTTCCTGTGTTTTCTTAGATGTAGCTATCCTTCTTGGCTTGGAGTTGTCCTTCTAGTATTTACTGTAGGGCTGAATTTCTGCATAGATATTGTTTGGATTTATATTTGTCTTGAAATACCTTGTTTTCTCAATCTATGATGCTTGATTATTATGGGGCTGGAGGATTTTTTTCTGGTCCAGTCTAATTGGTATACTATAAGCTTCTTTTATGTTTGCAGGCTTCTCTTTCTTTAGGTTAGGAAAGTTTTGTTCTATGATTTTGTTGAAATACTTTCTGGGCCTTGGAACTGGGATGCTTCACTTTCTTCTATTTCTATTATTCTTAGGTTAGGTCTTTTCATGGTATCCCTGTTTTCCCCTATGTTTCACGTGAGAATTTATTTTTTTTTTAACATTTTAACTGATGCATCAGTTTCTTCTATTGTTTCTTCTACATGTATGATTCTCTCTTCTATCTCCTGTGTTCTGTTGGTTATGCTTGCATCTGTCGCTCCTATTCTCTTCCATAGGTTTCTCATCTCCAGTATTCCCTTGCTTTGTGTTTTCTTTATTGCTTCTATTTCGACTTTCAAGTCTTGAAAATTTTATTTATTTCCTTCACGTATTTAATTGCATTATCTTTTATATGTTTAAGGGATGTATTTCTAGCTGTTTTATTTTACTTAATGTATTTCTTTAAGGGATTTATTCATTCCAGCTTTTAATGCCCCCTTCATTTTTGTAAGATTGGATTTAAGGTCATTTTCTTGTGTTTTGGTTGTTTTGGGATATCCAGGGCTTGCTGTAGTAGGGCAGCTAGGCTCTGAATGTGTCCATAGTACCCTAGCTTTTATAGATCATGTTCTTTCAAGTGTCTCTAGCCATCTGGATGTCTTTGGTCCTTGTATGTTCCTGTTTTAGTTGTTATTGGGAGGCCAGCTAAAGTCGATGTTTCTGGTGGACAGGTATCCTTCGGTACCCTTTTTATCTTGATGCCTTGATGAGTACCATTGTGATGTATGGTTCTGGTTCTGCAGTGCTCTGTGGTTCAGCATCTGCAGGTCTGAGATTTTAGTAGCCATGAAGATAGCAGAGATGGTGGGAGAATGGAGTTCAGCCTATCCTGATGCTCATGGCAGCTTGAGTTGTCTCAGTGGACTTAGCAAGCAGGGAAGATTGGTGAGGAAAGTGGGGCTTGCGTGTATGGTTCAGGCTCATCAGGTCTTATTAAATTGGGAGGAAAGGTAGGGGGAGAATGGAGGTCCCCTTAGGATAGCAGGCTGCTCAGAGCTTGCTCCAGAGGACTCAGCAATCAAGAAAGATGGATGGCAGAAGTGAGTAGCATATTTCTTAAAACCGTATATGTGATAATGATTACTTTTCTGGTAGGTGCTGGGTTCCTGAGTTATTTATTTACTTTTATTATCTTTAACTTTTAATTTATTTTCTGTCTTCTTACATTAGTTAATTTATTTATTTGCATCCCAAATGCTGTACCCCAGTCCTGATTCCCCCACCCATCAGAGTGTCCTTCTCCCATTAGCTCTTTCCTTCTCTCATGAAAAACCTCCCTGGGTATCCCCTACCCTCAAGCGTAAAGTTTCTTCAGGGTTAGGCACATCCTCTCCATTGAGACTAGACAAAGCAGCCTTTTGGGGTTATGGGTTCTACAGTCAGACAACAGTTGTAGCCCCACGACCAACACTTACACACATACTCCAGTTGTTGGGGGCACATATGGAGACTGAGATACACATTATAAATGGGCAGGGGCCCTCAAACTAGGTTCCTGAATGCTCTCCATCCCTACCCCAATGCCAGTATGCTCTTTGATTCTTGGCTCAGTCTCTGAGAGTCCCAAGGTAGCCAGGCTATTTGATATTGTTAGTCTTCTTGTATAGTGTCTATCAACAAAAGGGCATTCATTTTTGCCCAAATCTTTCAAAAAAGTTTCTGACCTTCATTCAATGACTGGGTTTGGGTTTGAAACATCTGTTTCAGCCAGCTGCTAGGTAGAGCCTCTCAGAGGACAGTTTTGCTAGGCTCCTGTCTGCAAGCATAAGAGTGTTATTAACAGAGTCAAAGGTTGGAGTTTGCCCAAAGGATAGGCCTCAAGTTGAGCTGGTTACTGATTGGGCATTCCCATCAGTCACTTCATCTTTGTCACTCTATTTCTTTTAGACAGGACAAATTTTGGGTCAAACAGTTTTTGTGACTCGCTGGATTCTTATCCCTCCACTGGGGGTTCTGCCTGGTTACAGAAACTCTAACATGACCTATCAACCCTGAACATCTATGTCCCAAATAGAAGGGCACCCACATTCCTGAAAGAAACATTACTAAAGCTCAAATCATACATTGAATACCACACAATAATAATAGGGGGCTTTAATTCCCCAAGCTCACCAATGGATTGATCATCAAAACAGAAACTCAACAGAGAAATAATGAAACAAAGATGTTTTGAACCAAATGGATCTACCAATATAAACAGAATCTTTTACTCAACAACAGAATATGCCTCCTTCTCAGAAACACATGGAATCTTCTCCAAAATTGACCATATAGTTAGGCACAACACTTCCATAATTTTGAAACTGGATAACTCTCTACTGTTCATAAAACTAAGTAAGTGAATTCCAAATGAAATTTGGGAGATTTTATACTAACAATTTAAAGGCATACCTGAAAGCCCTAGAACAAAAAGAAGCAAACACTCAAAATAAGGAGGAGATGGCAGGAAATAGTCAAACTCAGGGCTGAATTCAAACAATTAGAAACAAAGAATAAAGAAAATAGTTGATTATTTGATAAAATCAAGAAGATAGACAAGGCCTTGGTAATATACTCTAAAAGGTACAGAGACAGTATCCAAATTAACAAAATAAGGAAGGAAAAGGGAGAAATCAGAACCAAAACTAAGAAAACTCAAAATATAGTTAAATCTTACTTCAAAAGCCTGTACTTCACAAAACTTGAAAATCTCAATGAAATGGACAGTGTTCTCCCACCTACTCCCCTTCCCTGTCCTACATGGGGGCATTGAGCCTTCATAGAACCAAGGATTTCTCCTCCCATTGATGTCCAACAAGTCCATCCTCTGCTACATATTTGGCTCGAGCCATGCGTCCCTCCATTAGTACTCTTTCGTTGATGGTTTAGTTCCTGTGAGCTCTTGGGGGTCTGATTGGTTGATATTGTTGTTCCTCCTATGGGGCTGCAAACCACTTCAACTCCTTCATTCCTTTTTCTAGCTCCTCTGTTGAGGACCCCATGCTCAGTCCAATGATTGACTGTGAGCATCCATCTCTGTATTTGTCAGAATCTGACAGAGCCTCTCAGGAGACAGCTATATCAGGCTTCTGTCAGAAAGCACTTCTTGGCATCCACAATAGTGTATGGTTTTGGTAATTATATGGGATGGATCCCCAGGTAGGGCAATCTCTGGTTAGCCTTTCATTTGGTCTCTGCTCCATACTTTGTCTCTGTATTTCCTCCCATGGGTATTGTGTTCCCCCATTCTATGAAGGACCAAAGGACCCAAACTTTTGTCTTCCTTCTTGGTGAGCTTCAGGTGGTCTGTGAATAGTTTCTTGAGTATTCTGAGTTTTGGGTCTAATATCTACTTATCAGTGAGTGCATACCATGTGTGCTCTTTTGTGATTAGGTTACCTCACTCAGGATGATATTTTCTAGTTCTATCCATTTGACTAAGAATGTCATGAATCCATTGTTTTTAATAGCTGAGTAGTATTCCATTGTATAAATGTACCACATTTTCTCTATCCATTTTTTGTTGTTGTTGTTGAAGGACATCTGGGTTCTTTCCAGCTTCTGGGTATAAACATAGTGGAGCATGTGCTTTTGTTGAATGTAGGAGCATCTTTTGGGTATATGCCCAGGAGTGGAATAACTGGGTCCTCAGGTCCCTATGTCCAATTTTCTGAGGAACTACCAGACTAATTTCCAGAGTGGTTGCACCAGTTTGCAATCCCACCAACAATGCAGATGTGTTCCTCTTTCTCCATATCCTTGCCAGCATCTGCTGTCACCTGAGTATTTGATCTTAGCCATTCTGACTGGTATGGGTGGAATCTAGGGTTGTTTTGCTTTGTGTTTTTTGTATGCAGCAGAATGATTGTTCTTGTTTATGTATATAATGTATGTAGTCTGATAGACTGTGTATTTTTATTGGTGAATTGAGTCCATTGAAGTTGAGAGAAATTAATTACCAGTGATTGTTAGCTCCCATTTGGTTTGTTTTGGTTTTTTTTTGGTGTGTGTATGTGTGAGTGTGTGTGTGTGTGTGTGTGTGTGTGTGTTACTGTGAGTGTTTTTTTTCTTTTTGTTTTGTTCTGAGACTACTAATTTCTTATGTTTTCTCAGATGTACTTACTCCTCTTGTGCTGGAGATTTTGTTCTAGCATCTCTGTAGAGATGGATTAGTAAAAAGGTATTGATTAATATTGACTTTGTCATAGACTATTTTGGTTTCTCCAACTGTGGCAATTGAGAAAATTGCTGGGTATAGTAGTATGAGATGGTATCTCTAGTCTCTTAGGATCTGCAGTACATGTCTCCAGGATCTTCTGGCTTTTAGAGTCTCTATTAAAAAGTCAGATATAATTTTTGTAAATCTGCCTTTATATCTTAATTGGTCTTTTTCCCTGGCATCCTTTAATATCCTTCCTTGTTATGTACATTTAGTGTTTTGATTATTATATGGCAGGAAGATTTTCTTTTCTGGTCCAACCAATTTGATGTTCTATAAGCTTCTTATATGTTTATTGTCATCTCTTTCTTTAGGCTAGGGAATGTTTCTTCAGCAATTTTGTTGAAGATATTTTCTGGTACATTTGTCTGAGAATCTTTACCCTTTTCTATTCCTATTATTACTGCTTGGTCTTTTCATTATGTACAAAGTTTCCTGGGTGTTTTGAGTTAAACATGTTTACATTTAGCCTTTTTTTGACAGATTTATCTATTTTCCTTCCCATTTTGTCACAAGATTATCAACAGTCAGACTGGGATATCAATCAATTTTTCTGACTCCTGAACACAATATTTTTGAATAATATAAAATGTATTATCTCAGAATTACTAGTAATGGTATTAGTGATGTTTTATTCTACTCTCGTGAAACATATTCAATCCAGATAATATAGATTTTTATTTTTTTAATGTATGACTTCTCTGTTAAATCTCAATGTCCTTTTATAAAGGAGAGATTGAAAGAATTTTATAGCTTTTACATATTGCTATCTGTTCCCATACTCACTGCTCCTAGTAATTAACAACTTTCTGATGTTCTTATACATTATAACACATAGAAGCTTGAACCAAAATTAAACCAATTTAGTGTAGAATTTTTGTTCAATTGTCAAGACACTGTATTTTAAATCAGGATCTATTGGTTTATTTGGGCTTAGTTTTGAAGCATTTATCCAGCAATTATTTCATAATAAGGAATTACTGGGTTAATTTGCCCCTTTTGGTAATGATGGATTTCATAAGACTGGTATCAGTCTGTAAATATAATAACAGTGTATTAGATATTTTTATGTCAACTTGCAACAAGCTGCTGTCATTTGAGAAGAAGAAATCTCAATTGAGAAAATGCTTCCATTAGATAGAATTGTGCAAGCCTGTGGGTATTTTCTTCAGTGGTGATTGCTATTGGAGGGCTAAGATCACTATGGACATTGCCAACTTAGACTAATGATGCTGGATGCTGAGAAAGACATGGAGAGGAAGCCAGTGAGCAGCAGTCTTCCATGGGCTGCTGCATCCGTTCATATCTCCATATTCTTGTTGAACTTCCTTCCTTCCTTCCCTCCATGATGGACAAGAACTGGGATGTGTATTATTAAATAAACCCTTTCCATCCCAATTAACTTTTGGCACTTGTGTTATGTGTTCGTGGTATGAGCAATATGAGCACTCAGACAGTAGGAATAAATGGTTTCTTCTTTTAGAAACCTGGGGTTAGTTTAACTTAAGAATTGACAAATGGGACCTCATAAAATTACAAAGTTTCTGTAAGGCAAAGGACACTGTCAGAAGGACAAAACGGCAACCCTATCAAAAAATGGGGTACAGAGCTAAACAAAGAATTTTCACCAGAAGAAATTCGGATGGCCGAGAAACACCTTAAGAGATGTTCAACATCATTAGTCATCAGGGAAATGCAAATCAAAACAACCCTGAGATTCCACCTCACTCCAGTCAGAATGGCTAAGATTAAAAACTCGAGAGACAACAAGTGCTGGCGAGGATGTGGAGAAAGAGGAACACTTCTCCACTGTTGGTGGGATTGCAAAATGGTAAAACCACTCTGGAAATCAGTGTGGAGGTTCCTCAGAAAATTGGGCATGCCACTCCCAGAGGACCCTTGCATACCACTCCTGGGCATATACCCAGAGGATTCCTCTGCATACAACAAAGACACATGCTCCACTATGTTTATAGCAGCCTTGTTTATAATAGCCAGAAATTGGAAGGAGCCCAGATATCCCTCAAAGGAGGAATGGATACAGAAAATGTGGTATATTTATACAATGGAGTACTACTCAGCAATTAAAAATAATGAATTCATGCAATTTGTAGGTAAATGGTTAGATCTGGAAACTATCATCCTAAGTGAGCTAACCCAATCACAAAAGAATACACACGAAATGCAATCACTGATAAGTGGATATTAATGAGCCCAGAAGCCCTAAATACTCAAGGCACAATTAGCAAGTCAAATGACTCTCAAGAAGAAAAAAAGGAGAGGACCCTGGGCCTATGGTGGGGGGTAATTGGGAAAGGGGAAAGCCTTTGGAATGTAAACAAAGAATATAGAAAATAAAAAAAAATTATTAAGCCATGTTTGTTAATGCTAACCAATTGTGCACATTTTAATATTCTCCAAGTATTGATATCTGCATTTCTAATGGAGTTGGCTACCCTATTAAGTTAATAAATTCCCATTGCCACCGAATTTTTGTTGTCTTTTGAAATTTATTTATTTATTAACTGATACTTAAAATACAAAATTGCCCATGTTAAACAAGTAGAATATTATACTGGTTCAATGTACACATAATTTATGTAATGTCTCCATCAGATAAAGAGGATTACATTCTCAAATAGGTATCAACTCTTGGAAAAAATTTCAAATTCTTTCCTTCTCCTTTCTTTTTTGGAATCTACTGTTTGTGAAACCATAACCAGCTTTCTCCAGTTTCTTTTTGTTTCCTGCCTGTTCTAGAGTTGATATCCATAATCTTCCTTCCCCCAACTAACTCTAGCAACTGTTTAACAATAATTTCCTCCTAGATTCTGTGAACAGTACTCTTCCTGACATTGCATATGCATTAGATACTGTATTACTTGCAACTCAGATATATCCATGAGTATAATGATATCTATATGTTATATGTTTACACACACAAATGACATGATCACATCTAGGAGATATTCCATATCTTTAATCCATTCATCAAAACATGGTCATTTAATGTATTTCTTTTAGAATGCTCTTGCCAATGCCATTTTGGTGAATGCAGGAGAATATGATTCTATTTGTCCTCATTACATTTCCCCAGAATACATAGTCCCTGGAAGAAGTGATGTCTGATTGTCATTGCAAAGTTCCCCTTCCCTTCACTAACAACACAATCACTTGCCATGCTGTTTCTAAATGTGTTAACTTTCTAATATATTGATGAAATGCAATTTGCATATATGAAGCTGGAATACAGATTGAAAAGGCGAAACTAGCCCAAGAATTCCTATTTATTGATTTATTTGTTAATTTTTTCAGCATATTATCCTTTGTATAGCATATGTTTCATTGTTAGGTTTATTTCCATTTTGTTTGGTTTTTATTTTGATAGCAAAATGCCTAAGTGTGGGTGATGTATAAAGGAAAAGTATCCTTTTTTTTGATTCACATTTTTGATTCAAAATTCTGGAGACTTGAAATCTAGCATATGAAAATAGTACCTAAGTGCAACAGGGCTGGTTCAGTAGGTGAAAGTAATGACACTCAAGTACTGGAAATAGTTAAGCAACATGGAACACCTTCTGGTTTGGATCATGCACATACCTCTCTTTTAATCATGAATTTTGCAGCCTGAAAGCCTTATCATTCACATAGCACACACACACACACACACACACACACACACACACACACGCACATATGAACAATAAACAACATCATGTTAATGATTTATGAACACACCTACATAGAGATATGTGTGGAACCTAGTCTAATGAAAAAAATTATTTTTCCAATAATGATTACTGAGTTTAGATAGACTATATTCAATCCATTCACTATTCTCATTTATGTAGAGGTGATAGGGGCACATATCAGTGGAATTATTTTGGGGTATATGCTCAATAAGGGAAATATGTTCTATAGGTGATCTTTGGGCAATAACCCCATATTTCAGTAGAGTACCAATAATAAATATGAGCTGCATTATGAGGAAGATGGTACACAGTTAGCGAAGACTTATATAAACCAATCTTATTTAAGCAAATTAGATAATGACCAGAACAATGAAACCCCTCCTCTAAATGCAGGCCCAGAGAGGAGCTTTTAAGTAGCCTTATAATCATGTGGCTAACCAACATTCTTTATAGTGTATCAATTTGCTCTAAAACATGTTACACTGATATTTTTCAAATGCACATGAACCTCTGTTTCCTTGAATAATAGTCCTCAACCCCAGAAACACATACCCTTCATTTTGACACACAATAACATAAAATTCTGAATTTATATCCCAACATCCATGTACAGATTTAGGAGTGTCTAAATTAAGATTGTAGTCTCAAGAACTATAACATTACTTTTAGATGTAGAAAAGAATTAGGAGGATCTTTGGGCTTGATGATGTGCAGCATTTAACTCAAGATATAGTGAGAAATCCTATGTCAAAGGGATAAGGCACAGAGTTGCAGTTGGGAACTGAACTCATTTTCTGTTCTCAGCATAAATACACACCACATACATATATACACACAGTCTCTTTACATATACACCATATTCATACACACATAAAAGAAATTTGTCTCATTAAAACTTCATGGTCTTTTATAGAAAAGTTTTTAAAAATGTTATTGAGACCCATGCCAAAGACAGAAAGCATACAATTCAGTATTTATCACAGCCTGTTCTTACAGTACATATCTGTGTAAGAAGAATATTGATGTATTTTATTTCTCTAATCACATCTTATAAGCCCCACTAGTTATCAATACTCTTACTAGAATTCTATAATATTTAAGGCTTATACTTCCTACATTGCTGTTCATCCCCAAAGGAACTCAGGACTAGAACTCAAGCACGTCAACAAGCAGGAGAGTATGCATTGGCCATGGAGGGATGTTACTGATTGTCTTGCTTCCCCTGGCTTGCTCAGCCTGTTCAAAATATTCTACATGAGACTTAACCAGAGAACAACATGAGATTTAAGCAGAGAACAAAGTCTCTGCTGGGCTTATTCAAACTCCCTTTATCAATGCATTTAATATAAATCTCTTTATCTAGCTTCAGGTAGACACTTCAGACAAGGGCAAATTTCTGCTATATTATTTAACAAAATACCACAAAAAGAGTTTAATGTCCTTGTATCCAAATTCTTCTCTGAAACCTTTAGAACCAGGCTTTCATAGTTCAAATCACCCTCAACTACAAACACTTCCATGTTCCTACTAGAATGTCCTATCAAACCCCACTTAAAGCATTCCCAAGACTTTGTAAATCCAAAGTTCCAAAATTCACATTTTTCCAAAACAAAGCATGTTCAGGCCTATCACAGCAATACCATAATCCCTGGTACCAACTTCTGTCTTAGTTAGAGTTTTACTGCTGTGAACAGACTCCATGAGCAAAGCAAGTCTTATAATGGTCAACATTTCATTGGGGCTGTCTTATTGGTTCAGAAGTTTAGTCCATTATCATCAAGGTGGGAGCATGACAGCATCTAGACAGGCATGGTAAAGTCATCTGAAGTCTGCTAGTAGAATACTGACTTCCAGCCACCTAGGATGAGTCTTAAGCCCATGCCCACAATGATACAACTAATCTAACAGGGCCACACCTTCTTGTAATGCCAGTCCCTGAGCCCAGCATATACAAACCATTACAATTAGGTAAAAGAAAAATACTTAAATATTCTACATGTTTTCTCAACTTAGAACCATTTTAATTGAAAGGTGATAATCACGAATGTTGCTACAAACCATAATGCCAGCAAACACAATGGGAAGGAAGATAATTGCTACAAGATTAATGCCAGCTTGCCTGACATAGTGAGTTTAAGGCAAGGAGAAGTTAGAAAGGAAGCTTCATCTAAACATACATATGTATATATGTATACAGTGTATCATATACATTATTAAACATGTTTAATATGTTTATTAATAAATGTATCTATTTCCACATTGTGTTATAAATTATGTTGTTTGCTTTTGATGCATCCAGTTTAATATTACAATTAAATAAGTAAAATGAGCCCAGCAGTGGTGGAGCATGCCTTTAATCCCAGTGGTTGGGAGGTAGAGGCAGGCAGATTTCTGAGTTCGAGGCCAGCCTAGTCTACATAGTGAGTTCCACGACAGCCAGGGGTACAAAGAGCAACCCTGTCTCAAAAAAACAATAAATAAATAAATAAATAAATAAATAAATGAATGAATAAAATGGATAATTAAGAAAAGCTAGATAGCTCTTTGTATACAAGGAGGATCAATATCAAGTCTTTTTGTCTTTCCAAGGGAGATTAAAAAAACTTTATTTAGTAAAATGGCTTACAATATTTACTTCTAATATGTAAGACAAACATCAATACAATTTTTGTAAATACTTGAGGTAAAACGTTTATTATAGCATGGCTTCCTTTGTCAATCAGGAGACTTCCTAATGTGGGGAAAAACACAAAGGTATATTAGATGCCTACCTATTGCAATTCTACTGAACAGTTCGATTGCAATGGATATTTGTATTGCCTAGTTTGGATAGTGCGAAGAGTAAATGACTCCTTATTTTCTTATTTGAGAAATGTTGTAGTTTGTTTTGTTTTGTTTTTGTTTTTGTGTTTGTTTTCTGTTGTTTTGTTTATGTTTTTGGTTTGCCTTTTATCCATACAGAGATAAATTTCACATTGTAGATAAAGCTACAATATCAGTTTTTATTTTCAAGATCTGAATAAGTGAAATAATCTTACATAGCTTTTTCACAAAACCTCCAGTGTCCACTGTTAGCTCTTAAGCCAGAAAACAGGTGCTCAATTTTGAAATATTTCTCTATTAAAATTAATTTATTTGCTCATTCTTTTCTCACATATTACATTCCTACAGCAATTTCCCTTCCACCTTCTGCTCCGTTATCTCTTAGACCTCCCTTCTCCCATAGAACTACTCATCTTGATCAACTTATACTATAAAAGAATTTAGAATGATAGCTTCATTTTGTTGCTATGCCTTCAGCAATATCTTCTGTGT
Source organism: Apodemus agrarius (assembly GCA_964023405.1). Classification (NCBI taxonomy): domain Eukaryota; kingdom Metazoa; phylum Chordata; class Mammalia; order Rodentia; family Muridae; genus Apodemus; species Apodemus agrarius. Next base: position 16,242,963 of record OZ030018.1, read on the forward strand.
AAGAATAGCCAATTGTGTATATTCCCAGGGAATATACCCAGAAGATTCACCAGCATGCAATAAGGATACATGCTCCACTATGTTCATAGCAGCTTTATATATAATAGCCAGAAGCTGGAAAGAACCCAGATGTCCCTCAACAGAGGAATGGATACAAAAAATGTGGTATATATACACAATGGAGTACTATACAGCCATTAGAAACAATGAATTCATGAAATTCTTAGAGAAATGGATGGAGCTGGAGAATGTCATACTAAGTGAGGGGACCCAGTCTCAAAAGAATACCCATGGTATACAGTCACTGATAAGTGGATATTAGCCTAGAAGCTTGGAACACCAAAGACACAAATCACATATCAAGTGATGTCTCACAAGAAGAAAGGAGTGGACACTGGTGCTAGAATGGACCAAAACATCATTGTGGGAGAGTACAAGAACAGTAAAGTGGGAGGGGGTGGATGCGGGAGCAGGGGGAGGGAAAAGGACATGTGGGACCTTTGGGGATGGGGAACCAGAAAAAGGGAAATGAATTGTAAATATAGAATATATACAATAAAAAATTATACATCTTAAAAAAAAAGAATAGCCAATTGTATCGAAGATCAAATGCATAATATGACGAGAAATGATTTTAGCATGCCTCCTTGAGTCTTTGTGAATTGAAAACTGAACCCTTATGTAGCTTACAGAAAATGAATTGGAAATTTTTTGAATGGTAGTCTTTTACATATTAAAATCTTCACATAATTCTCTACTTTATTGTTTAATTTTCCATGTATATTTATACACACGCACCCAAAAACACTCACTTAGCCAAACAAATATATGCAAGCTTGATTGTAAATTTATTTTCATTAAACAATATCTATAAACCAATCTTGTGTGCATAGTTCTATAGCATATATATTTCTACTTGCTATCAATCTTCAATAGTACATTATGTCACTTGTTCACAGAGAAGACTGAAGATATTTCTACAGCATGGATAATCTAATTCTGTAACATTCTATGAGTGTCTTGGCAAAAAGATTGAGATCACCACTGTGAAGAGAATTTAGAATTCTATAGTTAACAATCAAATTTATAGATTTAACAATTTAGTAATTATTAACACAGTTTCTGACTTTTGCTCTCTATGTGACAACATATTGAAAGAAGAAAACATGACTTCATTTAAAATACAGTTGCGAAAATAAAAAAAAAGTTGTTACATTCACCCCATGTTGTGACAGCTATGTAAAGGCATGTTTGTCTATAAAACTTTGAAGTAGTAACTTCTAAATTATGTAATTCTCATAGATCTGTAGACCAGAGAAATACATTTTTTAAAAATGGGAATTTTAGAACAACAATGAAATCTTGTATGCATGTAGCCTAGATAACCTAGAAATCTGAAAATATTAATGTATCAAAATGTGAAAGTATAATCACAGTACAAAATTCTTCATTAACATTCCTGTTATGTGTTGTAGTCATAATGTAGGTAACAAATATTTTGCATAAAATTACATTCATTTATGTGTAAGATGAATGCATACTCATTTGTAGTGTCTTCTTCTGGATTTGTCAAATTATTTATGTTCTATTACAAAACGTTTAGAGAGTTCAACCCCTAAGCATTTAACATAAGTTCATAAAGTTCATAAATGGTGATCATTTAATATATATGTATATATTATATATATATATTATATGTATATAATATATATATATATATATATATACTGTGCATGTATTTGTAAAAATAATTGCACAAAAAGATCATTGTTTAAACATCACTTTTTTTTATTTGCTCATGATATGTCAACATCTTGCTTGTAGGACATTAGTATATACTAATGGTTTTGGTGGATTACCTGTGACTGCCGGGCCCCTGGCATACACAGGCGAATGGAAGTCAAGGAGGCAAACATGAAGACATAATTATACTTATTTAATATAGGAAAGGATCACAAAAGAAAGCACTAGATAGCAGATAACATCTTCAACAAATTTTCCTGGGAATACTGGTGTTGCACAGGTAGAAGAGTGAATTAAAAGCCATATGTATTGTCTACCATAAGATCGGTTTACAAATGGACCAAGGAAAGTGAAATATTTAATACTGAAACCAATAGCATTGAAAACCCAGAAATGAGCCCACACAATTATGGTCACTTGATCTTTGACAAAGGAGCTACAATCATCTAGTGGGAAAAAAGATAACCTTTTCAACAAATGGTGCTGGTTCAACTGGAGGTCAGCATGCAGAAGAATGCAAATCGATCCATTCTTCTCTCCTTGTACTAAGCTCAAGTCCAAGTGGATCACGGACCTCCACACAAAACCAGACACACTGAAACTAATAGAAAATAAACTGGAGAAGAGCCTTGAGCACATGGGCACAGGGAACAATTTCCTGAACAGAACACCAATAGCTTATGCTCTAAGATCAAGACTTGACAAATGGGACCTCATAAGATTACAGTTTCTATAAGGCAAAGGACACTGTCAAAAGGACAAAAAGGCAACCAACAAATTGGGAAAAGATCTTTACCAACATTACATCTCACAGAGGGCTAATATCTGAAATATACAAAGAATTCAAGAAGGTAGACTCCAGAGAGCCAAATAACCCTGTTAAAAAATGGTGTACAGAGCCAAACAAAGAATTTTCAACTGAGGAATATCAAATAGCTGAGAAGCACCTAAAGAAATGTTCAACATCCTTAGTCATCAGAGAACTGCAAATCAAAACAACCCTGAGATTTCACCTCACACCAGTCAGAACAGCTAAGATCAAAAACTCAGGAGAAAGCTGAGCTGTGGTGGTGCAAGCCTGTAATCCCAGCACTTGGGAAGCAGATACAGGTGAATTTCTGAGTTCAAGGCCAGCCTGGTTGACAGAGTGAGTTCCAGGACAGCCAGGACTACACAAAGAAACCCTGTCTCAAAAAACAAACAAACAAACAAACAAACAAACAAAAAACACACAAAAAATTACCAAACTTACTTAAAATCCAAATACTTTCCACAAAATTAATAAAAAGATTAAGAGTAATATGGCTGTGTATAAACTTAGACAAAGATGATAATTTTAACTGTTTCTTCCATGCAAACATTTAAGTAGGAATCATATCTAGCTATTCTTTCTTCTTTAGCATTATTATCTGTCGCAGAAGTCCTCATATCTAAAACACTTTTGATAGTTACACATTCCCTTTCTTATTTCTTTTAATACCATAGCATTTCAGTTATACACATGGCATTAAATCAGTATCCACCTGTTGGGAAACTGGTTGCATGGAATTCATATATGCAGTGGAAAGCTCCTAAATCCCAAGGACTACCAGAAGACAGAACCAACTCCAGGAGCTATTCCTCATTAGACACCAAAGGAGCTGGGCAGATACTGAAAGGCAACCTCAATTATCAGTCCATAAATCTACTTCTCTGTTGATGCCATATATCCATATATCACATTCTATGTATATATATATATATATATATATATATATATACACACACACACACACACACACACATATATATTTCTTTAATTATTCCAAATCTCTATATTTTCTTCCAAAAGTTTGAAAGGTAGCATTTCTGTAACTCTTTTTCATTTTTGTTGGATTATAATAGTATGTGACATATACCCTTAGAAATATTTGGAATTATTTAAATATTAATTTTTTAGGTTCAGATGCAAGCCTGATTTACAATTTTAATAGTCTCATTCAAGAAACTCATGAATGCTGGGTATATTTTCACATGTTTTTAACCATAGTAAGGTTAAAATTAATATTTCTTCTAAATTATGATAGCAAAAGTTATTAATAACTATTGTTCACTTACAGTGTCAGAAACATCAAGAAACAATGAAGAGAACTATTAGTTCTAGCTTATTTAAATTCTAGCAGAGTTTCTTTACATTAAGTCAATTTCTTCTCGCTACAGTACTTGTTATTTAGGAATTTTTGCCAGTTTATACATATGAATTCTCTGCCAATGTCCGGCATGTGAGATCTTGCTGATGAGTCATTTATAAACAAGACATCTGTACTATACATGAGCATGGTTTCTATTTCAAAGCAGAGATATATGGCAACACTATGAATTAGTTTATTTGAATTATCTGAAATGATGACCAATTTTCAAAATGACCAACATCAAAGAACAATTACACAAAATACAGAAATAATTAACATACTTAAAAACACTAGCATTTGTCTCCGTGGAATAAAAAAATCTACAAAATTCAATAAGAGTAGCTAGATAGAATAATGGAAATAACCATTTATGCTTTTTGTGAAACAAAGAAGAAAAACAATGCACACAGAATAATTAGTTAACTATCTGTGAGTGTTCAAGTGAATAAAAATTAAATGTAAACTCTACATAAATGAAGGCACAGTTGGTTCAATTTATTTCAGCTGTGCATTTGGATTTGTATTAACTTCTCATTTCCTCTCACTTCCTTACTGCTGCTGGTTTTCAAGGGTGGTTTATAATTCATCATTACATTCAGTGAAGCATATGGCTCCTTCTACATGTACAAAATAAAATGCATGGTTTGAGACTACAGAAGTAAATATGGGCCTTTCCTCACAATCAGGGTATTATTTTCACAAATCTCTTGGAGGCTTTAGCCTCAACAACTTTTACAGATCATCAGCACTGTCAAATGCATTTAGGAAGGCAGTTAAAGGGGCTTAGGCAATAGCAACAATAATGAATGAGATTTTGCTTTTTTTTTTTTTTTTTTTTTTACTGCTAGGAAAAATGCAGGATATTTTAGTAGTGAAACATGCATTACACTTATAATTAATAGAAAACTTCATTTCTCACAATAATATATTTGCATAAGTCATCAAGTTGCATCAGATAATTAGTAGCACAGAAGATTTTATTTTAAAACATTGGTATAAATATATAAACAATGACCTAAATATTGCCAAAGATAAAGTGAAGAGGATAACACTAATCTATCTCCTACATGGTTGTAATAACATTTATTATCTCGTATTGACCACATTTTCTGGTGGTCCACTTTTTCTGTTTTAGTTGTTTATTGTGTATTTGTTATTTGTTGTTGTTATTGTTGTTGTTCTTTTTGTTGTAGTTGTTGCTGTTGTTGTTCTTCTTCTTTGTCATCGCTGTCTTCTTCTTCGTGACTTATTTTCTTCTTTAGATGTATTTTAAGAAACAACCATGCTGTGAGAAATTATCAAATCTTTCTTAGGATTTCATCTCAGATCAGGATGTGCTTTCTGTCTCTAAGGAGCTAATGCTGCTTTGCATCGGTATATTATAAATGCAATTTCTACTTTATAGCAAAATAGTTTTTTTATAATTTCAAACTGGATAAAGAATATGCTGTTACGTATTTTTACGAAGAAAATTAAAATTGCAGACAGGGAAAGTCCTTGCTGACTGAATACATAGCAAACATTTGAGATTCCTGTTGTCTCTGGACAGAGGCCTATTATATGTCCTACACTCAAAGCAAGCTTAGGGATACAATAAAGGTCAGATGTCAAGGAAATATATATGAACATTTTATGCATAGAAACAAGGTAGACCACAAGTCTAAACCTTAAACTTTAATGCAGTGTTTAAGAAACATAGGCAAGCCATAAGTAACCACATGGAGAAAGGGCAGAAGATAGCCTAGCAAATAGAACATGGTCTTCCTAGAGAAGCAACATCCTCAGAAGAACAAAAGTACCATTGATCGATTAATTGCTGCATACACAGTTTTATGAATTTGGCCTTTCATGTGATAAATTTTTATTAATGTGTTCAACAAAACACAGATAAAAATTATCTAAAGATTGTGACTCTATAGCTGTACAACACATATATCATCTTTTTCTCACCATTATTCCATAAACATATTGGATTATGTTTAATATATTAGATATTACAAGCAATATCTAGAGGAGAATGTGCAAAGATTATAAATAAACACTATAGCATGGTGTAGAAAGTTGCAATCATCAGGAGATTTACGTTTTTGGTAGCAAAGACTAGCACCAGTCCCTAGAGAAAGAAGAGACCTATGCAATCTGTACGAAACACAGAGGACAAAACAGACATTAGAAAATAGGATACACCGGGGAAAACAATATCTGCTAAAAACGAATTCTTCCTGTCAGATTCAATCCCTATGCTTCTCCTTCCTTATCCTAGGTGAGGAGGCTTGTTTTATAGGAAAACTTGTAAGGATTTTTAAATCCTGTTGCTTTTGGCTAATGGAATTGCAGGGTTTTCAGACTTCATCACTCTTTGGGAGTCTGAGTAGGAAGTGAAGGGTAAACTGGTATGGGTGATAGAAGGAGAAAAGCACGTGGAGTTTTATGTGTGACTAGAAGCTATGGTAGAAGCTTGGGAAGACCCAAGGGGAAGGCAGGCTCAAATAATAAAATTACTACTACGTTATGGAATCATAATCGGGTGTCAAGGCTTAATCTATGAAAGTTAACAAACAGTTGTGAAGTAGTGGAGAGGTAATAGCGACCTTAATGAGTTTTGGTTGTTAAATATCTCTCCCTCCTTATCACTCCCTGGTGATTAGAATGCTTGTTATTTTTGTTATTGTTTGTTGTTTGTTTAGAAGTACAAATGGTATGTCTGTTACATGATAGTTTCATACATGGCTTTCTAGAAGAAAATCGAGTAGAGTTCTCTTTTGGCATCTACATTTGTCTCAGAATTATCCCCAGTTCAAAGTGGCACATGTTGGGGGCATTTTCTGCCACTCCTTAGAAAACACGAATAAGAGAATTAGACAGGGGAGTGGGAGGTGACATCTATTTTGTCTTGAAGTTTAAAAAAGTTTATAAATATTCTAAATTGTCAATTCCATTAAGACATTTTTACCATTGTTCCTTCTGCTCTATTGAGGTCAATGTTAGCATTGCCTCCCCAACCCCCGGTAAACACAACACACACTCTGTAAGCTCCTATTGACTCTGCTAAGAGCTCATTTGTTCTCATCCCAGCTGGCATATTAAAATAGTGAATTAGTCCTGTGTCTCCCCATAAAGACTTAATCAAGTTCTAATAATCTGGTCCTTTTAAAACAAAACAGACATCTATCAACGAATATAGATATTTAAATAATAGAATGTAATGACATAAGGATGAAGAGATGCTTATGAATATGAAAACTGTAGTAAAAATCTTACAACAAATACAGGAAATATAAAAGCCTTAGCAAAATTAATGTATTGTATTGGTATCTTTTCAAAACTATGTATTTATATTGTTAGAAACTGCCACAATTAAGGAAAATAAATTTACCTAGTTTTATAGCAATTACAACATTATAGGAATGATATGAACTTCATTCCAAATTTAGATAGAATTAAATAACATTGCAATTCACAGAGAGACATTTTAAGTACTGTATGAATTTTAAACAATTTTAAAAGTGTGTTTATTCGCATTCCCTTAAGCAACTTTCAATTTGAACATTATCAAATCATGCAGGTTGTGTTCTTCTAAAATGAAGTTAAATAACAATTGTTCCATCACCATATTCTCTGCTAAAACTGCAAGAAACATTAGCATCTGTTCTGCAGTGAACTTCTCCCTGAAGCCAGGTGCTGGAGGAAACTGTGTCCTGGTGATATTCAGTGAAGACTTCAGCTTTCCCAGATGTCTCCAAAGTAATTTACTCCGCAGCAATCGTGAGCCTTGGTGTGAGAACCAGAATCCTTGGAAAATACTTCTGCTTAATTACAAAAATTAGTTATTTTCATCCCAGGCATTTTGTATAGAAGTTCCCTGTTATGTAATTACATCTGCAAAATTACTCCTAATGGGTGAGATATACATTGAATTTGCCCTTATTAAATTGATCACCAGAAGTGATCGATCAAAGCATACATATTGTGGAGACATTGATAAATTTGGGTTAGGGTAGGTTTAGGACTAGGGTTAGGGTTAGGGTTAGGGTTAAATTAAACATTCTTTCTTAATTGTTGATAACAACACCACTGATATCTTGGAAATTTTAATGTAAAACATACATACATGTTAAAGGAATTGAGAATTCTAAGCTAGAGAGAAAACCAGAGCTACGAGGATGGCATAATATATGTATGACTCAGATCACTGCCAGCCCATGTTAGTGGGAAAGGACATGCTTTGTTGGTCTTTGTGATAAATTGTCTGATGTGAAATAAATAAAAGGACAACTGTCCTTATATTTTGCAAGATGATAGCAATTGAGTATGGAGAAAATAGTATGAGAAGATAAGAAGAAGCAATATATTTTTATATATGTATGTATGCATGTATATATATGTATATATTCACACAAAAATAATGTTGAGCAGTTTAAATTTTAAATGTCTACATTACGTATTAAAAAGACTCAGGGCTGGAGAGATGGCTCGGCTCAGTAGTTAAGAGCACAGGCTGCTCTTCCAGAAGTTCTGAATTCAATTCCCAGCAACCACATGGTAGCTCACAACCATCTGTAATGGGATCGGATGCCCTCTTCTGGTGTGTCTGAAGACAGCAACAGTGTACTCACATAAATAAATAAATAAATAAATAAATAAATACATTCATACATACATACATATATTTTAAAAAGATTCATAACTTAAAAGCAAGATAATATAAAATGATAAAGCAAGATAGCATTTTGTGATTATTTAAATTTTATTTCTAATTAAAATGTTTATTAATGTGTTTTAAAAAACAAAACATTGCAGCACAATTATTTTTCAATTGTTGTGTGTATGTCTTATTAACGAGGTGAGGTAACCTATCCTAACCTGGTGTTAATTTCACTGCAGAAATAAGCCTGACAATTTTTGAACTTTCTTCCTCTCCTTCCCATGTGTAGAAATTCAAAGTGTGTAGTAGAATGTCATGTTACACTTGCATTGTGTAAGATGCAGGGTGCTATTACATTTATATATTAAGAATAGTATTGCACAAAGCATCATTCCACAATCAATTATAGATATTAAATGGAAAATATGTATTTGCATACTTATGCAAATACTTATAGAGTATTTGATACTTATGAGGCAAAATATTAAGGGTAATGATAATTATATTAATATGATGCAAGGGTAAATTGAGTACACTCCCTGTTTAGTCATATACCCACTCATCAAAAATACAGCACAATTTTAGGAGTAATTATTAGGCTGAGTCAAATATACATAGTCTCTTTCACTGGATTATATTGAGAAATAAATATTGCTGTTTCACTTACTTCTCTATTGCTGTCTATTCTTTTCTATTGCTATTCACTTCTGTGACTAAAGCAACTTCTACAAGAAAGTTTGTGTGGGGCTTGCAGTTGTCGAGCATTTGAGTCCATTACCTTGATGACAGGGAGCATTGCAGAAAGCAACACGCGTGGTACTGGAATGTCCTTCTGTAGCAATACCTCTGGCTACCTCAGAGATTCTCAGACTGCATCAAGGATTGGATATAATCAAAATAGTCATTATTTTTGTGGACATTACTTTTGTAGTGCAGGCAATAGATGTTGGAGTGTACTTACTCTGAGATTTAAAAACATGTATTTTTGGAGTCTAGGACACTATGAATGTGACTTTCATACTATTTACTTTTACTGAAAACCATGAATCACTTGAGCTCCAATTCAGGAGTTTTCGCAACTCATTTTGAACATTCTGTGCCACAGTGTGTTTTAACATATGTATATTAGAACAGTGAATCAATCCATCAAAATTAATATCTCATGGCCCTACAACCATTATAAATTCCTATTTTAATTTTGATATTGGTCACATTCATAAATATCGTCTGCAAAGGTATCAGCGTGTTTAATTGTTCTATGAAATTATCATTATTCATGGAACTGAAGATAAGGAAAACTATATTTTAATAAGTTAAATTATTAGAATATTAATTACCATTATTGCTGTTTGCCTTTTGGTATGATGTAGTTATCCTGCTTTAACTGTCTTAAATACATTCTACAGCTCAGGCTAGACTTTATAATTGTGTAATTATCCTGCCTTGGGGTCAGAGGTATATTCTCATGTTCCTGGCCACATTTTAACATACATACTTAAGAGTATTCTTATTTTTTTTAAATACATAACTGGTGATAGTATATACACAATCTGTGTGTGTGTGTGTGTGTGTGTGTGTGTGTGTGTGTGCGTGTTATGCAAGCCTCTCTCTCCATATATATATATATATATATATATATATATATATATATATATATGTGGAGAAATATATAATTTTTTCTACAAGTTTTTTAATTGCTCAGGTTCTGGTATCCACTATTATCATCAGGAACCCAAACGTCTCGTCATCAGAGTTATCTCTGCAGTTTTAGTAGCTATATAGACAAAGTCCTGGAAATATTAACATCTTAAAATTTAACACTTTACTTTCCATAATATTTACTCCAAATATTTATATGCATTCCTTAGCTTAAAAATATGTGGGATGATTATATCTATGTGGCATGATATTTTTGAGGCATGACTTTTCTACCACTGTTTCAACACCCTAACCTCTCTTCACCTTACTCTTATGCCATATTCATTTTTGAGATTAAATTACATAAAATTTACCACATAACATTATAGTTGCTTCAGCTGAACTTCTATTTTATTCGTCATAGACAGTGCCAAAATCCTTAAGTGTCTGGCAATAAATTAGCCAAAATAACTATTTATAACAAGAAAATACTTACTTCACTTCAAAGTTTCAATGCATATTCAGGAGCTTCATTGATTTGAGGCCTACGTGGAGGCAGGCTGTCACAGCAGCATGAACTTATGTCAAAGGATTTTCAAATTTTTAAAAACTGTATCAAATAATGAGGGAGAAAAAGGAAAGAAAGAGGGACTACAAGTAGCCTTCCAATGAAAACCCCATTTTCATTACTATGCAACATGTCCAATATCCTGTCCTAAAAATAATACCACCAATTAAGAAGCAAGCATTAAATGTGAGTCTTTCACAAATTTTCATATTCAAAAGAGAACAATTCGTTTTAAATGCATACATTTCTTTAGCTGAAAATATATTTAAATTATTATTCTGTTGTTTCTTAGTCCTAGGAGTTCATAAAATTTCTATAAATAATGATAGATAATGCAACTTAAGTAATTAATTATTTGAAAACTATTAAATTAATCATTAAATACAGATTCACAGTAATACTTAAAATAAATTGTACTAGTGTTAATAGTTTTATTCTTGAATATCTTTTCATTTCTCAAGAGATAATACCTCTTTGAAATATAAATATAAACATTTAAAGATATCTGAAAAAATTAATGTTGTCACTTCTCCAAATGTATAAATACCAAGTGGCATGTTTATGATTATAGCATGGCATTTTAAAATTTTGAAACTAATAGACAATACTATTTATTCTAAATATCACTTTTATTGATGAGCTCAATGCACAGAAATGTAATCAGAAAGAAACATTCAATATAGTGAAATAAGAAAATTAATTGCACATGTGTTATCATTAATCAAATGATACTCAATTCAAATATATGTTTTATATTAAAATTTGGATTGTTCTTTTTTTGTGGATTCTTTTCTTTAATTTTTATTTTCTATATTCTATGTTTGCATTCCAAAGTCTTTCCCCTTTCCCAGTTACCCCCCACCATATGTCCCATAATTCCTCTCCCCCCCTGCTATTCCCCACTCATTCCCCACCCCCCACGATTTCTCTGTTCTGGGTCTACAATACTGGATCCAATCTTTACAGGCCCAGGGTCCTCTCCTTTCTTCTTCTTGGGAGTCATTTGACTTGCTAATTGTGCCTTGAGTATTTAGGGCTTCTGGGCTCATTAATATCCACTTATCAGTGATTGCATTTCATGTGTATTCTTTTGTGATTGGGTTAGCTCACTCAGGATGATATTTTCCAGGTCTAACCATTTACCTACAAATTGCATGAATTCATTATTTTTAATTGCTGAGTAGTACTCCATTGTATAAATATACCACATTTTCTGTATCCATTCCTCTTTTGAGGGATATCTGGGCTCCTTCCAATTTCTGGCTATTATAAATAAGGCTGCTGTAAACATAGTGGAGCATGTGTCTATATTGTATGCAGAGGAATCCTCTGGGTATATGCCCAGAAGTGGTATGCCAGGGTACTTTGGAGGTGACATGCCCAATTTTCTGAGGAACCGCCACACTGATTTCCAGAGTGGTTTTACCATTTTGCAATCCCACCAACAGTGGAGGAGTGTTCCTCTTTCTCTATCCTCACCAGCACCTGTTGTCTCTTGAGTTTTTAATCTTAGCCATTCTGACTGGTGGGAGGTGGAATCTCAGGGTTGTTTTGATTTGCATTTCCATGATGACTAATGATGTTGAATATCTCTTAAGGTGTTTCTCGGCCATCCACATTTCTTCTGGAGAAAATTCTTTGTTTAGCTCTGTACCCCATTTGTTGATAGGGTTATTTGGTTCTTTGGGGTCTAACTTCTTGAGTTCTTTGTATATATTGGATATTAGCCCTCTGTTGGATGTGGGGTTGGTGAAGATCATTTCCCACTTTGTTGGTTGCCGTTTTGTCTTTCTGACAGTGTCCTTTGCCTTACAGAAACTTTGTAATTTTATGAGGTCCCATTTGTCAATTCTTGATCTTAGAGCATAAGCTATTGGTGTTCTGTTCAGGAACTTTCCCCCTGTGCCCAGGTCCTCCAGGGTCTTCCCAAGTTTCTTCTCTAATAGTTTCAGTGTGTCTGGTTTTATGTGGAGGTCCTTGATCCACTTGGCGTTGATCTTAGTACAAGGAGATAAGAGTGGATCAATTCACATTCTTCTGCATGTTGACCTCCAGTTGAACCAGCACCATTTGGTGAAAAGGCTATCTTTATTCCACTGGATGGTTGTGGCTCCTTTATCAAAGATCAAGTGACCATAAGTCTGTGGGTTCATTTCTGGGTCTTCAATCCTATTTCATTGATCTACCTGCCTGTTGCTGTACCAATACCATGCAGTTTTTAACACAATTGCTCTGTAGTACTGATTGAGGTCAGGGATATTGATTCCCCCAGAAGTCCTTTTAGTGTTGAGAATAGTTTTAGCTATCCTGGGTTTTTTTTTTTTTTTTTTTTGCTCCAGATGAATTTGAGAATTGCTCTTTCTAGATCTATGAAGAATTGAGTTGGGATTTTGATGGGGATTGCCTTGAATCTGTAGATTGCTTTTGGCAAGATGGCCATTTTTACTATATTGATCCTGCCAATCCAGGAGCAAGAAATATTTTTCCATCTTCTGAGGTCTTCTTCGATTTCTTTCTTCAAGGACTTGAAGTTCCTGTCATACAGATCTTTCACTTGTTTCGTTAGAGTTACACCAAGGTACTTTATGTTGTTTGTAGCTATTGTGAAGGGTGTTATTTCCCTAATTTTATTCTCAGCCTGCTTGTCCTTTGAGTACAAGAAGGCTACTGATTTGCTTGAGTTAATTTTATAACCAGCCACTTTGCTGAAGTTGTTTATCAACTGTAGAAGTTCTCTGGTGGAGTTTTTTGGATCGCTTAAATAGACTATCATATCGTCTGCAAATAATGATACTTTGACTTCTTCCTTTCCAATTTGTATCCCTGTGACTTCCTTATGTTGTCTAATTGCTCTCGCTAGAACTTCAAGTACTATATTGAAAAGATATGGAGAGAGAGGGCAGCCTTGTCTAGTCCCTGATTTTAGTGGGATTGCTTGAAGTTTCTCTCCATTTATTTTGATGTTGGCTACTGGTTTGCTGTAAATTGCTTTTATGATGTTAAGGTATGGGCCTTGATTTCCTGTTCTTTCCAAGGCTTTTAGCATGAAAGGATGCTGAATTTTGTCAAATGCTTTTTCAGCATCTAATGAGATGACCATGTATTTTTTTCTTTTAGTTTGTTTATGTAGTGGATTACATTGATGGATTTCTGTATATTGAACCATCCCTGCATCCCTGGAATGAAGCCTACTTGATCATGGTGAATGATCATTTTGATATGCTCTTGGATTCGGTTGGCAAGAATTTTATTTAGTATTATTGCATCAATATTCATAAGAGAAATTGGCCTGTAGTTCTCTTTCTTTGTTGGATCTTTTTGTGGCTTAGGTATCAGCTTAATTGTGGTTTCGAAGAACGAGTTGGGCAGTGTCCCTTCTGTCTCTATTTTGTGGAATAGTTTGAAGAGTATTGGTGTTAAATCTTCTTTGAAGGTCTGGTAGAATTCTGCACTAAACCATCTGGTCCCGTACATTTTTTGGTTGGGAGGCTTTCTATAATCCCTTCTATTTCTTTAGGGGTTATGGTACTGTTTAGCTGATCTACTTGATGCTGATTTAATTTTGGTATTTGGTGTTTGTCTAGGAAATTGTCCATTTCCTCCAGATTCTCCAGTTTTGAGTATAGGCTTTTGTAGTAGGATCTGATTATCTTTTGAATTTCCTCCATTTCTGTTGTTATATCACCCTTTTCATATCTAATTTTGTTTATTTGGATACTGTCTCTGTGCCCTTTGGTTAGTCTAGCTAAGGGTTTATCTATCTTGTTGATTTTCTTGAAGAACCAACTCTTGGTTTTGTTGATTCTTTGTATGGTTCTCTTTGTTTCTACTTGATTGATTTCAGCCCTTAGTTTGATGATTTCCTCTCTTCTACTCCTCCTGGGTGAGTTAGCTTCTTTTTGTTCCAGGGCCTTCAGGTGTGCTGTTAAGTTTCTAGTGTATGCTCTCTCCAGTTTCTTTTTGGAGGCACTCAGGGCTATGAGTTTTCCTCTTAGCACTGCTTTCATTGTGTCCCAAAGATTTGGGTAGGTCGTACCTTCATTTTCATTGAAATCTAAAAAGTCTTTGATTTCTTTCTTTATTTCTTCCTTGACCAAGGTGTCATTGAGTAGAGTATTGTTCAGCTTCCATGTGTATGTGGGCTTTCTGTTGTTCTTCTTGCTATTGAAGACCACTTTTACTCCATAGTGATCTGATAGGAGACATGGGATTAGTTTGGTCTTCTTGTATTTCTTGAGGTCTGTCTTGTGACCAATTATATGATCAATTTTTGAGAAGGTACCATGCGGTGCTGAGAAAAAGGTATACTCTTTTGCTTTAGGATGGAATATTTTATATATATATATATATATATATATATATATATATATATATATATATATATCTGTTAAATCCAATTTGTCCAAAGCTTGAATTAGTTTCACTGTGTCCATGTTTAGTTTCTGCTTTCCTGATCAGTCCATTGAGGAGAGTGGAGTGTTGAAGTCACCTACACTCATTTTGTTAGGTACAATGTGTGCTTTAAGCTTTAGTAAAGTTTCTTTTACGAATGAGGGTGCCCTTACATTTAGCGCATAGATGTTCAGTATTGAGAATTCTTCTTGGTGGATTTTCCCTTTGACAAGCAGGAAGTGACCTTCTGTGTCTCTTTTGATGACTTTAGTTTGAAAGTCAATTTTATCTGATATTAGAATGGCTTCTCCGGCTTGTTTCCTGGGACCATTTGCTTGTAAAACTGTCTTCCAGCCTTTTACTCTAAGGTGGTGTTTGTCTTTGACACTGAGATGTGTTTCCTGTATGCAGCAAAATGTAGGGTCCTGTTTCCGTATCCAGTCTCTTAGTTTGTGTCTTTTTATTGGGAAATTGAGTCCATTGATATTAAGAGATATTAAGGAATAGTAATTATTACTTCCTGACATTTTGGGCGTTATTATTATTATTATTATTATTATTATTGTATTTGAGTGGTTCTCTTCTTTTGGGTTGGATGAGATGGGGTTTCTATCTTGTTTCTTCTGGGGTGTAGTTTCCCCCCTTGTGTTGGTATTTTTCCCCTATTATCCTTTGTAGGGCTGGGTTTATAGATAAGTATTGTGCAAATTTGGTTTTGTCATGGAATACCTTGGTTTCCCCATCTATGGCAATTGAGAGTTTTGCTGGGTATAGTAGTTTTGGCTGAAGTTTGTGTTCTCTTAGTGTCTGCATGAGGTCTGCCCAGGATCTTCTAGCTTTCATGGTCTCAGGTGAGAAGTCTGGTGTAATTCTGAAAGGTCTTCCTTTATATGTTACTTGTCCTTTTTCTCTTACTGCCTTTAATATTCTTTCTTTGTTTAGTACATTTGGGGTTTTGATTATTATGTGACGGGAAGTATATCTGTTCTGGTCCAGTCTACTTGGGGTTCTATAGGCTTCTTGTATATTCATGGGCATCTCTCTCTTTAGGTTGGGGAAGTTTTCTTCCATAATTTTGTAGAAGATATTTGCTGGCCCTTTAAGTTGTAGATCTTCATTCTCATCTATCCCTATAATCCTTAGGTTTGGTCTTCTCATTGTGTTCTGGATTTCCTGAATGTTTTGGGTTACCAGCTTTTTGCATTTTGCATTTTCTTTAATTGTTGAATCCATGGTTCCTATGGTATCTTCAGCATCTGAGATTCTGTCTTCTATCTCTTGTATTCTATTGTTGATATTTGCATCTATGACTCCTGATTTCTTCCCAAGGTTTTCTATCTCCAATGTTGTCTTCCTTTGCGATTGCTTAGTTGTTTCTACTTCTGTTTTTAGATTCTGTATGGTTTTGCTCAGATCTTTCAGTTGCTTGTTTGTGTTTTCCTGTAATTCTTTAAGGGATTTTTTTTTTCTTCTTTTATGACTTCTACCTGTTGACCCATGTTCTCTTGTATTTCTTTAAGTGATTTTTGTTTCTCCCCCTTATTGGGATTTATTTTTTGCTCTATATTCTCCTGGATTTCTTTAAGTGATTTTTGTGTCTGCCTTGTATGGGCTTCTAGCTTTTTATCTATTTTCTCCTCTATTACTTTAAGAAATTTATCTAAGTGATCCTCAATCTGCATCTTTACCTGTGATTTTAGATCTGAGTCTTGTTTTTCTGGTGTGTTGAGATATCCGAGATTTAATTGTGTTTGCCTTGTAATGGCTTCTAGCTTTTGATCTATTTTCTCATGTATTACTTTAAGAGATTTATCTAAGTGTTCCTCTATCAGCATCCTGACCAGTGATTTTTAGATCTGAGACTTGTTTTTCTGGTGTTTCGGGGTATCCAACATTTATTGCTGTAGGGGAACTGGGTTCGGATGCTGCCATACTGCCTTGATTTCTGTTAGTAACAATCTTATTTTTGCCTTTTGCCATCTGGTTAACTCTGGTATTAGTTGGTCCTGTAGTTACTAGCTGGTGCTTGACCCTCCTGTGGGCTCGTAAGGCTATTTCCCAGCGACTGGGACACCTGAACCACTGCCCTGCAGGGCTCCTGCTCACAGATTGCTGACAGGTGGCCTGAGTCCCCCGAGGTCTTAAACTCAGGATATCCCAGGTCCTTGGTTCTGCCTGTTGGGTAGCTGCTCTGCACTGCTCCTGCTCAGGGTATGCTGTCTGGTATCCTGTTTCCCCAGGGGTCTTAAAGTTGGGATATCTCAGTTATCTGGTTCTGCCTGCTGGTCCAAAGCTGCTGGGAAGCTGGCTGAGGCTGGCTCCCCCGCTGCCAGCTGGATGGGAAGCAGCTGGCAAGATGGCGCTGTCTGCATGGAGTTCGGGGTCTGCCCTGCCAGTGCAGAGCGCAGGCTCGGCCACTGTGCCCCAAACCATTGCTCTGTGTGCAGCTTCCGCTCCAGGCCTGAGTCGCCGAAGATCTTAAACTCGGGCTATCTTGGGTACCTGGTTCCGCCGGCTGGGTCTGAGCACCTGGGAAGCTGGCTGGGTCTGGCTTCCCCACCACTGGCTGGATGGGAAGCTGCCATGGATTCTTAACATGAAATAGCAGCCTGTAATTAAGACAATGGAGCACGGGTGGGAGGCCAGGCAACCTTATTCTGCTAACAACCTTGGCTCAGCACTTGAGTCCCGGAAACGGGGCTCGGCAGCTGGATTGTTCTTATTTACTGAAAAAATACCAAGCATCCACATTTCAGATAATGTACCAATTAAAACTACTAACTCAATGGAAGTTAAGCTTTGAAAATAAAAGGACTATGACAACTTAAATTTTGACAAGCAAAGACATCAGATATTTCACAATAACATATATCAAAATGAATTCCTAGTAATAAAATGAAACTTTGTTAATTCAAATATGTCTCATTTATAAAATTGTCAAATATAATTAAATTAGCACAAGCAATTTTTATTAAGGGTTACATAGGCTTTTAAAGAATTTATAGCAATAATTTAAAAATCTAAAAGCTCAGAGAACATCAGTAAAAGCAGACTAAATTTATTTATTGAAATAATTGCTATACATACAATAATATACTTACTATATAGTATTCTAAGTATACTACAGTATACTTACTATACTTAGTATGGATTTATAAGGCAAAATGCATTAGAGAACAAGTTTCAAGAATGCTTTCAAAACTATCAATATATTTAATTTTGTATGTATACATAGTTATTTAATGTGTGTGTGTGTGTGTGTGTGTGTGTGTATGCACATGCACATGTGCATATATTCCCTAGAGAGTGTAGATGGTAGAGAATACCTGAAGGCAGTGGCTTACTTTTTTTTCTATTTTTTTAAATTTTATTTTCTATATTTTTTGTTTACATTCCAAAGGCTTTCCCCTTTCCCAGTTCCCCCCTCACCATGTATCCAATAAGTCCTCTCCCCACCACCTGCGCATTCCCCAATCACCCCCCAACCCTTTCTCTGTTCTGGTACTATCCTGCAAGACTGGAACCAGTCTTTTCTGGACCAGTGTCCTCTCATTCCTTCTTGGGAATCTTTTGATTTGCTAATTGTGCCTTGAGTATTCAGAGCTTCTGGGCTCAATAATCTCCACTTATCAGTGATTGCATTTCATGTGTATTCTTTTGTGAGTGAGTTAAGTCACTTAGGATGATATTTTCCTGATCCAACCATTTGCCTACAAATTGCATGAATTCATTATTTTTAATTGCTGAGTAGTATTCCATTGTATAAATATACCACATTTTCTGTATCCATTCCTCCTTTGAGGGACACCTGGGCTCCTTCCAGCTTCTGGCTATTATAAATAAGGCTGCTATGAACATAGTGGAGCATGTGTCTTTATTGCATGCAGGGGAATCCTCTGGGTGTATGCCCAGGGGTGGTATGCAGGGTCCTTTGGAAACGTCATGCCCAATTTTCTGAGGAACCGCCAGACTGATTTCCAGAGTGTTTGTACCATCTTGCGATCCCACCAACAGTGCAGGGGTGTTCCTCTTTCTACACATCCTCGCCACCACCTGTTGTCTCTTGAGTTTTTAATCTTGGGCTGGAGAGATGGCTCAACAGTTAAGAGCACCGACTGCTCTTCCGGAGGTCCTGGGTTCAAATCCCAGCAACCACATGGTGGCTCACAACCATCTGTAATGAGATCTGATACCTCTTCTGGGGTGTCTGAAGACAGCTACAGTGTACTTACTAACAATAACAATAAATAAATCTTTTTTTAAAAGTGGCTTACTTTTTAAATATATGTGTTTGAAGAGCTGAATTCTGGTCATCGAGTTTCGAGGCAAGTACCTTCTGTAACATAGTGTGTGTGAGTGTGTGTGTGTGTGTGTGTGTGTGCACATATACACATAGATGTGTCTTTCTTTAATGTCTTTTTATTAATTGTTCCATTATTTTATATCTCAAAATGGTATCTCCTTTCTCGGTTAACCCTCAACAACCCACTGCATCTTATCCCATATAGGCCCTCTCCCCCTTGCTTTTGCTTCTATGACGGTGCTCCCCCACCAACTGACCCAGTCCTGCCCTACCACTCTAGCATTCCCCTGTGGTTGAGCATAAGGGCCTTCTCACCTATTGATAAGTCAAGACCACCCTCTGCTACAGAGGTATATGGAGTCCTGGATCCCTCCCTGTACATTCCTTGGTTGGTTATCCAGTCCCTCAGAGCTTTGGCTGATCGCGCCAGCAAACATCGTTCTTCCTGTGGGGTTGCAGTCCTCCTTGGCTCCACCAGTCCTTCCATCAGCAACCCCTCCAAGGTCCCCAAGCTAAGTGTAGTAGTTGCGACCAAGCATCTGCATCTGCATCTGCATTCATCAGTTGCTGGCAGCACCGCCCAGGGAACAGTCACAATAGGTTCCTTTCAGCAAGCACCTCTTGGCAGCAGCAACGGTGCCAAGGATTGGTGTCTGCAGAAAAAATGGATTCCCAAGTGCGGCGATGCCCGGATGTCCCTTCCTTCAGTCTTTCCTTTGGAAAGGAACATTTCTGGGTTAAAATCTTTGAGATGCGGTGGTTACTCCACCCCTCAACATGGAGCCTACCTGCTGGAGGTGGTCTCCACATGTTTTACCTCCCCTTCTCGGCATATTTCAGTTATTCCTGTTGGATCCTGGGAACATTTCACTTCCCCTCAGTGTCTATCCCCAGTTCCTCATCCCCCAATACTACACATTTTTAATTCTACTTCCTATCTCGTTTTTACCTCTCTGCTATCCACTCCAGTACCTGATACTGCCTCTCTTCCTCCCAAGTCCCACCTTCCTCATCTTATTATTGTTCATCTTATTTGATCTTCTATGCTGGACTCAAACACCCACACCCTGGTCATCCTTCCTTCTAAGCTCCCTATGGTCTGTGGGTTGTATCATAGGCATTGAGAACTTTGAGCCTAATATCCACTTATCAATGAGTACATACCTTGTGTGTTCTTGGTTTTTTTTTATTGAATATATTCTTTATTTACATTTCATTTCCCTTTTCCTGGTTTCCTGCCCCCCAAAGGTCCCATATGCCCTTTTCCCTCCCCCTGTTTCCCCTTCCTCCCCTTCCCACTTCCCTGTTCTGGTATTCTCCTACACTGATGCTTTGGCCTTTCCAGATCCGGGTTCCACACCTTGTGTGTTCTTTTGTATTTGAGTTACCTCACTCAGTATTGTATTTTCTAGTTACATCCATTAGCCTGTGACTTTCATGAATTCATGGTTTTTAATAGCTGAGTACTACTCCATTGTGTAAATATACCACATATTCTGTATCCATTCCTCTGTTGAGGGACATCTGGATTCTTTCCAGCTTCTGGCTATTAACAATAAGGCTGCTATGAACATAGTGAAGCATGGGTCCATGTTATATGTTGGAGCATCTTTTGAGTATATGCCCAGGAATGGTATAGCTGGCTCTTCAGGTATAGCTATTTCCAGTTTTCTCAGAAACTGCCAGATTGATTTTCAAAGTGATTTTACCAGCTTGCATCCAACTAGCAATGGAGGAATGATCCTCTTTCTTTACATCCTCACCAGCATCTGCTGTCACCCGTGTTTTTGATCTTAACCATCCTGACTAGTGTCAGGTAGAATTTCAAGGTTGTATCAATTTGCATTTCCCTAATGACTAAGGATGATGAACATTTCTTTAGGTACTTCTTGGCTATTCAATATTCCTCAGGTGATAATTCTCTGATTAGGGGAACCAAATACAGGAGGAAATATGGAGATAAACTGTGGAGCTGAGACTAAAGGAAAGGCCATCCAGAGACTGTCCCACCTGGAGATCCATCTCATATACAGTCATCAAACCCAGACACTATTGTGGATGCCAAGAAGCGCTTGGTGACAGGAGTCTTACATGACTGTTTCATGAGAAGCTCTGCTAGATCCTGAAAAATACAGAGGCTAATGCTTGCAGCCAACCATTGGACTGAGCACAAGGTCCACAATGGTGGAGTTAGAGAAAGGATTAAAGAGTTGAAGGGTTTTGCAATCCCATAAGAAGAACATTATTAACCAACCAGAAGCCCTCAGAGATTCCAGGGACTAAACCACCAATCAAAGACTATACACATGGAGGGATCCATGGCTCCAGCCACATATGGAGCAAAGGATGTCCTTATTGGGCATCAATGGGAGGAGAGGCCCTTAGTTCTGGGAAGGCTCGATGCCCCAGTGTAGGGGAATGCCAGGGTGAGGAGGCAGGAGAGGGTGGGTGGGTGGGAAAGAACCCTTATAAAAGTAGGGGAGAGGGAATGGGATAGGAGGCTTCTGTGGGGGAAATAGGGAAAGGGGATAACATTTGAAATGTAAATAAAGAAAATATCCAATAAAAAAAGGAAGAGGACTCCTGAGACATAGTCAGTAATCAATAGTGTTCTGGAAATCTTGCAAATTTTGAATATAAATGAAGACTCAGACTATACCTAAAAACAGCAGCAATTCAGAACTATGCACTCATAGGATATTTTGTGCAGCAATCATTAAATTCAGTCAGCAGTGAAATGACTTAAGGATCTAGTGATTGTTTTAGTGACACTGTTATTTACAAAATGCTAAGTAGAACCAAGCACTCATAAAATTTTAGATTGGAGAAATATGAAGATTATAATGATGATAAGAAAATAATGTATAAAAATATATAAATAAATACTATATTCTTAACTTAGCAAACATTTTTCTTATTTCTTCATATATTTATCAAGTGGTAGAAACATCTTTATTTAGTGATTTTTTCCACTCTTATTTTATATGAAAAGGTATCCAAGACACCACTGTGTGCTTCCAAATGAGATAACTCTGCCAATTACTCTTTTATTCATATACTCTTATAGTGATACACAAAGATTCTGTGAATGAAGAAATTCCTTTATTTTCTCATACTTAACATTATATATATATATATATATATATATATATATATATATATATATATATATATTAGGAAAAGACAGCATTGTAACTAATAAATGACAATGTCTTTTGCTCTGGCAATAGATTATTTTTTTCTATATTCATCCTCCTTATTAAATGCATAACTCTAAATATGTCAGATTCCTTTACTGGTAATGTATTCCAACGTTTTATGTTGCTGCATTTAATAACTGAGTAACATTCCATTTCTGTCAGAGATGCCCAAACTATTAAAATTAACTGTGGATATTACAGTGTTGCTGGTGTAATGTAATAATGCTTCGAAACTTGATCAGTTGACATCTGTTCTTTTTGTTTCAGCTTTTAATGTGGTTGGCAGCAGAGAGCCATATCACTTCTTTTTTGAAATAGCTAAGTTTTATGCTTGGTTTATTCATATAAAATATTATTGTTTTATGAATGTGCATGCACACACACACTCAGAGAGAGAGAGAGAGAGAGAGAGAGAGAGAGAGAGAGAGAGAGAGAGAGAGAGAGAAACACTGAAAACAGCAATTGGAGGAGGGAAAAATGGAGTGAGGTTCAGATCAAGGGAGATAAAAATAGATATGGAAAGAGAATTATAGCCTACTGAGTTCTTATGTTATTTTGGGCACTTTGTATACACAGGGCACCTTGTATTGGGCAGTCAGTTTGTGTGCTTGTTTTTGGAGAAGGCTAATTATTCCTCTCTCTGTAGTCATCGGTTGCCTGTAGATCCCTCTGCTGATGTGTCAACCCAAGATATTTTCCACCTTTAGTATGAGCCTGTGTCTTGATACTGCCATTGTTCAGTAACTATGAATAAAATTATGGTATTATGATCTTAGATTTCAATCCACTAAAATGGGATAAAAACATTTTTCCACAGTTAAAAGTATATAGTGGTAGTACTGGCTCAATGGTGTCTTCAATAAAATGCCACATGATCGTGCAAGCATTCTGAAAAAATAAAAATAACATTAATCATTGGCTGTCTAAGGAGAAATAACTGAGATATTTCTGAGATATGTGAATCTGAAAACTCCAGTCCACCAATTTATTCATTTGGAGAAGCCAGTTGTGCAAAAGAAATTACTTTTTAGTTATAAACTATAAGAATATGAATCATGAAAGGTATACCAAGTATTTTAAAGATTTTTGGCAAGAAATAAGTGGCCATTCTCTCTAATCAACACTCGATGTTTTGATATTTCCCTATTTCCTATGTCAATGAGAAGAAAGAATGTAGAGTATTATGTACAGTTGATTTTTTTCCAAAAAAAAACCTCCATAAGTACCTAAGGAATATGAATAAAGATACATTTCAAATAGTAGAGTCAAATTAATATAGGTAAAAATGAAGTTAGAGACAGACTGGAGTGCAATAGAAGTCTTTGTTCCTGGGTAAATATATGATATAAGATTTGTTACTTACACAACTCATGTAATACTTTACTTTGTTCAAATCAATATCACATTTATTATGTTTATTGCATCATGTGCCATTCCCTCAAGCTTAAGTTGTTCAGCAGAACTGATCTTCAGACTTCTGTCTCCTCCATACCCAAAGAGATATAGATATATGTTGGATATTTTCTATATTTACATTTCAAATATTATCCCATTTCCAGGTTTCCTCATGGAAACCCCTTTCCCCTCCCCTTCCCCTGCTTCTATGAGGGTGTTCCCCCACCCTCCAACCCTCTCCTGCCTCCCTGCCCTGACATTCCCCTACACTGTAGCATGGAGTTTTCACAGAACCAGGGGCCTCTCCTCCCATTGATACCTGACAAGGCCATCCTCTGCTACATATGCAGCTGGAACCATAGACCACTCCATGTGTACTCTTTGGTTGGTGGTTTAATCCCTAGGAGCTTTGGCGGGGGGTCTAGTTGGTTGAAATATTTGTCTTCCTATGGAGTTGCCTGCCCCTTCAGTTCCTTCATTCCTTCATCAAACTCCTCCAGTGGAGACCCTGTGGTCAGTACAATTTCTGACTACCAGCATCTGTTTCTGTATTTGTCAGGCTTGGCAAAGCCTCTCAGGAGACAGCTATATCAGGGTCCTATCAGCAAGCACTTCTTGGCATCCACAATAATGTCTGGGTTTGGATATTGTATCTGGGATGGATCCCCAGGTGTGTCTGTCCCTGGATGGCCTTTCCCTCAGTATCTGCTCTACACTTTGCCTCTGTATTTGCTCCTGTGAGTATTTTGTTTCTCTTTCTAAGAAGGACAGAAGCTCCCACACTTTGGTCTTGATTTTTCTTGAGCTTCATGTGGTCTGTAAATTTTATCTTGGGTATTCCAAGCTTTTGCGCTAATATCCACTTATCAGTGAGTGCATACCATATGTTCTTTAGTGATTGTGTTACCTCACTCAAGATGATATCTTCTAGCTTCATCCATTTGCCTAAGAATTTCATGAAGTCATGTTTTTAAATGCTGAGTAATAATTCATTGTGTAAATGTACCTATTTGCTATATCCATTCCTTTGTTGAAGAATATCTGGTTTCTTTCCAGTTTCTGCCTATTATGAATAAGGCTGGTATGAACATAGTGGAGCATGTGTCCTTGTTATTTGTTGGAGTATCTTTTAAGTATATGCCCAGGAATGGTAGAGCTGGGTCATCAAGGTAGTACTCTGTCCAATTTTCTGGTTGTACCAGCTTGAAATCCCACCAATGGAGGTGTGCTCCTTTTTCTCCCTATCCTTGCAAGCATCTTCTGTCACCTGAGGTTTTGATCTTAGGCAATCTGACTACTATGATGCGGAATCTCAGAGCTGTTTTAATTTGCATTTCCCTGATGACTAAAGATGTTGAACATTTCTTTAGATTCTTTTCTGCAACTCAATATTCCTCAGTTGAAATTTTTTTGTTCCTGGGCAGTGGTGGCACAAGCCTTTAGTCTTAACACTTGGGAGACAGAGGTAGATGGATTTCTGAGTTCAAGGCCAGGTTGGTTTACAGAATGAGTTTCAGGACAATCAGGGTTACACAGAGAAACCCTGTCTCAAAAATCAAAAAGAAAGAAAGAAAGAAAGAAAGGAAGGAAGGAAGGAAGGAAGGAAGGAAGGAGAGAAAAGAAAAAAAGAAAGAAAGAGAGGAAGGAAGGAAGGAAGGAAGGAAGGAAGGAAGGAAGGAAGGAGAGAAAAGAAAAAGAAAAAGAAAAAGTAAAAGAAAAAGAAAAAAGAAGATTCTTTGTTTAGCTCTGTACCTCATTTTTAATAGGGTTATTTGATTCTCTGGAGTCTGACTTCTTGAGTTCTTTGTATATATTAGATATAAGCCCTCTATCAGATGTAGGATTGGTAAAGATCCTTTTCCAATCTGTTGGTTGCTGGTTTGTCCTATTGACAGTGTCCTTTGCCTTATGGAAGCTTTGCAAATTTATGAGGTCCCATTTGTCTATTCTTGATATTAGAGCACAAGCCATTTGTGTTCTCTTCAGGGAGTTTTCCCCTGGGTCCATGTGTTTGAGGCTCTTCCGTACTTTCTTATTTAATAGTTTCAGTGTATCTGGTTTTATGCAGATGTACTCAATCCACTTGGACTCGAGCTTTTTCCAAGGCAAAAAGAATGCATCGCTTTGCCTTCTTCTACATGCTGACCTCCAGTTGAACCAGGACTATTTATTGAAAATGCTGTCTTTTCTACTGAGAAAAAGTCTTTAATTCCTTTGTCACAAAGCAAGTAACCATAGGTGTGTGAATTCATTTCTGGATCTTCAGTTTTATTCCATTGATCTACCTGGAGTTCTCTGTACCAATATCGTACAGTTTTTGTCACTATTGCCCTGTAATACAGCTTGAGGTCAGGGATGGTGATTCTCGCAGAAGTTCTTTTATTGTTGAGAATAGTTTTCCCTGGCCTGTATTGTTTGTTATTCCAAATGAATTTGCAAATAGCTCTTTCTAACTCTATGAAGAATTGAGTTGGAATTTTGATGGGGATTACCTTGAATCTGTAAATTGCTTTTGTCACAATGGCTATTTTTACTCTATTAAACCAATCCATGATCATGGAAGATCTTTCCAACCTCTGGTAGCCTTCTCTCTGTTTTTCTTCAGGGTCTTGGAGTTCTTGCCACACAGATCTTTCATTTTCTTAGTTATAATCACAACAAGGTATTTCATATTATTTGTGAGTATTTTGAAGGGTATCATCACCCTATTTTGTTTCTCAGTCTGTTTATCATTTGAATAGAGGAAGGCAACTTATTTGTTTGAGTTAATTTTATATCCAGCCACTTTGCTAAAGTAGTTTATCAGCTCTAGGAGTTCTCTGGTAGAATTTTTGGAGTCACTTAAGTATACTATCAATCATATGTTCAAATAGTGATATTTTGATTTTTTTCCAATTTGTATCCCTCTAACCTCCTTTTGTTGTCTAATTTCTCAAGGTAGCAATTTAAATACTATATTGATTAGATGGGTAAAAACTGGGCAGCCTTTTTTAGTTCCTGATTTTAGTAGGATTGCTTCAAATTTCTCTCCATTTAGTTTGATATTGGCTACTTGTTTGCTGTGCATTGCTTTTACTATGTTTAGGTATGGGCCTTGAATTCCTGAACTTTCCAAGACTTTTAACATGAAAGTATGTTGAATTTTGTCAAATGAATTCTCAGCATCTAATGAAATGATCATGTGGTTTTATTTGAGTTTGTTTATGTAACAGATTAAGTTGATGGATTTCTGTATATTGAACCATCCTTGCATCCCTGGGATGAAGCCTGCTTGATTGTGGTGAATGATCATTTTGATGTTTGTGGATTCGGTTTTCAAAAATTTTATTGTGTATTTTTGCATCAATGTTCACAATGCAAATTGGACTGAAGTTCTCTTTCTTATTTTGGTGTTTGTGTGCTTTTTTTTAGTGTAACTGTGGCTTCATAGAACAAATTTACTAGTGTTCTTTCTGTTTCTATTTTGTAGCATAGTTTGAAGAGTAATGGTATTAGGTCTTCTTTGAAGGTCTGATATACTTCCGCACTAAATTCATCTGGTCCTGGGATTTTTTTGGGGGGGTGGGGGAGATATTTAATGACTGCTGTTCTTTCTTTGGGAATTATGGGACAGTTTTGATGGTTTTTCTGATACTGAGTTAAGTTTGGTACATAGTCCAAAATTTTTCCATTCATCTAGATTTTCCAATTTGACTTTTGTATCTAAAGATTTTTTTAATTTCCTCAGTTTCCATTGTTATTCTCCCTTTTCAGTTATGATTTATTAATTTGAATATTATCTCTGTGCCCTTTGGTTAGTATGGCTAAGGGTTTATCTATCTTGTTGAGTTTTGCAAAGAACCAGCTGCTGGTTTTGTTGATACTTTGTATAGTTCTTTTTGTTTCTACTTGGTTGATTTCAGTCCTGAGTTTGATGATTTCCTGCTGTCTACTCTTGCGCATATTTGCCTTTTTTTTTTTCAAGAGCTTTCAGGCATGCTGTCAAGCTGCAAGTGTATGCTCTATCCTGTTTCTTTTTGGAGGCACTTAGAACTATGAGTTTTCCTCTTAACACTGCTTATGTTGTCTCCCATAAATTTTTGTATGATGTATCTTCATTTTCATTAACTTCTAAAAAGTCTTAAATTTCTTTATTAGTTTTTTATTGACCAAGTTATCATTGAATAGAGCATTGTTCAGTTTCCATGTGTATGTGGGCTTTCCATTGTTTTTGTTGTTATTGAAGGCCTGCCTCAGTCCTTGGTGATCTGATAGGATGCATGGGATGATTTCAATCTTCTTGTATTTCTTGAGGCCCATTTTATGAACAATTATATGGTCAGTTTTGGAGAAGTTACCATAAAGTGCTTAGAAGAAGGTATATTATTTTGATTTAGGGTAAAATGTTCTATAAATATCTGTTAAGTCCATTTGGTTCATAACTTCTCTTAGTTTCACTGTGTCTCTGTTTAGTTTCTGTTTCCATAATCTGTTCATTGCAGAGAGTGGGCTGTTGAAGTCTCCCACTATTATTGAGTGAGGTGTAAGATGTGCTTTGAGATTTAGTAAAGTTTCTTTTATGAATGTGGGTGCCCTTGCATTTGGAACATAGATGTTCAGAATTGAGAGTTCATCTTGGTAGATTTTTCCTTTGATAATTATGATGTGTTCTTATCATTATTGATAACTTTTGGTTGGAAGCCAATTTTAGTCAATATTAGAATGGATACTCCAAAATCTTTCTAGGGACCTCTTTCTTGGAAAAAAATTTCTAGCTTTTTACTCTGAAGTAGTGTCTGTCTTTGTCACTGAGGTGCATTTCCTATTTGAAGTAAAATGCTGGGTCCTGTTTACATATCCAGTCTGTTAGTCTATGTCATTTTATTGGGGAATTGAGTCTATTGATCTTGAGATATTTAGAAAAATTAATTGTTGCTTGCTATTATTTTTGTTGTTGGAGAAGTAGTTATGTTTGTGTAGATATCTTCTTTTGAGTTTGTTGAAAGAAGATTAATATTTTGCTTTTTATAAGGTGTTGCTTCCCTCTTTGTGTTGTAGTTTTCCATCTATTATCCTTTGTAGGGCTGCATTTGTGGAAAGATATTGTGTAAATTTTGTTTTGTTGTGGAATATCTTGCTTTCTCCATCAATAGTAATTGATATTTTTGTTGTGTATAGTAGCATGGTCTGGCATTTGTATTCTCTTAGGGTCTCTATGAGATGTATCCAGGATCTTCTGGTTTTTATAGTCTCTGATGAGAAGTCTGATGAAATTCTGATAGGTCTACCTTTATATGTTGCTTGACCTTTTTCCCTTACTGCTTTTAATATTTTTTCTTTGCTTTGTTCATTTAATGTTTTGTTTATTATGTGATAGGAAGATTTTTTTTGGTTCAGTCTATTTGGAGTTCTATGGGTTTCTGTATGTTTTCTATAATTTTGTTGAAGATATTTACTGGTCCTTTAAGCTGAAAATCTCCTCTCTTCTATACCTATAATCCTTAGGTTTGGTCTATCTATTGTTGTCTTAATGTTCAACTAGTAAGAGATGATCAGCTCCATTGTAATAATTTATAAAACACTAGATATTGCTTTAGTTTAATCTTTCTGTAAAGCCAAATGACTCCTGTCTACCACTTATACAATATATTACACTTATCTCAGAAATCACTAACATTTTTTGAGAATTAAATACTAGCTAAAAAGCCATGGATTATGAAATTTATTTCTGGCATTCCAGTACCCTGAGCAGATCTTGGGCTCTAGCTCCACAACCAGTCCCACAATACCCAGAAACAACTCAACTCTCAAGTGTTCTACCTGATCTCATTGTCTCTGACTAGAACCTATCCTTCCTGTTATCCTGGTTGTGTCAGAACTTTTCAGAGTCTAGTTGCCTCTGTGATCCTGTGATTCTGGGATCCTGTGATCCTGGGAATGTCAGAGCTCCTGGGAGTCAAGCTGCCTCCGGGATCCTGAAATCCTGGCAGGACCATGCTCCTGAGATCCTGTAATCCTATGATTCTGACCATGTTAGAGGACCTGTGATCCTGGGATTGTTAGAACATTTTAGAACACTTGAGAGTTGAGTTGTTTCTGGGTATTGTGGGACTGGTTGTGGAGCTAGAGCCCAAGGTCTGCTCAGGGCACTGGAATGCCAGAAATATATTTTATAACGCATGGCTTTTTAGCTTGTATTTACTTCTCAAAAAATGTTAGTGATTTTTGAGATAAATGTAATACATTGTATAAGTGGTAGACAGGAGTCATTTGGCTTTACAGGAAGATTAAACTAAAGCAATATCTAGCATTTTATAAATTATTACAATGGAGCTGATCATCTCTTACTCGTTGAACATTAAGACAACAATAGATAAGTAGAGACCAGTGAACTGAAAGCACATTGGGTCTTTTTCTAGTTATTGGTATTCTCAAAGAACACCCAACCCACTGTCAATCTATTATGGAATATGACATGAAAGTATAGCATTTTTGATTAATTTTATTCAAGAAGGTGACAATAAACCTGACCTGTGGCCAAAGTCTAAATACCAACATGGATGATAGTAAATGAGACCAGTACCTCAAGCTGTTTAAGTTGAAAAAATATGATTCTAACATTATTGTTTCAATATATTAAATTGTTTTATATTTCATAAGGATTAGAAAGATAATATGAAGGAGGGTTAATATTGGCATCTTTATATCTAGCATTCTATACTCAATTGTGTAAATCTGTTTTATTTTTACCTATGGAAACTGAAAATGAAAATGTGGCACAGCTAATGGGAAAAGGGGAAGTCAGAAAGCAGGCAGACCTGCTTCCCAAAGATCCAGCACAGCAGAGCGAGGTATACAATTGCTGTCTTGCAGTTTTCCAGATTTTGTTGTGATCTACACATGCTACATGATGGGAGGGCTTTTAATATTTGTACAACTTGGGATATTAGATTGATGGAAATTTTCTTAATCATTTATGTCTTCTCCCAGGAGTGCTGTTTCTAATCTTTCCCAGAAAACTCCTGAACATACTACATCTGCCCCTTTAAGGGAGCCATCCTTATCTGGCCCTATTTGAAGATTGTACTCTGTGTGACCTGGCCATTCAAAAATGACAGTGGAAAATGAAAGTTTGTTTATTCTTAATTTTCAAAATTTTCATTAAAATATACTCACAGTATTTTCCCCTTCCTCTGGGTACATCAGTTCTCCCTAAATTCCTTTACCCGCAACTTGTCCTCCCATGATTCTCTTTCAAATTCATGGCCTTTTCCCCTTGATTTTTACTATGGCACATATATGCACACACATATGAATACAACTTGTTTAGTGCAATTAGTGTTCTGTGAATATATATGATTTCAGAGCTCATGCCTCCTACATCTAAGGCTTAGAGAACATTATGAAAAGTCAGAAAGTGTAAAACAAGAAGTCATCTGTGAGATGGTATCTTCTAGAAATGAAAGTGAAGCTACACACATGAAACATTAACAATGACTACTAGGATTGACTAGATATGTACCCTAAAAACACTAATAAACAAGCTAACATAGAAAAGGCAAAATCGTCCCATTGCAAGGAAAGGACTTTATGCAATGGAAGATTGAAGAGGAGTAATTAATTGACTTTAAGAATCCAACTGTTTATTAAATACCACAGGAAATAAATTTTAATTTGAGGAAAATAGTAGCAAATATAATATCTATCATATATCATTAATAGCACTAAATATTAAATCTAGATTAAAATGCAGCAAAACAGTTTTAATATACTTCATTTAAAATAGTTAAGTTTTATGATCTTTTAAGGTCTTTGTACAATATTAAATCCAAATGATACATCTCAAGGTGCTTAAATTACTATATATAAATTTAATTCCCAGTTAAAATCACTTGGGAATAGAGGGCAGGCATCACAGTGATGGATCATGTTTTAATGTTTCTGTGCTCCTTTATATTATTTGAAGATAAAAGTGGTATATATTGTAAGTGATATTTTAAGAGTTTTATATTCTTTTAAATATGTTCTGATGCATAATATATAACCAATCAAAAACTACAAAGGGGATTTCTAATAAATCTATTAAAGGAATAATTGCTATAATATACTTGTTTTTCCTTCTATATGTAAAAGCCTGTTCATAATTTTTTTTGTATTTTGTATAGCCCACTGACGTATAAATAGAATGTTTATGCTTCAACACCATCAAAACAAAACTATATTCTTAGAATCACATTATTACATATTTTAATGTATTTGAATTTATTAAAAATAAATTTTTTATCAATGTACGCCATTATGACATAGGTTTCTGTCCCTCTACTTCTCCTATACTCCCCCACTACTCCTGTACTCCAGATCCACTCCCCTTCATCAGCATTAAAATGATAAAATACATGTTTTACTGTGTATCATTTGCTTACAAAGAATAAGTACTTCCCAACAAGTTTAAAACATATAATTCATGGTTGCTAAATAACTCTGTAAAGAAAATTAACAGAAAAATAGGATGGAGACACAGATAATGATTCATCCTTGTCTCAGTTTTTAATTAACCACAACAATGGTAATAGAGCTATTCTCCTTCTTATTGGAATACCCACCCACAGGCACAGGCAGGCATACACAGGCATTCACAAATACACACAAACAAAGCCAAGCTGAGTGATAAGAATAATTAACATAGTCTAAAATGGTTTAATTAAAGTGTGATGTCTCAGCAACACCTCCACACATTAATCAATAGATGGAGTTACAGTGTAACTTCTTCTATTTGCTGTTTTCTTTAAAAGGATGATGTATCGAACATAATAAAAATATGTTCATAGTAAGTATATATGCATATGCAATAAACTGACTTCATCATAGGTACATCACATGGTAAATGTATGTGTGTTTCATGATTGTACATTGTTTAGTATGCATACCCATGCAAAGTATATAGCCAGTAGGATAAAAAATGGACATTTATTCTAAATGAATGCCTCAATAAGACACAGATGTAGTGGGTTTCTGAAGTGAAGTATTACCTTCTGGACATGAGAGATATGCTATATCTGTGATATATATATATATATATATATATACACATACATACATACACCCAGGGATAAGTCCCTGCAAGGATAAAGAAGGGCCTATGACATCCATCACTAGCTAAAAAAAGCAAATGTCAGTTTCCAGCTGCTAGAAGAGGGAGAGTCAGTGTTTTGTTTTGTTTAGCAGTGTACCCTCTAAAAGGCTACCCTTGATGAAGTAGTTGATCTTATACTCACACAAATAGTAGACCACATGGGTTTATAAAAGATAGGACACATGAAGTTGAGAAGGGAAAGTGTTGAGAAGGATAGAGAAGAATCAGAGCTGAGGGAATGGGGTGGATCTAACCAATAAATATAAGAAGGGAAAGCATTAAATGGATATCAGGAAAATATTGTTAGAAATATTTTTGATCTTTATTCTTCATTTTCTTCTTGCTACAGATGCAGATGGAGATGGTGAAATTGTGAGGTACATACACACATGTACATACACACATATATGCAATGACCTATAAAGTAAATAACTTCTATACATTTCCTCCATTTAATGCCTCAAGGAGCTTTCAAATATTTAAGACTTGTATCAATAAAGTTATATGAAATCAAAAGACCAATGGCTTCAGAGTTTGGTAAGCATGAAGTTGAGAGCTCAGCCTTTGAGAACACATTATCACCCACAAGTTTAAAGTCTCAGGCAACACTTCCAAAGAGAGGATAAAAGAATATACATCCCAGATGGTGCGTAGAAGGATCATTATCTATCATCCCATAAGCACTACAGAGACATGGGAACAATAGTCTCATCATAGCTTCATGTATCACTACTGGGTCCACAGAAGTCAAGCCCTTCACACAATTATCTCCAGAGAGGTAAATGCCTCAAGAGTTCATAACACACTGCTGTAGTGTTGCCAACGGTCAGATAATGGCAGAGCAACGATCTGGTATCTGATTGAGTATTCACTGTTGAGTCTAACAGGCTCTGATGGATCATTTCAAACTCAGGTCAAAGGGGTTCTGATTGAACTTTGTGTGACCAAAGTAAAACTAAGAACTAATAGAATGGAATTTGCAGGCGTGGGGAATGTACGAGTGATGCTGATAGGGTTGGAGGAGAAGGGGAGACTGTCAATAATAAGGATCAAATATACGTTTACACTCAGGTTGCTGTAAAATAACACTGGTTAATTTTTTAAAGGTGATAAAATAGTAGTTTGAAAAGGAAAATATTGTGGCTGGAGAATTTCCTGGCAATCAATAGAATATAATGGTTATTGAATACATTACTGATGACTTCTAAATGAAGATAACATAAAACTCTGAAATAATCACAAATAATTTAAAAAGCAAGTGTTTGTTTAGTAAAGTCAAAATTACTCTAACTCGGGAAGCATTTGATTTACTTCTGTGTAAAATGTTTGTTGAACTTAGTTGTCTGACTGTTTTAAATGAACAGATGTGATTTTTCTTTTTTCTTGCTTTTTTTTTTTTAGTTTAGAAAGAGTTTATTTAGGGCATGGGGAGTGGAGGTAAGAGGGTAGTAGAGACAGAGAAAAGCAGAGAGAAGGAGAGTAAAGAGGTAGAGGCTGTCTATCTTCACCACGTGGAGGTGGGGGATGTTGGGCAGTGGGGAAGGAAAGAGCCCAAGAGAGCAAGAGAGAACAAGAGAACAAGAGGATAAGAGGCAAGAGACTAAGAGTCAGATGTGAATTTCAAAGCCAATGTATAAGTTATAAACATGAATAACTTACGGAGTGAGCGTAAATTATTATGTCTGTAAGTTTTGACCAATCAATTGTCTTCATCATATCACCAATCATGATGTCAGATGTGCTGAATGTGATAACATGATATTTCTGTTATGCAGAATAATAACTTATCAATTTAATCTTATACTAAAATATATCTCTGGTATAAAATATGACAGTTCAGAAAAACTGACTGAAAATATCCCTATAATGCGAGTAATAAGATGTATATAAATATTAAAATCTTTAAAAGGTAGACTAATTCAACCTAAAGGTATACACTAATGGCAGTGTGACAAGGCAATTCCTAATGTGTATATTTAACTTATGTTGAACAATAACCATAGACTCTTCCTGTGGTTAATAATGCATTGTATAACATTACTAACTCATGATAGAAAGCTTTTTTTAATTACAATGATCCACTGGATCATTTTCTATTGACAAAATTACAATCATTTATATTCACATTGTTTTACCAACATTTATGAACCTTTAAATAAATGCCAACTTGTGTTGAATCCATTTACTAATCTTACAAATTTGGAAGTTGCAATTTTCATGGAACAAACACAATGTTTAAAACAGATTCATATAACAGAATTTGTAGGTTGCATAATCTAATTGCAATTCTAGGATGCAAGAGATATAAGCACTAATATAAACAATGCTAAGAGAGAAAAAATGTACTCATATCAATAGTCCGATGAAAGTGTCAAACAAGGTTTGAAGACACATTAGAATTGTTAAATGACTATGAAACTTAAAATTTAGTTAAAAGCATATAAAATAACTATATTTTAAGAGGGTTTATACGCTATGTGTTCCAATTCACTGGGAAAGTACCTTTATAATTAATTTAAAACTGAACATCTCTTCCTATTACATACTTTAAGAAATAATGACCATAGAAAATCAATGTGAAGTTTTATGAAATTAGAAAATGATAATATTCAAATTAGCTAAAATTTCTCTTGGAAATCAAATTTCATTTCTCTCCACATGACAGGAAATGTATCAGAATTTGCTGAAAGCTTAAGCTTCAAAAGTTAGTTAAGAAATTATCTGTGACATGGTCTCTGAGTCATGATTTCTAGCTATAAAATTCAATAATTATCTGTCAGTCCTCTAACAATAGGAATTGCTTACTCTAGGGAAAAGAGCAAAGAAGAGATTTTACTGCTGGAAAGCCTAAAAATAAATTTTAAAATATTCTCTACTTAAAACCCACCATGGGAAATTAAATCATTAAAGCAACCAAATTTACTAGTTATGCATGTTAGTCTCAAAAACTCCTGCTGGTTTCTGAAGTTAAGTTCACTAATGTAAGCATTAGAACTTTGATGCAAAAGATATCCTGGCATTCCTGAGCCAAGGGATACAGCATTTTCACACAACGGGTAAACCTCACCCAGGAGAGTTACTGGGATGGAGAAACTCAGGAGGGGGGCTGCCTCTGCTAGGTAGAAAAGCCACAGAGAACTGGGCAGAACACAAGGCTTATATAGAACTTCTTGTGAGGTAGGGCAAACTCAAGAATTGGGGGGATTTCTTTTATTGTAGGACCAGTCCTGGCCATTGTCCTGCCTTGGGACAGGAACAGGCAAGTACAGCCATTCAAAAACAATTAGGTAACAGGCCTGGCCACTGGAGCTCCTCTTGTGGAGCCTGGCCACTTGGGAGCCTTGAGAATTTACAAAGTTTATTAAAAAAAACTGCCCAAGGGAAGGGAAAGCATTTCCTGGGGTTTGAGTTACTGTCAATAGCCAACAATGAGTCCTTGCACAGAACGTTAATAAGCAACAAATACTGGGAAACTGTGTAGCAGTGATAAAAAATTTTGAGCTCCACTTCTAAGTATTATCTTTGTATACTAAACATATTTCCTAGCATTTGTGTGGAATTCACAATAGCTGCACCTTGACTTCAATACGGCTATAGCATCTGCATATTGTTACGAGGAAAAGGAATAATTATTAAACGGAGTATACATTTCAAAGCAAAAAGGAAAGCACTCTATCCAAAGACCTTAGTCTCTGCTGATCAGAATCCATCACTTGTGGGAGTCACCATGATTTTTAATTCTTATATGATCAAGTTAGAAAAGCACAGAGAAGAATCAAATATTTGGAAGACAATGAATAACATACATGAAAGTTAAGCAATATTTTATATTTCTATAGAGCTTTTGTGTGCCATTTTTTCTACCAATCTATTTATTCCTAAACTATATAATTCTAATTCCTCCTGCCACACCTTCACGAATGTGTGGTCATTCACTACAGACAGCCAAAGAATCAGTGACCACACCATCAAAGAGAACACTTGAAAAAAAATATGACCGTGACAGCATTTAGAAAGACCTTAGAAATCCGGATCAGACAAAAGCCAGCACAGAGAAGCCAGAGAACAGTGTGAAATGCCTCGTGTAGCCTAGGAGCTAATGGCATTTGGGGCTCCTGATAGAGGAAGAGTTGGTTTTATTTAAGGATACAGCCCTTAGTATGCTCTAGGGCTATCTCCACAGGCAGTAATAGTATTTGAACAATGCAAGTTGGATACAGAGTCTTTAAAAGATAAATTTAGAGACCCTGCCCCTCCCCCACAAACGCAAAGTTTCAGGAGTTGATTTTGGATATATGTACAAGATGGATCCAGTACGGGGTAAAGAATATGTGAACAAATATTTTGTATGAAACTCAGAAACAATAAAATAATCCTTAAATTTTTATGCATCAGAAAATTGTAGTGTCGATTCAAATGAACAGTCGGGATCATTTCCTATTTGAATTTCAAGTAGTTAGGTTTTATTCCCTCAGTTCTACAATATGTCCCACCTACCACTCCTCAGTACACTTTTTTACTTGTCAGTGAGAAAAAAAAAAATGGATTCATGTCCATATTCAGCAAACACTCTAAGTACAAGCATCAAGTTCAGCAATTCACCTTTGCAATATTTTAGTTTCATTTTCATAGCCATATTTTCTATGTTTTCAAGCAGACTTTTACTTGAAGTTATCAGTTAAAAATTCCAGGTTTAAAAAAAATCTAATAGGAAATGTCATGTATTCTCAGAAACTGAAGTAATTAATTATTTAAGCTACCATTCTTAATTTTTATACTTTTTGGTGTGTATATATGTGTCGTATGCATATGTGTTCAAGAATACAGTTTTCCACAAATTCTGGAAGGGGACACTGGATGCATTAGAGTTGTATCCACAGGAAGCTTTAAGCCTGCATTAATAGTATACAGAACAAAACTGACTGCCTGGTAAGATCAGTCAATGCTCTTGACTAAACTGCCATCTCCCCAGCCTCCTAAATTATTACTATGTGACCATGATCAAAATAAATGTCTTTTTCTAGTAGAAATAAAATAGGTACTAGTCTGAAAATATACAGTTTAAAGGAATTATAAACAAATCATAAGAGACACCATTCTAAAGAATTGGACAACATTCTTTACCATGTTACAAGATAATAATGTGTAAGTGCCAAAACTAATATAAAAATGACATACTTCTCAGAAGAGAGGACCTCATAATTTTATGAAATATTCTGAATTGTCTTTTTTCAGGAAATGTTGCTGCAAGTAAAATTAATAGAAAATTAAAGGATTAAATTTATTCTAAATATTTAGCTTGAAAAGTAAGACTTTTGGGGGCACGATTACCTTTTAAATCTGCACTGGCAAGTAATAAGCAACTCATTTGATGGAAATGAACCAGTGACATATCATTTTCAGGGCTGTTCATTTTCAATGGTAATTTACTTCTAATGTATAACTACAGGTAATATTTTTCATAGAATTACTGAGGGACTCTCAAGATGCATTAACCTAAAGGGATCTAATCAGGCTTTACCATCTCTAATTTATATGAAGCAATTTATCTTTTTGAATACTTTACAGTCTGTGTCATTCAGTACACATTATCTAATTGTGCCTTCCAGATGCAGAAAGGGATAAAACGTGAGTTGTAGATAGAAACCGTGTATTATACTAATTGTAATCTAATTTTCTGAACTATAGCAAAATGAGTTATCTTCAGAAAGGAAAGTCTGATTTGAACTTGCTTCTTGAACATGTGACAAATTTGAAAATAATGGATATAACTGAGCTAGTTGATATAATTGCAAGACCTTCAGGTCGCTATTAATATAATTTAGAGTAGTTTTCAGCCTAAAAAAACATTTATAGAAAAAATATTTTAAAAATTATATCAGACTTAAATTACACTGAAATTGCAAAGCTGTAATTTTGTGTGCTCAAATCATGTTGTCTCCTCCTCTGACAAACCGAACTCTTGGATATATTTTAATAGACAGATTTCTCAGGCAGTTCTCAGCAGAAAGACAAAATACATTTTGTAGATGCATTGTAAATTAAGTCACAGGAGAATTTAATTATCATTTACAGTTGTTTTTAAATAATCTGCTTTTTATTCTATTTCATTATATACAGAATAATATATAATGAAATAGGATGTTAGTTCAGATTTTATTGCTATGAAGAGACAGCATGGCAAAGGCCACTCTTTTTTTTTTTTTTTTTTTTTTTTTTTTTTTTTTTTGCTTTTTTTGTTTGTATTTTTGTTTGATCATTTTTTATTCGATATTTTCTTTATTTAAACTTCTAATGATTTCCCCTTTCCTGGCTCCTAACTCCCTGAAAGTCCCATAAGCCCTCTTCCCTCACCCTGTTCCCCCATACACCCCTCCCACTTCCCTGTTCTGGTATTCCCCTACACTGCTGCACTGAGCTTTTCCAGAACCAGGGGACACTCCTTCCTTCTTCTTGGACATCATTTGATATGTGGATTGTGTCTTGGGTATTCCAAGTTTCTAGGCTAATACCTGCTTATCAGTGAGTGCATGCCATGAGTGTTATTTTGAGACTGAGATACCTCACTTAGGATGATGTTCTTCAGCTCCATCCATTTGTCTGAGAATTTCATGAATTCATTGTTTCTAATGACTGAATAGTACTCCATTGTGTATATATACCACATTTTTTGTATCCATTCCTCCACTGAGGGACATCTGGGTTCTTTCTAGCTTCTGGCTATTATAAATAGGATTGCTATGAATATAGTGGAGCATGTATCCTTATTACATGCTGGGGAATCCTCTGGGTATATGCCCAGGAGTGGTATAGCAGTGTCCTCTGGAAGTGTCATGCCCAGTTTTCTGAGGAATAGCCAGACTGATTTCCAGAGTGGTTGTACCATCTTGCAGTCCCACCAGCAGTGGAGGAGTGTTCCTCTTCTCCACATCCTCTCCAACACCTCCTGTCTCCTGAGTTTTTAATCAGCCATTCCGACTGGTGTGAGGTGAAATCTCAGGGTTGTTTTGATTTGCATTTCCCTAATGACTAATGATGTTGAACATTTCTTAAGGTGCTTCTCAGCCATTCATGTTCTTCAGGTGAAAATACTTTGTTTGTACCCCATTTTTAATAGGGCTATTTGGTTTTCTGGGGTCTAACTTCTTGCATTCTTTGTATATATATTGGATATTAGCCCTCTGTCAGATGTAGGGTTGGTGAAGATCTTTTCCCAATTTGTTGGTTGCCAATTTGTCCTTTTGATGGTGTTCTTTGCCTTACAGAAACCTTGCAACTCTTATAAAGGACAATGTATAACTGGGACTGGTTTCCAGTTTCAGAAGTTCTGTAAGTTTTCATCACTGTGAGAAGTATATCATCACCCAGGCAGACTTGATACTGAAAAAGGATCTAGGACTTCTTCATCTTGCTCTGAAGTCAGCAAGAAAAAGACTTTGACTCTTCCTCACTGGATGCAGCTTGAGCACTAGGAGTCCTCAAAGGCCACCCTAAAGTGACACACTTCCTCCAATATGATCACACCTATCCCATCAAGGGCACATCTCCTCAGAGTCCCTCTTTCCATTGGCCAAACATATTCAAATCACCACATCCACCACCCCATAGGTTTGTTCAAACACATGACGCTATGGGTGTCATATCTAACCATAGAATAATACAAAATTCATTTATTCTGATAACAAAAGTCTCCAGAGTCTAGTCTCAACAATGTTAAAGTCCAAAGTTCAATGTCACTTTTGAGATTCATGAAATCATTTAACTGTAACCCCATATAAAATCACAATCAAAAAGCACATCATATATGTCCAATATGGGACATAGAACATACATTACTGTTCCAAAATGTCATAGTGAGGAAATACCAGCCCAACTGTGACCAAAATCCATCTGGGAAATCTCAAATCTCTGCATCTGAATGTCTGATGTCTAACTACTTTCAATTTTGATGACTGTAACAAACATTTTTTCTTTGGGGTTGTTTTCATTTATTTCCTCTGCAAGTATCCTACTATTCTGGCTTCATTAACATCTTGGGGGTATCCAAGGCACTTTCAATTCTACAGCTTCTTGGTTCCATGTTTGGAATCCACACAAGATCTTCTGGGCTCCTGAAAATGGCTTAGGTCAATTCTCCAGTTTTGCCTTCTGTAGCAATCCAGGATCTGGTTGACTCCACTCCACTGCTGCTGCTGCTGTTGTTGATGGTCTTCATATGGGACTGGCATCTACAATTTGCAGAGGATGTCTGATTGCAAATAGGCTTCACCAGTGGCCTCTATTCATGATGCCAAACCTCAACTTCTTTGCATGACCCTTTTGAGGCTGCACCAATGGCCATTCCTGACCTCTTACACTCCTAAGCCTCAGTTGTTCTCCCTCGTACCTTTATGCCTTCAAAATTAGTACTACCTAAGAGACTCTTACACATTACTAAATCCAGCTAAAGCCCAAGGTACAAACTTGCCTATCTCTGGAACACAGATGATTTGTGCTTTCAGAAAACATCCCCCAGATGATTTCACTTCCATATGCTTGTATCTAGCTAACCAGCATTAATTATCCCAGTAATCCCTTCCACTCTTGACTCTAAATCCAGAACCTTATGACTGAAACTTTTAAATTTTGCCACATGCTGGGATGGAAAATTCATTCATGTTTTATTACATGAAAATCAGCGTTCTGTTTTCTAACTCTTTCACTGCCTAAGCTTGGTAGTCCTTGAATTTGCTATGTAGACTGACCTTGAACTCAGAGATTTGCATACCTCTGTCTCCTGACTTCTGAAATTGGAGGCATGTACTACAATTCTTGGGTGTAAAGTTTTCACAGCGGCTATGCCTCATTACTTAGATCAAATGCCTATGTCTTCCACCCTCATGGACTCATGGCTCCTGCTGCATGGGTAGCAGAGAATGGCCTGGTCAGGCATCAATGAGAGTAGAGGCCCTTGGACCTGTGAAGGGTCATTGTTCTAGTATAGGGGAATGCCAGGTCAGGAAAGCAGGAGTGGGTGGTTTAGTAAGTGGGGTGGTGGGATAGAGCATTTTAAGAGAGGAAATCTGGAAGGTGATAAACAAAGAAAGTACGTAATTTAAAAAAGAAAAGAAAAAAGAAGAAAAGAGAGGAGAGGAGAGAAGACAAGAAAAGACAAGAGAAGACAAGGGAAGACAAGAGAAGAAAACAAGAGAAGAAAGGAGAGAACAGAGTAGAGAGGAGAGGGGAGAAGAGAAGGGAAGGGAAGGGAAGGGAAGGGAAGAGGAGAGGAGAGGAGAGGAGAGGAGAGAAGAGAAGAGAAGAGAAGAGAAGAGAAGAGAGAGGAGAAGAAAGAGAAGAGAAGAGGAGAGAAAAAGATGAGGTTCAGAGGTTTAGTAAATTTTCATCAAGGTAGGGAGCATGGCATCCTGCAGGCCGACTTGGTGAGAAAGAAGGAGCTGAGAGTTCTATGTGACCTGAAGTCAACCAGGCAGAGACTGTCACTCATTGCATGCAGCTTTAGTACTAGGAACCCTCAAAGCCCACCTCTATAATGATTCACTTTCTTTAATAAGGCTGCACCTCCTAAGAGTGCCTCTTTCCCTTGACTAAGCATATTTAAACAGCCACATAT
Organism: Apodemus agrarius; assembly: GCA_964023405.1. Lineage (NCBI taxonomy): Eukaryota > Metazoa > Chordata > Mammalia > Rodentia > Muridae > Apodemus > Apodemus agrarius. The sequence continues at coordinate 16,285,740 of OZ030018.1, forward strand.
GTCTAAAGCAACTATTTTGGATAAACTAATACTTTTATGATTTTTTTCATTTAGTTGTTTAATTTTTCTTTTTTGAATTAACCATTTTATTCTTTTACACTTTGAATGATATCCCCATTTGCTATAACCCCTCCATAAACAGTCAAACCCATCCCCCAGGCCCCCTCCCCTTTGACACTATGAGGGTGCTCCTTCACCCAATCACCTACTCCTGCCTCACCACTCTAGCATCCTCTTACAGTGGGGCCCTAAACCTCCACAGGACCAAGGGCCTCACATCACATTGATGTCAGATAGGGCCATCCTTTGCTACATATGTATCTGGAGCTATGGAACCCTCCATGTATACTCTTTGGTTGGTGGTTTTTCCCCTGGGAGCCCTGGGTCATCCTGTTGCTATTGTTCTTCCTATGAGGCTACAATCCCGTTCAGCTGCTTCAATCCTTCCTCTAGGTCTTCCATTGGAGTCCCCCTGGCTCATTCTGATGGTTGGTTGTGAGTATCTGCATCTGTATTAGTCAGGTGGTAGATAATTGGAGAAAGCCACAGTAATGTGAAATAGTAAATCAAAGTAACAAAACACAGAATCCGCAAATGAACCTATATATGAGTACCCTAGAAATGATAAAGCAATACAATAACAAAAATATTGTCCATAAATTATAGTGGAACAATCACATTTGTATATGAAATTATAAGAATAGAAATATATGCCTCACAAAATTTATTGAGTGGACAATAGCATAAAGTATAAAGTACAAAACTCTAAAAAATAGTCAAGAAGTTAATATAGAAAAAATTCTGCTTAGGTTTGATGATGGCTTTTTAAAAACTAAAAGAGAAAATAAACATATGATTAAAAAATGAGTTTCATTACATCTAAAATTTAACAAAAAAGTCATAACTTGAAAACTATGCAAGTCCATATTATAGAATCGTGATTTTATACATTGAGATATATGTTATTTTTCATTATTTAAAATAAATTGGTTTATAGGTTGCTGCTACGCATAAAGCCTACTACAGGATGCCATAAATGTTCCTTTGGCACCTTTTCTAACCTGTTTATTTCTGGTAGCCACGACCATGTAATATTTAAGGAAAGTATTTCATAGCTCTCATAATATGCTATAATTCAGATCCTGCCTAGTCCTGGAGCTTGTTGTATATCTACATAAGAAGTAGTGTCCCTAAGCCCAGACTTCCTCAAAAACAGCTTCTGAGCTGCCATCCTTTGTCTTGCTAAGCCAAGGTATTCACCGGCTATTCAGACACCTATAGCCCTCGGTCCCAGGTGAGGCTCATGAATTATTAATGAGGCTAAGTGGAAAACAAGTCCAGGCCTTCCCAACATAGGAGACTGTAAGGTATGGTCATGTAAATTATCCCTGCTTAGCTAGCTACATCCTTTACTATGTTAATGTCAAGCAATTGTCTACGGAGTGCAGAGATTTCCTCTGAGCAGACAAGACATAAGACTAAGGAGAAAGTTAGTCAGTGGAAGAAGATGAGTTTAGTCTAGAAAGCAGAGTTAGCTTCTTAGGTGGTGGGAACCTGAGTTAGTGAAAGAATGATTTAGTCTAGAGAGCAAGATTCCCAAAGCCATCTGAGGAAAGCTTGCTAGTTCAGAGAAGAATCTTGCTAACTTAGGCAAGATCTCTAGCTTAGACAGAAATGGCTTAGAATGTTTTAGTTTGTAACCTAAGGGCGCTACCTATGTAAGCTAGCATGCCTCATTTTTATTATGTAATTGTTAGAACCTGATGCTCTGAGTAGGGAGCCATAAAACAGGGCTCCTCATTAGAGGAAATATAGATTTTTCTATAATATGAAGTATCCTGTGTCTGTGTCGTCATTCTCGCCGATTCGTGCCTTCCTGACCCCGGGATCTTGGTCTCCCCTGTAACCGAACTCCCACGAGGAGCTACGGCTTACAAAAGGCTGCAACCAAAGCTGCCAAGAGCAGCCGCGGTCTGCGGCAGGTTGCATTATCCTTTTTTTTTCACCAAAATTATGTTAGCTAGATTTTTGTCTGGCTTTAATTGATAGAAATAATCTCTAGGTATTTATGATCTGAATTCATTAATTCATGTCATTATTTCAGGTAATTTTATTTTGAGCACAGTTAGTAAGTGTCTTAATATCTTAATTAGTTTTCTGTTGTTATGAAGTTACAACATGACCACAGAAATTTTTATAAAGGAAACCCTTTACTGGATGTGGCTTACAGTTCGGAACCTTAGTCTACTACCATCATGCCTAGAAGCACGGTGGAATATGGGCAGATATTGCAATGGGTGAGTGAATAGTTGAGGGTTCTACATCCGCAGCAGCAGGAGGGAAGAAGAAAGAAAAACACTGGGTCTGGCTGGAACATTTTATGCCTGAGGCCTATCCCCCAGTGACATGCTTTTCCCCCAAGGCCATACCTTCAAATACTATTTCTTGAGCATTCAAATACATGAGCCAATGAGGCCCATTACTATTCAAACCCAACACTCAGTGCCCTGTCCTCCATAGGCTTGTAGTCATATCAATGCAGAAATCAATATAATTCAACCTCTGAATTTTTGGCTTTCCTTAATGTAAAGACAAACCATGACCATGGCAACATTTAATCAGGGCTGGTTTACATAATCATATTTAGGGAATCATGGTGGCCTACAGACAGACTTGGTGCTGGATAGGTAACTGAGATGTCTTTATCTGGATCAGCAGGCAATAGGAAAAGAGGAAGATACTTGAGTTTTACAAAACACCAAAACCTACCCCTAGTGACACACTTCTAACAAATCCATACCTAACCAAATGTCTCCTAATACCAATCCTTAAGCATTCAAATATATAAGCCTATGGAGGCCATTAGTATTCAAACCATGACACTGAGTAAATAAATGTTTTAAATAATTCTAATTGAGATTATAGACTGAGAAAAAGAAAAAACTGGAAAATATTTGTGTATTGATTAGATTTTCCTTAGAATCTATTTCTATTTAAAATTATTTCTGATTAGTAGTAAGACAGCTCACCTATATTTTGTATTTAAAAACATTTCTGGTTGAAATATAATATATAGCCCAATATATATTATATTGAAATATAACCCAATAGAGTAGTAATAAAAAACTTACAAATAATTATATTGAATCAAGTGATTAAAAAAACAACGCATAAGAAATGCTTAATCACTGATTATTTATTACAATTAAACCTTTTAGAGATTTTTTTTGTATGTTTCTTCAAATAATAGAAATTATCGATGGTAAAGATTACAACAACCAAAGTGACCTATAAAAATGGCATTTTTGAAAAGTATAGGCATAGAACATATGATGCCACATACGGGAGGCTGGATAACACTTGAGTATATAGATTTGGTTCTATAGATAACAGAAAAGGTTGCTGAAAATGTAAGAATGTACATATTGTAATCTTTTCTAATCTGAAAAAAGTTTTTCTATTCAAGAAAGAAGGAAAAAGATAAAGTCTATAAACTAGACTTAAGGCTATCCAATAATACCTCAGAGACATGCTGATATGAATTTCAATCATACATTTCTGATCTGGAAAAATAGCTTTCATGTAACTCAACAAAACACATTTTGAAAGCCTGTAGACTAAATTTAGATGATCATATCTCTGAAGTACATCTTATTATAAAGTAGAGGTCAAACACAATTGCATATAAGGAAAATACTGCCTGCAGATGTTTTTGCTTGATTTGCAACCGGCAAGAGCAAAGGAAATTGCACGCGAATATTGCTAAATAAATGTGATCTGCGTAGTTCCCAATATATCAAATATCTATTGTATTATTTTGCTCTCCTTATAAAGTTTACTCATTTATTGTGATTTACTTTCTTCCAAGGCAGAATGTTTTAATCTCAGAAGATTCATTTCCATTTTGGAAGAAAATTTCAAAGACACAAAGTGGAGGTGAAACAACGGAATAACTTTAGGGGGAATCTTGCTAAGGAAAACACATGATGTTAAAAACGGAGGTATTTCAACCAGGTGTTCTGATAAATGAAACATTTCCTTAAGTTCAGGATGGAATCAGTTCAAACGTTTAGAAAGTCTTTAAAACTGACCAGCTATACTAAACACCCCCACCTCTCTCCAAGTATATATAAACAGGGAAGGTTGCTAGAAGACCCTATCAAATAAGCTGTCCTCTCTAGTTGAAGCTCAGTAGAAGAGGCTCTGAGCACTTCAGCTACCTGAAATGATACAATCTACCGGTTATACTGCTTGTAGGCTGTGCTGCCTAGAGACTGCACAGTGTGCTCCAAACTTTCTTCAGCTGTCCCCCATGCTGGGTGAGCTTCTGATGATACATTTTGCCTTGAGTCAGTCATTTGTGCTTCTATAGGTAACAATATTTCTATAAGAATCCTCAGTAATACTCATTGGTTCATCAAGTAGTAATTTACCTAGGGTGTAGATAGGTATTTGTTCCTGTCTATGAATAGTGTCACACAACACTACTATACCAATACTAATAAGGACATTAGCATTTATCTATATAGGCTCCTCATTGTACTGAATTCAATCCAAAGAGTCAAACACGTCTAAGGTCAACATAACAATATATTATGTGTCTAATAGTATATTCCGGATCAATGTCAACTGATTTCATACTTAAGCTAAAGTTTCCACTACATTTAATCATTCAAATAGGAACAAAATACCTGAAATGCTAATGGGATAAGTTAGGCGATATAGGATGCTCCATGCTTAGCATATTGTTCTTTTATGTAAATTAATTTTTAAGTAGAATCTGTTGTGGTAAGGTGGAGGATGGATAGTGCATGGTATTTTTGAATTATCAACAATCATGATTCTTAGGCTTTAAGTAGGCCAAGGCATCTGGAATCATTGCTATCTCAAAGTATTATATATATGGCCCAAAGTATCATTTTTAGTCCAACCTGCAAAATGTGTGATACTTGAAGTGTAAAATCTAGAATTTTTATATTTACTTCAATTTACTAATATTTAGTAATTATGAAAACTGAAAAAGTAACCTTTTAAAATCATCACACTTTTGTAGGCACATTTAATGAGGAAAGGTAGCTCAATGCTATATATTTGCACATGTTTAACTATCTGATTAGCGAAAAGAGATGGACTCTCTTATTTCTCCTTACATTATATATTCTCTTTACATTACTTCTTACATATCATACACCTTTTTTTAAAGTCTATTACCATATTTACAAATTGCCACCTCCAATGTCAGCAGACACCTTCATGGACATGGCTGTGTGCCACGTGTGTGCTACAGTGCGCAGCATTAAGAAGTACAAAAAGTATAAGGTCAGATATAAATGCCACTGGAGGTTACGGTTCACACACATACATATACTTTGGTATGCTTAATGGACTACATCTAACCAAACAGTATGATAAGAATGCTATTCAAAGGTTGAGGTTAAAATAAAGCATCCTGTTTGTTTCTTTTGATTCATGAAGAAATAGTCCCTTAAAGAATAGTGACTCTTATGTTTTGCCATTTTTATTTCCCAATGTAAATCTTGGAAAACCCAAGACACAATCCACATATCAAAAGATGTCCAAGAAGAAAGAAGGAGTGGACCCTGGTTCTGGAACGGCTCGGTGCATCAGTGTAGGGGAATACCAGAACAGGGAGGTGGGAAGGGGTGGATGGGGGAACAGGGGGAGGGCAAAGGGCATATGTGACTTTTGGGGAGTGGGGAGCCAGGAAAAGGAAAATAATTTGAAATGTAAATAAAGAATATATTGAATAAAAAAATAAAAAAGAAATATATATGAATAATACATTCAATTTTAAAAAAGACATGTTAACTTCTCTTGGAGATAACCCTTCCTCTGCCATCACCTCAGCTTGGTTCAGACACCCACCAGTTTCATCATGGTGAACTGGAAGGCAGGCAGCTGCTGCTCTTCTGGCTTTTCTTTCCATTGGATGAAGGATTCGCTGGATCAAGAAGCAGGCTGCTTGTCAACTAACTCTAGGACATAACACAGGCATACACAGGGCATACCTGTGTTAAAGAGAGGAGCAGATGAGGAAGGACCACAGTGGAAGGAAAGTGAGCTGTGCATCCACCTTTTATCCACCGGACACACCTGCTATGGTTCTCGGTTAGTATTTGGAAGCTGGTGTTCATTCAAAATAACAGAGACCTCGAAAAGGTGTGCTGCAGACATGAGGTCACTGCTTGAATTTGGTGTAAAAATATAAACTTCACATGTATATATTGATGATAACTTAAGATGCATATGTAACTGAATTAATTCAGATATATGAATGTATGTGTGTGTGTGTATTTGTAGTATGCATATATATATATATATATATATATATATATTATAATTTTTTTATTATCGGTTTTCTGGGCATTTAAAAAATTTTACCCTATAGAAGTTTTGCTTATAGATTATGATTTCCAATTTAGGAAATATCTGCGGAAAAATGTATATGTCTCTACTTGTGTGTGTTTCTTTTGTTCTTTCTTTGACTCTTGTTTTTCTGTTCATTTTGTTTATTTTTGTCTTTGTAAGGTTTTTAGTTTGTTTGCTTGTTCAATTTTATCTTGTTTTATTAACACTTTTATTTTCTTTGATGCTGCTTTGTTTTGTAAAAAGACACAGATGCAAGGATGAAAGTTTCTGTGAAGGTAGAGGTAAGGAGCACAAAACGAGTTGGGCTATGGTAGCCATAATTAAAAGATATTTAATGGAAAATAACTATTTTCTATTAATAAAATAGGCAAAGGGACACAGTTGAAAACTACAAATAACAAATAACCTCTTGGCTTAAAAAATATACATGGAATATAATATTTGTCCAAACCAACTAAATCCATTAAATATTTATGTTAGCTTGTGTTAATATATTATTTTTTTAAGTTTTTAAAGTAATATTATTATGTTGTGTTTTACCAGTAGGTTATAACCCTAGTCTTAGCATAGGAGTCTACCTCCCAAATGCAGAATTTCTCCAGAATATATTGTACTTGTGAATGCAAAATTGAACATATATAATTATAATGTCTTTAAAGCATTTCTTAATCTGGTTAATTTAAATTATGAAGACTAGATCCATGATCCACGATTATACAGTAAAATGTATTTTCAATCTTTAATACCTATTTTAGTTCATTTTTGTGGTCTTGACAAAAGCAGTTTGAGTAAAAGCAACTAAAAAGAGGTATGGATTTTTTTAAGTTTACAGGTTACAGTAAATAAATCTGGATCTCAGAACTTTAGCACAAGCAAGAACTTAAAAAAGATCCCATGGAGAAATGGGTCTTGTCACTCCCTACTCACACATACTCTTATGTAGCCAAGGATGATGTAACTAGAGATAGTGCCATCATAGTGGTACTGGCAATTGGATTAGGCCAACTCCTCAATCGTAGTTCTATTCTCAGGTGAATCTAGACTGTGCCAAATTGATCGTTAAATTTAAAATTTATCACACTTTTTCAAAATAAATAAATTATTGTGCCCTTCCCCCAGGCTTGAGTGGGCTGAAGCAGACCTTGTTTGCCACAGTTGCCTAGCCCACTTAGGGTGGAGTCTTCTGACCTAGGTGAAGTCTATTGTTCTGCCACATCCACAGCTTCTGGCAAGAACCTGACCACCCACTGAGAAGCTGAGCTTGTTTTGCTGATTAGATCCTGATAAAATGGGGGATGGGGTTTCCTGATCAGTGTTGGTTTTTCCCACGCAGTTCCATGACCTGCAGCTGGTATGAACCGTGGGCCTCCGCAATGAGGGACTAGACCAGACAACTCCACGTGGCTTTATTTAAGATAGGGGTACAGGTGAGGAGGCAGGGAGTGAAGAGAAAAGAAAGAGGGAGAGGGGAAGAAATGCAACCCTTTTTATATGGGTGGTAATTTAAATTACAGGTAAAAGGTAGGCCCATTGAATTCTGGGTGCATGGTGGCCGTTGCCTTGGTAACAGGCCTATGCTTGCGGGGCTGCACTAATTGTCGCCTATATGACGTCACAGGTCTCAGAACCAACAATCAGAAAGAACTTTGTCTTGCCTTTGTTATTTCTCTCACCCTTTCATTCTCTTTCAGCCCCAGCTCACCTTCCAGGTGTACCCAGTTTGACCAAAGCTGCTGGACAGCTACAAATTACAATAACCTTTTATTCATTTAAAAATATTACACAGTTTCCTTATATAAATTCTGCCACATGAGCATTCAAGGATATACACTTATCAATGATAGGTAATCTTAAAATGTTATGATAATTATTACTGTCGCAATTTGAATTAGTTTTGAAAATTGTATTAAAATATTTAGTAGATTATAGAATTTGAAACTTTAATATATCAAAAATGAGAAAAATATTCAATAAAGTAAATGGGTCTTAAAATTTTTTGAGGTGGCTGGAAAGACGGTTCAGTGGCTAAGAGCACTCACTGCCATAGCAGTGGACCAAGGTTTAGAGGCTCCCAGCATCTATCTGAATCAGGTTGTTTACAATTGACTGTAAATCAAACTTCTGGAAATCCAGCTAATTCTGGTTTCAGTAGTGACCTACACATGCGAGGACACATAAATTCAAGCTTACATAAAGACAAATAAGTAACTTTACAGCTAATAGTTACAATAATACTTCTGATGTATTTAGGTTGGCATGATGGCTTTATCATTAAAAGCATTTGCAACCAACAACTGCTGCCTTTATATTCATTGACTTGGATTTACATGGAAGGGGTTTGCTGGCAAGGTGGAGTGTCAAGCTAGACAGAAATATATCCGATGGGCAATTTATAGAAGTTTGCTAAACACATGGTCTAGTTCTTGACCGAATTGTTTACAATGTGGTGGTTTGAGTATGCTTGACCTAAGAGAAGTGACTATAAAGAGGTCTGGCCATATTGGAAGCTGTGCATCCTCGTTAGAGGAAGCGAATAATTTTGGGTTTGTATTTTCAGGTCTACTTCCGTGTTCAGACTCTGCCCAGTTTGAAGAGAGACTGTCCTCCTGGCTCCCCTCCTACTGGCTGCCTTAAGAACACATTTTCCTCCTGGCTTCCTTTGGATCACGATGTAGAACTCTTTGCTCTTCCAGTACTTTATCTGCTTGGACTCTGCCATGCTTCCCATCATGATGATAATGGAATGAACTCTAAATTGCCAGCCAGTCCCAACTAAATGTTTGCCTTTATAAGAATTACCTTGGTCATGGTGTCTTTTCATAGAAATGAAACCCTAACTAATACAGACAGAAATCTAAATTTCCCTACTAAGGTTTGCCTCCACTGGTTTTGTACTCAGGCTGATGTTAATGTCTCTGAGATAATTTATGAATTTGTCAAAGTGATAATCATTTCAGATATTCTTAATTTGCTGGCCAATGTGCACAAATCAAGTCTGTGTATATAGCAAAACAGAGCAACTTAAGATGTTTTAAGTTCTATCACAGAGAGCATCAAAACTTATATATTGAGACTGATGACCTAGCTTAGTGACAGAGTACTTGCTTTGCATGTTGAAGGATTTTAGATTGATCTATGATACAGAGACTATGAGAAGAATAAAAATATTGAAAACAAATTCATATTTATTTATTCAAATGGAGAAAGGGAAAGATCATTGAAAATTGTAGCATATTCATAAAAGAAACAGAAATAAATGGAAATATTTTTTATGCTCTTAAAATATTATAATCATTATTGTTACATTTTTAACACTACTACCAAAAATGTTATACAAAGTCAATATAATCTCGTAAAATTCTTAGTGACTAAAAGAGTCTTAATTGTCAGATTAAGATTGATTTACTTAACATGCCAAAATTATCACATGACTGAATTTTACAGCATATTATCAACTTTATAAACAGAACCAAGGGTCATGATATAAAGACAAGTATTTTTCAAATAAGCAGACAATAGAAACCTAAATAATTCATGTGCATATACAGTCTACAGCCTCCATAGAAATGTCAATAATGAACTGTATTGAGAGATATGTGTTTTCAAAAATGAGTGTTTAGTAAACTGGACACATATATAAAATACTACAAATTAGCCTTTATCATACATATGTAAAAGAGACACTGTTCTCAATCTTTGAGTCTACGGAAATAATAGACCCTGAAGAAATGATAATATTCCAAGATTGCCATTCTGAGAGAAGACAAAAGGAAAGAAAACAGAAAAACAAAAGCCAGAGAGGGGACTTGTCTCCTGGAAAAACATTTCAGAAAATTATTAGTGGCCATCCTACCTTTCAGGATAAAAAAATGTAAATAATGATGAAAGAACCAAACCTTTTCCAGGACTCCCTTGATGTACATATCCTTGGCCCTCTATTTAAACTGTAATGTCACTTACAGCTTCTGAAGGTGGACACAGGGATGTAATATAGAGGATAAAAAAAACAAAACAAAAAAGAAACAAATACACACTGGCATGGAAATATTCTTTCTTCTCACAAATAAAAATTCTCTTCTGAAGTTGCTTTATCCTCATTTCTTGGTTAAAGAGCGGAGAGGGGAACAGCTATCTCAGATTCTGGTGCATAGACAGGAAGACTAGCTTCAATATCCTGAGTGATGTTACTTAACTATCCCCTGACCTTGAATGACAGAAACAGAATCTTACAGTAGACTTCATTTCCTATTGAAGCTGGTTGATGGAAAGGAATGCCTTTTATTCTTTTCCCTCTGACAACTTGATTTTATATTCCAGTGAAAAGTCTCTGCAAACTTGCAGAAAACTGAGATAGTCTTTGCTGTCAGAAAGAGCAATTTTAGAACTGATGATAGCTGTAAGAACTTTGAAGACTATAAATGAAAGTGGGTCAAATTCTCAGGCAGAAGGTGGTTACAGAAAGAGGACCCAAAATATACATTTTCTAACTGGATGGGGAGGGGGTCATGATTTTACTAAGTTCTCATTTTATTGTCTTATCAACTGTGTCAAACAATATGGAGAGAGAGAGGTAAGACCACAATTGGAGGAAAGATATCTTAAACAGAAATAGTTTCACGACTCTCAAGTCAAATGTATAATTCATTAGTATTGTATCTTTCATTCTCACAAATGTAAGCTCATAATATATTACATATGAAATTCAGTACAATTGATTAATTTAACTGGATATTAAATTATAGATTTATGGCTGTTTGCTAAAGACTGGAGACCAGTAATAGCAAGTATAGATTTATAGCAAATCTATATTACCTGGATGATGAAAGATTCTAGATTTTTTTAACTGGAGCTAAACTATGTATGGCCTGTACAAAGTATTCTGGAAAGGGAAACTCAATTCGCTTATCCATTGGCAACTTATTAAACTATATAATAGGCTGAAGTTTTAGACTGATGAAGGCAGAACATAGTGTTATCCATAAAGGCAGCAAACATGCAGTGTAAGATTGCTTCATCAAAAGTTCTGATCTTTGATACAGTTGAATACAAGTAAAGTGAGGATACAAGAATAAACCACTGCAGTATATGGAAGTCCATAGCTATGCATTAAAAATGTACTCTAGCTTATCTTCCACAAGCATACCTTCTCTATAAAAGATGATCTATAGAGACTTGTGCAATACATAAGTCTTAGAATATGTTAATTTATACTTGGAACAGTCCATTTTTCAAACGAGTCTACAAAAAGCTCATGTTTTGTTGATTTGAAGATTTAAGAGATACAGTTGTATCCTTTTAATTTCCTGTGAATATGTTTTCTGTGCTATTTGTAATAGGCAGTATTTCATTCACACAGTTAAGACTTTATTCTCTTATTCCCTTTAGAAGGAGAAGAAAAGTCTTGGATTATCGTTGCTTAATGTTTTGTAATGATTTGCTAGAGATGGTACTCTGTTATTATCTGTTACAGGAATGAATCTGAAGTAAAAACTCGCAACTGATAGAGAGCTCTTCTGGGAAAAATGCAGCTGTGTTAGATTGCTCTAATTTAAAAAGTAAGGGAGTCGTTGTTCTGTTAAATTGAAAGTGTGACTATCAACAAAGGAAACACTTTATTTGGGAGAGAAATCTCAAATTCCAACTATTTCACAGTTTTGGAAGTCAAACTAGTGTGTGTGTGTGTGTGTGTGTGTGTGTGTGTGTGTGTTAAAACAAAATAATGTGTTACTCAATTAAGTTGTTGATTATTCTACAGGAACTTGATATAGCTGTCTCCTGAGAGGCTTTGCCATAGCCTGACAAATACAGAGGTTGATGCTTGCAGCCAACCACTGGACTGAGAATGGGGTCCCTAAGTGAGGAGTTAGAGAAAGGACTGAAGGAGTTGAAGGGGTTTACAACCCCATAGGAATAACAACATCAGCCAACTAGACCCCCACCCACACCCCGAGAACTCCCAGGGACGAAACCATCATCTCACTGGTACACAGGGAGGGACCCATGGCCTTGTAGAGCATTATTGGGAGAAGAGGCTCCTGTGAAGGCTCTCGGTGCCCCAATGTAGGGGAATGCAAGAGTCGGGAAGCAGGAGTGGTTGGGTGGGTGGGTGAAAAAAGAAGCAGGAGGAGAGGGGATGGGATAGGGGGATTCCAGAGGAGAAACTGGGAAACGGGATAACATTTGAAATGGAATTAAAGAAAATATCGAATAAAAAAAGTGTTGATTATTAATGGTATGGTAAAACAGTATAGAGGTATGTATGTAAAATTTTTTCTAATAGAAAACATTCTATTATTCTCTAAATATATATTGTTTTGATTAAGTGTCCTATCATTCTAAAGACACATAGTAATCTAAAATATGTGCATAATAGTGATAGTACTGTCACCAAAGCACATGTGTAGATAAGAACCATCTAGTGTCCAAAGTATCATGCATTTATTCCCCCCTTTCTGTTCGCTAATATTGATTTTATTAAATTTGTGTTTTTTGTTTGTGATAAATTTTAGTCAACTTCGTCCTACATTTGTTATGTCATCACCACTTCTGTCTTGGTGAATCACTATTTTCGTCCAAGTATTCTCAATGTTGGGTCTTTCTTTTGAGTAGGAGTTTATTCCCAGGAGCAATGAGCATGCATCAGTGACTCCAGCACTTTAGACTTCAAATGTTACCTTCTCCTGAAAATTAGTGTCAAATGTACTTGCACATCCACCTTCAGTAGCATATATAGGTTTGCATGCTCTTTCTGACATCGTACATCTCCTAATGAATTTAGAATATCCTCCAAAGCCTGCAACAGGGATGCAGAATGACAGAGTGTGGGAAAGGGGAGAGCAAAGTATTAGTAAGATGTCTGAACCTCAAATGTGCCTGTCCTGTCTTTTTTTTTAAATTGTATTTATTAGAGCTCTTTTCTTTGAGCTAATAATATAAAGGATATTAATGAATAAATGGAAAATTAATACTCCTGTCTTTTAATCAGTAAATCTATAACACATATGAAGTATTTTATCCTTAAAGTTCCAAATATTAAGAGATCAGCCTCCAAATTGTATTAGAATCCTTTGAGAGGATTTGCTTACAAAACCATATTAAACTTAATTACATAATTTTATCTTATATGTAATCATGTGTTACCACCATTATGTTGTATAATAAACAATTAGTCAATGTTCCCTGGCAGTTGTATAAATTATTCATTAGGAATCTAAGAAGTTGGATGACATAATCTTTTTTTTTTTTAAAGATTTATTTATTTATTATATGTGAGTACACTATAGCTGCTTTCAGACACCTCAGAAGAGGGCATCAGATCTCATTACGGATGGTTGTGAGCCACCATGTGGTTGCTGGGATTTGAACTCAGGACCTTTGGAAGAGCAGTCAGTGCTCTTAACCGCTGAGCCATCTCTCCAGCCCCTGGATGACATAATCTTAATAGTCTGATAGTGTATCATGTAGCTATTGGCTAAAATTTTGCTCTCTATACTGTCTTTAGTTAAGATACTTCTGACCTCATTGTGAATATATATAATATATATGTGTAATTATATATAATTATATTGTTATATATTATATAATATACGTGTATTATATTTACATATTAATTATATAATTATACATATTAATTATATATAATTTTTATTTTATTTTGGACTCACCTGATTAAGCACTTCTAATTTTGGATGAAAAAAGACAAGGGCATAGGTAATAATATTCACCAGCTTATCCTTTTGTCTGTGTCAAGCTTCATAACACTTGAAAATGAACACTATGGTTGTCCTCTAATTCTATAGGGATGGAAAATATCCATTACATTTATAGGTGGAACTAGATTATGACATACTAAAGGGCACATCGATAAAAAATTAGCAAAAGGATTATGATTGATACTGTAATAAAAACAACCAGACAGTTTCCCTTTGAGTTGGAAATATGTCAGTAACTCTTTTATTACTTATAATTTTCTCTTTGAATATACCATACAAGTCAATATATTCAAATAAACTGATTTTCTCTTTAAGATTATGTGAAAAATATTTTAAAGTATTAGTATTCTAATGTTTTTTAAGTATTAAAAATATGAAGACATAAGACAAATATACAATTTCTGTCCCATTTGAGTGAAATGGAAAACATTCAATTTGATCAATTATTGATTAAGTGATTTGAGAAATCTCAGGAATTTTGGAATAAATATTTTGTACTCAGATTTTACTGTTAGTCAAAAAAAAGACTATAATAACTGAGAGTCATTAGACTCAAAAGAGTATACTAACTGTCTAACAAATGAAAAGAATATAGTTGTATTAATATCACATAGATAATAACAAAATAACTAAGAATTTAAATTACTAGATACTTTTGAAATACTTTTTCAATGTAAAAAATCTACTTCTGACCCTGTTCTTTTCTTATATTTCATTCGCAGACCACATGAAGCTCAAGAAGAAGGAATACCAAAGTGTGGACGCTTCTGTCCTCCTCAGAAAGGGGAAGAAAATACTCACAGGACCAAATACAGAGACAGTGTGGAGCAGCGACTGAAGGAAAGGTCATCCAGAGACTGCCCCACCTGGTGTTCCATCCCATGTACAGATATCAAGCCCAGACACTATTGTGGATACCAAGAAGTGCTTGCTAACAGGAGCCTGATATAGCTGTCTTCTGAGAGGCTCTGCAAATGCCTGACAAATACAGCAGTGGATGATCACAGCCAACCAAAGAAATGAAGAAGCCGAAGAGGTTTGCAACCCTATAGGAAGAACAACAATATCAACCAACCAGAACCCCCCTGAGTTCCCAGGCACTAAACCATCATCCAAAGAGTACACATGGAGGGACCCATGGCTCCAGCTGCATATGTAGCAGAGGATCGCTTTGTGAGGCATCAACTAGAGAAGAGGCCCTTGGTCCTGGGAAGATTCTCAATGCCCCAGTGTAGGGGACTTATAGGCCAGGGAAGCATGAGTGGGTAGGTGGGTAGGGGACCATGCTCATAAAAGCAAGGGGAGGAGGGATAGGGTAGGGGATTTCCAGGGGAGGTGGGGAACTGGGAAAGGGGATGATGTTTGAAATGTAAAGTAAGAAAATATCTATTAAAATATTTTAAGAAGTCAAAAAAGAGAGTCATTCTTTCTTTTTAAAAATTTTCTCCCTTGCTTATTCCTTAACTGTCTATAAACTACAATAATTACCTTTGTATTCCTGATATAAACGGAATCATATCCTTCAGCTTTGGGAAAATCTGGAGCCTCTTGTGAATTTGGATGTTTGGTTGAAGAAATTTCAAGTGATAATAGTTAAAAATTTAATCTTTTTTTCTTTTTTTTTCTTACAATAAAATTAAAGAGGACACATGTAAATTAAGAAGTAAATGAGATGCAATCAAATGAGATTCAAATTTCTTTTTGTGTACTTTCTTGGATGACCTATATTGCAATGAAAAACATTGGAACAACAGATTCATTTTCAACATATTATACTCTAAAGAGAAATTAAATACAGAGCTGAAAACTCAAGTGCTTAAGGATGTGACTTTCAGCCCCTTCATGAGTCTCAGGAAAAGGGTAGAACAGAGATTCTCATGTCTAGAAAGAGATAGCCAATCTGTACTGGATTAAGCTCTTTATCACAGATGGAAACCCTATAAAGTTTTAGAGAAATGGATACTGTGGCATTATAGAGAAGAGAATGGAACCTTTTTACGTTTTTAAAGATTTGCTCATTTATTTTATGTGAGTACACTGTTGCTGTCTTCAGATATACCAGAAGAGGGCATTTGTTCCCATTACAGATGGTTGCAGCCACCATGTGGTTGCTGGGAATTGAACTCAGGACTGTCAGTGATCTTAAATGCTGAGCCCTCTCTCCAACCCCAAGTATGGAATCTTGGCTGGAAATTGACTGGTAAAAAAAAATCTGAACACACACACACACACACACGCACGCGCACGCGCACACACACACACACACACACACACACACACACACACACACATACACACACCAAAGATCAGCTTTGACATCCATGTGGTGAACTGAGGCAGCCAGCCAATGTGGTTCAGTGCTAAAAGCAGATGGCAGGAGTAGGTCCAGATACCAACGGTGCTGTTGCCTACTGTAGCCAGGAATTAGAGAAGAGAAAGGGGGAAATAAACTCTCTGTCTTATGAAAACAGAATGGTTGAAGCAAAGACCAGAGCCAGTGATTTATTTCTTCACTTAACCTTTTTTATACCCCTAAACACAATGTTTCTTTTTCTATTCGAAAGAAAATGTCCTCATAATCTACAAGTTACATACTTTTCCAGAGATGATCACCACAAAAATAAAGTCTTTAAAAATGGATTAAAATAATTACACAAAAGGAAGCTGCAACAGAATATTGATTACGTACTTCCTGTATGAAACTTATATAACTCAACAGTTCTCTTCTATCCTTCTTTCCAAAAGCTCAATGTGACCTCAAAGCAGTAACACTTCAGTCACTGATTAACAAAGTTTAAGCAGAAAAAGCCTATAGTAGCAAGGCTCTCCCAATGCTTGGTAGACAAGCACCTTGACTTACCAAGGAGTAGGTCACTTTTCTTAAGTCTTATTTTTGAAGATCTGATTGGCTAGGCTGGTTAATCACCTGCTCTCTGTTTTTTTTATTCATAATATAAGTATTCATTTTTTATAATAGCCTTATTATTTTCCAATGTACACCAAAAACCTGTTACATAATCCTAGATCACAAGACCAAGGAACTCAGTTCTAATGTAGTGTGTATTCTTACTGTGATAGTTAACTTGTTTCAAGCCTATTCTTCTTGCCTCTACAATATATGCTTGCAATACATGAATGCTCACTGGACAGCTTTCTCTAACTCAAGCAGGCTTTGCCATCCTGTAAAGAAGGGGCATACTTTATTCCTGACTCTAACATGAAGATACTGTCAACTGTCCTGATTTCCTAACTTCATATTTTCCATCAAATAACCTAATTTCCCTCAAATTATTTAAATTAAGCTAACTTCCTAAAATTACTTAAATCAAATGAGAAATTCCAGAGAATCGTTAACTCATCCACACAGCATTATCTCAATAACTTTCATCATCATGTTGATCTGCAAGAAACTTGCCCAACAGAGTGGGCTGTCACCCAGGAAGTAATCACACCAAGTTACAAGCAGTGAGGGCTGCTTGGTATTAATTTACATCAAACCAAATAATTTAAGAGTATGGCAAAGACCATCATGAGAAAGCACATGAGTTTCAAGGAGCAATCCTGGGATTGTCTCTGGGGTGATGCCGCACCAGAGCTCACACATTGCTGCTAACTAGGGTGGTAGACTGTCGACAGGGAGTTCACTAGCCCAGTGTAGCTCTTCCTGCATGGTGTCACGCACACACATACACACACACACACACACACACACACACATGCACACGCACACGCACACACCACAAACAAACAAACATACACACAGAAAGACAAGGAAAGACAGAGAGATACAGACACAGAGATAGAGAGTAAGAGAAAGAGAGACAGAGAGAGAGACAGAGAAAGATAGGGAGATAGACAGAGAGCCACATGATAAAGAGGGAAGAGAGACAAAGAATGTGACATAGAGAGAGGAGAGAGAAAGAGAGAGAGAGAGAATGAGTGTGTGTGTGTGTGTGTGTATGTTTGTGTGTGTGTGTGTGTGTGTGTGTGTGTGTGAGAGAGAGAGAGAGAGGGGGGGTATGTAGAACAATAAAAGAGAATGGTATCAAATTCAGGGACATACTTATTAGAATTCATAATTATCCCTCTTATCTATTTAGTAATGCCTGAGACTAGAAAAATATACAAAAAGAAATCATCATTATCAAGACAAACACTACTTCATTCATGCTATTTAATATGTCTTGATTAGAATGTCTTTCCTATTTTTGAGTCTAAAATACAAATATAATTTTTTTCTGTCATCAGTATTCAGTATAAGCACAATTATTCAATTATACTTTTAAAATATTTTATTAGGAGATATTTTATAGTTGCATATTTGCTAAAATATGTACATAGGCATAGATATTCAGTATATTACTCTATGAATGAATAAGTACATTCAGATGCATATGCAAGTACAAATATACATACAATTTTCTGCCTGCAAATATACAACTTGACATTGGTAGTTTGCTTATGACATCTAACTATGTAAACATAAAACCCTGGGGTAGCTTTACAGATATCAGAAGTTTACAAGAGTCAACATGAAAGGATTATGCAATTTTTTGAATGTCTTGCATGCAGTTACATTTTACAGACAATTTCACAATACTTAGCTTTTTTAAAAATTTTACTTTGTATTACTTCTTTTTTCATTTTTGAGTATAAAAACTGTAGAATAATTCTATTCATCTGGCAAAAAAATGTAATACAGGAAAAACAGGATGTAAATGCATGAAGATTATCAGTTTACTGACATTACAAAACAAGGTAAGTTTCAGATAAGTAACTAGATGCAACTCCAGAGACTCAAAATAAATAAAAATAAAAATAAACCAGGAAGAGACATAGGTAATTACAAATATGGTATTTCTATAGTGAAGAAGCAACTAGATTCAACTTATCAACATATTCTATAAAAATTCTTGTGCATTAAATTTAATCACAAGCGTGTAGACAGTCTTTTGAAAGTGAGTAAGTGAAAATATAGAGAAAGAGTGGACATTTAATGTCCATCTTGAAATTAGTTTAGAATTTTGAGTCAATAGCATGTTCTTACTGAAGCATATTTATTAATATCACATAAAATATGTAATATTTTAGTATCTCCTTTAATAGTTTCCTAAATTATATTTTGATCATATTCATGATCCAGTCCAAACCATGTCCATGTCCAGTCCAAACCAGATCCAAAATTTTTCACTATTGATACAATTTTATGTCTTTTTTCTTTTTCAACTTGTGAAAATTTTGATGACTAAATACTTTTGAGTGTAACCCTCCACTAGATTGTGGTCAACTTATAGGATGTAACACCCTTAAAAAATAGTCTTTCCTCCATGAATTAGTCAACTGATGATTGCCATAATTTTATAAATTGATATGCTTTAAAAGCTGAGTTACACAACTCAAAAAGATATTGAGTTGTATATTGTACAACTCAAAAAGATGATATCTTTTGCAAAAAGGTATTATTGTCAAGTTCTCAATGCTATACAAAATATATTGGAAATAACCTGTAATATTTGGGAATGTATGGGCACTCATGAGCCAACATCACTAAGAAAGGTAATCTCTTCCAGGCAGAGGGCTTTTTATTTCTAAGTCCATGTTGTATGTTTGGGTAAAAAACTTGATAAATCATCTACTTACATGAAAAATACTTTCAAAGAAATTCAAAGTGTACCTCCATCACTTACAGATTTCCTGTTATTGTATAATTTGAAAAAAAGTTTTTACATTTCTACTTGGGAGTATATTAATATTCATTTGTATAATAAAAACTTTGGAAATATTACATTGAAACAAGTATTCAAATGCTTTTGTTTGGTTATTATTAACAATGTATAAATAAAGATAAAAGGTTAACTGGATTTTTACTCAAACTTTACTAGCAGAAGAAATAGGGTGGTGTTAGGATATAGCTTAATTGAAGGTAGAGAAATAGAGATGTCTATAAACTCTGAAAAGCAAGTTTTCTTACTGGTTGGCTATAACATTTTATTCCCAGGAGATAATCAAGCACCAAGTATAAGTTGAAACTACATTGGGTACTTGACAAAGCACTTAAGGAAAACTCATTGAAGTAGAAAACAACAAGCAGACAATTACATGGGAAGCTAAGCAAACACATGGTCCTAAAAGCATTTGATAGGTATATCCATCACTGCCTCTGGTGAATCTGTGTCTAGAGTGAGAAAATGTGTTGCCTATTGGAATATTGTATAAAGAAAAGAATCAACATTTTTTCTCAAATAAAGGTAAATTCCAATCACTCATGGCAAAAGAGAAGTTATAAAGTAATAAGTGAAAACATATATGTAAAGTACACATACACAAACATACATGCACACACATACACACAAACAATTGTGGGTGGGGGGGCATATGATGACTGCCTACCTTCTTCGAAAGAAAAGCCTACTTTCTTAAAACATTCAGTAATAATATATACCACTCAAAAAATGTAACAGGCTGGGTAGTTGGTGGCACATGCCTTTAATCCCAGCAATTGGGAGGGAGAGGTAGGCAGATTTCTGAGTTCTAGGACAGCCTGGTCTACAGAGAGACTCCGGAACAGCCAGTGCTATACAGAAAAATCTTTAAAAAATCAAATAATAATAATAATAATAATAATAATAATAATAATAATAATATTTTATAACTAAAGAGTGACATAAGTATCCCAAAGAACCAAATCATGCAACAGAATTTTGTAATATTTTGAAGGACTAAGATGATCTAACCAGACTAATCTTAAAGCTAAACAATGAAAGTTAAATTCGAGCAACTTCAATTCAGTTAAAAATGGAAGAGTCATTTTCTATGCACCATGTGTGAAGAGGAAGGCAGATGATTTAATTATGAGTTTGAACTTCTTAAGCTTGACATTTATCTCCTTGGTGCATAATGTTTTAAAGCAGTAACCCATGCAATATAATGCAAGGTTGCTAAACTACATAAACTCACATACACACAAGATACCCACTAAGAGCACAATTCAATTATGGATAAATTACCAGAAGAGTTTTGCCATAGAGAAATCCTATTATCTTTACACTAAATATGCAAATAATGTAATACACTCTTTGAAAGATGAAAGAATAAAGGCTTCTCCACAAAATGTCTGTCACAAAATGTCACACATTTCCATATTCTTATCAAACTGCCATGAGCTCATTATCAAAAGTAATAATACTGTTCATTTTCATAGCTGGTAATGATCATGGCAGAGAAAGTTAAATTAAAACAAAAGACTGAGGTCATGGCTGTGACCTTGATTGATATCACCCTCATTGTTCTCAGCCTATGTATTTTCTTAGAAATATTTATAGTATGTAATATTTGAGATAAAATATATTTCATGATGTAAGGAGAATTATGTCTGAAATATATTGAATCATAGTAAAAATGCTTATCTCTATGTAATATAATTACTATTTTATACTAAAATAAATGACTTCATAGTCAGAGGATTTAAAATACCATATACTTCTATTAATTGAAATCGCCATGTATTAGGCATTACTTTTTTCAGAATAAAATTTCCTCTTCACAAAATGAATATTTGATTACATTCTTTGAAATTATTGGTGGTAGAGAAACTTTAGTATATCCTAGAATGCATATAGCCATGTCTGTTTCTTTGCACATAAAAAGCTATATTATTTCAGGAAAATAATCATTCACTTACTTTAACTCTTCTGTGATTTCCTGTGTTTCTTAACTGTCTTGTCTTCTTTTGTTGGGCACCAGTTTTATTGATGATGTGCTATTATTTAAGATTTCAAACAAAAATCATATTAGTGAAAGAGCTTCCCCAAACTGATTTTTGAAAATGCAATTTTCTGTAACTTATAGAACTAGAGAAAACTGATTGAGTGAAAACAAAAGTAATCCCCCGTTGTCATGCCATGGAAATAAATTTTTATGATAGATTCTTGTTACTTGTCTGCTTCTATACAGGAGTCATATTCTTAAAAACTATATTTGAAAAAATATATTGGAAAGTTATGGTATCAACACATCATAGACTACCTGATGATTATGTTAGTCATCTCATCCCTACTTCCAGATTATGTAAATGCCATTAAAATAGTGGGCAAAGTAAGTCAACAAAACATGTTACCTCAGCTCGTGACAAGTGTGCTTTTGTTTGCTTAGATACACATAGTAATAGTTTCTCGGTGAGTTGTTTCTTTGCTTTTTGTATTCGTTTGTGTTTGTTTATTTGTTTTTTTAAAGGATCTCATATGTAGTTCTTAATCAATAAACTACTTCATATTGAAGATGCCTAAGACAAACATAAGAGTAAGGAGAATCTGGACATGATCAACCTTCAGGACATCCAGACTGACATGCTTTTAGAGATTTGAATAAAGCAAGTAATAAAAATTAGCAAAACAGAATCTTACCATTTATTGGTATGGACAATAGTTTTAGTCCATATTCTATGGCTATTAAAAAACTTTACCCCTATTTGTATAGTAGTAGTTTTATAATTATAGGTACCATTTTAGTAACAAATTGTCACACACTCTACAGACCACAATAAGATTTACATATATAATGATTCATATTATATATTTGTATTAATCAAAAATAACTATACTTAAATTACATCATAAGATATATTTAATATGAATCTGACAAAAATTAATCAGGAATAAAGTTTAAAGAAAATCAAATACAATTGCTTATTTTATAGCATTTAAAATTCATTGCTGCACTTGTTAAAACAAATGTCACACCCAGCATTATACATGTACTGATTATGTTTACACATGGTAATTTATTTAGGAGCATCATCAGTAAAGCTGTAGTGAGACACACTTAAAGTTTTCATTTTGTAAACTCTGATTTCAGATTTGAAAAATGGTTAACACATATGCAGTATTTTAGAATATATATATGCATATTATTGTAATCAATTTTGTGCTAAAATAATTGATGCAAGTTATTGCACACATTTATTCCTGCATGAATGTGCATATAAATAATTATTTCCCTTGCTTGAAAACATCATGGAATATATATAATATGACTTGTGACACATATTAGAAGATGCTTTTGAATACCATTTGTGCCTTTTTGATTTGTAAGTTGAAAGACCAGAAAAACAAAAATGAGAGGTTTTGGTAAGTAAAGATAAATATTTACCTTTTAAACACAATACACTATTTTAAGTAAAAGTACAACAAATCGTTTCAAGTAAGCATTTGTATTAGAGGTAGTGCTTTTTAAAATAAAAATCTAAACACTAGGAAGAGGGAAAGGACACATGCGACTTTGAAATATTTATGAGATACTTTCCCAAAATTAGGATGCATATATATATATATATATATATATATATATATATATATATATATATATATATATATATATATATAGATAGAGAGAGAGAGAGAGGGGGAATGCTGATTGAATGAAAATATGATGGAATTTGTATAGGGAGAATAGAAATGGTAAATTGATGTCATGTTGTTGCTTAGGTAGATTAGTACATTAAGGATATAGGAGAAGCAGTGGATCTGGGAGGGAGGAGGGGGGCACTGGGGAGAGTGGAGGGACAGGAGGATACAATCTGGGTATGCTGTATAAGAGAGAAAGAAAGAAAGAAAGAAAGAAAGAAAGAAAGAAAGAAAGAAAGAAAGAAAAGAGAAAAATAAAAAATCAATTTGTAACTCTTAATTAAAAAATCACTTTCAAGACATTTTACAAGTAGAAACACCATTGTTTTGGTGAAAATATTTGTGAAAGATTTATCTAATTAAGTGAAGTTATGCAAGATACAAAAAAGAATGTTTAAAACAATACCTAGACAATGAGTAACAGCACTATACATACAAATGGCCTCCAAAGAACCACAGCACCAAGTAAATTCTTCATGAAGTACACAAATATCCCAAATAATGATAAAACATGCAGTTGCCTAGGTACAAATGACAGGAATAAAAAGATCCTAATGCATATCTACAAAATATCCCTATTCCCAAACACAGAAAATGGTAAATGTGTAAAGTGACAGGAATTCATTGCCTGGCTTTGTCACTGTGGTGGACTGGCATTTATGAAATGCTTCCAAAGTTGGTGGACTGTTTGGTTTGCTTAATAAAGTTCTCTCTGGAGGAAGTGAGCTACTGGAGGAAGACCTGAAAGTATTAAAACCATAATCCGTCCAGGGTTATAGATTGGCAGATTTGTAGCTACATTGGTGGTTATCTTTCTCCTTGGTTAAGACTCTGTCTCCTTGCAGACAGAGTACTTCCTATTACTGTGATCACTAGTCAGTAGGAGTGAAGAAGTACTTAATTGAGCACCAGCTCAACTGACTTCTCTATATTCTCTGAGGTATGACAGTATTATCTGCAGCAATTAAGGCCTAACCATCAGTTTGGGGGCTGTTTTGATCGATAATTCATTTTGTGCAACCCATTTGTGGCACTGGAGGTATCATTTGGCGTCAAAAGAGGACTAACTGGTATTCTGCCTCACTGTTATTTGGTGAAATATTAGATGGTTTCTATATAATGTCTCAAAAGGCTCTTAGTGTTAAGTGACCCTTCTTGTATTCCCTCCCTTAAGTAATTTGCCCCTTTCCCCAAAACTGTCTCTTCCTCCCCTTCAGGGTTTGAGCTAGGCTTTTTCAGCCTCTGTTCAGATCAGTTCTCAGCCTGTGAAATTCCTGGCCTTTGTTCTGTATGGAACAACACAGCCTCAGGGCAGCCTAACCTGGAAGACTTGAAGTACTCTGATCTCAACAGGTGACCTGCCCAGCTGCCTGGGCAATGGAGCCAAAAACAGCCAGATGACTTTACCAGAAGTCAGCCGGGAGTCTGGGGAGAGGAGCTCGCCCAAACTGCTAAATTGTCAGACCTCCTTTAAAGTTGGGGTCTTGAGATCTGTGAACTATCATCTGGCCCTCGTTCTTTTCACCACTTCCCCATCCATCCCATAAGTTTCTTTTGCAGGAACTTTGTCTGAGGAAACTTAAATATCCCTTAATAATGCTGTTCAATGGTCTTGACTAATATATTTTTCAAACATGATATGAAAGCAAAATGAACGTACTAGGTACATAATGCTACCTTGGTTTCCTTCTTCTTCTTCTTCTTCTTCTTCTTCTTCTTCTTCTTCTTATTATTATTATTATTATTATTATTTTGTATTAAAATACAGTTAGCACCAGTTTCCCAATTTCCTCCCTCTAACACTTTGATTATCTCCTCCCTTCAAATTTGTAGTTTCATATTCTTAATTATTATTGCATGATTCTTATAAATCTGAATGAATAAACAATAAATATAAAAATATAGCCTGCTGTATTTCTTCAGTATTGTTTCCTTATATGCTCATGCAGAATTTCAGAAATGCCTTACTGTTATTAGATAACCAAATAAGAATCTCATTTCCATGATTACTAATTATCCCAGTAATAATTATTAATTGCCTGAACCCTACAATAATAACAATGATATATGCATTAAAATAAAAGTCTAGCTGTATGTAAAAAGTTTCCTTATAAGTCAATTTTAAATATCTAACTTTTAAGATAGTGGAATATGCTTATTTCATTGTAAAAATCTTCACCTCAGAGCAATCAAGGTGCAGATTCCCTCTTAATTTTCTTCTGAGTTAGAGTGCCTGAGAGAATTCATTTGGTTCTGGTAGAATTGCTAATCATGTTTTCCCTCTGATTGTTCATTGTTAATCTCTTCTTTAGTACTAAAGGTTTCCCCCTTTCTTGGGATGTTCTTGTCATCACGCCAGCAGGATATTTTGTTTACACCTTTTCATGAGTCATATATTACACTGTTTATTTTCTTTGTGGTTCAGATACAGGTGATCTCAATCAGGTAATCACGGGGCTTTGACAGTGACTACAAAATCTCCCTTATTGGGTTTGCAGCCCCATAGGAAGAACAACAATATGAATCAACTAGAGCTCCCAGGGACTAAACCACCAACCAAAGAGTACACATGGAGGGACCCATGGATCCAGCCGCATATGTAGCAGAGGATGGTCTTGTTGGATATCAATGAGAGGAGAGGCCCTTGGTCATGTGAAGGCTAGATGCCACAAAGTGGGGGAATGCCAGGTCAGCGAAGCAGGAGTGGGTGGGTTAGTGAGCAGTGGGAGAGGGGATGAGATAGGGGGTACTTGGAAGGGAAATGAAGAAAGGTGATAACATTTGAAATGTAAATAAAGAAAATATCTGTTAAGAACAAAACAAAGCAAAGCAAAAAACCTCCCTTGTCAGGTCTTGTTTGATATGCCAGTATATTGCCAGGTCTTATTGACTAAGGAGTGGAGGAGTTAATTTTTAGCATGTGTGCCACTGTGAAGCAAATTCACAATAATCTAAACTATGTACATGCATAAATATTAACAGAAAATTCTAAGAATGATAATGAATTTAAAACATCAAAGCGCATATAAATAGCATGAAAATCTAGAAATTATACAGAAAAAATAAATATGTTCTCTTTGCTGAATCCTAAGGGTTTAATTATTAGTTAGGATTATTGAGACAACACAAAGTTTAACCTATCTCTGTATATAATTTAACAATTGAGTGAATATGCAATGGGTAGTTTTTTATTGAGAAATATTAGCTATAAAAATTCAGAAGGAGCATTAGAGTTACCCTTTTGGAAATTTTAATGGACGAGTGTACCTAGGCAAGTACTATGAATCATCTTTATCCTAGCAGATAAATTATTACTTCATTAATTGTCAATGAATAGGATGGCAGCATCTAGCGCACAGATAGATCCACACTAATGTATTTAAAGTCAGGATGACCAGAGACTGTCTGCCGCCTGTATAATGGAATAGGAAGTTTAAAAGTCATTTTACACATGCATCTCCCCAAAAACCAGACCTGATTATAGCATGACCTTGGGAAAAATATGTTTTGCAGAAGCCAGAACACAGAAGCAGGATAGGGGCCTGGTACATTTCACAGTGTGGCCTGAGAAGAAACGTAGGTCCTTATAACAACGGGACAGTTTAAAACACAGCAACCAAAGCAAACAGCTTCATCATCATCATCATCTATCCTGAGGGAAAAAAAACCAAAACTCTGATAAATGTACAAATGAGGTGACTGATGATTTCTTTATTAATGTGGTTGTTGATGTTCCCGGGTTTTCGGCACCATTGATGGGACTTAAAAGAGAGAAAGGGTGTTAGTGAATATGGCATGGCGATGTGGGGGAAGGGGGTGCCTAAGCGGGCCCATGCCCAGGCATCGCCTCCCCCTGAAGGACCACACATACACACCAACGTGGTATAGAATAGAGTTTATTTAGAGAATATGAGAGAGGGAGAGGGAGAGAGAGAGAGAGAGAGAGAGAGAGAGAGAGAGAGAGAGAGAGAGAGTAGAGAGAGAATAGAGGCCGGCCATGACCACGTGGAGAGAGGGGGGAGGGGAGCCCAAGAGGGGCAGAGAGGTGAGAGGATGAGAAGAGAGAGGAAGGAGCTGGGAAAGAGAGAGAGGAGGGGGCAGGCAGCCCCTCTTATAGTGGAGCAGGCATGTGGGGCGG
Organism: Apodemus agrarius; assembly: GCA_964023405.1. Lineage (NCBI taxonomy): Eukaryota > Metazoa > Chordata > Mammalia > Rodentia > Muridae > Apodemus > Apodemus agrarius. The sequence goes on from OZ030018.1 coordinate 16,313,381, forward strand.
GGCATACCTGGCTATTGCCAGGTAGCTGTGGGGTGGAGCTTGAACAGAGTACCAACAGTGACAATACAAATTTTCTTCAAAAAACAGTAGGTGGGGAAAAATTCACATTAGCAATATATTGATAAACCCTGAACCTGAGTTAATATATACTTTCTCATATTATTTTTATTTGATCCATATGTATGTGTATCTGTTCACATGACTCTAAGGTGTCTGTAGGTGTCCAGGCAAGGTAAACTTAGATTGCTGGAGACAGAGTGACCAGCATTTGTGAGCTGTTGCTGGGTTTTGAGCATGACCCTTTGGAAGAGCAAGCGATGTTCAGGTCTGCTGAGTTATCCCCTCAGCCTTACTTTTAAACCATTAATAGGCACTGACCTACCTTGTCAAAGCCTCCCCATGTAAGAAAATTAAGTATTAGCCTTTGGTTTGCCTCATTTATATCACTGATAATAATTTTCTCATAATTAGATCCACTATCTGATTGCAGTAGTAGTAGTAGTAGTAGTAGTAGTAGTAGTAGTAGTAGTAGTTTAGACTCCTGCCAGTAAGTCCAGGTGGGAATATGGGAGTCAGGGAAGGGTTGGTGAAACTGTCCCCATCAGGCCAGTCTAGACTCCTTTCCTGGGCTCGATCAGAACACAGCATCATCACCCACATATATTTGGCTCTGACGTATTAGTCTAAATTGCCACCGGCAGATTTTCATTTCTCGGGTTAGAAGGATGTCATGAGCGTAAAGGATTCTATATTGCTTCCTGCCAACGAATGTTTCCAAAGAACAAATGATCCAGACTCAACATGGTATGGGATTTTTCACATTACATTGAAAGAAAAGGGATGCTGCTAAGGTGCCACAGAGTGTGGCCGTTTCCTCTCTGCAAGCTGCCTCCCCACTCCCAGGCTCGCTCACGCCTGTTATATATCTTACTTAAATATCGCACCTATCTCCTATCAGGTTCATATTGTTTTTCTCTTTGAAGTCACACAGTTCCACACTAGCCTAGCCCCCACGTACCCCCTCCCACTCTCTCCAAAGTCAAATAAATTGATAGGCTCATAGCTTAGAATTCTCAATAATACACAGGCCTAAAGTATCACATCAAATTCTAAAATAAATCTAAAATCCACTCTACCCAGAATTAAGAGATTTTTTTTTATTGCAGTTAGACTCGTGATTGTTACTAAGGTTACATGAGAAATATGGCTAGTTTTAAAATTCAGTTGAATAATGACAGTAAAGCATGATTCAAATAACAAAGGTGCTGGGGACAGCAAACAATGACAGGGACTGCCTGCAGTAGGCCGGGATGGAGACATCTCAGAAGCCCCGCAGCAGCTCCTTGTAGAAAAGGATGGTGTTTGGGACCATGAGAAGCAGGACACACATCCCTCCAGGGGACCCGCCATCTGAAATAAGGGACTGCCTGCAGTAGGCCTGGATGGAGACATCTTCAGTAGCCTGCGGCAGCTCTTTGTAACAACAGTTGTTCCCATTTCTCCTAACCTTAGCCCTTGACAATGGCTGTATAGATTTCATTTGTGCGTGACTGTTTTTCAGTTGGCCTTGGTGTGCATAATTATTCTATTATATCTGACTTTCTTACTTCTTTCTCCTTCTGCTCTGGCTAGTTCTGTGAAACTAGATGTTCCCTGATGTCATGATTCTTAAACAATTAAAAATGGAAGTATAGGCCACAGCACAGTCCTAATGGCCCAGGTGCATGCTGTGTGTTCTCATCCTAGAAACAATGCAATAACTGCACAATGGTAGTTTCAGATTAATGCTTGACTTGCAAAGAAAGATTGGCAAAATTATTAGAAAATGAATTAGAGCCAACATTGGGACTCCAGAGGAAAAAAAAAAACTATCAAAGTTATGAAATAAGTTCTGCACAGCATTTGAGAGTATTTCCTAGATAAGCAAGTATAGAATATGTTAAATCTTAGATTAGTAAAACTAAGTCAAAACACTGGGACTCTTAGGAGAGTCATTGTGTGCAATGTGTAGAAGCGGAAGGCTAGGGGAACTATGGAGTTAAGGGTTAACTTGATTCTTTCTGGCCACTGCCTGGCGGCTTTGCCCATGTCATTTATCATTAGAGCTTTACAAGGAAATGCAAGTAGCTGGCCTCGGAGCTCTGAGCTCTGAAGTATAATAGTTAAAGTTAAAGTTTAAATAATGATAGGTTTGCAATTATTATTATTTTGGCTATAGGCCTGGGAATAGGGAAGCTTGAAACTTTGGGGAACAATTGTAATTCTTGACTTTTTGTGGGACTTGGTTATTCTTTTGAATTTGATTTGGCAACGATTATACAATGTCTTTTTTTTTTTTTACCTGTTTTTGGAGTATCAATAAAAGAATGGGGCAAGAAGAAGGCAAGAGAGAATGCAGAGTGAATGTAGTGAGACTGTAGAGAGCACGCAGAGAGAATGGAGATACCATATAGAGAAAATGTAGAGATCAAGTAGTGAGCATGTGAAGAGCAAGGGAGAGAGTGAATGCGGAGAGCATGAGAAGAGCTTGTGAAGAGTGAGTGAAGAGAGAATGTGAGGTGTGAGTGTGGAGCGTGTGTGTGAGTGAAAGGAGAGTGCATGTGGCATGTGTGTGAGATATGTGTGTGAAGTGTGTGTGTGAGTGAAAGGAGAGTGCATGTGGCATGTGTGTGTGAAATATGTGTGTGAAGTGTGTGTGTGAGTGAAAGGAGAGTGCATGTGGTGTGTGTGTAAGATGTATGTGAGAGTGGGTGTGTGAGTGAAAGGAGAGTACATGTGGCGTGTGTGTAAGATGTGTGTGAGAGTGGGTGTGTGAGTGAAAGGAGAGTGCATGTGGTGTGTGTGTATGAGATGTGTGTAAAGAGTGTGTGTGTGTGAGTGAAAGGGGAACATGCAGAGCTATTATGAGTGAGAGAGTGCAAGAAAAGAAAAGTGCATAGGAGAAAAGCAGAGTGCTCAGGAGAATGCAGAGTGTGTGCAGCCTCAAGCTGCGGGCGAATGAGCAAGAGAGAAAGAGAGCAGAGAATGAGAGAGAAAAGAAACTTTAAGCCTTGAAAAATTGCCTGTCAGCTTTTACCCAAAAAGTAGTCTGTGCATATGTATTATGCACCTTCCAGATATCCCTGCTTCCAGTTGAGAACTCCGATCCTGTGTCGAGGCTGGACCCCGGCACAAAGGCATCTGATCATCACTAGAACTTTGAGGAGAAAAGCACACAGTTGGCTCTATTGCTTTTCTATGACTTTGCTTCTTCATTATCCTATGGAGCCAGGAGATATATAAATTTCCTAAATATATTATATATGAAATATCTTGTTTTCAGTGTCTTTGAGGTTTAACCCACACATTTACAAGCAAAAATTTGATTTTTTTTTCTGTGTACCGAAACTCAATTTTATATAAATCTCACTATTTTAGTTTTATTTATACAGGGAATATAAATGATACAACAGCTGTCCACCCTACTGGTAATTTATTTCTAGAAAATCCTCATCATACTGCCCTAGAGAAAAATATCCTCTAAATGTAATTTTACATAAAAGTTTTCAAAGTACTTTTAATATTTTACCAATATGCTCGCTCAGTTCCTAATTATTTTTGGATCCTGCTGAGTAATTTTCTCAGCTTCTTAGTGTGGTGATTTGCATTCCTTCTCACATCTGGGATCTTTTTTCTGTCTTTTATTTTGTATTGTTCAGATTGACATAGACGCTTCAATTTTCCCATCTTAGGGAGACAAGATAAAACTTTTCTTAAAGATGGAAATTTCCTGCATACTTGACAGTTGATTCTAGATGCCTCATTTTGCATGCTTAAAATATCGTCTGTACGTGTTGATTCCTTTCCTTTGTCAGAGAAAGCTCATTCTTCAATGTGGTTTAGCACTGCAGACCTGTGCCCTGGAAGGGCCTGCGGACTCAACTCCAATATTTCCACTCACGCTGCAGTAATAAAGCATTGACCACCAGCCCAAACATCTGGATTAACTACAGTTTTACTCATGTCAAGCCTAAGATAAATCCCCATCAACTACTGTATCCTGTAATTTAAAAGGGAGCAACTTTCCTTGAGACCATACATAGAACCTTGTTTTATCTTCCATATTGCAGAAGATGGCTTAGTGTTACTCTCTTTAAATGACTTTGTGGTGTCTTTACTCAACTTATGTCCAGTACTTAAGAGAAAATTAGATAGAACAGAGGAGAAATATATATGTATCTTACTTCTTATTACATTTATTTACTTGTGTGTGCATATGTCATGCCACTTAAGTTCAGCAATGAACTAACTGTGATAGCCATTAGTTCTCCATTTCCAACTTGAGGGTCTTTGCTATTGAACTCAGATCATCAAGTTTGTAGGCAAATGCATGTAGTTAATGGTGAAGCATTTAGAAAATGTTACAAGTATATTTTAATTAGTGAATGTATTTAATTAATTACCCACAAAATTATTCCATGATATTATTTCTGAACTTAATCCATTGGCTACCTGCTAAATTAAAATTTCTTTGTCCTTTTAAGCCTTTTATTAGGTCTTCACAATTTTGTACACATTTTTCTCATATTCAACTATTCTTCCCCAAATTTTCCAAAATCCTTGTCTCATCCCTGTCCACCTACCTTTGTGTCTTGTATTTTTTTTTTAACACCATCAAGACCAATTTAAACAGGACAAATATTCTCAGATAAATGTTCTTCCACTGTATCTTGATGAACTTACTAGAAGATATATTCTTAGAAAAGAATGTTTCTCTCTGTACCAGAAAGTAAGAAATGTCAGTAGCTTCATGGATGGAATGAAATGGAGTACGCAACTTTCTCTATATGAGGACCTAGGTCTGTGGTTTCCTTGTATGGTTTTGAGGTATGCTGGGATAGTGTTGTGAGTTCATATTTGCAAGAGTCCTGATATCAGAAGAACATATAGTTCATAATCAACCATAAACAACAGACTTCTTACATATTCTGTAAAACAGCCAAAGTTTAGCCCAAAGTATATATAGATATATATATATATATATACATATATATATATATATATCAAGAATCAGGAAAATATCTCACCTAAAGAGAGAAAAGTTATCTAACAGGCATCATTATTAAGACGATATTTTAATTTGAATGATAAGAAATTAAATTACCTACAGAAGATTGAGAGGTGAATCAAGGGTTAAGAGCCCTTGCTGGAAAACTGTGTCTGCATCTCATCTACAATATTGCAACTCAAAGCTACATAAAAATCAAAAAGCAGCCTAAATTTCTCACTGCCCGAGGGAGTGTGTTGCTCTCTTGAGAATTGGAAACAAATTGTGTCCCAGGAGCTTTGGACTTTAACCTCAAAAACTTATGAAGCATGCCAACATACCTCTCAAGGAAGCTAGGTGAGGATAACTTCATTGTTTCCTGAAAATAGTTAAATTACATTAAAGAATTTATTCTTCTATCATTATTAGTGTACAAATGAAAATTAAGTTCTGAGCCAGATTGATTGATTTTATACATACATATATATGCATATATATAAATTAATTTATATGATGTATGCATGTACATACTCATATATACATATTTATCCAATAAATTCAGATTATTCAAAATCAGGTAGACAGAAAGTTAAAGGCCAGAATATTTGGTTACATATCAACACACTATATTAAAGTAACTAAATATATAAAATGCTTCAAAATCAGAAACTGAACATTCATTGAATTGGAGTGTATCTTTTTCCCTCATGTATGTGAAACAAGTTAGTGTTAACCAAAAGTTTATCTGTGAAAATATTGTCAATGAACTATCATTTCCCTCTTTCAGTAATCAACTTCATTATTTTTGTCCTAGTGCTTTTTGGATTTTAAAACACAATCATCATACCATCATTACAAGGAACAATGCCCTTGTGTTCATTAATTTTAAAAAAGCTATTGTTTCTAATTAGAACATGAATTGGGATTGTATTTGCATAAGCACAGTAAAAGTGTGATTAGCCTAATCAAAACTCTTTGATTATGAAAATGTTTCCTTTATATCGGTCCCTGATAATTATTCTTAAACCATTACGTTATATGATATTATAATTGAAATATTGTTGCAAGCCATTGTAATTGTTCCACTTCTTACTAATACATGTCTGCATTCAATGCTTTAAAGTTTCTGATATTATTCTAGAGTATTCATACCTAAAAACACAGAATAACTTTCAGTTATCTACTATAAATCATACTTTCCAGTTACCTGTTTCATGATAGCTAGGATTAGTAGAATGTAATGGTAAAAACAAACAAACAAATAAATAATAAATAAATAAAACCACTTGGGAAACAATGTGTATTTTGTCTATGTGTTAAGAAAAACAGCATCTAAGCCTTGATATTTTTCATTAGATTAATAAGGAGCAAATCTCCATTTTGTAGAGGGTGATAACTATCTGTTTTTCAGAGCAATGAATAGGGAAGATATTAACAATAGTTAAATATTATTTGTTTTAGATTTATCATATTGTACAGAGGTACTGCAAAATGAATTCTGTAATATAAAATTATTTTGAATATGACAATATTCATCTAAATTCATTATTCATTTTACTTTTTCTTTTGGGGACTGTAAAAATTATCAAACAGGTAGTTGTTCACTATTATATAAGTCATGAATTTGTAGTATTTTGCATTGTTTGTACTTTTCATATTTAGAAAGTAAGAAGTCATGTGTTCGTTACTTTTCTGGTGTTATAATAAAACACTACAGTTAAAATGAACTTAGTTTATTTGGGCTAGAGTTTCAGAAGCATATGAGTCTACCATGGTGGAGGTTTGCCCTAGCAAGCAGCAGGCATGGCAAAAAGGACCAGAGTGTTCTAATCTTTAGCCACAAACAGAAAACAGAGAAATCAAACAGGAAGTGGGATGAGGCTTTTAACCTCCAAGTCCAAGCCCAGTGACATACTTCTTCCAACAATACTGTACCACACGAACACTCAAAACAAATACAACAATATCAATTTCTACTACTACTACTGCTGCTGCTGCTGCTGCTGCTGCTACTACTACTACTACTACTACTAATAATAATAATAATAATAATAATAACAATAATAACAACAACAACAATACCATTGTTGAGCAATGTTTCAAATGCATGAGATAAGGGTGGACATTTTTTATTCAATCCACCACAAATACTATATGCTTATTTCAATGTAATATTCAACATGTATTTTTTAATTGGATATTTTCTTTATTTACATTTCAAATTTATCCCCTTTCTTGGTTTCCCCTCCTCCCATAAATCCCGTATCCCATTCTCCCTTCCCCAGTTTCTATGAGGCTGTTCCCCCATCCCAATCCCACCATTCCACCCTCATTCCCTTACTCTAGGTCATCTATCAAGCCTTCATAGCACCAAGAACCTCTCCTCCCATTCATGCCTGACAAGGCTACATATGCAGGTGGAACGTTGTGTACTGCTTGGTTGATGGCTTAGTCCCTGGGAGCTCTGGGGTGGTCTGGTTGGTTGATATAGTTGTTCTTTCTATGAGGTTGAAATACTCAACGTGTGTTTTCTTGTTTTTACACTCTAATTTCCTTCCTTTGAATATCTTATTTACATCTCTCATTACCTGCATCTCAACTTGTAAATTTCCATCACCTGAGATCATATTGTTCTCAAGTGTGAGGAAAGCATCATTTTCTATAGTACTACACATTTGATTTCTGTTTTCTTTTTGCCAGGAGTAAGCCAAATGTGACTTCCACTTTATTACCTGTTTGTGATTTTGTTCTTAATTCTTCTTTATAGCTTTGTTATATAGCCTTTTATGAATCACATAATTTAGCAACTCTTGTATCAAAGGATGAGCATGTGTAGCATATAGTCGTAGAGTCAGCATTATAAATACTTGCCTTGCAGGCACACATGTGACCATCTTCTGTCATATATCTACTACTGAATCAAGATCAAGATGTGGCAATTCATACAAGTTAACAAAGAGAAAATATTGAGAATGTAAATCAAATTAGGCTGTACCTTGTCTCACTTTATTTGGGAGTTGATTCACAGGAAATCAAAAAGTGAATGCAAATTACTAAAAAGATGTAAAAGTGATGCAACATAAAACATCAAGCACACAAAATACAGCCCCCTTAATATATGATATCACTTCATTACATTTTAATTACTTGTAACACATCACATTCTAAGAGCTATAAAAAGAAATGTTTGAAGGTAACAAAATATATTTTAAATTCAATGTAATTCTGATTTATGTGGTGATACTTATCACTACCTGAGCCAGTTCTCCTGGGATATCAATCATCCATTAATTTATAATATTGAGTTGGAATATGCTATATGTCCATAGACCACTTAGTAGATGTTTTAGTATTCAAGTATACTTATTTGACAAAATAATTCAGATTTTACGTATCAGTATAGATAACCTGAGAGGGCAATGATGATATCTCTTCCAACTACCATGGCTGATGAGATTATGACCCCCTAGACAAGAATCTTCTACTATTATGTTTCTAAAGTAGTATAATTGCTAACTATATATTTATTGCAGCAGATTTAGACACTTACAGAAATCCACTGTCGGTCAAAATATAGAGAACAACTGTGTTATGCCCTGCTCAAAAAGTTACATCTATAACAAAATGTACACTGGCCAAACACCTTTCACTAATTCTGTTGTTTTGCTTTCCTTTCTATCTTTTTATTTATACAGAACATCTCAACATGTAGTTGAAACTAGCATTAAGCTAAATATGTAGTCCAGATTCCCCTTTCATTTACACCAATCCTACTGTTTCCAACTTTTCCAAGCGATATGATTATAAAAATAAGACACAATACGTGGTTCTTCACATCAGTAAAGAAATTGCATTTTTTTCTTTCTTTTTTTTAATTTTCTATATTCTATGTTTATATTCCAAAGGCTTTCCCCTTTCCCAGTTCCCACCCACCATAGTTCCCATAGTTCCTCTCCCCCCCCAACTATTCCCCAATCCTTCCCCCTCCCCCCTCGGTTTCTTTACTAAACTGGATGCAATCTTTACATGCCCAGGGTCCTCTCCTTTCTTCTTCTTGGGCATCATTTGACTTGCTATTTGTGTCTTGAGTATTTAGGGCTTCTGGGCTCATTAATATCCACTTATCAGTGATTGCATTTCATGTGCATTCTTTTGTGATTGGGTTAATTCACTCAGGATGATATTTTCCAGGTCTAACCATTTACCTACAAATTGCATGAATTCATTATTTTTAATTGCTGAGTAGTATTCCATTGTATAAATATACCACATTTTCTGTATCCATTCCTCCTTTGAGGGATATTTGGGCTCCTTCCAATTTCTGGCTATTATAAACAAGGCTGCTATAAACATAGAGGAGCATGTGTCTTTATTGCATGCAGGGGAATCCTCTGGGTATATGCCCAGGAGTGGTATGCCAGGGTCCTCTGGAAGGGACATGCCCAATTTTCTGAGGAACCCCCAAACTGATTTCCAGAGCGGTTTTACCATTTTGCAATCCCACCAACAGTGGAGGAGTGTTCCTCTTTCTCCACATCCTCGCCAGCACTTGTTGTCTCTTGAGTTTTTAATCTTAGCCATTCTGACTGGTGAGAGGTGGAATCTCAGGGTTGTTTTGATTTGCATTTCCCTGATGACTAATGATGTTGAACATCTTTTAAGGTGTTTCTCGGCCATCCAAATTTCTTCTGGTGAAAATTCTTTGTTTAGCTTTGTGCCCCATTTTTTGATAGGGTTATTTGGTTCCTTGGGGTCTAACTTCTTGAGTTCTTTGTATATATTGGATATTAGCCCTCTGTCGGATGTGGGGTTGGTGAAGATCTTTTCCCACTTTGTTGGTTGCCGTTTTGTCCTTCTGACTGTGTCCTTTGCTTTGCAGAAACTTTGTAATTTTATGAGGTCCCATTTGTCGATTCTTGATCTTAGTGCGTAAGCTATTGGTGTTCTGTTCAGGAACTTTTCCCCTGTGCCCAAGTCCTCCAGGTTCTTCCCCAGTTTCTTTTCTAATAGTTTCAGTGTGTCTGGTTTTATGTGGAGGTCCTTGATCCACTTGGAGTTGATCTTAGTGCAAAGAGATAAGAGTGGGTCAATTCGCATTCTTCTGCATGTTGAGCTCCAGTTGAACCAGCACCATTTGTTGAAAAGGCTATCTTTATTCCACTGGATGGTTGTGGCTCCTTTATCAAAGATCAAGTGACCATAAGTCTGTGGGTTAATTTCTGGGTCTTCAATCCTGTTCCATTGATCTGCTTGCCTGTTGCTATACCAATACCATGCAGTTTTTAACACAATTGCTCTGTAGTACTGCTTGAGGTCAGGGATAATGATTCCCCCAGAAGTCCTTTGCATTTTTAATATGTTTAAAACTGACCAAAATAACATATCGTAATCATAAGAAGTCTTTTGATCTATTCTTCTGTGGTGTATTAATTTCCATTGAGAAAAATGCAAACTACAAAAATAGCAGCAAAAACCTCTTCTACATTTTAGGGAATTTCCTGAAGACACATGGTCTTCTAAAGGGTCATAAAGCATTCCACCCTTCGACAGAGATGCATAAGCTTGGAAAACAAATAAGCCAATATTTTCAGGTTGTCTCTGAAACCATCCAGATTCCCTACTCACATCCCTTCCCATGGATAGATAAGTTCTACAGACTGCTGAAAGATAATATCATAACTCCTAGGCTGCCTAGAAGACACATTTCACACAGATCAGCCAGGTTTCAGGAGAGAAGGAGAAAAGAGCCATGTTGTTGGGAAAAAAAAGGTCTCCAACCTTTGAGCTGATGTGCAGTGAGCAGTGAGCTACAGGTTACAGCTTTCAAGAGCCCCCTTCAGTTTCAGAAAGGGCTTTTTTGGTGATTCCCTTTCTTTTGAGTCATCCCAACTCCGTTCAACTAATCCTTTATGCACACTGCTGTTAGTGGCTAAATTTAAACCCCATGGTTCAGTTAGTTGGATTTTGATATTATTTTCTCTATCTGGGATAAGTAGATGTGTGTGCATGCATGCATGCATATGTGTGTGTGTGTGTGTTTGTTTGTTTGTATGTGTGTGTGTGTGTGTATGTGTGTGTGTGTGTGCACGCGTGCGTCCTGGCCTCAGAGAAAATTCTATCATACAGCACCTTCGATATTTATGAAGTTTAAAAACTAAGCAGAATTTTTAGTATATCTGAATCCACAGTCAGAATGCACCATACTCAATAAATTTTGAGAGTTAGTGAAGCAAACAAATGACTTAAAATATACTCAGTCTTATATTTGTTTAGCCAAATGATCTACAATCCCCCCACCTTTAAAAAACTAAAACAGAGGTACTTTAAAAGTTTCACACAACAGTTACATTTAGGTACATTGAGCAGCCACAGACTAATTTTTGGCATATCTCCTTGAAAGTGCATTTGTGAAACAAAGTTATGGCCTCTTAAAAGCCCTGTCACCCCTTGGCTGATACATTATTTGTTCATTTATCTCTCTGGCAATCCCACACAGCCTAACATATATAAGCTCTGAAAAAAAATGTCAATACCAACTAATGCTTCCCAAGTAGATTTTAGTGTTTTAGTGTTATTTCAGTGAAAGGTATAATTTAGCAAACAGATTCAGCAAGCAGCAGATAAAACAATTAGTACAAAGATATTTTGCGAAAGAAGTGGCTGGCACTACACCCAAAGTGAAGTCTGAATTTGTAATTAGAAAACAGAGGCTGATGTACCAATTAGTCTGGTAGATAGGTAGATAGATAGATAGATAGATAGATAGATAGATAGATAGATAGATAGACAGACAGACAAAGAGTTCACAGAATCAGAAAAGGAGAGTTGAAAGATATTTGTATGCCACAAGGGCACACGTTCCACTATGTTCATAGCAGCCTTATTTGCAATAGCCAGAAACTGGAAACAGCCCAGATGTCCCAGAACACAATGGATACATGAAATGTGGTTCATTTACACAATGGAATACTACTAAGCTATTAAGAATGATGACATCTTGAGTTTTGCTGTTAAATGGATGGAACCAGAAAGTATCATTCTGAGTGAGGTTACTCAGATCCAAAAGTACATGCATGGTATGTTCTCACAAATATACATTAGGCAGAAAAATTACAGAATACTCAGGATACAATCCGCCAAAACTCAAGAAGGTTACCAAGCTGAAGGGCTGAACTGAGGGTGCCTCAATCCTACTTGGGAGGGGGAAGAAAGCAATTATGAGTGGCAGAAGGATGGAGGGACCATGGTGGGAAAGTGATAGGTATGAGAAAAGAGGTATTGGGGATGAGTGGGAAGAGCACTGAAGCCTTGAGGGCCAGCAGAAAGAATGGTAACAGGCAACCCCCTGAGGTTGAGAGACCTTCTAGAATGGTTCATAGACCTAGGAGGTGAGAAACTATCAGAATTCAAAGGGTGGGACCTTAGATGAACAACAGTTCATCTAAGGGGATAGGGAACTTGGAGAGTCTACCTCTAGTACAAACCTGAAAGGGGTAGGTTGCCATCCTACAGTCAAAACCTTTGGTCCATAATTGTTCCTATCTGAAAGAACTGCAGATAGGAGCAAATGGAGCAGAGCCTGAGGGAAAGGAGGTCCAGTGACAGGCTAAATTAGGAGTCATCTCCTAGGGAGGCCCCAAGGCCTGAAACTATTACTGAAGCTATGGGGTGCTTACACACAGGAGCCTAGCATGGCTACCCTTGGAAAGGCCTAACAAGCAGCTGGAAGGGTCAGATGCAGACCTAACCAATGGACAGAAGATGATGATCCCTGTGGTTGAGTTAGGGAAAAGCTGGAAGAAGCTGAGGAGGAGGGTGGCCGTGTAGGAAAATCACTGTCTCAACTAATATTGTCCTGGAGATCTCTTGGACACTGACCCACCAGCCAGGCAGTATACCCCTGCTGAAATGAGGCGCCCCAACATACAGCAGAGGACTGCTATGTCTGAGTTTAGTCAGAGAAGATGCACCAAACCCTCAAGAGACTTGAGGCCAAAGGGAATAAGGAGCTTTGGTGGAGCGGGGTTGGTGAGTGGGGACATCCTCTTAGAGACAGGGAGGGATCAGAAATATAGGGTGCGGAACAGAGGGCAGACCAGAGGTGGGAAAAAGACTGGACTATAAAAAAGATTAAAGTATAAAAAATACGGTCATATAATACTTTGTTAATCAAGAAAAGACAATCATAAACTCAAATGACTTGTAAAAGCGTGGCAAGAGAATGAGAATTACAACACAGACAGATGCTACCATTCAATGCCATTGAATATGAGAAGAAATTAAGGGATATAGTCATAAATTATACAGTTAACAAGCTGATTCCCACTGAAAAGGAATGTAAATCTTATAGCTTAAATTTTTAAACTTTAGGACTTTTTTTGATATCCTGATCTATGAAAAAGTAAGGGTTATTTAAATTCTTCATCCATCTGTGTATATTCATATATGCACTATATGTGCTATATGTATACTCATACATACACACACATATATAACATGTATGATTTTGAATGTCAGTTTACTTTCAGTATATGCAATTCGATTGCCTACTTTGTTTGGTACAAGGGAAATGGAGAGGAAATAGACGACATTTCACTAGACATGTAGAAATTTGGGTGTCATATCACTATATATAATACTTCCTAATTTACTTTCAACTTTGCCTTGAGGTTTGTGGAAGAATTTACTAAGTGATCAACATAAAATTAAAATGAAGCAGACCCAAGCAAGCATGGAAATGGATAATAGAGAGTTCTGTTACAAATAGTGGCATTGTCATCCAATGAAATAATTCTCATGTTATAAGGCATTTTAAAATATTGTTTCATTAGGTATTTATTGTAAGTGTTCCACTAAATTTAAATTTGAAACTTCTACAGGGAGTTTGTTTGGAAAATAAGAAATGTGTTTTCCCTCACAAGGAATATTCGAAGCTATAAATGTGTCTGTGGCATCTTCCTGTCTATTTCATCATCAGTTTATACATAATACATGGGCAAATAACATATTCCTACTAGGAGAGAGGATTCTTCTCCTACAGAAGCTTGGTCATTATCATTATACCCTCATGAAAAACCCACACAGTGTCTGTGATATCAGACAGTTGGAATGTCATCTCAGTTCTAAAACAACATGACTTCACTGAACACCTTACATATAATTAATGAATCAGAATGAGATTGATTCATTTAAAACTGGTAAGTCTTAAAGTTATTTCCAACTGAAATTCCGTCCACTTAGGAAAAGAAATGGTGCACAAAACGCAATGTAAAATTTAGTTTCCAGTTTAGCTGTTTCTAATGAGGCTGGCTAATTGTTTGAAAGCAGAATAGAGATAAGCCCACGGTTGCTTTAGTCCTTTCCTATCATTTTTTTTTCTGACTCTTGGTTTGCTATACACAGGATGGAGTCACAGGAGAGATGCCAAGAATAATTCATGGAGATTATGAATTTCATATACTTTTTAAAGACCTGAGGATGTATCTTATGATTTATGTACTGTGTCATATGATTTAACTAATCAGTTAAATATAGGACATGATAAAACCTCTGAGCTAATTCACTTCTTAAGCATAGAAACTGGTGTTTGTTAAACTAATAGATTTAGCCACGTGTTGCATTTTGTATTATGATTAATTAAGAAGAGAAAGTAATAGAGTTTTAATATTTAATAGATAACACAAAATAAATATTATCTACATTTTTAAAAATGAGAAAAAATGCCAGCAAGAAAATATGAAATTTTAACAATTTAAGCCAGTATAAAATATTTTAGGCTCTTTCTTCGAATAGTAGTATTTTGAGTCATATTTATACAATGATACATAAAATCAGGACAAAGAATAAGTTGAAGGTAAAATTTAGAATTTTTAAAAAGAAAATGTATCCAATCTTTATAGGAGTAACATAAGCCATGATTACTTTTTAACATTAAAAAAGAAATTTCAAATGTACTTGGGCATTTTTGAATTCGAGATTATGAATATTTTATTTTTAGGTTGATAATTTTTGGGCTTTGCTTAGCCCTTTTAACATTACACCAAGAATAAAATTTGATTGTGAATTCTAAGCTTTTTCCTAGTTGTTATAATATACCAAATCCATCTATTTAATAGTGATACCCTAAGAATATAAGTACAAAGCCTGTTTCAGAGATTTATAGGAATGACTGAAAACAAAATTCCAGTTAGCATCTCTGAGTTCTGAGCTGGTATTATTGCATTTATAGCAACTAATTTTAGCAATTACATACAATGTAGTTTTTGTGTTTCTGACTTTAAATATTTTTGCATAACTATACTTCAGTTTCCTACAATCAGTCTCATTTTCAAAAACTATATAACTGCTAGGTTATACTACTACTACTACTACTACTACTACTAATAATAATAATAATAATAATAATAATTCTCATTATTTATCTTGTGGCACTATGTATTGTATATCCATTATAGAAAAACAGTTTATCAAATTTCAAACTCATAACTCAAAGCTATTTTCAACTCATGATTTGATGAATTGGATATCACTATTATAAATTGCTTTGGTTTCTTCTCTTCTTTTTCTTATCATTTCTGCAGTTTTCTGTCATAACATTTTCAAGAATATTTTCATCATAAAAAAAGAAAACTTTATTACAAAGAGAAGAATGAGAAAATATAGCTTGGGTTGCTCTATGGACTAATAATTATGACATTGAAGGTATTTACTTGGTAACTCTGGCAACTCATGATACAGCTGAAAACTGATTATTTGAAATACATAGAATAGAGATGCTGATATTTAGATGGTAGTAAATGTAATACCCTGCTCTTACAAATGAAAATACACGAGTAGTCATGATTTTATAAAAAGTTATATATGTAGTTAGTAGGAAAAACTACATGAACTTGTCTGCAGCTACCATGTTACTTTTTAATTTATATTTTACCCATTACTATAGCTTCAACATTTTCCAAAGATACCTAAACACTGTTTTTAGAAGTATGTATGCTTAATCTTTTATAATAATAGCAGTGATCATAAGTCTTCATATTTTACAACTGCCAGAAAACCAGTTAAGCTGCCCACAGACACTCTGGACTCTCTCAGGTCCTCAGTCCCAATCCTATCTTATCATCCCTAGTGCTGCAACAGAACAAGAGCTGCAGTCTTCATTCCCACAAGCCCCCAAATCCTGAGGCTCTGGTAAACCATTCCCTCTCTAAATCCTTCCTCTCAGTCATCACTGCATTCCGGCCTCTAGAACCATCAGGAAATATCTGAACACACCAGCTGAGCAGGCCAGGAAAATAGGAAACACAGAGCTATTACTCTCTGAAAACTCAGAGGAGATAACAGAGACCAAGGAACAAAATACCTATCCAACAAATACAAGCCAAGAAATAAGCACCTAGGCCTATAATCATCCCAAGCACAGACGCCTAGATACCAAAGTAAGAACACAGTTGATAACAGCCAGGGCATAGTTGATAACCCCTAGAGCTCTGCTGTCTTATCACAGCAGTCCTAGATACTGCAACAGAAATGAAGCACAAAACCAAACAACTTAAAATCAATTCTACAAAGATAATAGAGGTCCTTAAGGAAGAAATGACTACCTTAAAGAAATCCAGAAACAATGGCAGCAATGAGTAGATCCTTTAATAAAAACCAAGCAGAAAAAAAACCTCAAAACACATGAATAAATAATGAACAAATTTGTTTAAGACCTAAAAAAAAGGCAATAGAAACAATAAAGAAAATACAAACTGAGGAATTCTGGATAAGATATTTTGTTCTTTGAATGGGAAAGTACAGAGGCAAACTTCACAAACAGGACACGGGATGGTAAAGAGAATCTCAGACACTGAAGACACAATAAAAAAGTGCACACATGCATAATGAAGAAGTACCATTAAACTTCTATGCAATATGATAAGCAAAATCATACTGATCTAAAAGAATGTTGAAAATTTATAGTTTTAAGTAGATGGATAAACCATAAAATTAAATTCCCAGGACCATGTTAAATACAGATGTCATTATCTCTGAAGAAGATTGAGTAGGTGATATAAAGAAAAGGATTCTGCATCCTCAAACACAATGTGTAAGGTCTTACTATAAGTAGGCTTTTATGACAAGTGAAGAGGATGAAAGACCTATGTGAAGTGAAATTTTTTGGTTTCTTTAAGAATTTAGTTGTGCCAGGTGATCTTTTTCTGGAAGATGTCTTTTTTTTTCATTAGAAATTTCCTTTATTTACATTTCAAGTGCTATCCCCTTTCCTCTTTTCCCCTCCAGAAACCCCCTAGCCCATCCTCCCTCCCCCTGCTTACCAACCAACCCACTCCTGCTTCCCTGTCCTGGTGTTCCACTATACTGGGGCATCGAGTCTTTACAAGTCCAAGGGCCTCTCCTTTCAATGATATCTGACAAGGTCATCCTCTGCTACATATGCAGCTGTAATATGTACCATTAAACTTCTGTGCAATATGATAAGCAAAATCATGGGTCCCTCCGTGTTGGTTGGTGTTTTAATCCCTGGGAGCTCTGACAATACTGGTTGCAGAGACTGAAGGAAAGGCCATCCAAAAGCCTGCAGCACCTGGAAATCCATCCCATATACAGTTACCAAACCCAGAGACCCTTGTGAATGCCAACAGGTGTTTGCTCTCAGGAGCCTGAAATAGATGTCTCCTGAGAGGCTTTCAGTGCCTGACAAGTACAGGATTAGATGCTCTCACAGCCAACCAATGGAATGAGCACAAGGTCCCCAGTGAAGGAGCTAGAGACAGGACCCAAGGAGCTGAAGGGGTTTGCAGCCCCATAGGTGGAAGCCATCTTGTAAGAGGCCATTCGATGATTTACTGAAAACATACACTTGAGGGACCCTGTGATGTTTACAAAGAATATGAGCAGAACCCCCAAAATAGTGAAGGAATGCTCTAGGATTGCTATGCTGTGAAGTGGTTTGCTTCCTTGGTGGTCTTCACTGGTGTTTGCTGATCTTTATATCACAGAGAAAGAGGAAAACAAACAAACAAACAAACAAAAAATGGCAAGGACTTCGTTGTGGTATTCCAGATGATTCTGAATGCTTTTACTGAATCATGCTGATTCTGTGGAGTCTTGCTATTTCTCTTGTATCTAGCCACTGTTACTGATTTGTGTTTGATGATTGCTATTTAACTGAACACCTGGCATTCTAATAGAAAAGAGTAGTATCTCCCCCAAAGAACTACTACTTAATAGATCCACTATTCATCCCTGCCCGGCTCCACTTTTCCTATTAACTTTCATTCTCTCCTTACTCTAGTTGGTGGCCTAGAAGGGAGATTGAAGCATTTAAGAACTCTAAACAGAGTAGTCTTAGAAAAATCTAATCCTACACATAAGTAGTTTGGAGTTTACAAGTAAGGTAGACTATGATCGGTGATCTGGAAGTGTTAGTGGGTGATAACACAAAAAGAAAAAAAAATCAACCAGTATTGTGACCACTTCCACTTAACGTGGAAGTGCATTAAAGAAAAATACAAGAGTTAAGTTTAATTTCTGAGTGTCTTAAAAAAGCAATGCATCCATATTCATTCTGCTGAAGTAAAAGTAGGGCAAACGTATGAGCAGATAAAGGCAGAAGTAAATGGTGAAGTTTATTTAAGTTCAAAACTAAAGTGAAGAAAGCAATAAATAAGAGGATTGTGTTTAATAACTTATGCAAGCCTAGTGTTTAGCTTATTTGCATATTAGAAATGGAGATGAGCAGTGATGATTGAAAGCATTGATTAAGAGCACAGTGCATTCTGACATTTTTAGTCTGATTTATTCAACTGAGGGAAGAGGCTTTATTATTGCTTGAGTTTCTAAACTTGGAAATGACCATATGATTTAAATGATCATTTAGTCTTTTGCCTTGGTTTAAGAATATTTAAATTTTATGTTTTATCTTAACAGAAGCTTGAATCTATGATATGTCAAGATTGTTTCTTGCCTCAGCTCACATTCCTCCTCTTAAGTGTGAGTTTTGTTGATATGGATTAATGAATGACTTCATTTTGATATAAAAGATAATATATCATATTATCTATTAAAAGAAACTAATAATGAAACGAGTCAGATAGTTGTCATTAGAGTAGACAGATTTTTAAGAGCAAGAACAAGCTTGTTCCTGGGAACACGAGGAGAAAAGAAAATAATGAAATTTCACCATGAGTCAAGAAAATGTGAGCTGACCATTATTTTGTGTTATTTATTCACTCAGCAGAGTTCCCAAATTACTCCATTAGTCTTCAAGATAACATGTATTTATTACTAGCCTCAATGCTTATACGTATCAATTTCTTTATATACAGTACTGATTGAGTAAGAATTGGACAGGGCAGTGGCTCCTCTTTTCACTATGACATAAAATGGGATTTTAATCTACGAAATGAGGAACATACACATCACAGTTTCTCCTCCTTATCATAAAGATTTAAAGGTAGCATTAAAGCAAAAGTCTCTAGGCACCTGGTGAAAGTCAATTGATCTTCCTCTTAATTTTTTTTTTAATATTTGGTGTTTTCTCAGCTTTCAATTAATGTGTAACTTTTACAACTGTCGTCATTTTTTTGTTTATCTTCCATAAAACTTATTCACAATATGATTATCTCTCTTCAGATAGTTTAAATACCATTTAATTTCATAAATAACATCTAATTTTTTGTGAGTTCTTATCTTTCATGTAAACTTGCCTCAAATATCAAGAATAACCTTCCTCAGATTATAGCGAAAATCCAAGAGCTCTCAAAGTTGACACTGCTATACCACTGCCTTCATTTTTTCCAATGTTTTGCTTTAGGAATTGAAGCCATCAGTAAACTCTGGATATCAGTCTAAAATCTGTCAGGATTGATTTCTTTCTCTCCTAATATGAGGAGATGGCAGTACTCAGCTTACCAACAATAAATACATTTGAACAGCACTCCCTCTTCTAGGTTTAAATAAGTCTATCTTCAATGCAGTAGTACCTTTTTCTTCAGTTTCCTCATTTCTAAGCTTTCAGTTATTTCAACAGTGTCTGCAGATTTGGTATTCTGAAAACCCATGGGTTGGATATTATACCTAACCACTTTGACCTCTGTCTCTCCAACTTATTTTATAAATTCTGTATCTTCCTATTTTTAGCTCAATTGTGACATCAATTTGTTGTTTTTCTTTTTACTCCACATAGTAATCAAGCATTATTCATTGTAGCTAACACCTTTTTAATTTAATAATTTTGAATTTATAGTCTGGATAGTCTTTAAAAATTATATCGTTTTAAATACCCATGCTCAGTTTACTGTCATGTTATTTATGTGAATTAGTATTCCCTTTCTTGATTTGTCTAGAAGCCATTGCTGGCATCTTGGTAATACACAGCTGTTATTGATGACATTTTTAGAAGCAAACATAATTTATTCCCAGCTACTAAATTATGAATTTCATCCCCTCAGTAATTCTTTTGCTATACTCCTATGTTGATATCATGTTTATATTAGTTATATTTTGTATCTTGTTCATTTAATTTTATTACATCTAATAATGAGGATGCCATTTATAATAATATAGATGCCATCGGTTATACCTGGTCTCAAGATGATAATAATTTTAAGATATTATATATATTTACAATATATTTGACATATAATTTTTCACCTTTATCAATCACTGAGTTAATGATGAGAAGCAGAAAAAATATGAACAAATAAGATGACAGTGTGAAAAAATATTGCAACAAAGAGTGTCTTAATGAAACTACAAGATTTTAAATAAATAAAGTCTGTCTCTACGTGTGGGAATCAAAGTAGGAGAATAGTATAAGAACTTCTTTTTAATCATCTGTAGAAATTATAACCCAAATCTGTAACACTAATAGTTTAAATCATTTGAAAGAATGCACTAGGAAGTATTCATACAACAGGGTGTTTTGCACAATATGTATAATTATAGTAATTTATACTCTTCATTTTAAATAGAATGAGACTTTTACTGTGCTCAATGTTTCTTTAACAAATACACAGAAACATTATTTTGTACTTCATTATAGAAAATGTTTACACCATTCCTTCTTATGTTTTGGTGTTATCCATTCAGAAGTGTAGACTCAAAGTAGAAATCTTGACAGAGGGAGGCAGGAAATGGCACATCTTTCGTCTCAGCAGAAGCGCTGACCTTTTTTTTTTTTTTTAACAATATGTCAATGAAAGCATGTCAAATGTATTGTACTAGATTGCAGTTATTATTGTGCTGAAAAGAATGCTTAAAACCATATTATAAATGGTAAAACAATTGACACCAGCAATTCAAATATGTATCATTATGTTTATAGTCTTAATATACTTAATTTCAAAGATTTATCACAAGTCTGGAGAAAATATGCATTATGATTATACATGTGAGTGAAATAAATTATTCTTTGAAAATATTATTTTAGGAATACATTTTAAAGAAAAACAACTAAGGGATTTTGAAAAGCAATATTAAAAGTAATTAAAACACAGTGCACAAACCCCCCTGATTTAAACGTATATCTGAATATTGCACTTTGCAGATCTCAAAGTTTTTTCATGTAAAAAGAAGGAATGCAAAGTAGAGATATCAAGACAACTATTTCTTCACTTTGAAAATCTACCCAAGATATTCTGCAAAATGGAATCTACTTACTTATGAAGAACTGTTGAACTGTAAGAGCAACAGCACTCTGGCAGGCTACTTCCTGTGATTATTCTTTCCTGCTCATGTTTATATTACTACTGGATAAAAGGTTAGCTGTTAAAAATCGACACATTCATTGAAGGAGAAATGTTACTTTTTAAGAACCAAGTAACACTTTTATATCTGGTTGAATCATTATTAGTCTTAGTAATTAATGGAAATGCAAGCAGACAAACCGAAATTTTGCTGTACGTCAATTAAAGTAAAATCCCATTAGCCAATAATTTAAAAAGGAGATTTAATAACACAAATGGATGGATTTAGAAATTTAGGAGGCAGTTCATGTTAATAGAAATGGCTTCATCCAAATAGGAAAACCTTGACAGGACACATATATTAAATAAAAAGTGAATTGTGATGTGTTTGTGCATACATACAAATATTTGACAATTCTATAAAGAGAAAAAAACAAAAATTTTAAAAGCAGTGGAAATTGAAATATAATAGAAAACCAATCAATGATATTTTGTTTAGTACTGTTTGATAAAGTGCTGTATATTTTCTAAGTAGTCTTTAAAAAGCTTATCATGCCAGAAAATGTTGAAGTTCTAATCATACTATTTCCACATCTCATGCCAGAATTATAGATTAGCTCCATCAACCCATTTAGGAGGTGTTTGTGATCAAACATAGGACTGTTTACATGCCAAAAATATTATTAATTGAGGCAATGGACTATCCCCCCTAAAATCTCATCACTATGGATTTTAACATTCTATTTTGCTTACACAAAACATTTATAAAGTATCTGTATGTGAATTCATAATTGTATAAGTAGCATTTATAGCTACTCATTGGTAGCTAATATTTGATGTACAGACAGAATCTTACCAGTGTTAGATAGTGAAGGAATACTACTATAAAAAGACATGTAAGTATAGATGGGTGTTCATGTGTATATCTATTCTCTTTCTCTTGTATGAAATCCAGCAGCAAACTTATTGTGGTGAATGAAAATATTTTCTAACACTTTATGGAAATAAAAATCTATTTTCAAAGTGTCTGTGACATTTTGGATTCTAAATAATGAAAGAGATTAAGAATTGCTCTATAAATTTGAGGGAAGAAAACATTAATCTATTACCACATACTGACTGATGTTTTCAGTGTATACCTAGAGAAATGACAAACTACCATTATTTTGAATGTCAGGTCAATTCGTTAAAATATTATGAGCAAAACTTAGGCAGATGTCTCAGAAGTTAACTGTACTTTTATCTTTCAGAGGACATGGATCCAGTTCTTAGTTACAGATGGTATCAAGTCTTAGGAGAGTTGGTTTTTTCTTTGCAGTCCAGGGTCTATGGAACCATCCATGGATTGGAATGCACAGATCCAGTAGAAGCCTCTGTGAAAGAAGATTGAAACATCTGTGGGTTGCTTCTTTGGTGCTGTCCTGGATGTAGATTTTGAGTAAATGCCTGGACTTGACAAGATGCTAAAACACATAAACATATTAGAGGTAGAAAATAAAGTTAAGTAGGTTTAGGAGAAAAGATTTTCTTATGTGTACATTAGAAACCCTTAAGCCTTGGTAGTTGAGATGAGGAAAATCACAAAATCAGGGATTGGGTGAAATCCTACCCTATGGAACTGGCAACCAGTAGAAATTAAGGCTATTGATCATCATGTGTACTTATCTGAATTGAGTCTGATCGGTCCATCAGAGATAGATTTGAGTGGCTTTAATATGTTTACAAAAGAGATAAAGTTTTTAACAGTATGAATAGTCTTTAAGGTAAGCTAAGGGAAGGGAGAAACCTTTTGTGGAGTAGTTGAGGTGAGAAGGGCTTTTTTTCTTCTGTAAATATACATAAATTTAGTATAATACAGAGCAATTTTAAGTTTACATTTAAAAGGCAATCAAAGGAAACTCAAAAATTTGAACTTGTGACTATGATAGTTGATCATATAAATTTATCATGAGAAACATTCTGTCTATAATTAAAAGACAACCAAATGAGACATAAATTTGTTAACTATGATCCTTGAGAGTATAATTTAGCATGAGAAATATATTATGTCTACAATTAGAAGACAATCAAAAGAAACTTAAAATCTTAACTTGTGATTTTAAAAGTGGATTGCATACTGGAATTTTTTTTTAGTGTTAGGCTGATTTATAAGAACTCCATTGATAAATGCTAGGATTTTAAGCTCCTGAAGTCTCAATATGATAGTGGCCTAGCAAGGGGAGGAAATATTAAGCATTAACTCACTGCAAACTGAGATTAGATAAGGAAGTAGCAGAAGGTCACCTCTGTGAAAGGTTACAACCTTTACCTGGTGCATCCTTTACTTTGAAACCTGTGAGCAGGCAAGCCTGTCCATCTTTGATAAGAGATCCGGTAGTCTTAACTAGTTAAGGAACTGACTAGTGAGTTAATAGGGTGATGGTAAAGTGAGCGGCCAGGCTAGATTACCAGGTCAGCATTATGGCAAGTAGGGGATGAGAAGCAGGTCAGTGTCCGAGCTGTGGGCCCGTGTCTGAGGGAGAATGGTTTACATAGGCCTAGGACAATTGAGCAGTGAGAGAGAAACTGTCCTGAGGGGTGAGGCAAGGCAAGGGAAGGGAAGAGCCTCATAGAAGGACACTAGAGGGTGTCCCTCCATCCCGAACGGCATCAGAGGGTGATCCCAAGCACAACAGCCCTCCCTTGGTACCAGAGGATGGTTAAACTTACCAATTCACAAGTGTTTGGATGTAGGAGTCTAGCAATCTGATGGGTGGAAAAGTCCATGCAGTGGGAAATGTGAACCTATGAGTTTGCAAGTCTGAGTTATGACATCAGTAGTATGTTTTATAAAGCCAGTGACATATTCTGTAGTGCACAGTGTGGTGTGGTGGGCGGGGGTGCCTCTGCAGCACCATGTGGAGGCATCCTTCCCCACTCATCCACCCCCCCCCAAGTACCAGTCAAACAATAGATCTAGTATAGAATAGAATTTATTTGGGGGGCATGGGAAGGTGGATTAAGAAAGGAGTAAAGGCAGAAGAGAGGAGTGGTGGGGGACATCCTCCTGTAGATGGGGCAGGGTGGAGGTTTGCGATGTGGATCAGTCAGAGGGTGGACTTGGAGGGGGAAAATCTGGACTGAAAAAAACCACATGGTCATTTCATTAGATGCTGAAAAAGCATTTGACAAAATTCAGCATACTTTCTGGTTTTAGGCCCCAGAAAACCAAATAACCCTATCAAAAAATGGGGTACAGAACTAAACAAAGAATTTTCACCTGAAGAACTCAAATGGCTGAGAAGCACCTTAAGAAATGGTCAACATCATTAGTCATTAGGGAAATGCATATCAAAACAACCCTGAGATTTTACCTCACACCAGTCAAAATGGCTAAGGTTAAAAACTCAGGAGACAGCAGGTATTGGCGAGGATTCAGAGAAAGAGGAACAATCCTCTACTGCTGTTGGGATTGCAAGCTGGTACAACCACTCTGGAAATCAGTCTGGTCATACCTCAGAAAACTGGGCATGATACTTCTGGACGACCCTGCTATACCACTCCTGGGCATGTATCCAGAGGATTTCCCAGCATGTAATAAGGATACATGTACCACTATGTTCATAGCAGCTCTATTTATAATAGCCAGAAGCTGGAAAGATCCCACATGTCCCTCAACGGAGGAATGAATACAAAAAATGTGGTATATATACACAATGCAGTACTATTCAGCCATTAGAAACAATGAATTCATGAAATTCTTAGAGAAATGGATGGAACTGGAGAACATTATACTAAGTGAGGTAACTCAGCCTCAAAAGAACACTTATGGTATGCACTCACTGATAAGTGGATATTAGCCTAGACTCTTGAAATACCTAAGACACAATCCACATATTAATAAGAATGAAGGATTGGCCCCTGGTTCTGGAAAGGCTTAATGCATCAGTGTAGGGGAATACCAGAACAGGGAAGTAGGAAGGGGGTGGATGCGGGAACAGGGGGAGGGTACTCACATTTCAAATCACCCACAGCATCACTGTCTTCTGTGCTTCTACTATGTGGCCTATTAAGATACACTTAAACTCTCCAATAAGTTTCTAGTCCATAGTTCAAAAGTGTTTTATATTCCTCCAAACAAAAGCATGGTCAGACTTATCACAGCAATGCAACCATCCCTAGTACTAACTTCTCTATTAGTTAGGGTTTTATGTCTGTGAAGCCATGGCTATGGCAAATCTTATACAGAAAAGTATTTAATTGGTTTAAGGGGATTATTCATTCATTAGTCAACTAGTGATGGTGGCAGAGAAGTAGACATGGTGCTGGAAATGGAGCTGAAGGTCCTCTAGCATACTTCCTTCAACAAGGCCTCCACTCAATTCTAAAGTCTCAATTTTATGGGCCTATGGGAATTATTTTATTCAAACCTCCCTTCAAAGCAGTTGTTGCAACGTACATACTGAAAGATGAAAACAAATGATAGATTATATTGATATGATATGACAGGAACACACAGCAGTAGTGTTGGGCTACATAAGACCATTTCAAGATTGAGCCCATCACATTCTATTATGAATGAAAAAATGGGTTGGGAACGCTCATCACAGAGGAATTACAGGCACCTGCAAAGTTGAAGAAGATGGAAACTAATGTGATGTAGCCGCTGATACATCATTTTCTCTCAAATGAGTACTGCCTACCAAGGCTGATAGAGACAACACTAATTAAACACATTGTATCTCACCATAAAAGAGACATTAAAGTTGTGTGTGTGTGTATGTGTGTGTGTGTGTGTGTGTGTGTGTGTATGAAAAATGTTCAAATAAACTGTTTCAGTCAAAATGTTTTATTAATACCATCAGATAGACATATATCAGATATATAATACATGTGAAAAATAATGGAAAGAATTTTTTACATAACAAATTAAAATCCGTTGTTGAAGAAAACTACTTTGACCTTAAGCTTATTGTGATCATTTCAATTGCAGAACAACCATTAAGCAAATAACAGAAACTGAACTTGATTTTGATCCACTTTGTCAAAGAATGAATAAGTAAATTTGTTTACAAAATGATGCTCTACATCACAGTTCATTATGAAAATGAACTTTAAAACCAAAATATATGAATTTTCAAGTACCACAGAGGCTATGAAAAACATTTGAACAATGACACAGTGTCACAGTGACAAGGTGGATGGAGAGTTTTCATGTCACTAATAGTATAAAATGTACATTCGTGTAGTCTATCAGTTTCTTAATATTCAAGCATAATATTTAATGTGACAATATGATTCATGGTAAATAAAGTTAGAGGACTTAAAAGGACAGAAAAGTATGAATATAAGTGTAGAGGCCTGATTCTGTCTTGACAAGAGCAAGAATTCTCTTTCAAGTGTTGATGACTATTCAGAAACATATCCACATATCTGGTATCAATCACATCACATTGTTTTTATATCAGCTCCTGAGGAGCTCAGATTAATGCAACAGAGTCTTATGTTTCATAGTTCTGAATGCCAGATTTGAAAATAAAATTCACAGCAGGACTATGTTCTCACTGAAATTTCTAGAGATAAATCTCTTTTGGCCACCTAGAGTTCTTTATAACTTTTCAATCATTCACTATGTAGTTGCTGAATTCAAAGCTTGCATCTACCTTCATGCAGACAGCTGTAAGAATTTTGTGACCATGCTCCACCACCTTGGCTATGAACCATTGGCTTTATAAGGTCAAGTTAGATGTAAGCCAAGCAATCTTATTATTCTTTAATCAATGAATCTTCAATCATGATCATGTTTCAGATTGTTTCAGGTGGACAAACATATTTTCAGGATATTCTAGTTAATATGTTGACAGTCACTTATTTTTACTATAATTAAAGCCAGAATATATAGAAGATTTACAAAAATAACTGAATAAATTAGAAACAAAGTGATAGAACATGCTTCCTCAAATCTAGAATACCATTTTAATTGGCTGCAGAATTTGATCTGTGACCATGAGACTGGTAAGCATAAACACCACATTAGAACACAGTGATATCAGTGGAATAATGGCACATGTCTTTATAGACCAGTCCCCTTGGAACTGAGAGATCTGATCAAAGATTCTGTTTTCTGAGAGCATCTTCCCAGTTCAAGTTACAAAGTGTGTCAACAGAAAGACTATATTAAGTATATATGCCTTGACCTGTTCAAAACAAAAAACAAGCAATCATATACTCATTGTGAATATAAGTACTGGGATAGGGCATCTATTAAATGTCATTTAGGAGAGAACTGGATAGTGGGTAGTGAAGACCTCATGGCATGGATTATTCCAATTAATTATATTGTATTGATCTAAAAGAAGAACTATCAATCTGTGTTGTAGCAGTACCCAATTAAAGCTTCTCAATTGATCTTGGCAGTGACTGAGTGTCACTACTACCTGGCCCAGTAATTTATATTCCCAAATGAGAGACACACTCACAGCATTTATATTTTGATATGCCTAAAACCGTGCAATGGCTGAACTACTTCCTAGCTTCCATGTGGCTCCCCTCCAATATCCCAGAGTTATTACTAACATCTATATTCCATCTTTGCTGAACTATACTGCTATGGGCAGCCCTCTTGGCATCCTATTTCTCCCTGTGCAGTCACTGACCACTTGAATCTTTATTTACCAATCAACACCAACTGGGGCCAGGGTTACTTCAGTGTCAAGAACATATGTGAATTCTTTTGCAATTTGGGGGACTCAAATTAAAATAATCTGAGAATTAGTCCAAAGCCACAACACTGTAATATTATTTTATACTCAATAAAAGAAGACCTAGGGTAGCTGCAATAGTTTGCAAGATAGATAGCGACAGAACAGCTCAGTACTTTTATTAGACTGATGTCTTTTGGGTACAATATGACTAAAGACCACAACCATCATGGAAAAGAGATTATGTGATGAATTATGGAACTCCTGATCCAGAAGTACTGGCAATAAAATAAACGTGTATCATGATAGCTGAATCTATGAAACTTTATTGTTTATAGTAAAGAGGGCAGATTCAATAGAACATAGAATAAAATCCCAAGAGACTCATGTTTCTTTTTTCAGATTTTTTTTACAATAATATTGCTTATTATTTCTTCTTTCTTACCTCACAATCACCATTACGATGAGACTTCTTTTCAAATATTGTATATTAAATCATATTTCTATTTACTTCTAGAAATATATTTTGATTAATCTTCCAATAATTTCCTACTACCGAAACATTTCCTTCCCAACTTCTTACCTACATTTTTGTTCAAAAGAGAGTCTAATAGTGCTCCCCATGTGGGAACAAATATGAGGACATACAATTAGACATGAATGCTTCGCAGTGGTCACAGCCGCCTCTAAAGGTCCCTTCTCCCATTTCAGCAGATAGCCAGTTCCCATACAGGTAGGTGTGAATCTTTGTAAACACCCTTGCTTATATCATTACTAGAGATTGACTGTGCTGTTCTTTCACAGGATCTTATGTATGTAACTATAGCTACCATGAGTTGTCTGCAATGTCTGTATCATATCCAAAACAGATTTTTATACAATTCTTTTCTATATTCTAATTGTTATATAAGTTCTGCTCCCTTTTCCATGATTTTCTTTGCACCTCATTTAGGAAAAAAATGGTACAAATGACCCACTCATGAGTAAACATTCACAGTCATTTTTTTTCCATCCACTAGAGACAAAGTTTATCTGACCACAACTGAGAGAAGCATAAATTTTTGTATATAAATATAAATTATTAGACAGCATTGATAACATTATCACTTGGCCAAAGAGCAGTAGTTTCTCCACTAGAATCTAAGACCTCTTCAGCCATAGCTTTTACTAGGCATAAAATTCCTCCTATGAACCTACACTTGAATTAATTCAGCCAAAAGCAATATACAGATTCAACATAATCCCCATCAAAATTCCAACTCAGTTCTTCATAGAGTTAGAAAGAGCAATTCTCAAATACATCTGGAATGACAAAAAACCCAGGATAGCTAAAACTATCATCAACAGTAAAAGAATTTCTGGGGGAATCAATGTCCCAGACCTCAAGCAATACTACAGAGCAGTAGTGTTAAAAACTGCATGGTATAAGTACAGTGACAGAGAGGTGGATCAATGGAATAGGATTGAAGACCCAGAGTTGAACCCACACATCTGTGGGCAATTGATCTTTGACAAAGGAGGTCAAAACAGCCAGTGGGAAAAATAAGATAGTCTTTTCAACAAATGGTGCTGTCTCAACTGGAGGTTGACATGCAGAAGAATGAGAATTGATCCACTCTTATCTCCTTGTACTAAGCTCAACTCCAAGTGGATCAAGGACCTCCACATTAAACCAGACACACTAAAATTAATAGAAAAGAAACTGGGGAAGACCCTTGAGGACATTGACTCAGGGAGAAAGTTCCTGAACAGAACACCAATAGCTTATGCTCTAAGATCAAGAATAGACAAATGGGATCTTATAAAATTACAAAGTTTCTGCAAGGCAAAAGACACTGTCAAAAGGACAAATTGGCAACCAACAAATTGGGAAAAGATCTTCACCAACGCTATATCTGACAGAGGGTTAATTCAGCAAACACTGGTTTTCTCCATAACCACATAGGCCACAGAGACTAGGTGCTATCTCTAATATTTACTTGCTGATACTGTCTCTCCACAAAATATTCTGGCAGGACTTCCCAGTTCTCCTAAGTTACTTTTCTTTTGTCAAAGCAAGTATAAAATGAGGAAATTATAATATTCATCATTCACTAATAATCAGTACCATAGGTTAAGATAATTTATGCTTAGTCATTCCTTTCTTAAAAGCAAATTTTAATATTTGATTGGGTTAATCATTTCATTTCGTAAGTGCTGCTATTTCAAAGAAGCTCATACATTGAAAATCAAATGAATACATTCTCTTAATTCTATGTTCCATTCCTAAGTGACAACCCATAAATATAGGTGATTATATGTGCGTTCATCAGGATGATATTTCATTTTCTGCAACCACTTACTCATATCCAAAAGACTTCCAATTTGGATCATCATTATTATTAATAATAGTACTACATGTATCTAGAGATAATTATCATCAATCTGCCCTTATTGCAAGGTATTACTAGAATCCGTGATGGAACTTATAAACTGACTGCAAGTTCTGTGATTCTTAAGAAGCAGAATGAAGTCAACAGCAAAAATGCCTCCTAGGGTACATAAACACCATCTTGATTTATTCAAAGTCTAAACCACCAAAACTCAATTCCACTAAAGCAGTTCTATCATTTGTTCTAGTTGGAAATGTTTTAAAATAAGATCCTCATCTACTTAAAGTCATAATTAATTTCCATACTAAATAATTATCTAATTCATAAAATTTATGAAGTATATTACTATATTGTACGTTTAAATGTATCACTCATAAAAATGCACTTATTTTGTTTTAGATTGATTTATTTTCATTTTGTAAGTTTGTGTGTTTATCTTTATGTATACCAATGAACCACAAAACTTTCTGATGACTTTGAGTGTTACAAGAGGGAGTCAAATGTACTGAAATGGAGTTACAGGTACATCTATGACACTATGTGAGTAGTGGGCACAGAACCTGGATTTTCTGCAGTAGCAGTAAGTGCTTGAATTCGTTGAGACATATCTTTAGTCTCAAGAAGCATATTTATTTTATAAGACATCTTATCATTATTGGCTTGGATTGACCTTAATTTATAATTCTCCTCCCTCCATCTCCTGAGTTTTAGAATTACAGGCATTTACCTATGACCAATTTAAGGGATGATTATTTTAAGACAATTTTTAGATGTGGCTTCAAAATCACAATTCTCTGCCCTGTGGTTGCTCAATAGTATGAATTCAGGCATATGCCTCAACTCCTTTCATCCTGTCACGCCTTTATACATTCATGTATTATACAACAAATCATTTTCAGTGCAGACAAGGAAAACTTTAATAATATTACTGTATTGACAAAATTATTTATCTGGGTAGTGGTGGTGCACGCCTTTAATCTCAGCACTTGGGAGGCAGAAGCTGGCAGATTTCTGAGTTTGAGGCAAGCCTGGTCTGCAGAGTGAGTTCCAGGACAGCCAGGGCTAACAGAGAAACCCTGTCTTGAAGAAAAAAAAAAAAGAAAAAGAAAAAGAAAAAGAAAAAGAAAAAGAAAAAGAAAAAGAAAAAGAAAAAGAAAAGGAAAAGGAAAAGGAAAAGGAAAAGAGGAAAAGAAAAAGAAAAAGAAAAAGAAAAAGAAAAAATGTTTAGGAAAAGATAAATATGATAAAACTGTTTATACAGGAGCTACTTATTATCATCCTTTCTTAGTCCTGGGTTGCAAGTATTGTATTGTATATGGATTTTTATACTCTTCTCATTTTATGCCTTATAAAATAGTTATATATTATTGTATTACAATTATTGTTTTCTGTCCATATACTTACTATACATTATTTTACTTTATAGTAAAATATATATAACTATTTTATAATGTCTTTTAATGATCCATTAGTGATGAATTATTTGAAAAAGATTAGAAATTACCCAATTAGTTTCAAGAGGACACTCTCAGCCAGTCATTGAACTAAGCACAGGGTCCCCAATAGAGGAGCTAGAGAAAGGACTCAAGGAGCTGAAGGGGTTTGCAGTGCCATAGGAAGAACAGCAATATGAGTCACCCAGTACTCCCCAGAGCTCCCAGTGACTAAACCACCAACCAAAGAGTACATGTGGAGTTACCCATGGCTCCAGACACATAGGCAGCAGAGGATATCCTTGTTGGACATCAAAGGGAGGACAGGCCCTTGGTCCTGGAAAGACTTGATACTGCAGTGTAGGGGAATACCAGGACAGGGAAAAGGATGAGGGTGGATTGAGGAATAGGAGGAGAGGGATGGCTTATGAGATTTTCAATGGGGGGGACAGGAAAGGGGATAACATTTGAAATGTAAACACATAATATATCTATTAAAAATACAAAAAGAAAAAAGAAAAAATCCTCTGTTTCTTTCCTGTGCATCAATCCTATGGCTAGAAATTCTATATTCAAGATTCACACCGAGAGATCATTGACCCTCATGTGAATCTCACTGTTGGGGTTTAATCTATACCTCAAAAGGTCTCTTCCAAGCCACCATGCTGAGTCATTCCTCCTTTGGCATCTATTAAGCTTTGAAGCTGTGCAACACCACGACATGGGGAAGTGTGTCTCAAAGACTGTTGACCACATCAATAAATTATTATACCTGATCTGGTTAGCAAGAAACTGAGTATTTTAGAACAAGGGATTAACAAACTCCTAACTCTTCCATAAGGTTCCCAAGCTCCACCCAACAGTTGGGGATGGATCTCTGCATCCATTTCCAATGGCTGCTGGGTGAAGTCTGTCAGAAGACAGTTATGCTCGGTTCCTGTCTGCAAGCATAACAGAGTGTCATTAATAGTGTCAGGGATTGATTCTTGCCCAAGAGATGAGTCTCAATTTGCTGCAGTCATGGGTTGGCTATACTCTTTGTCTCTGCTAGAACTTTGTCCCAGTACTTCTTGTAAGCAGGACACATTTTTGGGAAAAAAATTTTGTTTCAGTTATTATCCTTATTCCACCACTGGGAGTCTGACATGGTTAGAGGAAGGAGCTATTTCAGGATCCATATGTCCCACTGCTAGAAGTCTCAGCTAGAGTCAATATCATGTGCCCCCAAAACCACAGGCAACAAGTTAGAAAAAGATCTTGACCTACATCTGACAGACAGCTAATATCTAAAATATATGATGAACTCAAGAAGTCTGGCACCAACAAACAACATAACCAAATTTAAAAATGGAGTACAGAGCTAAAAAGAGAATTCTCAGCAGAGAAATCTCAATTAGGCAAGAAGCAACCAAAGAAATGTTCAGCATCTTTAGTCATCAGAGAAATGGAACTCAAAATGATTCTGAGATTCCATCTTATACACATCCAAATGGTAAGATAAAAAACTCAAGGTTGTAGAGTAAGAGGAACACTTGTTCATTACTGTTCAAAGTACAAATTTGTACAACAACTCTGGAGACTAATTTGATAGATTCTCAGAAGATTATGCTTAGTTTTATCTCAAGACCCAGCAATACCACTTCTGGGCATATACACAAAAGATGTTCAAAATACCACAAGGGCATTTATTCATATGAACATTTGTTCATAGATGCCTTATTTATAATAACCAGAAAGTGGAAACAACTCAGAGGTCCCTTAATTGAAGAATGGATAAATAAAATGTGGGTCAATTACACAATGGAATACTACACAGCAAGTAAAAATAAGGACATGATAAATTTCATGGGCCAATTGGTTGAAGTAGAAAATATCATCCCAAGGAAGGTAACCTAGACCCAACAGTATGTACTAACCAAGATATTATCCATAAACTACAGGATACTCATGCTATAATCAACAGTCCCAAAGAAGCAAATTTACAAGTAGGGCCCAAGGGAAGATGGCCGAATCTTTCTCATAAAGGGATACAAAATAGATATCCAAGGTCTATGAGAGGTGTAAACAAGGTAGGAAGAGGGATGGAGAAGGGATCAGGGCAGGGAAGTGATAAGATATAGAGAGATCAGGGGAAAGAAAAGGGAAATTGGCTGTGTGGGAGATAGAGTAATCTCTAAGATATGCCAGACCTGTGATGGGTAGAGGTCCCAGGAGGAATATGAAGGCACTCTAGTTTTGGAAATTATATGTATTTGTGTTTTCTGCATCTCCTTCAACAAATATCCAAATAATGTTACTCATGATTTTTTACTCAAGCCTAAGTTATAATGATTTTTAATTTAAAAACATGTTGTTGAAACTGATTTTTATGAGTAAACTGGTGGACCAATAACTTAAAGCTCTCCCCTCAGCAGTATTCTTTGACATTCAAAGTAAAAGTTGAGAGAAGTAAATAAAGTGACATGATTTCTCAGCTAATATTCATGTTTCCAAATGTAAGCAATGCTGGCATAAAAACCCTCCCTTTAAAATCATAGCAGCTGCAACCAGATGTCTTCTGCTGAGTTGAATATGCAGCCTGTAATGTGATAAAATATGCCTCACTATTTCTTAAAATTTATTCTGTATATTCAAGTAGCTAAGTTTTCAGTTATTAAAACAGAGATGGATTTGGCTTTTCAAGTGCACTAAGCAAAGCTTCTGTGTGTCTTCCTAAAATAAAAATGCTTCAGACAACAAAGAAAACAAGTAGAAAAATGTACTTGCATCTACTAACCCGAAGTGGAAACAAAATAGAGAAAACAGGTTCTACTCCACCATATTAAACCCAAGCCTTTTAATATTCTTGTTCACACAAAGAATTACTCTTTATTAGACACATGAGATGTTAAGAGATGTTGATCAACTCTCTTTGAGAGTAGTTGATCAGAATACTACCCATCCCATTTGAGAGGAACAAGAAAGCCATCACAAGGCGGCAGAGAAAGGGAACTGGGAAGGAAAGTAGACTGAGGGTGGGAAGAGGAGAATATTTTCTGTTATTGGGAGAGTGAAAAGGTCTGAAGCCCCCAAGAGCCAGCAGAAAGAATGGAAACACGAGGTAGCAAGTTGGGAGGTGGGGGGACCCTCCAGAATGCACCAGAGACCTGGAAGGTGAGAGCTTCTCAGGACACAAATGGAGAGACCTTAGATAAAATGCCCAAAAGTAAGAAGAGGGAACCTATAGAACCCACCTCAAGAAAAAAGACAGGGCATCAAGTAAGGGATGGGGTTCCTATCCCACAGTCAAAACTCTGATCCATAATTTTTCCTATGTTAAAGAACTGCAGGCATGAAAATGGAGATTAGCCTGAGGAAAAGAAGGTCCAGTGACAGACCCAAAGTTGGACCCAGCTCAAGAGGAGGCTCCAAGGCCTGACACCATTACTGAGGCTATGGAGCATCACAAAAAAGGAACTAACATGACTGTCCTCTGAAAGACCCAACCAGCAGCTGAAAGACTCAGATGCAGATATTTGCATCCAACCAATGGACAGAAACTGCTGACCCCTATGATTGAATTAGGGAAAAGCTGGAAGAAACTGAGGAGGGCGACCCTCTAGGAGAACCAGTAGTCTCAATTAACCTGGATTCCTGAGATCTGTCAGACAGTGGACCACGAACCAGGAATCATATACCAGCTGATGAGGCCCCCAACACATAAACAGCGGAGGACTGCTGGGTCTTGGATCAATCAGAGAAGATGTACCTAATCCTCAAGAGACTGGAGGCCCCAGGGAGTTTACATGTCTGGTGGGATGGGGGCAGATGGGAACATCCTCCGTGGAGACAGCAAAAGGAAGAAGTATGGGATGTGGAACAGGCAGATGGTAAACGGAATCTGGAGTTAAAATAGATTAATAGATGATAGATAGATAGATAGATAGATAGATAGATAGATATCGATAGATCAATAGATAGAAGATTAAATTGAAAAAAGAAGAAAGTACAAAAAAATAAATACATAGAAACATTGATCTCCATGATTTTTTTCTTTTTTTAGTTAAGTTTCAAAGAAAACTCTGAACCCAAGGATAAAAAACAAACAAACAAAAAACAAGTGAGAAGGGCTTCTGATATTGTTCTGATGTGCTAGGTTCTTTTGGGGAGATGTCTATACTACAATGGGTACCTCCTTCTGTCCCTACCATCTCTGGATTTCCAGATTCCCCCCTGAGAGCTGACATAACTCTGGCTTTTCTGATGAGCAATAGTTTTGTCATTAGATTCTTTAAGGTTTTGACTCTATTTGATGAGATCTTCATACCTTAAGGATGAATTTAAACTGGCCTTGTCCAGTGACCAAATCAATATGGATATCTTCAGAGACTCTCTGACAAAAAAATGATTGCTTCATTTATGTAGCCAGACATTTAACTAAAACAGAGTTCCATTTTCACGTCTTTGTATAGAATGCTTACAGAATTATGTGAATCATGCATTTCTTTCATTTATAATGAAGAAAAAAGTATTAATTTCTAGGTATCAGGGCATTTTCAGGGTGTTGCAAAAATTTAGTATGAATTACACTAAAGTAAATTCAAACTTTATAATACTTAATAAAAGAAATGATTTTATATATGTATATAAACACAGACACACACACATGCACACACAATGAACAAAATAGTAAAGAAAAAATGACAGATTTGTTTACTATTGTATTCCATTCTAATAATAATAAATGATGTGTTTCCCTGGGTTAGATATAATAAAGTTTATGTGTAAATTTTTAGTGACTCTAATAATCTATAGTAACCAATTAACAAAAATAATTTCTAACAGGTCTCTTTGAGAAGGTAATATTTTTAAATAAATGGAAATGTTAATTTATGAAAGCAAAAATTTTATAATATCTGTATAATCATTGATTTGGACTTTATTCAATCCCTTGTGAAAATATATAATTGTAAGTAAACTTGTTATTTTGTTAATTCAAATATTTTGTGAGTTAAAATTTATGTTCATTAATTTTAATTCTTTGAAAAATTAATTATATGTAATATTAGTATATGCATCATATTTATATTAGACTTTGAAATGTTAAAAACATCAGGTCATTTTTTTTTACTATTAACACTTAAAATTGAGGTTTAAAATGCTTATTATATTTCCATATTTCTTTCACTATCCTAAGATCTTAAGTTCATTTACTTTGAGAGAAAAAGAGAGAGAGAGAAAGAGAGAGAGAAAGAAGAGAGTTTGTGTGTGTTTTACATTAACTTAGTACATACCACAAGTGTATTCTTTTGTTTTAAAATATGCTTTTAATATGTGTGTATATTATATATTATTTCTATTGTCTCTGAGATATTGTTTTCAAAGGTTTTAATAAGGATGTAGCACACATGCATGCCCTTCCTGCTGTGTATTCATAAAATTAGGTGCTATTTTTTAATCAATATAACAAAGGCAATATTCATGCTAGCACTTCTTTTTTTTTTTTTTTTTTTTTTTTTTTTTTTTTTAAATGTTTGATAACTTTTATTAAATGGCCAGTTCCACTGTCAGTTTTAATTTAAGTTGGAACATCAAATATATATTATAATATAGGCAAAAACTATATAATTATAGAAAATAAACAGCATTTTTAGTTGCTTTTTCTGTTAGAGCAGTTGCAACTAGAAAGCCTAAAATGAATTATTAGTCACATGCACATTTTTTAAATTAGAAATTCTAATTTTTTAAATTAGAAATATGAGTATCATTTATCTGTAATATTAATTAAGTCTTCTAGAATTATCACCATTATGTGGTAGAGGTAGAAATTGATGACACCAAGAACAAATCTTTATAATTTGATGTGCACAAAAATATAAAATTATTATTATTTTTTTTTTTTGTGTTTTTTTTTTTTTATCATTTTTTTTTTATTTTCTATATTCTTTGTTTACATTCCAAAGTCTTTCCCCTTTCCCAGGTACCCCCCACCATTTGTCCCATAATTCCTCTCCCCCCCCATGCTATTCCCCACTCTTTCCCCCCCCCCCACGATTTCTCTGTTCTGGGTCTACAATACTGGATCCAATCTTTACAGGCCCAGGGTTCTCTCCTTTTTTTCTTCTTGAGAGTCATTTGACTTGCTAATTGTGCCTTGAGTATTTAGGGCTTCTGGGCTCATTAATATCCACTTATCAGTGATTGCATTTCGTGTGTATTCTTTTGTGATTGGGTTAGCTCACTTAGGATGATAGTTTCCAGATCTAACCATTTACCTACAAATTGCATGAATTCATTATTTTTAATTGCTGAGTAGTACTCCATTGTATAAATATACCACATTTTCTGTATCCATTCCTCCTTTGAGGGATATCTGGGCTCCTTCCAATTTCTGGCTATTATAAACAAGGCTGCTATAAACATAGTGGAGCATGTGTCTTTGTTGTATGCAGGGGAATCCTCTGGGTATATGCCCAGGAGTGGTATGCCAGGGTCCTCTGGGAGTGGCATGCCCAATTTTCTGAGGAACCGCCACACTGATTTCCAGAGTGGTTTTACCATTTTGCAATCCCACCAACAGTGGAGGAGTGTTCCTCTTTCTCCACATCCTCGCCAGCACTTGTTGTCTCTCGAGTTTTTAATCTTAGCCATTCTGACTGGAGTGAGGTGGAATCTCAGGGTTGTTTTGATTTGCATTTCCCTGATGACTAATGATGTTGAACATCTCTTAAGGTGTTTCTCGGCCATCCGAATTTCTTCTGGTGAAAATTCTTTGTTTAGCTCTGTGCCCCATTTTTTGATAGGGTTATTTGGTTCTTTGGGGTCTAACTTCTTGAGTTCTTTGTATATATTGGATATTAGCCCTCTGTCGGATGTGGGGTTGGTGAAGATCATTTCCCACGTTGTTGGTTGCCGTTTTGTCTTTCTGACAGTGTCCTTTGCCTTACAGAAACTTTGTAATTTTATGAGGTCCCATTTGTCCATTCTTGATCTTAGAGCATAAGCTATTGGTGTTCTGTTCAGGAACTTTACCCCTGTGCCCATGTCCTCCAGGGTCTTCCCAAGTTTCTTTTCTAATAGTTTCAGTGTGTCTGGTTTTATGTGGAGGTCCTTGATCCATTTGGAGTTGATCTTAGTACAAGGAGATAAGAGTGGGTCAATTCGCATTCTTCTGCATGTTGACCTCCAGTTGAACCAGCACCATTTGTTGAAAAGGCTATCTTTTTTCCACCGGATGGTTGTGGCTCCTTTATCAAAGATCAAGTGACCATAAGTCTGTGGGTTAATTTCTGGGTCTTCAATCCTATTCCATTGATCTACCTGCCTGTTGCTGTACCAATACCATGCAGTTTTTAACACAATTGCTCTGTAGTACTGCTTGAGGTCAGGGATATTGATTCCCCCAGAAGTCCTTTTATTGTTGAGAATAGTTTTAGCTATCCTAGGTTTTTTGTTGCTCCAGATGAATTTGAGAATTGCTCTTTCTAGATCTATGAAGAATTGATTTGGGATTTTGATGGGGATTGCATTGAATCTGTAGATTGCTTTTGGCAAGATGGCCATTTTTACTATATTGATCCTGCCAATCCAGGAGCAAGAAATATTTTTCCATCTCCTGAGGTCTTCTTCGATTTCTTTCTTCAGGGACTTGAAGTTCCTGTCATACAGATCTTTCACTTGTTTGGTTAGAGTTACGCCAAGGTACTTTATGTTGTTTGTGGCTATTGTGAAGGGTGTTATTTCCCTAATTTCTTTCTCAGCCTGCTTGTCCTTTGAGTACAAGAAGGCCACTGACTTGCTTGAGTTAATTTTATAACCTGCCACTTTGCTGAAGTTGTTTATCAGCTGTAGAAGTTCTCTGGTGGAGTTTTTTGGGTCGCTTAGGTAAACTATCATATCGTCTGCAAATAATGATAGTTTGACTTCTTCCTTTCCAATTTGTATCCCTTTGACTTCCTTATGTTGTCTGATTGCTCTCGCTAGAACTTCAAGTACTATATTGAAAAGATATGGAGAGAGAGGACAGCCTTGTCTAGTCCCTGATTTTAGTGGGATTGCTTCAAGTTTCTCTCCATTTATTTTGATGTTGGCTACTGGTTTGCTGTAGATTGCTTTTACTATGTTTAGGTATGGGCCTTGAATTCCTGCTCTTTCCAAGACTTTTAGCATGAAAGGATGCTGAATTTTGTCAAATGCTTTTTCAGCATCTAATGAGATGACCATGTGGTTTTTTTCTTTTAGTTTGTTTATGTAGTGGATTACATTGATGGATTTCCGTATATTGAACCATCCCTGCATTCCTGGAATGAAGCCTACTTGATCATGGTGAATGATCGTTTTGATATGCTCTTGGATTCGGTTGGCAAGAATTTTATTTAGTATTTTTGCATCTATATTCATAAGAGAAATTGGCCTGTAGTTCTCTTTCTTTGTTGGATCTTTTTGTGGTTTAGGTATCAGCGTAATTGTGGTTTCGAAGAATGAGTTGGGCAGTGTCCCTTCTGTCTCTATTTTGTGGAATAGTTTGAAGAGTATTGGTGTTAAGTCTTCTTTGAAGGTCTGGTAGAATTCTGCACTAAAACCATCTGGTCCCGTACTTTTTTTGGTTGGGAGGCTTTCTATAACCCCTTCTATTTCTTTAAGGGTTATGGGACTGTTTAGCTGGTCTACTTGATGCTGATTTAATTTTGGTATTTGGTATCTGTCTAGGAAATTGTCCATTTCCTCCAGATTCTCCAGTTGTTTTGAGTATAGGCCTTTGTAGTAGGATCTGATGATCTTTTGAATTTCCTCTGTTTCTGTTGTTATATCCCCCTTTTCATTTTTAATTTTGTTAATTTGGATACTATCTCTGTGCCCTTTGGTTAGTCTAGCTAAGGGTTTATCTATCTTGTTGATTTTCTCGAAGAACCAGCTCTTGGTTTTGTTGATTCTTTGTATGGTTCTCTTTGTTTCTGCTTGATTGATTTCAGCCCTTAGTTTGATGATTTCCTCTCTTCTACTCCTCCTGGGTGAGTTAGCTTCTTTTTGTTCCAGCGCCTTCAGGTGTGCTGTTAAGTTGCTAGTGTATGCTCTTTCCAGTTTCTTTTTGGAGGCACTCAGGGCTATGAGTTTTCCTCTTAGCACTGCTTTCATTGTATCCCAGAGATTTGGGTAGGTCGTACCTTCATTTTCATTGAAGTCTAAAAAGTCTTTGATTTCTTTCTTTATTTCTTCCTTGACCAGGGTGTCATTGAGTAGAGTATTGTTCAGTTTCCATGTGTATGTGGGCTTTCTGTAGTTCTTCTTGCTATTGAAGACCACTTTTACTCCATAGTGATCCGATAGGAGACATGGGATTAGTTCAGTCTTCTTGTATTTGTTGAGGTCTGTCTTGTGACCAATTATATGATCAATTTTTGAGAAGGTACCGTGCGGTGCTGAGAAAAAGGTATACTCTTTTGTTTTAGGATGGAATGTTCTATATATATCTGTTAAATCCAATTGGTCCATAGCTTCAATTAGTTTCACTGTGTCCCTGTTTAGTTTCTGCTTTCCTGATCGGTCCATTGAGGAGAGTGGAGTGTTGAAGTCACCTACAATCATTGTGTTAGGTGTGATATGTGCTTTAAGCTTTAGTAAAGTTTCTTTTACGAATGAGGGTGCCCTTGCATTTGGTGCATAGATGTTCAGTATTGAGAATTCTTCTTGGTGGATTTTCCCTTTGACAAGCAGGAAGTGACCTTCTGTGTCTCTTTTGATGACTTTAGGTTGAAAGTCGATTTTATCTGATATTAGAATGGCTACTCCAGCTTGTTTCCTGGGACCATTTGCTTGTAGAACTGTCTTCCAGCCTTTTACTCTAAGGTGGTGTTTGTCTTTGACACTGAGATGTGTTTCCTGTATGCAGCAAAATGTAGGGTCCTGTTTCCGTATCCAGTCTGTTAGTCTGTGTCTTTTGATTGGGGAATTGAGTCCATTGATATTAAGAGATATTAAGGAATAGTAATTATTACTTCCTGACATTTTGGGAATTGTTATTATTATTTGTATTTGAGTGGTTCTCTTCTTTTGGGTTGGATGAGATGGGGTTTCTATCTTGTTTCTTCTGGGGTGTTGTTTCCCCCCTTGTGTTGGTATTTTTCCCCTATTATCCTTTGTAGGGCTGGGTTTGTAGATAAGTATCTTGCAAATTTGGTTTTGTCGTGGAATATCTTGGTTTCCCCATCTATGGCAATTGAGAGTTTCGCTGGGTATAGTAGTCTTGGCTGAAGTTTGTGTTCTCTTAGGGTCTGCATAAGGTCTGCCCAGGATCTTCTAGCTTTCATGGTCTCAGGTGAGAAGTCTGGTGTAATTCTGATAGGTCTTCCTTTGTATGTTACTTGTCCTTTTTCTCTTACTGCTTTTAATATTCTTTCTTTGTTTAGTACATTTGGGGTTTTGACTATTATGTGACGGGAAGTATTTCTGTTCTGGTCCAGTCTATTTGGGGTTCTATAGGCTTCTTGTATATTCATGGGCATCTCTCTCTTTAGGTTGGGGAAATTTTCTTCCATAATTTTGTAGAAGATATTTGCTGGCCCTTTAAGTTGTAGATCTTCATTCTCATCTATCCCTATAATCCTTAGGTTTGGTCTTCTCATTGTGTCCTGGATTTCCTGAATGTTTTGGGTTACCAGCTTATTGCATTTTGCATTTTCTTTAATTGTTGAATCCATGGTTCCTATGGTATCTTCAGCATCTGAGATTCTGTCTTCTATCTCTTGTATTCTATTGTTGATATTTGCATCTATGACTCCTGATTTCTTCCCAAGGTTTTCTATCTCCAACATTGTCTCCCTTTGCGATTGCTTAGTTGTTTCTACTTCTGTTTTTAGATTTTGTATGGTTTTGCTCAGATCTTTCAGTTGCTTGTTTGTGTTTTCCTGTAATTCTTTAAGGGATTTTTGTGTTTCCTCCTTTATGACTTCTACTCGTTGACCCATGTTCTCTTGTATTTCTTTGGGTGATTTTTGTTTCTCCCCCTTATTGGGATTCACTTTTTGCTCTATATTCTCCTGGATTTCTTTAAGTGATTTTTGTGTCTGCCTTGTATGGGCTTCTAGTTTTTGATCTATTTTCTCCTCTATTACTTTAAGAAATTTATCTAAGTGATCCTCAATCTGCATCTTTACCAGTGATTTTAGATCTGAGTCTTGTTTTTCTGGTGTGTTGAGATATCTGGGATTTAATTGTGTTTGTCTTG
The DNA here is from genome assembly GCA_964023405.1 of Apodemus agrarius. NCBI lineage: Eukaryota > Metazoa > Chordata > Mammalia > Rodentia > Muridae > Apodemus > Apodemus agrarius. Next base: position 16,356,786 of record OZ030018.1, read on the forward strand.
CAATGGCTTCTAGCTTTTGATCTATTTTCTCATGTATTACTTTAAGAGATTTATCTAAGTGTTCCTCTATCAGCATCCTGACCAGTGATTTTAGATCTGAGTCTTGTTTTTCTGGTGTTTCGGGGTATCCAATATTTATTGCTGTTGGGGAACTGGGTTCGGATGCCGCCATATTGCCTTGATTTTTGTTAGTAGCGATCTTACGTTTGCCTTTTGCCATCTGGTTAACTCTGGTGTTAGTTGGTCCTGTAGATACTAGCTGGTGCTTGACCCTCCTGTGGGGTTGTAAGGCTATTTCCCAGTGACTGGGATACCTGAATCACTGTCCTGCGGGGGTCTTGCTCACAGATTGCTGACGGGTGGCCTGAGTCCCCCGAGGTCTTAACCTCAGGATATCCCAGGTATTTGGTTCCGCCTGTTGGGCGGCTGCTCTGCACTGCTCCTGCTCAGGGTTCGCTGTCTGATATCCTGTTTCCCCAGGGGTCTTAAAGATGGGATATCTCAGTTATCTGGTTCCGCCTGCTGGTCCCAAGCTGCTGGGAAGCTGGCTGGGTCCGGTTTCCAGCTTCCCTGCCACTGGCTGGATGGGAGGCTGGTTCGGCCTCCGGCTGGGTCTGGGTACCTGGCACACTGGCTGACTCAGGCTTCCTCACCACCAGCTGGACGGGAAGCTGCAGGCAATATGGCAGCTGCCTGCAGGGAGCTCGGAGTCCGCCCCGCGAGTGCAGAGTGCACCCGCTATTTTGTGCCCAATTCCCACTCCAGGCCTGAGTCCCCGAAGGTCTTAAGCTCGGGCTGTCTCGGGTACCTGGTTCTGCCGCCGCCGCCGGATGGTTCTGAGCACCTGGCACGCTGGGTGACCCTCTGGCTTCCCCACCGCCAGCTGGGCGGGAAGCTGCAGGCAATATGGCAGCTGCCTGCAGGGAGCTCGGGGTCTGCCCCGCGCGCGAGTGCAGAGTGCACCCGCTATTCTGTGCCCAATTCCCACTCCAGGCCTGAGTCCCCGAAGGTCTTAAGCTTGGGCTGTCTCGGGTACCTGGTTCTGCCGCCGCCGCCGGATGGTTCTGAGCACCTGGCACGCTGGGTGACCCTCCGGCTTCCTCACCACCAGCTGGGCGGGAAGCTGCAGGCAATATGGCAGCTGCCTGCAGGGAGCTCGGGGTCCGCCGCGCGAGTGCAGAGTGCACCCGCTATTCTGTGCCCAACTCCCACTCCAGGCCTGAGTCCCCGGAGGTCTTAAGCTTGGGCGGTCTCGGGTACCTGGTTCTGCCGCCGCCACCGGATGGTTCTGAGCACCTGGCACGCTGGGTGACCCTCCGGCTTCCCCACCGCCAGCTGGGCGGGAAGCTGCAGGCAATATCCATGCTAGCACTTCTTAAATGACATTTTACTTAATCTTAGTTCCAAGAGTGTACATGAGATTCTTCATAAAGTAAGTTATTTTCCATTTTATTTTCAGAATTTGTGTCGCTTCGGCGTTTGATTTATTTGTTCTTAGTATTTCTTTTATAGTTTTAGTCTCTTTCCTTTTTGTTTATTTTTCACAGTGATGTACATTTTTATATATTTGAAGATTAATTCTTTGGACGAGTGGGATTATTTATTGAAGTTTATTCTGCTTTCCTTCTTCTTGACACAGTGGTTTAGTTTCATTTTGTTGTGATTTGAATGTGTCTTTGAGAATTTCATACATGGTTAAGCTACCTTCTCTCCAACTACTGCTGTGTCCTCATGACTTGACTGCTTTACTAACATCACTATTGCTTTTTAAATTCTCTGATTCCTAGTAGTATAAACTGTATGTGCATAGCTACAGGGCCATTGACTGTGGCATGTAAGCCCACCAGTGGTCACATTACTGAATTTTATAGTAAGACTACTGTTGAAGATACCACATGCTTGACTGCTAAGACATGTAGAAATCTAACAGGTACAAACCTGAAATATGCATCACTACTGCTTTGATTTTCTGATACAGGGAAATTGATGCTACTACAGAAGGAATATATTCTACATTATCTCCCAGATGTGAAAGGTATTATCTGTAATAATGACTGCCTTTGCAGAGCATCTCCATTGGAAACAAAGATAGAAAGATTGCTTGGGGAGTTACAAATCTTATTCTGATTGTCTTTTAGACCTGTCCCAGAAGATGTAAGTTGTGTTTGCTACAAAGAACTGAGAGCAGAATATTTGAACAGAAGCTTATAAGCCTGACTTGGGAAAGAACTGCTAATATTCTGCTAAAGAGACACAATATTAAATTGTCCCCAATTATTTCTCTTTATGTTCATAGGTTAGGTCACCTGCCTGTCTTTATCAGAGAAAAGATAAAGACTTCTTCCATTGATGACAATTAATACAGAGGTGCACACTGGGATCAATGTGTATACAATAGAAAACTTTGGATTGCTTAATAGGTGCTGGAACCAGACCCACAGAGGATCATGCCAACTAAAACTGCAGCCTGGATACTGTGGGTCAAGTAGAACTATGCTATCAGACAGATGGACTGGTAAAGTCGAGGAAAAAAACACGTGGAAAGTCTCATAATTTAGAACTGTAACTGTTTCAGTTAGCCCCTGTCCAGAGTCCTATCCTGGAGCACATGATCATGACACCCACTAAGAGTGTCATGACAACTGGTCACATAGCATAGAAACCCAGAGTTCTACATGCCAATGAGGTATCTAGATAGACCCTGAATGTCTAACCAATGAGCCACCCTTCCTGGGCATCCCTTTCAGCTAAAGTTTGACCCTGAATAAATTATGTTCATACTCATCCACTATGAATAAATAGTTGGACAAGAAAGTATTGTTTCCTTCATCAAGGATCGCTGTGGGAAGAGGCCTTATTCATACAGCCATGTTGTTCCCCCTATTTCCATTCTCTCTGCTGGTCCTAGGGCTTCAGTCCTTTTCCCTCACCCAATAATGCTTCATGGGTGGAGCTTTTTCAGGAATTTATTAGTTTGAGTGACAAACATAAAGCCTTTCTGGAGTTTTTACCTTTAAAGCATATTTAGAAAAAAATTTATTTTGCATTATTTGGTCTTCAATGAAAATTGTCAGAAACTATTCCCAGAGGAAACTGGAAGTAACAAAGATAGGTTGCTGGCTAGAGCACACTTTCTCAATTCTAGGATCTATCCCTGTAAATGATTTAAAATTGTTAAATTCTAATTGTACATGTTTCAAAATTGCATCTTAATTTCTAATATACACACTCTTCACAAGTTAGATAATTTTGGCAGTGTACTAGTTATGAGACAAAACTTTATAAGACCGTAAAATATAAAAGTAATAATAATAAATAAAATTCCTTTTGAAAATTCTCTTTCTATTCATCGACTCATGAAGCCTTTGTAGTATGGTGGAATAGGTGTGAAATCTTTTCCATTATACAACAAGCATAGTACATATTGGGCTCTGGGGCTTGTTGTTTTCCTCAGCATTAGGTATAAGGCATTCAACTATGTCATCATTTTCACCTACAAATGTCCACTTCAATTTTAACTTTACAATTGTTCATAAGGGGAGAATATTGCATTTGCAGTAAGAATGAACTAGATTTCTCAATTTGATAAAAAGACAATATGACTATACACTTATCACAATCATGATTGTTCTAAATATTTTCAATGAATCTTTATATTTAGTACCTTTCTTTACATTTTTTCAAGATATATATAAAATTCCTGAAATTATACTGTGTCGATATGCACATTATAGTAAGATTTGTAAATGTTCTTTACTCAGCAGCTACACTGAGAATTTCAACGAAATGAAAACATATCACATGCATGTTATTTATTATACGCAAAAGATGACTTCTGCATTACTTAATAGTTAACTGTTCTGTCTTAAACTTACACTCGAACATGATTTAATGATACATCAACTTCATGTGTGATTAATGGTACTCACCATCAACCTGACAAGATTAATAGAATTAACAAATTTTCTGCCTTCCCAGCCTGCAGATCCCTATTATTGGACTTAAGAGTCTTCCATTGAATTTTTCAATCCTATAAATGCTTGAGGAATTTTAGACTTGGTTACATCCTCACCTGTTTCATTTGTGATGCATGGAGACGCTGTGTCTTAAAATCACAGCCTGAAGACATACAAAAGAATTAAGTTGTACCTGTGTTCAGCTATTCAAATATTTTGGATGGATTCATAAATATAAATGTATTCATATATAAATACATATGGCATACACTTATTTATATAAATATAAAATATACTCATAACTATATTTTCCTCATCCATTCCCTCCAAAATTCATGTTCTTTCTTTTGAAAATCCTCTAAGTCTCTTTACAGCTGCTTATAAGTGTGGGACCCTCTCTTCAGCATAAGTAGCCTCTCAGTGGTCTCATGCCCTGCCCCCTACCCCAAAGAAACTGATCTCATCCCCAGCAGCTATTAGCTGTCCATAACACCTCAATTAGTTGTAAGATTCAGTGAACCCCTCAGGTTCCCAAGCTGGGATTTTTTCTGGCTTAATCATGTGTAGGATTATACCTATAGTCAAACATGCTATATGTTACATGTTTATAATTTTCCTTCTGTGTTCATAAAATACCTTTCATTATAATCTTCTAAGGCTTTCCCACTTATGATATATCTGACAGCCTTTTTCAATGCTCCCAAAGCCATAAGAGCAGGAAGAAGTTTGAAATATATGTCTCATTCAGGACTCAGCACTATGTAGTGTTCGTTTGGTCTTCCTGTCTCTTTGTCTCCCTGTGCCTCTATCTCTCTCTCTGTCTGTCTGTATGCCTCTGTCTGTCTCTCTCTCTGTGTCTCTCTATGTCTCTCTCTGTCTCTGTCTCTCTCTCTCTCTCTCTCTCTCTCTCTCTCTCTGTGTCTCTCTCTGTCTCTCTTTCTCTTGCTTGCTCTCTTTCTCATTACTTCTTTGAGGGATGTTCTTTTTGTACAAATCTGTATTTTCTGTTTCATTGTTGGCATTATGATGTGCTAATATGAATAAACATATTTTCCTATAAACGCCTTTGTTCCTATGCAAAAATAATATAATTAAATTGGCAATTTTGACATAAAACACACATTAACACAAATGGAAATATTTAATCCCAGGAATGAAATAATAATCAAAGTGCTCATGTTATAATAATATTAATTAACAATCACAATTACAATTTATCGTGACACATTCCAATATGCATTTTAAACTCTGGAAACAAAAGCATTGAAAACAGAAAATATTATCCTTATTAAGCAAGAAAGTTATACAGAAATATATTTAAAAATAAATTGACTTGAAGAAACAACTTGTGTAATGTGGTGAGTAAAATTTGGTATGGAAGAAAATTCTGATTGTATAATTTTTAATATACACTGTAGTGATACAGGTACACAAAACCACATTGGCAATTAATTTTGAGTACGGTAATTACATCATCAGAAAACTGACCAAGACCCCAGGGAACTCCCAGAGACTGAGAAACCACCACGACCTTACACAGGCTGGTTGGAAGCCCCTGGCACATATATAGCAAAGGTCTGCCTGGTGTTGCCCAATCGAAGAAGAGGTGTTTAATCCTTGAGACGCTTTAAGTCCTAGGGAAGAGGGGATCAGGTAGGGGAGAGAGCATCCTGTAGGAGGTAACAGTGAAGAGGAATGTGATGAAGAACTGTGGGGGACTTAGAGAGGGCAATGACTAGATAAATGAAGGAAAAAAGACTAGAGGAAGACAACAGATGTTAGTAACGTAGTGGTCATGAAAGATTATTTTGGGCATTAGTCGCAAGAATGACCTCCTTGTATCCTCTCCTGACTTTCTGGTCTGCATCTGAACTATCTGGTCAGGCCGGTGACATGGAGAAAGATGCCTAGACAGGGAAATAAATGGATATGCAATAAAAGAAAAAGAAAGCTAAGTTTAAAATTTTCAGCAGTAATAGCAAGGACCAAAGTACATATTGACATAGTCATAATAATAACTATATTTATAAATACGAAGAAAAATTACAAATATAAGGAAAAAAGTAAATGCAAGATAAACTATTATATATTGCTAATAAAATAATACTATGCAGTCATTGAAGCATCAAATGTGAGTTGATGCCTTATTTTAGATAAATATGATTATAAATTTTGTAAACACAATCACATACTATGGCAAAAGTTAAAAGCAAATTCCAATTGCTCAGTTTGATGACAGATATTTACTCATAGCTCCACACCATTCCAACAAAATTTCACATTGTGATTAATATAAGCTGTACAGGAAAAAAATAACAAAAAATGAGACAAATGGACATTTTAAATATTCAAAATGAGTTCACTTAAAATCACATAGCATGCTCAAATAAAATATTTGTACTCATTGACTTTAAAATAGTAACAGGACTGTGTTAGGCTGGATTATTGATTACCAACACTAAAGATAGTCTTGTTGCACCAAAGTGAGTTAGTGTAGCTTTAAGAAAAAGATAAATCACCCAGGAATTCCCGTTGTGTTAATTTGCAAAAGAATTAGCCCATGTTTGAATTCTCAACTTTGCTCTCTGAGTTTTCTGTCTGCCTTTTGGTTGTAGTTTCTGGCTTAATGGCAATATGCCCCTTGTGTGTATCTGATCTGCTACTATATCCTGTGTCCTTGTGTGAATCAGGGTCACTATGCATATTTGATGTCTTAATGTTCTTAACCCAGGGTTTAGGCATGTATTCATTGGCAGCACTTCATATGAGTAAAGAATGATAGTTGCTTTACAGAAATCTTTAACTGAGATTGTAAAAGGAGTATGTTATTTACTCAAAATGTCCCTCAAAGCACTGAGTACTGTAAATTCACCATCATTAAACTATATATCTTTTAATATTTATGGATCATATTAGTTGCATAAGGTTGTTTTCAGCCTATTGGCTAATTTCAGCAAGCTATTTGCATAATGTACAAATGCAAACACATGTGCATTACTCTGGGTTAAGGACATAGAATAGTACATAATTTAAAGTTAAGGCTACATATCAACTTAGGTTGAAAGTTGGTTCAGAAGATTGGCTGCTTCATTGTTCACTTTAAGACAGGGTAAAACAATAACAAAACCAACTAACCAACCAAACAACAACAAACTTATTCTTTTCGTTCTGTTGAGTACTAAGCAAACTATCAGCAGAGCTATTAGTCTTAAGTCTTTAGTAACTGCAGGTTATATAAAGAACTTGGCAACAAGAGTCAGGAAATAGTTAAAGATTTTGAACCTAAGAGGTATTAAAAAATGTATCCCCATAGGGTGGGTAGCATAGCACAGCTATGGAAACCGTACAGTAACAGTGTTTAAAAAATGTGAGGTCAAATATCTAGTGATTAGTGAGAGGGCCAGTTAGGTTAGCAATACTTCTAATAGATTGAGGCAAGGTTGACAGTGATATCAACACACATCAATTGCCATGAGAACACAGGAGAAAGGTGATGTTCCTAAATTTGGGAAGACAGTGATTGCTTTTCCAATTGAGTGACATTTAGATGAGCTTTTTTTTAAAGCGAGGCATTAGAAAGTTTGATGAGATCAAAGGTACACATCAGAGAGAAGAGCATTTGTCACAAAAATGGATGAGAAAAAGGTAGATATAAACTGCTCAGGGAATTGAGACTATAGTTATCACCTAGCAGATTAAGGATCATTTCAAGCCCCATACTGTGTTCCTATGGATTCTTTGCATCTTTTCTATATAAGGTTGAGTATCTTATTACTTCCTGCTATGTTTGCCTGTTCAAATGGAGAAGAGTACTATTTAAAATTATGAAATGCTTTTAGAGATATTTTAAATTATCTTTTTTCATGTTTGTGGCCCCAAATAACCACATGCAAGTGCCACTGTCCATGGAGACCAGAGGCTTGGGATTCCCTAGGAATTAGACTTACAGGAAGTTGGAGTGCCTGGAGTGCTTGAGTCCTGTACAAGAGTATTATTGCATATTCTTTACAGCTTAGCCATATATATGTATCTACACACCCTGATTCTAAAACCTTTGCTCTAATGATTTCAATCGTCCATTATGAAATTCTTACAAAAAGTCTAAACAGTATTAATTTCTGATACTATATATATTACATGAATGTAGTTATCTAAACTCATAACATACTATCCTGAAAAATCCAAGAACTGAATCATTTGACAAAGGTTATGTAGAAAATACAAGAAGCTGCTACAAGGTTGAAAACTTTTTATTCCACCGTGTATAGGAGACTAGAGACTTCATTTGTGTGTAGGTGTGCAGGTGTTAGCACTGATTTTGGAATTAACCCAAATTGCTAGAAAATTATTACAACAAAATCAGTTTCATCAGCATAAACATGAAAGAGTGCTGAAGCACAAGAGAGACTGACAGCTGTCGGCAGAAGACGTGGAATGAAAGGCTTTTTTGTTTTTATCTTATTTTATTGCTAGAAATGAAAAATGATTCAAAATTTGCTTTAAAATCCGCTAAGGTCAGATTAAAAAAAAAAAATACAAGAACGCAAAGAAACAAAAAGAAATGAAGTGTTGCTTGTCTGACACAAGTTGAGTGTTATCACAGGAAGCGTGTTTACAAATCTGCTCCTTTTGCTTTAAAATCTTCAGCCTGGAGCAGGTGGGAAGACATAGAATACAGCACACAAGAGACTTAAACTTATTTTCTTTGGTTTATTAATCTGAGCAGAGATATTGCGTTTTAGAAAGGCTATAAATACTATTGAAAACGTGTGACATTTAAAGACAGGGTTTTATTAAAATGTTAACACTGTATTTCAATTAGACATTTAGCTCCAACAAATTGCCTATTCTCTAACTTTTTTTGTCTTAAAAATGAAAATAATTACATTACTTTAAAAGGTGTAAGTTTAACAGCGCATGATATAATGAAGTATACACACCCCATGCTGTGCTTCTCACATGGTATAAACTTAACCACTATTAATCCTTTTCTCAGTGCAATTTGATAAGCAAAATTTAGTTTTAGGCTTAAAGTATAAATAAAAATCTTTAAAAACATTGTTAGAATATAGAGAAACTATATGTAAGCCATGAAAACTGTTTGTGGTTAGATTGAAAAGTGTTCAATTCCATTAACTGTTGTTTATCTGAACAGACCAAATTCTGCATCATCTGGAAATAGACAATTTAAAATAAAACAAATTGTGATGAGATTATCTTTAATTTTTAAAAGAACTTGACAATGTATGGTTGATTTTTAATTGATTCACTATTGGAACACAAGAAATGTGTTTCTGATACATAGAAACATTTAAAGAGGTCATGTGAGGATAATTATCATATGTCAGTCATTTATCAGTATTCAGAGTGATTTTATAACTTCAATATCATGGCTATGGATAAAATTAGTACTGTAATATAAATATCTCTTGAACATAATATTATTCACATATTAGGAAATAAGATTTAAGAATACCATTAAAATTCTATTTTCAGATTTTTAAAAATCCAATATCTGCTTTTCATAATGGTTGTCATTTAATATTTCACTAAAACTTGTTTACTACTTCTTTAACAAAATATAATCATATTACTTTTGGAATTTTGTTTTGTTGGTTCTTTTGTAATGATCATTTAATGATTGTATGTATACAGTATGATTTTTCTGTATTTGTGTTATTCATACATTTCTATGAATGTTGACAATTTAAATGTATTCTCTTCAGCAGGTTTGTAGGAAAACAATGAAATTGTCTGTTAATTGTTTAATTTGTTACTGGTTTTCTGCATTTCCATAGTTTCTTTGTTGTCAGGTATATTCTTCATAGACACTTTGCTCTCCCCACTTTATTGATTGTTTCTATTTATTTCCCAGTTGTTGTTAGTTGGACATTCTTTTAAACTTTCATCTCCTTTGCCTCTTTTTATGATCTGATTCTATACGTTTGCTTACCTCAATGTGACAAAGCATCCCTTATACATTCTTTTCCAAATTTTCAATTCTTATACTTGAGCCTTTAATAAATTCTGAGTTTTGTTTTCTGAAAGATGGGTAATAGGACTTTAGTTTCATTTATTTGTGTGGGGACAGTTTTTGTTTTGTTTTGTGTTGGGCTTTTTGCAAAATTGTGATTATATTTTTTAAAGAAGTGTTTAATTTTAATTCTCTTGAATCACTTTACTATAAATATGTTTTATATGGGTGTCCTCTCTTCTCTTCCACTGGTCTACTGTCAGTTTCTACCTATGTGCCTGTAATGTTCTATGAGTTAAGATTACATTATACCATAATTTGCATTCAGGTTCTTCTGTCCCTACCCTTTGGTTCTTCCCAGTCACATTTTTGCCATTGTCTTTTTTATTATTATTATTTGTGGTCACACTCTGACGTCTTTATCTCCTTTTGAAGCTTATAACAAATATCTGGACTTGAGGGAGAGTATAGTAACTGTATATTTTGATTGGTGTAGTATGAAGACTTGAAATTATTGATATTTCTCTAGCTCGCAAGACCACAACTTTGATCATCTTATTTGTGCCTCCTTTTCATGCCATTATTTTTATATTAGTTATGTATACACAGATAGTTTTTACTTGATTTGTTCATTTGATCCCTGTATATCTCATAACTTCTGAAAACTGGATTGCTGATTGATTTATTTTCAAGTAGTAGAAGAAATGAACAAACTTTTATTTGTAACAAAACTTATTAAACCATCAAATTACTAGCTAAACTTTTCTTTACTTTCATTCAGTGTACTGTGTGTTGAATATGGTTTCTAAATTGTCATTCAAATCATGAGGCAATGCCATAAAATATCAATAATAATAAATAGAAAGTCAGAAAACCATGGATACAATTCAAGAAATCTGGTGCTAATTATAAGTGAGTTTGAATTAGAAAAATGCCAATAGACTTGAGGTTTGAGAATAGACAAGATAATGAATTATTATTATCATTATCATTAGAATTATTATTACTATTTTATTTGTTCATTTTACATCTTAATTGCTTTTCCTGCCTTGGCTCTCCCCTTTACAATCCTTCTGCAAATCCCCTCCCTTTCTCCTCTGAGGGAGTAGAGCCTCTCCTATCCTGGGTTTTCCCATATCCTGGCACACCAAAAATTTGTAGGGCTAGGAACATCTTACACTGAGGCCAGACAAGATAGTTAAGTTACGGGAAGAGATTCCACAGATAGCCCCAACACATTGTTTAGGACCTACATGAAGAGGGGTTCTCTGTGGAACCTCGGTGTTCTGGAATTCACACATAATGTTACAGTTGTGTAACTTGGTTTTCTCCTGGGACTCAAGAGTGGGAGCAGGAGACTATCTCTGACTCTGTTGCCTACCTTTGGAAGCCTTTCCACATTCTCAATGGCCTCTTTTAGCTTTAATAGAAAAGGAGATACCTAGTTTTACTGCAACTTGTTATATCATGTCTGGTGGATATTCATGGGATGCTTGCAGTTTTCTGAATGCACCAATCAGAATGGCTAAGATCAAAAACTCAGATGACAGCAGATGCTGGCAAGGATATGGAGAAAGAGGAACATTAATCCAATGCTGGTGGGATTGCAAGCTGGTACAGCCACTCTGGAAATCAGTCTGGCAGTTCCTCAGAAAATTGGATGTAGTACTACCTGAGGACTCAGCTACACCACTCCTGGGCATGTACCCAGAAGATGCCCCAACATATAACAAGCTTCATGAACATGCTTCACTATGTTCATAGCAGCCTTATTTATAATAGCCAGAAGCAGGAAAGAACCCAGATGTCCTTAAACAGAGGAATGAATACAGAAAATGTGGTCTACTTATACAATGGAGTACTGCTCAGCTATTAAAATTGATGAATTCATGAAATTCTTAGACAAATGAATGGGACTAGAAAATATCATCCTGAGTGAGGTAATCCAATCACTGAACAAAACACATGGTATACAATCATGGATAAGTGGATATTAGCCTAAAAGCTCGGAATACCCAAGATACAATTCACAGACCACATGAAGCTCAAGAAGAAGGAAGAAGTGTGGGTGCTTTGATTCTTCTGAGAAGAGGAACAAAATGTGGAGATAAAGTGTAAAACAGAGACTCAAGGATAGGTCATCGAGTGACTGTCCCACCTGGGAATTCATCACATATACAATCACCAAACCCTGACACTATTGTGAATGGCAATAAATGCTTGATGAAAAAAGCCTGATATGGCTGTCTCCTGAGGGGCCTTGCCACAGACTTGCAAATACAGAGGCATATTCTCGAAACCAACCATTGGACTGAGAGTGGGGTCTCCAATGGAGGAGTTAGAGAAAGGACTGAAAGAGCTGAAGGGGTTTGCAACTTTAAAAGCAGAACAACAATATCAACCAACCAGACACCCCCCCCAGAGCTCCCAGGGACTAAGCCATCAGCCAAGGATAACTTATGGCTCCAGCTGCATATGTAGCAGAGGATTACCATGTCAGGTATCAATGGGAGGAGAGGCCTTTGGTCCTATTAAGGCGTGATAGATTCCCCAGATTAGGGGAATTGAGGGCTAGGAGGTAGGATTGGGGTAGGTGGAAGAACACCCTTATTGAAGCAGGGGGACGGAGGATCGGATAGGGGATTTCCAAGAGGGGGGGAATTGGCAAAGGGGATAACATTTAAAATATAAATTAAGAAAATATCAAAAAGAAAGAAATGAAGCAGAAATGGATGGGGGTAGGAGAAAAATGGAAAAGTGACTGGGAGAAGCAGAAGAAGAGCTGTGGCTTGAATGTAAAAATAAGAAAGAAAGAAAAAAAGAAAGAAAGAAAGAAAGAAGAAAGGACAACAAAAATATTATTTTAACATTTATCAAAATATTACAAAGTTCTAAAACATGTTGCTCCTAATCTTTTATTTTAGTGATAATACTTTATATTAAAATACAACTGGAAAAGTTTCCTTACAGATGAAGCAGATTTTTTGAAATATTTTCCTTCAGGTGTGAAATAAATACACGACAAACAATATTCTGTGGTGACTTCTAAGTCTACTGGGTAAATAGCATTATCATTCACACATTTAATTATGGTCAGAGTTCACTTTCCAACATTTGAACCAATTTCTTTCTTTTGATATTTGCTTTACTAACATGAAATACAGCTCATATTGAACATTTTCAAAAACAGGTCATGTTTCTGTAATCAAAATAAAGTTATAGTGACAAAAATAGTTGTAAGAAAAGGGAAAAGTTGGGCAGTGGTGGCACATGCCTTTAATCCCAGCACTTGAAGGCAGAGGCAGGCAGATTTCTGAGTTCGAGGCCAGCCTGGTCTACAAAGTGAGTTCCAGGACAGCCAGGGCTGCACGGAGAAACCCTGTCTCAGAACCCCCCCCCCAAAAAAAAAGGAAAAGGTATTTCCTTGTCACTTAACTGAAGAAGTTCAATTATAATCAAATGTAAATTTCTTTACTCATTCTGTTAGCTACTTAGGTAAATTAGTCCAGTTTATTTTGTTATAAATTGAACTACACTTTAGATTTGATCTTTTAAAATTATGTCAATAAAATATTATGACATAGACAAAATAGGACACAGCTCCTAATTTATTCTATTCAGTAAAATTTGCAGTAAATTCATTTTCAAAACATATAATGCTTCCTGGGGTCTTATTGAAGGTTTATGGAAAGCAGACACTGAAAATATGAAGATTACATAGAAACAAACCATTCAAAGAGTAGGTTTATACATTATCTTCATTAATCATATGTATTTTCTGGTGAATAGTCAATTTATATTACCTTTCTACTGTTTGTAAGCAAAGTTATTCCACACATTTCCTGTATTTACTCTACTTTTTTATTGCAAATAATATGATCTAACTTTGGTGTGGCATGTTTAGGAACATATCTAAAATAAATTGAAAGCAAAGCACTAATAAATCCGTAAAAATGAATGTGTTCTTTCCAGAATGTCCTTACACTCAAAACACACACACACACACACACACACACACACACATATATATATATATATATATATATATATATATATATATATACACATCAATAAGCTTCAGGTTTTCATGTTTTACAGAGACAAATCAATTTCTTTATCATTGCTGCAGGAGGACTAGAGCATCAGTTTTATTATGTGATTTACAAAATCACATTTTTATACATAGAACAGTATCTGGAGAGCAGGCAGAACATTAGTGTAGATTTTCTATGCTATAAATTATTTTAAAGTGAAAGTCCTAGTGATGTTGTTCTTACTGGGTGTCATGGATTATAATGATCCCACAGAGGCTGACTTGTCCTTCTTGTACTTAAGAGGCTGGGCTGGCTGGTTTTGTGTGTCAACTTGACAGGAACTGGAGTTATCACAGAGAAACGAGTTCAGTTGTGGAAGTGCCTCTATGAGATCCAGTTGCGGGACATTTTCTCAATTAGTGATCAAGGGGGCAGGGCCCATTGTGGGCTCCTGCTTCCTGACTTGCTTGAGTTCCAGTCTTGACTTCCTTTGGTGATGAACAGCAATGTGGAAGTATAAGCTGAATAAACCCTTTCCTCTTCAACTTGCTTCTTGGTCATGATGTTTTGTCCAGGAATAGAAATCCTAACTAACAGAAATTGGTACCAGGAGTGGGTTATTCATGTGACAACCTGACCATGTTTTGAGGAGGACTGTAGAAGGACTTTGGGACTTTGGTCAAGAAGATCCATTTAGTGTTAAGAGCTCAGTGGGATGCTGCTCTAATGAAGAGAGCCAATGAGAGGATATTGGTGATACCTAGTTACAGAGAAAGACAGCAGCGTTTGTGAGATACTGGTACTATGAGAGGACCACCAAGAACAGTAGCAGTAATGGAGTTCAGGCATCTGGAGCCTAGAAGACTAGGTGTGTGCTACAAGGGGTAGAGCTGGAGAAGTGAACCAAGTCCTTGGAGGAGTCAAGAAGATCATGAGTGGATCCCAGACATTAGATGCTTGGAGTTTGATTTTTGCTTTTGATTGTGACTGTGCCCTGATAGGTTTCCCTCTTGAAGGAAGAAAGTGTTTTAGTGGAGCCCACAGTTAAGAGAATTTTAATTGTAAAAAAGACTTTGAATTTTAAGAGATTGGATATTTTAAAGGGATTGAAATTTTAATATGTAAAGATTATGAGACATTTAAAGTTATTTAGATCTTGAGGATGAGTAAGAAAGTAAGGGTTGAGGCTTAATAGTGATGTGTTAGTGTGTCAAGTTGGCAAGGGTTCAATTGTACTGGGTGGTTTTGTGTGTCAGCTTGACACAGGCTGCAGTTATTGCAGAGAAAAAACCTTCAGCTGGGGAAGTGACTCCATGAGATCTAGTTGTGGGGCATTTTCTCAATCAGTGATAAAGTGGGTAGGGCTCCTTGTGGGTGGTACCATCCCTGGGCTGATGGTCTTGGGTTCTATAAGAGAGCAGGCTGAGCAAGTCAGGGGAAGCAAGTCTGTAAGGAACATCCCTTCATAGCCTCTGCACCAGCTTCTGCTTCCTGACCTGCTTGAGTTCCAATCCTGTATTCCTTTGGCCATGAGCAGCAGTGTGGAAGTGTAAACTGGATAAACCCTTTCCTCCCCAGCTTGTTTCTTGTTTCTTGGTCATAATGTTTGTGCAGGAATAGAAACCCTGTCTAAGACAGAGGCTAAGTAAATAAATAATGATATATGTAGAATTCTTCCAAGAGAGCCAAATAGGAAGGAAACCTGTAGGAAAATAAAGAATTAACCCATATGTATTCATCGTGACCCTCATTCCTGAAATTATACAACAATGTCATTCTCAGTGAAGGATGAAGCATATTTAAATGAAAGCCTAAATGTAACCACAGCTAAATGTATGTCTTTTTCAACAAGGAAATTTTTTTTCCTTCATCAAATTTTTCATAAATCAGAAGTCTTGGAAATGTTTAAAAGCTTATTATTTTAATTCTTTCAACATGATTGCTTTCCAAGGCTATTTTTATGCACCAAGAATTCAAATTACATCAGCAAGCCTAAGTATAATAAAATATTTCATATTAATGCAGGTTATAGCAGTTTTTATTAACACAGAGTTATATGGGGAGATGATCGGATGCAACAAACCTATTATGTCCTCATTTTATTGACTGAAATCCAGTAGAGGGTCCTTCCCAAAGGGAGGTAGCTCTGCACATACAACTCTGGGTGAAAGCCTTTGTCTATCTTCTCCTCAGTTGGTTCCTATACCTATGAATAATTAATTGAACTAAATATTATCTGGAAAAAAAAACAAGCTCCCAACAAACAACAGAGAAAATGTTTTTAATGTTAGTGTTGACTATATACTGCCTTTATGACTTAGTAGCTGAAATTTGCAGTACAGTATAATATGAGAAAATTTCCAAATTGGAGAAAACGCAGATTGGAGTTATGCACAAAGCAAACTCTAAAGAACAATCAGATAAGTTGTGAACACTATGACCAAATTGTGTTTTCTAAAATTGTAACACAGACATAATGTTGTTTCAAGCTCTTAGAAAATTATACCATATTATTCATCTTTGAATGTATTGGGAGTAGAGTGTTGTGTACCAACCTATAGATGCTAAGATTTGTAAAAGAAAGGATATGAGAAATTTAATTTTCTTTAATAAATTACTTTCATTTGATTAAATGAATAATCATATTGACTTTTGTTCTGGAAAGATAATGGTTTCTCAATATCTATTTGTTAAGATTTTCAAAATATATGTTATTAAAAACTATACCTAAGACTATTGATATCTGTATGATTTTTTTTAATTTTTTTTACTTATGGCCACCTATATCACTAACATAGTAGAATTGCCAAATATCTTAATTCCTGTATCACTCTGAACTAATTAATACTTCCATTATTAGGAACTGAAAGAGAATGAAATAGATAATTATGATGCTCTTGAAAACATTCAGTAAATAGAAATAGCCACAAACATACATTAAAATTTAAATTTTATATAAAATTAAATATGATATTGTCCACATTTATTATAATTTTGAAGAATTTTTAAGTTTTATTTGGATATGTATTTTACTTTAGGCATATGGGTATTTTGCTTGGATGTAATTATTTCAACCCAGTAATAATTGGCTGAAGGTTAAATATAACACAGTAGATTATACAGTATAAGAAACTAGCTAAACACAGGCTCCAGGTCTAAAAAAGATGTTATGTAAGATTATGCTAATCGGTCATTTTACATTTACACTATTGTGTATAATATTGCTGCCATTGCCAAAATTAGGCAACTCAAGCCAGACAATACCCCAGCACATAGATGTGAGTTGTACATGAAAACTCATACCTTCCTGTGGCAGTGTTAGAGATTGGTAGCTGTGAGGAGAGCAGAGTTAGTTTTCTCTAACAGTGTGACTACAATAAATGGAGCACACTCCAGTGGATGCTCATTCAACAAATATTTGAACAGCACAAAGTGGTCTTGGTGAGGAAAAAAAAGACCCTACATAGGGTAGGAAGAGAGGGAGAAAAAAGGTCAATTCAGGATTGATTGGGGGACGTATAGGAAGCATTATTAAAACAGGCTGCATAAAACCTTCATAGACCTAATAAAATACTTTTTTAAATCATACAACTGAAAGATTAATGAAACAACATAAATTAAAAGTAAAGGATAGCAAGAATATTTGCAGGAAAAAAATTTCCTTAG
This sequence comes from Apodemus agrarius, assembly GCA_964023405.1. Classification (NCBI taxonomy): domain Eukaryota; kingdom Metazoa; phylum Chordata; class Mammalia; order Rodentia; family Muridae; genus Apodemus; species Apodemus agrarius. Next base: position 16,374,416 of record OZ030018.1, read on the forward strand.
AGTGGTATCCAGTATCAGGATTTGGACTTTATATTGCTATCACTTTATTTTATATATTTATATATGTCATTTATTGGAGGATATATACATATATGTATATGTATGTATATATATATATGAATATATCCTGTTCAAAATCTGTATGCATTCTATGACTTGTAGCAAAACCCATTTCTTGAGTTTTATATAATTTTTTTAATTATATTAAAGGATAGTTCAGCAAGGAATGATATGGAAAGCTGCATAAATTGTCCTCAGTTATTTTTACATATTCTATGAACCTGTGTATTTTGCTCCATAAAAGCACGAAACTATGTACAGATAAATATGTACATAAATTCTGCTTGCATAAGCTTGAAAGTACTGAAAGGTAGGCATAGTGATATATATACATGACATGAGTTGAAAAGATATTTAGGTTCGTAAATACCACTATAAAAGTCATGATTTAATATCCATGCTCACAGAAACATGTAAGGGAACTAATCAACACATTGTTATTCCATTTCAGAAAATGACATACTTATTGGGTCATCACTGGGGTGTCGGAACACCTCTAGGAGGCATAAGGCAGAAGTGGGTGCTGGACTTGTGGGACGCTAGCATGCCACTCAGTGGAGGGAACACAGTCTAAGATAGGGGTCCCAGCCCATGGTTTTCTGGGTGAGAAATGATGGAGTCTGTGTCAAAGGCTGTGATTCTCAAACTCCTGTGTACCTAGAAACCACGGAGGACTGAGGGGACTTGGGATCAGTCAGGAGTGTGGAGAGGCCTTCTATAGGAGACTTATTCTTTTGATATATTTTTTTTATTTTCTATATTTTTTTCTATTTTTGTTTACATTTCAAAGGCTTTCCCCTTTCCCAGATCCCCACCACCATATGTCCCATAAGTTCTCTCCCCACCTAATCATCCCCGCCCCCACCATTTCTCTGTTCTGGATCTACAAAACTGGATCCAATCTTTTCAGGCCCAGGGTTCTCTCCTTTCTTCTTCTTGTGAATCATTTGAATTGCTAGTTGTGCCTTGAGTATTTAGGGCTTCTGGGCTCATTAATATCCATGTATCAGTGATTGCCTTTCATGTGTATTCTTTTGTGATTGGGGTTGTGGGGACCCTCCAGAATACACCAGAGACCTCAGGTGAGAGACTCTCAGGACTTAAAGGGAGGGACCTTAGATGATATGCCTGACAGTAGGGAGAGGGAAGTTATATAGCCAACCTCCAATAGGAACACAGTGCATCAAGTAAAGGAGGGCGTTACCATTCCACAGTCAAAACTCTGACCCATAATTGCTTGTGTCTGAAAGAACTACAAGGATTGAAATAGAGAGGAACCTGAGGAAAAGAAGGTTCAGCAACAGGCCCAAAGTGGAATCCAGCTCAAGGAGAGGTCCCAAGGCCTGACACTATTACTGAGGCTATGGAGAGCTCATGAAAAAGGACGTAGCATGACAACACTCCAGAAGACCCAACAAGCAGCTCAAAGAGTCAGAAGCAGATACTTGCACCCAATCCAAAGACAGAGATGCTGACCCCTGTGCTTGAATTAGGAAAAGGCAGAAAGAAGCTGAGGAGGAGGGTGACCCTCTTTATTGGTACTGAGAAAGGAAATCTTTCACTATCATGCTCATGCAAAGGGAATGCGAAAAAACAATCTTTTACATCAGTTTCTATCAATGGCAATGAATTTGTTAGTAAAGAAAGCCATAATATTGCTTCCGTAAAGCACCCATTGGCTGAAAGCTCTCATTTATGGTGATTACATTTGTTAACATGCTTTATTTTCCTAATTTTGTTTTGGATGACAAATACAGTGGAATTCCATGACTTGGTAGATTCTTCAATGTGTTGAGCGTTTGGCTGTTCCTGGTCCAGCTGTTCTAGTACTTGTAAGTTTTTCTTTTGTCATAAGCCATTGTTCAACCCATATAGAATTGTCACTTCACCATTTTAAAGATAGGACAGTTGGTACCTTTGACAAACCTGTCTTGTCCTGCTTTTGGATAACTTGGACAATATGTGACTGTCCTTGATAATACCCTTTAATATTTTTCTCAGAAGCATTATTTATTATGGTCTTTTTCTGAGATTGGAGTAATGTTAACCTGCGTTATCCATTGCTGCCAATAGTCACCTCCCTAGGAATTCATGGCCATGTTAATTACATGACTTTCATTTTCCTATTTGTAGTTTTGATTTATACACTTGAATAATTGTGCATGTATTATTTTTAAACCTGAGATAAAGTTCCAGTCCCTAGAAGGTGAATATTTACCTCTTGAAAGGCCAATCTGGATGCCAAGATTGGTGAAATTATTGCTACATCTCCCATGTTTACTAAACCTTAAATTTCAGCGCTATTTATTTGTATTTTTATCTTTGGTCTCTGATCATTTATAGCAGTTTTCCAAAATGCTTGTTTTTGCTCTCTCCTAAATTTTTTGTTTTATCTATTGAAGTTGTTCTATCCTTGATTATATACAGAGCAGTATATTAAAAGACATTAAATCTTTTAATTGCTCTGTGGATAAGTTTCTCTGATGCTGACAGGGAATGATTGAATAGAATTTGATAAGGGTGGGGCTTGTGGGAGAACCCCTAGGAATTTCCGGGTGGTAAATGGTTATCTTGCCTATGCCTTGTTGATGTGCATTCATTAGTCCAATACCAGCTTCACCACACCTTCTGCATACTCCAGAAGGCTGGTCTGGGAAAGTTCTGCTAATTCAAATCGAAGTCCACGATGACTAGATAGTTTCTGGCTCAGTACAATATTGGAGACTGCCTTCCTTAGCAGGACTTCTTTGTCTCTCACCTTGTCTGAGGAATTCTAAACCCACATCTATGCCTCTCTACCTGAGGAATGTCATGTAGCCTCAATTAGATTACAGAATCAATTTCCTTTGCCTAATCAAGCTTGTTCAGCCATCACCTGAGATTCCTGAAATGCTTCCACTTGCTAATGAGGTATTCCATGTACCCTAAGCCACCAGCCAATGACCTTTGCATAGCCAGATGTTCCTACTCTCAGTCCCCCAAAAGTTATAAGCCTTGAATCTCCTTAAGTAAAGTTAATCTGCCTACTGATTGCTGGTCCTGTTGTGGTCATTCACTGTAGATACTAAGAGGGCTTTGGAGTCCATGCCCCCACCTCTGATCATAGTCACTGCTTCCTCTGCCCTTGTGGATTGATTTTTTTTGTTTGTTTGTTTGCTTGTTTTTCGAGACAGGGTTTCTCTGTGTAGTCCTGGCTGTCCCGGAGCTCACTCTGTAGACCATGCTGGCCTCGAACTCAGAAATCTGCCTGCCTCTGCCTCCCAAGTGCTGGGATTACAGGCGTGCACCACCACGCCTGGCTTGCCCTTGTGGATTGAATTCACAGATCCGCTAGAGTGAGGAGACCTACAAGCTAGTGCCTTTTTGGATTATCTGTAGAAAAAAATTATTTGTAGCAATGCCTTGCCTATTCTAATGACCTTGACTACCATAATTAAAACATTTGACATTTTGTTTCTTTTTCATACTTTTAGAAATTTCTGCTCCTGTCAAAGTAACATCATAAATGTCAGATCCAATATCAGCCATATTTCTAATCTATTCATTGATTGATTGGTGCTGATCCTGACTTTAAGGGTCTAATCATCCTTTTGCATTCTTAATTAGCATTTTCAAAAGCCAAAGATTTGATTAATATCTGCCTGACTTCTGAATCTGAAACTATTCTATTTACAGCTGAAATCAATCTTTTTTGCAAAGCATCAATGAAGGATTTTTTTGGGCATTGTATAATTATGGTAAATTATCCAGACTTCTTTTTTGATTCTTCAACTTTGTTCCAAGCCTAAAATTGGCAATAGCAATATTGGAAGCTGGTCCTCAGTTGCCAATTTTTTACTGTCTTGGGGGACAATTCTGCTCTGAGTTGGCCAAGAATTTATTATATTTCTCATAAGGTAAATAAATACCTTATGATCTCACTTAAATTTCCTTAAATCTAATATCTATAGGACTCCTTTTAATTTTGTCATAAGCTTGGGGGTGTCTGTTATCAGCTGGTATTTAATGTATAGAAACTGGACAAAGCAAGACTGGTTTTCTAACAGTGCTAAGCTTCACCTCTCCTGTTTCATCATGTTGTTACATGGGAGTCTCTTGTATAAATTCCTCTATGTCTTAATTTTTTTCTTATTTTCATTTATAAGTCTTTCTAAGTAGTGTATCTTATCAATCCACTTTTCATATTTTTCTTTATACTGTATCTCTCAAGCTTTTCTTTGAGAGGTCACAGAAAGCCACTGTTGTTATTGAAAATATAATATGAAATACTAAAATGATAATAACTATAATCAATATCGAGCCATTTTAATTAAGTCATTAAACTTTCCATTTTCTGCTTTTATTTTTAAAGACATCTAAAGTAGCACTATGCATATTCCTAGCACCTAGAACATTGTATTGTGATATTTTCAGCCTTAACTCTCTCTTTGAGAACTTTTAGGCTACCTTACCAATTTTGGTGGCTTCTCAGTTTTTCCCCAGCTAGCCAAGTGTTGGAGCACTAAATGTTTTTAACAAAATCACAATCATTTAGTTTTACCACTGAAGATTCAGAAGCAAGATGATGGAAAGAAGATTCAGAAGCTAGCTCAGAGAGGCATGGAAATCACCCAAATGACTTTCTTCCTCAGTACCATCCCAAAAGAAAATTAACTCTTCCCCACAACTTCTCAAAAAGCTCTCAAAAGAAAAGTCCCTACCTTTAAACTTCCTGTGCATCATTCCATCTATCCTCCAGTCTTCCTCTTACTCTCTGTTGTTTTGCCTGTGTTCACTGTCTGTCAACTGGTTGCATGCTCTGCCTATGAGCTAATTTTATTGGAAATATAAAGATTGCAATTGCAAGTAGGGTAGGTTTTATTCCAGTGGTCACATTGCAGTCAGTCCTGGCTTACCATAATTGAAACAGTTGGCATTTTGATTCTTCTTAAGACTTTTAGGAATTCTGCTCCTGTTAGAGAAATATCATAAATGTCGGAGCCCATATCAGCCATATTTCTATTAATTGATTGGTGCGGATCTTGCCTTTAAAGGTCTAATCACAATTAAGGGTCTAATCACATTATTTTTGTGTTCTGAATTAGCATTTTCCAAAGCCAAAGGTTTGATTCAAATAATCTCTCTATCCCCTCAACTCCTATTCTTGTCCTCAAAGGATCTGAAGTAGAGTTTCCCAATTTTTTTAATGAAGGAAAAGTCTGTCTATATAAAATTTATTTTGGGCATGGGTTATTATGATTCACTGTCTTAGAGGATCCTGTAGAGGCTCCTGTTGCTGCTATGGAGTCTCTGGACACCTTCTGGTTGCCCAGACAAACTCAAAGAATTGAAACTTCCTCCCTATATAGGATCCCAGGCAATTTCTCCTCTGTGACATTCTGTCAGATGTCTCCTGTTCTCTGCTACATTTCTCTCAGATCTCCTCTGCATTCTACATTGGTAAGCATTCTTCTTCTCCAATCATGCTGGACACCTAATACAAATGTATCTTCTATTTGTCAGATAGAATTTTCATTTCTGTTGAATAATCTTACCCTTCCTAGTTATTTCTGAACTCTGCCTGGCTAGTTCAATTCAGTTGTTCTGACTCAAACTCTTCTCCAAGCTGATTTAAACTGGCTTTTCTCAGCTTCTCACTAGATTGATCTCCATGTCCACAAATTAATTCTAGTAATATGTTCTAACCTCCCGGTCCTTTCTCATTCTCTATTTTAATATGTCTGTACCAGCTGGCTCCCTCTCTGAAACCTATCTAGAAAACTGTCTCTCTAAAAACTGACCCTGAACTCTATGAACTGAAAAGTGAACTGCCACCCACTGAACAGCCAGAAACTCAACTCCCTACACTGCCTCTTGACTGACTCCTGACTACAAGGATTAAAAGCAAGTACTACCATGCCTGGCCCTCAGGTTTTCTGTACCTGGGATTTTTTTTTTAAACCAGGCTGGCATTAAATTCAGAGATCTGTTTCCCTCCCTCTCCTGGAATTAAAGGTGTGTCTTCATTCTATCCAGAGTATCCATGTTCCTGGATTAAATTTCTCCATATCTTCTAATTAATTTTCAGAAGCAATCAATGTAATCAAACTTTGCCGCTACAGAGTTATATATAACTATGAGGGAAAATTCATTTATTTCATTACCTTCTATAGCTATATTGCTACACAATATAGAACACATTTTTTGGCTGAAATGTTTCAGCATTGTTTGCTGGTAAGGTTTTATTGATTTTTTTGAGTGTACATAACAGGAAAGACCCACTTTGTAATCATATCAGGAAATGAAATATTATTATAGCTAGATGAGAAGAAAAATAAATTTTAAAAAGCAATTGAGGCACCGAGGCTGCAGTCTGCAACCAGCTCGCCGGCCCCTGGACCAGCAATAGCGGTGGGCCTCCATATTGCAACCAGGACACAGCTGGAAAGGCCCAGGTAGACACCCCTTCCAGGGCTACCCTCACGGGGGGATCTGCTAGGATCTCGGAGCCAAGCAGGCCTAGTTCCCCCCCCCCTAGGCTCTGTGGGACCTCCCCGCGCCCTCTGGGCGTGCACCGCAGCTGCGGTCTGCAACCAGCTCACCAGCCCCTGGACCAGCTATAGTGGAGGGCCTCCATATTGCAACCAGGACACAGCTGGAGAAGCCCAGGTAGACAGACTCCATCAGGGGCTACAATCGCATGGGTGGCAGCCAGCTTATGATCCCTTAAAGCAGCAGTCACACATATTCACCAGTAGAGAAACAACAGGTGAGCCCAGCCTCACAGGAGATTCAAACACCAGCCACTGACAACAAGGCCAACTAACACCAGAAATAACCAGATGGCAAAAGGAAAACGAAGGAACGTTACTAACAAAAATCAAGGCAACATGACAGCATCTGAACCCAGTTCTCCAACAACAGGAAGCCCTGGATACCCCAAAACACCAGAAAAACAAGACTTGGATATAAAATCACTGGTCAGGATGCTGGTAGCTGAACACATAGAAAAATCTTGTAAAGAAATAGAGGAGAAAATGGATCAAAAGTTAGAAGCCTTTACGAGGCAAATACAAAAATCACTTCAAGAAATTCAGGAGAAGATGGATCAAAAAGAAGAAGACAATAAGGAAGAAAGACAAAAGTCACTTAAAGAACTACAGAAGAACGTGGGCCAACAAGTAGAAGCTATGAAAGAGGAAGCACAAAAATCTATTAAAGAAATACATGAAAACACAATCAAGCAAGCGAAAGATCTGAGCACATCCATCCAGATACTAAAAACAGAAGTAGAAACAACTAAGAAATCACAGAGGGAGACAACATTGGAGATAGAAAACCTTGGGAAGAAATCAGGGGCCATAGATGAAAGTATCAACAATAGAATACAAGAGATAGAAGACAGAATCTCAGAAGCTGAAGATACCATAGGAACCATTGATTCAACAGTCAAAGAAAATACTAAATGCAAAAAGGTGGTAACCCAAAACATCCAGGAAATCCAAGACACTATGAAAAGACCAAACCTAAGAATTATAGGTATAGATGAGAGTGAAGATTTACAAGTTAAAGGGCCAGCTAATATCTTCTATAAAATTATGGAAGAAAACTTCCCCAACCTAAGGAGAGAGATGCCCATGAATATACAAGAAGGCTATAGAACCCCAAACAGACTGGACCAGAACAGAAATACATCCCGTCACATAATAATCAAAATTCCAAATGTAATAAACAAAGAAAGAATACTAAAGGCAGCAAGAGAAAAAGGCCAAGTAACATATAAAGGAAGACCTATCAGAATAACACCAGACTTCTCACCTGAGACCATGAAAGCTAGAAGATCCTGGGCAGATATCATGCAAACTCTAAGAGAACACAAACTTCAACCAAAACTACTTTACCCAGCAAAACTCTCAATCGCCATTGATGGAGACATCAAGGTATTCCATGACAAAACCAAATTTGCACGATATCTTTCCACAAATCAAGCCCTACAAAGGATAATAGGGGGAAAACACCAAGACAAGGACAGAAACTACACCCGGGAAGAAGCAAGATAGAAACCTCCTCTCATCAAACTCAAAAGAGGATAACCTCTCAAATATAAATAAATAAATAAATAAATAAATAAATAAATATAATTTCAAAAATGTCTGGAGGAAATAATTACCATTCCTTAATATCTCTTAAAATCAATGGACTCAATTCCCCAATAAAAAGACAGAGATTAACAGACTGGATACGGTAACAGGACCCTACATTTTGCTGCATACAGGAAACACATCTCAGTGTCAAAGACAAACACTGCCTTAGAGTAAAAGGCTGGAAGACAATTTTACAAGCAAATGGTCTCAGGAAACAAGCGGGGGTAGCCATTCTAATATCAGATAAAATAGACTTCCAACCTAAAGTCATCAAAAGAGACTCAGAAGGTCACTTCTTGCTGGGCAAAGGGAAAATCCACCAAGAAGAGCTCTCAATACTGAACATTTATGCTCCAAATACAAGGGCACCCTCCTTCGTAAAAGAAACCTTACTAAAGCTAAAAGGACACATTACACCTAACACAATAATTGTGGGGGACCTCAACACTCCACTCTCCTCAATGGACCGATCAGGAAAGCAGAAACTAAACAGGGACACAGTGAAACTAATTGAAACTTTGGACCAATTGGATGTAACAGATATATATAGAACATTTCATCCTAAAGCTAAAGAATATACCTTTTTCTCAGCACCGCATGGTACCTTCTCCAAAATTGATCATATAATTGGTCACAAGACAGATGTCAACAAATACAAGAAGATCGAGCTAATCCCATGCTTCCTATCAGACCACCATGGAGTAAGAGTGGTCTTCAATAGCAACAAAAACAACAGAAAGCCCACATACACATGGAAACTGAACAATACTCTACTCAATGACACCTTGGTCAAGAAAGAAATAAAAAAAGAAATCAAAGACTTTTTAGAATTCAATGAAAATGAAGGTACAACCTACGCAAATCTATGGGACACAATGAAAGCAGTGCTAAGAAGAAAACTCATAGCCATAAGTGCATCCAAAAAGAAACTGGAGAGAGCATACACTAGCAACTTAACGGCACACCTAAAAGCCCTGGAAGAAAAAAAAGTTATTTCACCAAGGAGGAGTAGAAGACAAGAAATCACCAAACTCAGGGCTGAAATCAATCAAGTAGAAACAAAGAGAACCATACAAAGAATCAACAAGACTAGGAGCTGGTTCTTTGAGAAAATCAACAAGATAGATAAACCCTTAGCCAGATTAACCAAAGGACACAGAGACAGTATCCAAATTAACAAAATTAGAAATGAAAAGGGAGACATAACAACAGAAACTGAGGAAATTCAAAAGATCATCAGATCCTACTACAAAGGTCTATACTCAAAACAACTGGAGAATCTGGAGGAAATGGACAATTTCCTAGACAGATATCAAATACCAAAATTAAATCAGCATCAAGTAGATCAGCTAAATAGTCCCATAAACCCTAAAGAAATAGAAGGGGTTATAGAAAGCCTCCCAACCAAAAAAAGTACGGGACCAGATGGTTTTAGTGCAGAATTCTACCAGACCTTCAAAGAAGACTTAACACCAATACTTTTCAAACTATTCCACAAAATAGAGACAGAAGGGACACTGCCCAACTCATCCTTCGAAGCCACAATTAAGCTAATACCTAAACCACAAAAAGATCCAACAAAGAAAGAGAACTACAGGCCAATTTCTCTTATGAATATCAATGCAAAAATACTAAATAAAATTCTTGCCAACCGAATCCAAGAGCATATCAAAATGATCATCCACCATGATCAAGTAGGCTTCATCCCAGGGATGCAGGGATGGTTCAATATACAGAAATCCATCAATGTAATCCACTACATAAACAAACTAAAAGAAAAAAACCACATGGTCATCTCATTAGATGCTGAAAAAGCATTCGACAAAATTCAGCATCCTTTCATGCTAAAAGTCTTGGAAAGAGCAGGAATTCAAGGCCCATACCAAAACATAATAAAAGCAATCTACAGCAAACCAGTAGCCCACATCAAAATAAATGGAGAGAAACTTGAAGCAATCCCACTAAAATCAGGTACTAGACAAGGCTGCCCTCTCTCTCCATATCTTTTCAATATAGTACTTGAAGTTGTAGCGAGAGCAATTAGACAACATAAGGAAGTCAAAGGGATACAAATTGGAAAGGAAGAAGTCAAACTATCATTATTTGCAGACGATATGATAGTTTATCTAAGCGACCCAAAAAACTCCACCAGAGAACTTCTACAGCTGATAAACAACTTCAGGAAAGTGGCAGGTTATAAAATTAACTCAAGCAAGTCAGTGGCCTTCTTTTACTCAAAGGACAAGCAGGCTGAGAAAGAAATTAGGGAAATAACACCCTTCACAATAGCCACAAACAACATAAAGTACCTTGGCATAACTCTAACCAAACAAGCGAAAGATCTGTACGACAGGAACTTCAAGTCCTTGAAGAAAGAAATCGAAGAAGACCTCAGAAGATGTAAAAATATTTCTTGCTCCTGGATTGGCAGGATCAATATAGTAAAACTGGCCAACTTGCCAAAAGCAATATACAGATTCAATGCGATCCCCATCAAAATCCCAACTCAATTCTTCATAGATCTAGAAAGAGCAATTCTCAAATTCATCTGGAGCAACAAAAAACCCAGGACAGCTAAAACTATTCTCAACAATAAAAGGACTTCTGGGGGAATCAATATCCCTGACTTCAAGCAGTACTACAGAGCAATTGTGTTAAAAACTGTGTATTGGTATAGCAACAGGCAAGCAGATCAATGGAACAAGATTGAAGACCCAGAAATTAACCCACAGACTTATGGTCACTTGATCTTTGATAAAGGAGCCACAACCATCCAGTGGAATAAAGATAGCCTTTTCAACAAATGGTGCTGATTCAACTGGAAGTCAACATGCAGAAGAATGCGAATTGACCCACTCTTATCTCTTTGCACTAAGATCAACTCCAAGTGGATCAAGGACCTCCACATAAAACCAGACACACTGAAACTATTAGAAAATAAACTCGGGAAGACCCTGGAGGACTTGGGCACAGGGGAAAAGTTCCTGAACAGAACACCAATAGAGTACGTACTAAGATCAAGAATCGACAAATGGGACCTCATAAAATTACAAAGTTTCTGCAAAGCAAAGGACACTGTCAGAAGGACAAAACGGCAACCAACAAAGTGGGAAAAGATCTTTACCAACCCCACATCCGACAGAGGGCTAATATCCAATATATACAAAGAACTCAAGAAGTTAGACCCCAAAGAACCAAATAACCCTATCAAAAAATGGGGCACAGAGTTAAAAAAAGAATTTTCACCAGAAGAAATTCGGATGGCCGAGAAACACCTTAAGAGATGTTCAACATCATTAGTCATCAGGGAAATGCAAATCAAAACAACCCTGAGATTCCACCTCACACCAGTCAGAATGGCTAAGATTAAAAACTCAAGAGACAACAAGTGCTGGCGAGGATGTGGAGAAAGAGGAACACTCCTCCACTGTTGGTGGGATTGCAAAATGGTAAAACCACTCTGGAAATCAGTTTGGCGGTTCCTCAGAAAATTGGGCATGGCACTTCCAGAGGACCCTGGCATACCACTCCTGGGCATATACCCAGAGGATTCCCCTACATGCAATAAAGACACATGCTCCACTATGTTTATAGCAGCCTTGTTTATAATAGCCAGAAATTGGAAGGAGCCCAAATATCCCTCAAAGGAGGAATGGATACAGAAAATGTGGTATATTTATACAATGGAATACTACTCAGCAATTAAAAATAATGAATTCATGCAATTTGAAGGTAAATGGTTAGACCTGGAAAATATCATCCTGAGTGAGCTAACCCAATCACAAAAGAATGCACATGAAATGCAATCACTGATAAGTGGATATTAATGAGCCCAGAAGCACTAAATACTCAAGACACAAATAGCAAGTCAAATGATTCCCAAGAAGAAGAAAGGAGAAGACCCTGGGCATGTAAAGATTGCATCCAGTTTAGTAAAGAAACCGAGGGGGGAGGGGGAATGATTGGGGAATAGTTGGGGGGGAGAGGAACTATGGGAACTATGGTGGGTGGGAACTGGGAAAGGGGAAAGCCTTTGAAATGTAAACATAGAATATAGAAAATATAAATTAAAAAAAAGCAATTGATTTATTTTTGTTTCATGTATAAATATCATATATCTCCATGTTAAATATACAGTACTATATTTAACTATTCATCATTACATACATGTAATAAAATTATATAATTCTAACAGGAAAAACTTTACATAAATTAATATTTACACATATAAACATATTCATTATTTGCTATAAAATCTTAAAGATGGGTAATAACTTCATGATACTGACACCAAAACCTTTAAACTGGAAACTCAAAAATGATAGAAATTTTGAAAAAAAATTCTGAAGCTTTTTTCCTTGTTGTTTTGATACACTTAAAATGATATCCATTTCATGAAGCCTTCCAGGTTAATTTACACTTTTCTTTCATTATTTAATTTTTATAGACCCATTGGTCATTTATTTTGATATTGAAGAGTTGGATATTTTTCTATTCTCATTATATGTAAGTAAAATACATTAAATAGAATATTAATTTGCTCAATTAGAGAAATTCCTTTTTTGGGGACAGCCAAAACCACTTTAAAAATATTTTTGACAGTTTACATTATCAATATTATTTTGAGTTCAATGATGACAGCTATGCAAGTAATATCATATTACTCACATTTCTGAGTTTAATTAAATTTAAAAATATTATGAATAACTAATCTCTGCCCATCCACCCAGGCTACTGCTTTCATGTCTTTTACATGTAGTAGATATTGTCATGTATACTGATATTTAGACAATTCACAGAAAAATGTCTCATACTGGTCTAGTAAGAGGCTCAAATTATTAAGATTTACTTTTATATAGGCTTAATAGAATTGGGGTTAATTATGCTTTGGCAGAGTAAATTGATATATATCATTGCCCATCTGACTTTTGATTGATAGTCATAATTATCATGATTGATGTACTTGTCATGTAGTGCTAGCATAGAATAGAATCTTGTGATAATTTTGGATAAATGGTAGAAATGAACAATAGAAATTGAGTGTGATTTGCCTTACAGCATAGCATTGACTAAAATTTAACTTTTCTTTATCTTAAGTGATTTAAATAAATTATAAAAATATCATGAGAGGGCTTTCAGAATCAAAGTATGAAAGAGATTATCATTTGAGCTTTTTTTCTATAAGTTTCAAAAAATAACTATTCCTCCACCCTCAAAGAGTAAGTATCAATGTGTTGAAGAAAACCTTGATATCATTCACTAGTGTGGATTATCTCTCTATATTTCTTAAGTCCTTCTTAAAAGGACTACATAATGAAGAACAAATAAAAAATATGATTCAATAATTCCATAAATACAAATGTGGGAAACCACTTCTGTATCACTGATCTATAGTAAATGACTAATGGAATAGGAAAATATTAGTTGAGAACAGGAAGATGGTAAGGGAGGTGCATGGCAAGTTTTCACATTGAACTAAACACACTTCTCTGACATGTGTCATGTTGAGCTAATTACTTTCTCAGACATTCTTTCCTATTACAGATATTTGAGGATTCCGTATTCCATGCATGCCTTAGTGTCTTAGGGATTTACTATTGTGAAGAGACAGCACCTTTTACAAAGGACAGCAATTAATTAGAGTTGGCTTATGTTTCAGAGCACTAATCCATTGTCAGTGTGCGAAGTATGATGGCACACAGGCAGACATGATGTTGGAGAACTAGCTAAGAGTTCTACATCTGGATCTGGATGTTAGAAGAAGAAAGAGTGACACTTGGCCTGGCTTGAGCTTCTTAACCCACGAAGCCCAATGCCAGTGGCACATGGCTTTCAGAAACACCAAACCTATTCCAGCAAGGCCATATGTCCTCATCCTAAATACTGCTGTTGCATATGAGCCTATGGGGGGGGATTTCCATTTAAATAACCACATCACACTATTCTGTTTTAATTTTATGTTCAAAAATGACTGTTTTCCTGTCTTTTGGTTTCATTAAAATATGCTGTATTTAATGTCTAAGCCTGAATGATGAAGGAAAAACATCAGGAGAGTAAACAGAGAACTCATCTTCAGTTTGATCCACACTTCGCCTACTCCATATTAACAATGAAGTCTAGACATCACTTGCTGCTGCCTCAGCATACACGAGAGTGAATTTGTGACATGGACTTACTAAATGTGTATTGTCCCCACATTGGCCTAAAAGAAGAAATATATCATGATAAACACTTGCTTCCATACAGATTGACATGCTATTTCTTGCCTCTATGGTAAACAAATTATAGAAGCTAACGTAATAGCAAATTAACAGAAACCTAATTAAACATTTCTAGAAAACATGACCCTCTCCCAGAGATTAATTTTTACTTGTGTCATTACTCCAACACTCAGTTTCAAGATTAGAAGTGTTTCCATGGTATCAGAGCCTTTACCCTCATGTGGAGCTATACATGGGATATTGAGACATCATTCATTTCATACATTATTTGTGACCTCATACTTTCATTTATCCCTTGACTTTCAATTTACAATTTGAACTTCTATATACATACTTTCATCAAATCTAACATCAACTAATCCTCCAACTCATATAACAGAAGCCTTCCCATCTTTGTGCTTTAAACCTACTGATTCCAATTACATTGTCTATGTGTGCTTGGGCATATGATCATCTACTGGGATAGGGTTACCTTATCAGGGGTTATACCTCTGAAGAATACTGTGCGTGCACATATTCTTTTTTTTTTTTTTTTAGTTATTTTTATTTTCTATATTCTATGTTTACATTTCAAAGGCTTTCCCCTTTCCCAGTTCCCACCCACCATAGTTCCCATAGTTCTTCTCCCCCCCAACTATTCCCCAATCATTCCCCCTCCCCCCTCGGTTTCTTTACTAAACTGGATGCAATCTTTACATGCCCAGGGTCTTCTCCTTTCTTCTTCTTGGGAATCATTTGACTTGCTATTTGTGTCTTGAGTATTTAGTGCTTCTGGGCTCATTAATATCCACTTATCAGTGATTGCATTTCATGTGCATTCTTTTGTGATTGGGTTAGCTCACTCAGGATGATATTTTCCAGGTCTAACCATTTACCTTCAAATTGCATGAATTCATTATTTTTAATTGCTGAGTAGTATTCCATTGTATAAATATACCACATTTTCTGTATCCATTCCTCCTTTGAGGGATATTTGGGCTCCTTCCAATTTCTGGCTATTATAAACAAGGCTGCTATAAACATAGTGGAGCATGTGTCTTTATTGCATGTAGGGGAATCCTCTGGGTATATGCCCAGGAGTGGTATGCCAGGGTCCTCTGGAAGTGCCATGCCCAATTTTCTGAGGAACCGCCAAACTGATTTCCAGAGTGGTTTTACCATTTTGCAATCCCACCAACAGTGGAGGAGTGTTCCTCTTTCTCCACATCCTCGCCAGCACTTGTTGTCTCTTGAGTTTTTAATCTTAGCCATTCTGACTGGTGTGAGGTGGAATCTCAGGGTTGTTTTGATTTGCATTTCCCTGATGACTAATGATGTTGAACATCTCTTAAGGTGTTTCTCGGCCATCCGAATTTCTTCTGGTGAAAATTCTTTTTTTAACTCTGTGCCCCATTTTTTGATAGGGTTATTTGTTTCTTTGGGGTCTAACTTCTTGAGTTCTTTGTATATATTGGATATTAGCCCTCTGTCGGATGTGGGGTTGGTAAAGATCTTTTCCCACTTTGTTGGTTGCCGTTTTGTCCTTCTGACAGTGTCCTTTGCTTTGCAGAAACTTTGTAATTTTATGAGGTCCCATTTGTCGATTCTTGATCTTAGTACGTACTCTATTGGTGTTCTGTTCAGGAACTTTTCCCCTGTGCCCAAGTCCTCCAGGGTCTTCCCAAGTTTCTTTTCTAATAGTTTCAGTGTGTCTGGTTTTATGTGGAGGTCCTTGATCCACTTGGAGTTGATCTTAGAGCAAAGAGATAAGAGTGGGTCAATTCGCATTCTTCTGCATGTTGACCTCCAGTTGAACCAGCACCATTTGTTGAAAAGGCTATCTTTATTCCATCGGATGGTTGTGGCTCCTTTATCAAAGATCAAGTGACCATAAGTCTGTGGGTTAATTTCAGGGTCTTCAATCCTGTTCCATTGATCTGTTTGCCTGTTGCTATACCAATACCATGCAGTTTTTAACACAATTGCTCTGTAGTACTGCTTGAAGTCAGGGATATTGATTCCCCCAGAAGTCCTTTTATTGTTGAGAATAGTTTTAGCTATCCTGGGTTTTTTGTTGCTCCAGATGAATTTGAGAATTGCTCTTTCTAGATCTATGAAGAATTGAGTTGGGATTTTGATGGGGATTGCATTGAATCTGTATATTGCTTTTGGCAAGATGGCCATTTTTACTATATTGATCCTGCCAATCCAGGAGCAAGAAATATTTTTCCATCTTCTGAGGTTTTCTTCGATTTCTTTCTTCAAGGACTTGAAGTTCCTGTTGTACAGATCTTTCGCTTGTTTGGTTAGAGTTATGCCAAGATACTTTATGTTGTTTGTGGCTATTGTGAAGGGTGTTATTTCCCTAATTTCTTTCTCAGCCTGCTTGTCCTTTGAGTACAAGAAGGCCACTGACTTGCTTGAGTTAATTTTATAACCTGCCACTTTGCTGAAGTTGTTTATCAGCTGTAGAAGTTCTCTGGTGGAGTTTTTTGGGTCGCTTAGGTAAACTATCATATCGTCGCGTGCACATATTCTTGAAAGATTCTAATAATACTAACTTTTCATATAAATTTTTGGGGTCTTTAGTACTAATTTTCCCTTTCTATTCCCCCTCTTCTACTTTGTCCTCCCAAAACTTTACAGAAAACTATTGTGTTTTAATCAACAGATTTAAATTAAAAAAAAACTCCCAAACCTCCAGGAATTCCGAAAACAAACTATTCTTTCCAGTTTATTTATTTAATTTTTCATTATGTGTTAGTATTAAGGTATAAATAAAATGTGTTTAAGTCAATTCCATTTGAAACTAGGGAAATTTTATTTTTAAAACACATTTAAATACTGATAGAGTTCTTAACAAGTTCTACATTAACACCTGAAGAAAAATTCCACCAAGAAAAGCTGTATTTTTCTCTCACATTTAACCTAGTCATTAAAATGTCATGTGAGTGGAGAGAAGGAAATGCTCACAGAAACAATGAACAAATGTAAGAGAGGTGAAGGTTAATTCACAGTGAATGCACTATGTTATGTTCAGAACACATTCTTGCTACATTTCTTTCATCAAAACCTGCTCTGGTGTCTAGCAAATTAGAAGTCAGAAAGTGGAAAAGCAGAGAAAATACATCTCTCAGCATCACTTAAATTAGAATGACAATTATCAAGTATGGCAATAAAGAAGGCATTGCTAGTCAAAGGAGAGATGATACCCAGTTTAATATTTAGCAATGGATTAAAGATGCCTTCTTAAGATTGTATGGCTAAGATTAACATACTACTTAATGGCCATAGTTCAACATAGGAAAGTTTTACATGTTTTATGTCACTGAAGCAAACAAATGTTTTATTGAGCAATATTGGTTATAATTAAGTCAAGAAAAATTTAGTGTTGCTTTTTAGAGAGCACTTTCAAGTTCAAATGTCACAACAGCTACCCAAACTTCCTACTTATAGTTTTCTCACCACTACTACTCTGAATTTGACAATCCCATATCAAAATTTCTAATTACTTTTGTGCTCAAAATATACCCTTCCTATTGGCTCTTTCTCATTGAATCAGTTTGTACATAAGCTATCAAGAAGACAGGTTTATATATACACCTCTTCATTTTAATATTTAAGTTCTTAAATAATTGTATAATTTCTTAAAAATCATTTTTATTTTCTACAGTGGTCCTGATGTGTTACTCTTTCTTCCTGATCTCTTTTTCCCTGGTGATGTAGTCAGTGAATGAAATGGTCTGTTACATCATGAGTCTTGTGTCATATGGTTTCAAGTTCATACTTCAAAATCTATTTTATTAATTCAAATTCAGAAACGGTTTGTATAAAAGTGTTTTCTTTTGGCTTGTAGTTTATCTTCTAAATATTTTCCCATTATTTCGTTCCAGTTATATTGGATATTTGAATAAATTAACACTGACTAAAATTTCTTTTGAAAAATTTCCAATGACAACAGACATTTTCAATACTTCCCACCAAATTTTTGCTGGTATGTAAAACAGAAATTTGTTTTTTTTTGTTGTTTTGTTTTTTTATCTAGCTAGTTTTTTTTAATAATTTACTATTTCTTTTTGTTTACATGCCAAAGGCTTTCCCCTTTCCAGTTCCCCCCCCCCTCACCATATGTCCCATAAGTTCCTCCCCCCCTCATTCCCCAATCACCCCCTTTCCCAACAATTCTCTGTTCTGGTACACTCCTACAAAACTGGATTTAGTCTTTTCCGGACCAGGGTCCATCCTTTTTTCTGGGAATCTTTTGCTTAGCTAATTGTGCCTTGAGTATTCAGAGCTTCTGGGCTCATTAATATCCACTTAACAGTGATTGCAATTCATGTGTATTCTTTTGTGATTGGGTTAATTCACTTAGGATGATATTTTCCAGATCCAAACATTTGCCTACAAATTGCATGAATTCATTATTTTTAATTGCTCAGTAGTATTCCATTGTATAAGTATACCACATTTTCTGTATCCATTCCTCCTTTGAGGGACATCATGGCTCCTTCCAGCTTCTGGCTATTATAAATAAGGCTGCTATGAACATAGTGGAGTATGTGCCTTTATTGCATGCAGGGGAATCCTCTGGGTATATGT
The DNA here is from genome assembly GCA_964023405.1 of Apodemus agrarius. Lineage (NCBI taxonomy): Eukaryota > Metazoa > Chordata > Mammalia > Rodentia > Muridae > Apodemus > Apodemus agrarius. The sequence continues at coordinate 16,393,398 of OZ030018.1, forward strand.
CCAGGAGTGGTATGACAGGGTCCTCTGGAAGTGTCATGCACAATTTTTTGAGGAACAGCCATACTGATTTCCAGAGCTGCTGTACCATCTTGCAATCCCACTAACAATGGAGGAATATTCCTCTTTCTCCACATTGTCCCCAGCACCTGTTGTCTCTTGAGTTTTTAATCTTAGCCATTCTGACTGGTGTGAGGTGGAATCTCAGGGTTGTTTTTATTTGCATTTCCCTGATAACTAATGATATTGAACATCTCTTAAAGTGCTTCTCAGCCATCTGAATTTCTTCTGGTGAAAATTCTTTATTTAGCTCTGTACCCCATTTTTTAAATAGGGTTATTTGGTTATTTGGGGTCTAACTTTTTGAGATCTTTGTATATATTGGATATTAGCTCTCTGTCAGATGTGGGGTTGGTGAAGATCTTTTCCCAACTTGTTGGTTGCTGTTTTGTCAATTCTGACAGTGTTTTCTGCCTTACAGAAAGTTTGTAATTTTATGAGGTCCCATTTTTCAATTCTTGATCTTAGAGCATAAGCTATTAGTATTCTGTTCAGGAACTTCCACCCTGTGCCCATGTCCTCCAGGGTCTTCCTCAGTTTATTTTCTATTAGTTTCAGTGTGTCTAGTTTTATGTGGAGGTCCTTGATCCACTTGTAGTTTATCTTAGTACAAGGAGATAAGAGTGGGTCGATTCACATTCTTCTGTATGTTGACCTTCAGTTGAACCAACACCATTTGTTGAAAAGGCTATCTTTTTTCCACTGGATGGTTGGAGCTCCTTTATTAAAGATCAAGTGACCGTAACTCTGTGGGTTAATTTCTGGATGTTCAATTCTATTCCATTGATCTACTTGCCTGTCGCTGTACCAATACCATGCAGTTTTTAACACAATTGCTCTGTAGTACTGCTTGAGGTCAAGGATACTGATTCCTTCAGAAGTCCTTTTATTGTTGAGAATAGTTTTAGCTATCCTGGGATTTTTGTTACTCCAAATGAATTTGAGAAATGCTCGTTCTAGATCTATGAAGAATTGATTTGGGGTTTTGATGGGGATTGCATTGAATCTGTAGATTGTTCTTGGCAAGATGGCGATTTTTACTATATTGATCCTGCCTATCCAAGAGCATGAAATATTTTTCCATCTTCTGAGGTCTTCTTCGATTTCTTTCTTCAAGGACTTGAAGTTCCTGTCATAAAGATCTTTCACTTGTTTGGTTAGAGTCACGTGAAGATACTTTATATTGTTTGTGGCTATGGTGAAGGTTGTTATTTCCCTAACTGCTTTCTCAGCCTGCTTGTCCTTTGAGTACAAGAAGGCTACTGATTTGCTTGAGTTGATTTTATAACTAGCCACACTGCTGAAGTTGTTTATCAGCTGTAGAAGTTCTCTGGTGGAGTTTTTTGGGTCGCTTAGGTAAACTATCATATGGCCTGCAAATAATGATAGTTTGACTTCTTCCTTTCCAATTTGTATCCCTTTGTCTTCCTTATGTTGTCTAATTGCTCTCAGTAGAACTTCAAGTACTATATTGAAAAGATATGGAGAGAGAGGGCAGCCTTGTCTAGTCCCTGATTTTAGTGGGATTGCTTCAAGTTTCTCTCCGTTTATTTTGATGTTGGCTACTGGTTTGCTGTAGATTGCTTTTACTATGTTTAGTTATGGGCCTTGAATTCCTGTTCTTTCAAGGACTTTTAGCATGAAAGGATGCTGAATTTTGTCGAATGCTTTTTCTGCATCTAATGAGATGACCATGTGTTTTTTTTCTTTTAGTTTGTTTATGTAGTGAATTACATTGATGGATTTCCATATATTGAACTATCCATGCATCCCTGGGATGAAGCCTACTTGATCATGGTGAATGATTGTTTTGATGTGCTCTTGGATTCGGTTGGCAAGAATTTTATTTAGTATTTTTGCATCAATATTCATAAGGGAAATTGGCCTGTAGTTCTCTTTCTTTCTTGGATCTTGTGTGGTTTTGGTGTCAGCATAATTGTGGCTTCATAGAATGAGTTGGGCAGTGTTCCTTCTGTTTCTATATTGTGGAATAGTTTGAAGAGTATTGGTGCTAGGTCTTCTTTGAAGGCCTGATGGAATTCTGCACTAAAACCATCTGGTCCCGTACTATTTTTGGTTGGGAGGCTTTCTATAATGTCTTCTAGGGGTTATGGGACTGTTAACTGATCTAATTGATGCTGATTCAATTTTGATATTTGGTATCTGTCTAGGAAATTGTCCATTTCCTCCAGATTCTCCAGTTTTGTTGAGTATAGAGTTTTGTAATAGGATCTGATGATCCTTTGAATTTCCTAAGTCTCTGTTGTTATATCCCCCTTTTCATTTCTGATTTTGTTAATTTGAATACTTTCTCTGTGCCCTTTGGTTAGTCTGGTTAAGGGTTTATCTATCTTGTTGACTTTCTCAAAGAACCAGCTCCTGGTTTTGTTGATTCTTTGTATGGTTCTCTTTGTTTCTATTTGATTGATTTCAGCCCTTAGTTTGATAATTTTCTGTCTTCTACTCCTCCTGGGTGAATTAGCTTCTTTTTGTTCCAGGGCCTTCAGGTGTGCTGTTAAGTCGCTAGTGTATGCTCTCTCCTGTTTCTTTCTGGAGGTAATCAGGGATATGAGTTTTCCTCTTAGCACTGCTTTCATTGTGTCCCAAAGATTTCGGTAGGTTTTACCTTCAGTTTCATTGAATTCTAAAAATTCTTTGATTTCTTTATTTCTTCCTTGACCAAGGTGTCATTGAATAGAGTATTGTTCAGTTTCCATGTTTATGTGGGCTTTCTGTTTTGTTTTATTTTTTTTGTTGTTGCTATTGAAGACCACTTTTACTCCATAGTGATCTGATATGAGGAATGGGATTAGTTCGATCTTCTTGTATTTGTTGACATCTGTCTTGTGACCAATTATATGATCGATTTTGGAGAAGGTACAGTGTGGTGCTGAGAAAAGGTATATTCTTTTGATTTAGGATGAAATGTTTTATATATATATATATATATATATATATATATATGTATATATATATATTTATGTATATATATTAAATGTTCTATAACATATATATGTATATATACATATACATATACATATACATACACACACACACACACACACACACACACACACATATATATATATGTGTGTGTGTGTGTGTGTGTGTGTGTGTGTGTTAAATCCAATTGGTCCAAAGCTTCAATTAGTTTCACTGTGTCCCTGTTTCGTTTCTGGTTTCCTGATCAGTTCATTAAGGATAGTGGAGTGTTGAAGTCACCCACAATTATTGTGTTAGGTGCAATGTGTGCTTTAAGCTTTAGTAAAGTTTCCTTCACGAATGAGGGTGCCCTTGCATTTGGAGCATAGATGTTCAGTATTGAGAGCTCTTCTTGGTGGATTTTCCCTTTGACTAGCAAGAAGTGACCTTCCGTGTCTCTTTTGAGGACTTTAGGTTGGAAGTCAATTTTATCCGATATTAGATATTAGAGTGGCTACTTTGGCTTGTTTCCTGTGACCATTTGCTTGTAAAATTGTCTTCCAGCATTTTACTCTAAGATAGTGTTTGTCTTTGACACTGAGATGTGTTTCCTATAAGCAGCAAATTGTAGGGTCCTGTTTCTATATCCAGTCTGTTAGTCTATGTCTTTTTATTGGGGAATTGATTCCATTGATGTTAAGAGATATTAAGGAATAGTAACTATTACTTCCTGACATTTTTGAAATTATTTTTTATATTTGAGTGGTTATCTTCTTTTGTGTTTGATGAGAGGAGGTTTTTATCTTGCTTCTTCTGGGGTGTAGTTTCTCTCCTTGTGTTAGTGTTTTTCCCCTTTTATCCTTTGTAGGGCTGGGTTTGTGGAAAGATATCATGCAAATTTGGTTTTGTCATGGAATACCTTGGTTTCCCCATCCATGGTAATTCAGAGTTTTGCTGGGTATAGTAGTTTTGGCTGAAGTTTGTGTTCTCTTAGAGTCTGCCTGAGATCTTCCCAGGATCTTCTAGCTTTCATCTTCTCTGGTGAGAAGTCTGGTGTAATTCTGATAGGTCTTCCTTTATATGTTACTTGGCCTTTCTCTCTTACTGCCTTTAATATTCTTTCTTTGTTTAGTACATTTGGGGTTTTGATTATTATGTGACAGGAGGTATTTCTGTTCTGGTCCAGTCTGTTTGGAGTTCTGTAGGCTTCTTGTATATTCATGGGCATCTCTCTCTTTAGGTTGGTGAAGTTTTTTTTCCATAATTTTGTAGAAGATATTTGCTGGCCCTTTATGTTGTAAATCTTCCCTCTCATCTATACCTATAATCCTTAGGTTTGGTCTTCTCATTGTGTCCTAGATTTCTTGGATGTTTTGGGTTACAAGCTTTTTGCATTTTGCATTATCTTTTATTTTTGAGTCCATGGTTCCTATGGTATCTTCAGCGTCTGAGATTCTTTCTTATATCTCTTGTATTCTATTGTTGATATTTGCATCTATGGCCCCTGATTTCTTCCCAAGGTTTTCTATCTCCAAAGTTGTCTCCCTTTGAGATTTCTTAGTTTTTTTTTTCTACTTCTGTTTTTAGATCCTGGATGGTTTTGCTCAGATCTTTCACTTGCTTGTTTGTGATTTCCTGTAATTCTGTAATAGATTTTTGTGTTTCCTCTTTCATGACTACTGCTTGTTGACCCATGTTTCCTGTAATTCTTTAAGTGATTTTTGTATTTCCCCCTTATTGGCTTCTGCTTTTTGATCCATATTCTCCTGAATTTCTTTAAGTGATATTTGTGTTTGCCTTGTAAGGGCTTCTAACTTTGGATCAATTTTCTCCTGTATTTCTTTAAGAGATTTATCCATGTGTTCTGTTATCAGCATCCTGATCAGTGATTTTAGATTTATATCTTGATTTTCTGGTGTTTTGGGATATCGCGGGCTTTCTGCAGTCGGGAAACTGGGTTTGGATAGTGCCATATTGCCTTGATATCTGCTAGTAATGATCCTACATTTGCCTTTTGCCATTGTTTATTTCTGGAGTTAGTTGGTCTTGTTATTACTGGTTGTTGTTTAAAGCCTGGTGAGAGCCTGGTGTTTGGTGCTGCTGTCTTAGAGGGCATCTGTGCTCCTGAGGTGGAGACCAGAAGTTTTCCTCCACTGGGCTCCGAATTACCTCCTCAGCTCTGCTGTGCAGGACTCAAGTCTCCTCCTTGCTTGCCTCTGGACACTTAACTGGCTTCCCATGGTCTTCTCCTGGTTTGCCTGATTAGTCTACCAGCTCCAAGATAGTGGCCAGTCTCAGGGCTCTGTCTGACTGCAGGAATCCCTGCAGGCCCGGGGCTTCCTGGCTGGGCTGCTGAAGCCTAGGAAGTGGCTCTCATAGTCAGCAGGGCTCCATCTGGTTGAGCTGTTCTCCCCAGGATAGTGTCAAACCATGGGGCTCTGTCTAACCGCAGGCTCTCTGTGGATTGAGAGTTCCCCTGGTTGGGCTGCAGGGTCCAAGATGGTCAGAAATTTGTTTTTTTTAGCAATAAATTCATCATGGAATTTATTTTTAGGAGACTGTATATTTCCTTGTTATTTTATTGTTTGACATTAATATAGTTACATAATTAATTTTAGTTAATATTCTCTCTCCAACTCCTTCCTTCATCCCCTCATCTCAGCTCTAGCTTTTCTCAGCAAATATATCTCCTACTTTTTAGTTTCTTACCTGAGCATGTTAGAGTTTAATTACTGGAGCAAGGGCAAGTTATCAGTGGCTACACTGTTGAAGAACATGACACTTTATTCCATAACAAGCTTTAATTGCCAATGGTCCCTGATAAAGTATATCAGGTGTAAAACAAGAATCCTATGAGATCCCAGAGGACTCTGCTCAGCGGTGAAATTCAACACAGAACAGGATGTCTGTAGAGACAGCGTGTCTCCCAGTGGAATCTGTCTCACCTTGAGCTTCAACATCTGGAAGGAATGACTGCAGGAGAGAAATATAGGAGCTACTATGGCTGTGACAATTTCCTCAATTCTAAGCCCCTCACCTGGATCCTATAAAGAGTTACAGTCTGAATTTTTCTTCTTGACAGACCCCCAATTTTAAGAGGATGCCCCTCACTGTGTATTATATAATAAACAGCCATGTTTATTGAAAGCCTTTAACTTTCACATATACCTCCATCTGTATTTTATATATATAAACTTTTCAATTATCACAGCAAATAAGTATTAAAGTGGTTTCATCTGTTGATTTTAAAAAACATCTCCCTATTTCTTTCAAAACATATAGATTTGTTTATGGAGTAAGGTGCCATGCACCAATTACCATTCTAATTATCCTGTGAGAAACATGAATTTCTTTTATCAATAAATACTAATTGTGAATAAAGTAAGGTAAAACCTTGCACTCAAAAATCTCAGAAAATTTTTTATAATGTAAATAATTAATATGGTATTTTGTCTCAAATAAAGTTGCATATCATCAAGTTAAACACTAATTGTTGACTTTAATACAGAAGTTATGATTGTGAAGAATTCAACCAAATTTGCAGTCTTCAAAAGTTCCCATTGAAGGATTTGAAATTTTTTTCTGTAAAGAATAAACTGTTTCACTGACAAAAATTTTGTTGTCAATATTCATGTATTCTCTATTTTAAAATATTTTCACATATAATGAGATGAATTATTAGGTTTAATAATATTTTCTCATTGACTCATATTTGTACTTTTTAGTTTTTCATTTAAAATTTTGAAATTTCTAGTGACCACAATTGTGTGATTTTAGACAGAGTGGCTTTGTCTGTGTTTATCTGTTCATTACTTTACATTCTTTTGAAAGACAGAATATTTTTTTCAACATCTTCCCAGATAATTAGAGAAATAGAACTATGTAAAATATTCATTTATTCTTTGATATTGATACTACTTTTGACTTTTATTAGATACCCAATGGATCAGAAATTTGATATTTTTATAGGCTCTAAAGCATGGAGGTTTTTTATAAAATATGTTATTTTATATTTTCAGTTATTACAACAATAAACACTACTGGCACAGAAGTGAAATATTTCTTAGAGGAAACAAAATCAATAGGTAATGGTAGTCTGCCTCAATGAAACGAAAAAATGGTGCTGTTGATTTCTTTCATCTTTATTCATAATTTTATGATCTGAAGATTATTCTGGCTTTGAAGTTATTGACATTGCTTTGCTTTATTTACTTAGAATATATTCATCTTAAAGTAACCATATCTGTCTTTACTTAACAAAGATATTTCTAAAAATGTCATATCCTTCCCTTCGGTGTTTGGCTAGAACCCATCTATGTTCTAATTAGGTGGGCAATTGCAGGGAGCACCCTCTTAGAATTGGGGTAGGGAATGCGGGTCAGTGGGCCAGGAAACCTGGTAAATAAAGCTAGTCTTAAACCCGGGCTTTAGGGCACACACCTGAGATGGCAGATGCCTCTCTGCCTGGAACACCTGTGGCTCAAAACAGAATTCTCCATGCAAATGAGATACCTAGACACGGGGATGTTTAGCCAATAAAATAAGTTTTTCAGACATTTCACCCTGTAAAAAGTATTTATCTCTGGTGCACCCTGAGAAGTTGGAATGCATACATTTTCCACAGTGAACAACCAATAAACATTTTGGAACCAAGGACTGTCTTTTCAATATAAATATCTTCCATAGAAGGCCTCTCTGCACTTCCAGACTACCACTGCGACCTTTGTGGATGGGTTAAGCTAGACTTCCCCATTTCCCTGTTCAGGGTTCACTGGTGACCTTAGACCATGGGACACTGAAGGTCCAGTGTTGTTACAGTCAATGGACTGTTGTTCTGGCTCCTCTGTACAGCACTCCAACTGCAACTAGTCATCAATGATTCAGAGAACTTTGGCCTCCCATATCTTAGACTGCAACTTTCCATGCCCTGAGTTGTGTCTTGCAGCTTCTCTAAAACCCAGAATCAATGTTCCAAGACCAAAAATGGAAGTAGGAACAATTAAGAACTATAAACAAAAAACACAAAAGGAGGCAAACCTGGAAATGGAAAACCTAGGAAAGAGATCAGGAATTACAGATGTAAGTATGACCAACAACAGACTATAAAGGATAGAAGAGAGAATCTCAGGTGTAGAAGTTACAGAAAAAACACTGATACAACTGTCAAAGAAAATTCCAAACATAAAAAACTCCTGACCCAAAACATCCAGGAAATTCAGGATACAATTAAAAAAAAAAAAACAAAACAGAATTTAGGAGAATAAAGGTTACTGCTCAAAGGACCTGAAAATATCTTCAACATAATTGTGGAAGAAAACCTCCCAACCTAAGGAAAGAGGTGGACATTAAGGTACAAGAAGCCTATAGAATACTAAATAAATAAGACCAGAATAGAAAATCCTTTATTCACATAATAATCAAAACATTAAACACACAGATCAAAGAAAGAATATTAAAATTTGCAACATAAAAGGACCAAGAAACATACAAAGGTAGACCAATCAGAATTACACCGCACTTCTCAACAGAGACTATGAAAGCCTGAAGAACCTGGTCAGAGGTCATGCAGACTCTAAGAGAACACAAATGCCAACCCAGTCTACTATACCTAGCAAAACTCTCAATCAACATAGATGAAGAAAACAAAATATTCCACAACAAACAAAATCCAAACAACATCTATCTGCCAACCCAGCCCTACAGAGAATCGTAGAAGGAAAACTACAACACAAGGAAGGTACCTGCACCAAAGAAATAATAAGATATTAAGCAAGCCCAAAAGTAGAGAACCTTAAGCACATATAGTAATGACAAAAACAAACATATGAAGAACCAACAGTCATCTCTCTTTAATATTTCTCAATATTAACAGACTCAACTCACCTAAAAAAGACATGTTACAAACTGGATATGCAAACAAGATCCAGCATTTTGCTGCATACAAGAAATTTACCTCAATAACAAAGACAGACACTATCTCAGAGTAAAAGGATGGAAAAAGGTCTTCAAGCAAATGGTTCCAGGAAACTGGCAGGAGTTACCATCTTAAGATCCAATGAAATAGACTTTCAATTAAAAGTTATCAAGAGTAATGAAGGACACTTCATATTCATCAAGGGTAAAATACACCAAGAGAAAGTCTCAATTCTGAACATATATGCCCTAAAGGCAAGAGCACTCACATTAATAAAGGAAACTTTACCAAAGCTCAAAACACAAATTGAATCCCAAACAATAATAGTGGGAGACTTCAACACCTAACTCTCACCAATGGACAGGTTATTGAAACAGAAACTAAACAGAGAAACAGTGAAACTAAGAGAGGTTATGAACCAAATAGATTTAACAGATCTCTAAAGAACATTTCACCCAACCCACATAATAAACAATACATCTTCTTCTCAGCACTTAATTGCACCTTCTCCAAAATCGACCATATAATTGGTCACAAAATGACACTCAACTGATACAAGAAGACTGAAATAATCCCATGCATCCTATCAGATCACCATACTCTTAGGCTCATCTTCAATAACAGCAAAAATCACAGACAACCCACATGTACTTGGAAATTGAACAACTCTTTACTCAATGATAACGTGGTCAGGGAAGAAATAAAGAAATTAAAGATTTCCTGGAATTTAGTAAAAATTTTGACACATCATACCAATATTTATGGGACATAATGAAAGCAGTGCTAAGAGGAATGTTCATAGCACTAAGTGCCCTGGTAAAGGAACTGGAGGGATCTTAAACTAACAACTTAACTGTATACCTGAAAGCTCTAGAACAAAAAGAGGCAAACTCACCCAAGAGGAGAAGAAGGCAGGAAATATTCAAATTCAGGGCAGGAATCAAAAAATAGAAACAAAGAATACAATGCAAAGAATCAAGAATACCAGAAGTTGGTTCTTTGAGTGAAAAAAACAAGGTAGATAAACCCCTATCCAATCCAAATTAACTAAAGGGCCCAGAGGCAGTATCCAAATTAACAAAATCAGAAATGGAAAGGGAAGCATACCAACAGAAACAGGAAATCAAAAACTCATTACTATCATTACTACTATTAAAGGCTCTACTCAATTCAAAGGAAACTCTAGATAAAACGGATGGATTCCTAAACAGATAACACATACCAAAATTAATCAAGAACAGGTAAACTGTCTAAACAGGGCCATATTGAACAAGGCAAATAGAAATCACTAAAAACCTCCCAACCAAAAGAAGGCCAGGACCAGATGGATTTAGTACAGAATTCTACCAAAACTTCAAAGAAGACCCAATACCAATTTTTCTCAAACCATTCCATAAAATAGAAACAGAAGAAATACTACTTAACTAATTCTATGAATCCAAGTTACTCTGATACCTAAACCACACACGGACCCAACTAAAAATGAGAACTTCAGACCAATCTTGTTTATGAATATCAATTCAAAAATACTAGATAAAATTCTTGCAAACTGAATCCAAGAACACATCAAAACCATCATTCACCGCAATCAGGGAGGCTTCATCCTTTATAATTTTTAACTTAAAAAAATTTTTTTTTGTAATTTAAGTAACAAATGATTTTGCCTGCTTTAAATTTAAATGACATGAACCTATGTAACATGTTGTGACTGCAGGACTCATTTTTGTACTTCTCTTTTTGTAAAAAGAACAATGTTTTTGACAATTTCTTATAAAGTGTTAATCTAGTCTGAAATATTGCTTTTATCCATCCTTTCAATTTGATATTCAGTAATTAACTGAAATTCAAGTTCTAGCACTTAGGAACAAATGAAATGAGTTTTGTATATTTTGCTGATAGAAAATAATGTGTTGTGTAGTGGACTTAAGGTTCGATTAATCTGGTATTGAGGACAGATTACTATCAACCCTACAATGCTCCCTCATTTTCAGGTCCTACTTGATTTCTTCATAAAACTGAATGCATTCCAATTCTGTCTCTGTGTAGAATGGAAGTTGACTAAAGTAGATTCTTTTTTTTTTTTCAGATTTTGTTTGTCAGTTTTAACTGTTACATATGTATGCATGCAAGCAGTCTTCATTAATTATATTGTTTGTGACAATGTGACTATCTGACCCTCTTAATCACATGTTGTTATTTTAATAATAGCACATTCCTTATCTATGTTAATCTAAATTAAAACAAAGTTAGAATGTTGCATTAATAAAGTTATTTTACAAGTCTGCACAAAAAGAAATGTAGTTTTCATATTTAAGAAGTGCAAAGTCGCTGGGCGGTGGTGGCACACGCCTTTAATCCAAGCACTTGGGAGGCAGAGGGAGGCGGATTTCTGAGTTTGAGGCCACCCTGGTCTACAGAGTGAGTTCCAGGACAGCCAGGGCTATACAGAGAAACCTTGTCTCAAAAAAATAAGCAAACAAACAAAAACCCCAAAGAACTGCAAAGTCCCTACAGTACTGTGCATTGAAAACACTTTGCCCATTTTGTATTTAACACCCATGTTTTTCAGTTTCAAACACTGCCCAATCATCCTCTTGTATCATTAACTTTGAAATATGTTCTCATGACTTTCATCACAAAGGCAAACTGACTATTCTGAAAGGAAATAGTTGGTCCATGAAAAAGTCCTGAACAGATATTTCTTTTTTTTTTTTTTGAGTTTTTTTTTTATTATTGGATATATTCTATATTTACAATTCATTTCCCTTTTTCTGGTTCCCCACCCCCCAAAGGTCCCACATGCCCTTTTCCCTCCCCCTGCTCCCTATTCCACCCCTTCCCTCTTCCCTGTTCTTGTATTCCCCTACACTGATGCTTTGATCCTTTCCAGCACCAGTGTCCACTCCTTTCTTCTTGTCAGACATCATTTGGTATGTGAATTGTGTCTTTGGTGTTCCAAGATTCTAGGCTAATATCCACTTATCAGTGACTGCATACCATGGGTATTCTTTTGAGACTGGGTTACCTCACTTAGTATGACATGAGACTGAGTAATTCCTTCTGCTACACCATCATTAAGACACTTCTTTAAAGCCAGTTTAACTTGAAGGGTAAAGTGATGTTTTTCTCCTGTTTGTTTCCATTTTCTTTTAGGAATAACTTCCACTGTGCTTTCCTGAATAGTAACTATAGTCTCCCTACAACTAGAAAATGAAGAAAATGTCTTCCAATGAGTAGAGAAATTGAAATTAAGCACGTTGGAAGAATTTAAAACAACAAAGTAGGGTGATTTATTCAATTTAGTGTGAATGTAATATCCAAGATACTTTGCCTGTTGATACACTCAGTTTCACCAGACTCTGTATTTGTCTTTTGTCATTTTGGTGAATATGTTCCTCTTCTGAGCATTGATTCATGAACTAAATTCTTACAGTGATGGAGATTTCCATTCAGTAATCTATAGTTCAATCACTTTTTAGTGTATCAGATCAAGAGCCTGGTTAGAACCTGGTCATTGTCCTTTACAATGTTATAAAAGTATTCTTTTTATCCTTTTTCTGGTCTGACATAGAATAAAACACAAAGCTAATCTTTTTCTGAGAGTTCCACTCTCAGGTTGTTATCTGATCCTTATTTCCTCCTGAGAACCTTTTCCCCAATGTAAGTACAATGAGTTGTTGAGGGCAATAAATTGATTTTGGGTATAACAGAACTTAATAATGTACATATAGTGTTTTGTGTATATTTATATAATTCCAGAAAAACAATGAAAATATTATTTAAAAATCTTTATTTTCTTGAAACATTAAAATTCTACGAAAGTACAAAGTGATATTATCAAGCAGCACTGATATTGCTCAGTCTCACCTCAAACATATATGAAAATGGCAGAAAAGTATGGGAACAGTAAAGTCTAAACTAAATAGAAATCTGCAAGTGAACTGATCCTATACAAACCAGAGAAGAGCTAATGACTTCAAGTGGCTTTCAAGGATTCCCCCCCAAAATTTAAAAATTTGTATTTCCTACTCAAAGCATAGACATCTCACTTTTTACAATTGAGAACATTTGATGATGACTTGTTTTTAAAATGGATGCTCAATATAATTATATGATTATTGTATAAATATTTTAATATATTTTAAGAGCTTTGTTCTCATTTTATGATCAGAGTATATGGGATTTTTGTCCCATATAATGATGGTATAATACTTCATGTATTGGTAAAACAAAATTCTCAGGTCACCGTTGTTCAGTTGTTAAAAGTTTGGAAGTTATTTTCAGTTTTACAGAATGTCCTGGCCAAAAAAGAATGCCTTGAACCTTCAATGGAACATTGAATCTGGTTTTAAGCAAATTTAGAACTGAGCTGATTGTGAAAATTCTTCAAGTTCCACTGAAATATATTGTATCTTAAAATTATATTGTATCATAAGAATGGACTGGGCTTTTTCAGTGGGTTGAGATTGAGCACTGCCATGTGGCTCAATAACAGATATTTCGGTCTAAAATTGTGACGTTTCTACTGTAGTCTCATAGTCATTAGTTTTACCAAGTTATTTTATTCCATTTAAATCTCATATCTTATATGGGATTATAGGTATTATTTCCCCAAAAGTATTACCTTTCTAAATATTTATCAGCAATAATGAAAAGATATGGCTATAAATATTAAAGAAATTATGTAGATTACCACAAAGTATAATAATTCCTTCACACTTGTGCATGTCACTATGCTTCAGGCTTTATATACAATTTCAAAGTGTTTAGTGTTTGTGTCAAAACCATAATTTGTATCAACTTCAATGAAAATATATTTCTTTTGGTTAGAGAAAATAGAATTTTTATTCAGGTAGGTTTAGAGTATTAAACTTAGGAAGAACATGACCAAATAATTTTACAGCATTCATGCAGATGTATTAGTATTATAACAATACTCCAGACTTTAGGAGGTCCTGATATCATAGAAAAAAACAAGACTTTGATGGAAGTATCATTTAGGTTGTAAAACTCAGCACCTAGACAGCACCAAAACTGAACAAAGACATAATTCGTCAATGTCTATAGTTATGGACATGAACTTGCTTATTTTCTTCTGTAGTTCTGATTCTGCGCAGTTGAAAATCTTTCTCCCCCATTATTCTAAGACTTCACTAGGATAGTCTTCATATTTCATAGATTTCCATTGCACTAGGTTTCCAAACTACTCCTCGGATGTCTCTAATTCCTACATCCCCCCCCCACCCCCAATTCCCTACCTAACCTGTCCATTTCTTTCCTACTTCCTCCAGTGAATCCATAAAATACATTCTAATTTCCCTTCTCAGGGTTATCCATGTACTCTCTCTGGACTCTTTCTCTAGGATATACCTAACCTAGCTGGATCTATGGATGGCAACTCGGTTACCATCAAATTAAGAGTTACTGTCCAGATATAAGCAAAGACACACAATATGTATCTTTCTGTTTCTGGATTATATCATTCAAGGTGACTACTCTTTATTTCCATCCATATTTCTTCATGTTTCATGGTGTCAGTTTTTAAAAGCTGATAAATATTCCATTGAGTAAATCGATGACATTTTTTCTATCTATTCTTCTGTTAATAGACATCTAGGATATTTTCAATTTCTAGCTGTTATGAATAGAGCAAGCATGAACATGGTTGAGCAAATGCTCTAGTTGTTGGATGGAGCATCCTTTGAGTATATGTTAAATACTATGACATCTGGATCTTGAGGTAGATCATTTCCTATAATCCTGAAAAGCTGTCACAGTGATTTTCATAATGAACACTCCACTTTATTCACGTCCTTCTTGGCATTTATTGATTTAGCCATTCTAACAGGTGTAACATTGAATCTCAAACTATTTTGATTTGCATTTCCCTGATGACTAAGGATGTTGAACATTTCTTTCAGTGCTTCTCAGCTATTTGAATTTTCTCTATTGAGTATTCTCTCATTATGTCGGAATCTGGAGGGGAACAGATTTTGGGTGGAACTGAGAGGAGCAGAGCAAGAGGAAAATATAACTGGGATATTGTCTAAGAAAAGAATCTGCTTTTCAATAAAATGGGGGGAAAGAAGAACAGGAGGTATTAGGATCAGGATGACATAGACATGATAAGATTTACAGAAAGTGTCAAGACATGCAAATCAACAGAGTAATAAATTTAAATGTACACCATGCTCTGTAGCTTCATGTTGCACAGGGTATAGAGGGAAATACATAATGAACTTTAAATCAGACTCCATGGTGTTGCAAAGAAAAGTCACTGGGTTTAAAATTAGTGATAAAAGTAAATATGTACACAAATGTTCCATATATTGCCACATTTCAAATAAACACTAAACTCTTCTTCCTGTGAATTCTCAGGTGAACTGAATGATAACATGGTCACCTTATCTCTGTGTCTATGCTTACACATTATAACTCACACATTATAAACCACCTTAAATTTTTCTTTTTTTTTCTTTTTTTTTCTTGTATATATTCTATATTTACAATTCATTTCCCTTTTTCTGGTTCCCCACCCCCAAAGGTCCCACATGTCCTTTTCCCTCCCCCTGCTCCCGCATCCACCCCCTCCCACTTTACTGTTCTTGTACTCTCCCACAATGATGTTTTGGTCCATTCTAGCACCAGTCTCCACTACTTTCTTCTTGTGAGACATCACTTGATATGTGATTTGTGTCTTTGGTGTTCCAAGCTTCTAGGCTAATATCCACTTATCAGTGACTGTATACCATGGGTATTCTTTTGAGACTGGGTCACCTCACTTAGTATGACGTTCTCCAGCTCCATCCATTTCTCTAAGAATTTCCTGAATTCATTGTTTCTAATGGCTGAATAGTACTCCATTGTGTATATATACCACATTTTTTGTATCCATTCCTCTGTTGAGGGACATTTGGGTTCTTTCCAGCTTCTGGCTATTATATATAAGGCTGCTATGAACATAGTGGAGCATGTATCCTTATTGCATGCTGGTGAATCTTTTGGGTATATTCCCAGGAGTGGTATGGCTGGGTCCTCCGGAAGTATCACGCCCAGTTTTCTGAGGAACCGCCATACTGTTTCCAGAGTGGTTGTACCAGCTTGCATTCCCACGAGCAGTGGAGGAGTGTTCCTCTTTCTCCACATCCTCGCCAACACCTGATGTCTTCTGAGTTTTTAATCTTAGCCATTCTGACTGGTGTGAGATAAAATCTCAGGGTTGTTTTAATTTGCATTTCCCTAATGACTAGTGATGTTGAACATTTTTTAAGGTGTTTCTCAGCCATCTGAATTTCTTCAGGTGAAAAGTCTCTGTTTAGCTCTGTACCCCATTTTTGGATAGGGTTATTTGGTTTTCTGGGGTCTAACCTCTTGAGTTCTTTGTATACATTGGATATTAGCCCTCTGTCAGATGTGGGGTTGGTGAAGATTTTTTCCCAATTTGTTGGTTACCGATTTATCCTTTTGACAGTGTCTTTTGCCTTACAGAAACTTTGTAGTTTTATGAGGTCCCATTTGTCTATTCTTGTTCTTAGAGTATAAGCAATGGGTGTTCTGTTCAGGAATTTTTCCCCTGAGCCGATGTCTTCAAGGGTCTTCCCCAGTTTCTTTTCTATTAGTTTTAGTGTATCTGGTTTTATGTGGAGATCCTTGATCCACTTGGAGTTGAGTTTAGTGCAAGGAGATAAGAGTGGAACAATTCTCATTCTTCTGCATGTTGACCTCCAGTTGAGCCAGCACCATCTGTTGAAAAGGCTACCTTTTTTCCACTGGATGTTTTCAGCTCCTTTGTCAAAGATCAATTGGCCATAGATGTGTGGGTTCAATTCTGGGTCTTCGATCCTATTCCATTGATCCGCTTCCCTGTCACTGAACCAATACCATGCAGTTTTTAATACCACTGCTCTGTAATATTGCTTGAGGTCCGGGATATTGATTCCCCCAGAAGTTCTTTTGCTGTTGATGATAGTTTTAGCTATCCTGGGTTTTTTGTTATTCCAGATGAATTTGAGAATTGCTCTTTCTAGCTCTATGAAGAACTGAGTTGGGATTTTGATGGGGATTGCATTGAATCTGTATATTGCTTTGGGCAAGATTGCCATTTTGACTATATTAGTCCTGCCAACCCATGAGCGTGGAAGATTTTCCCATTTTCTGATGTCTTCTTCAATTTCCCTCTTCAGAGACCTGAAGTTTTTGTCGTATAAATCTTTCACATGTTTGGTTAGCATCACTCCAAGATACTTTATATCATTTGTGGCTATTGTGAATGGTGTCATTTCCCTAATTACTTTCTCGGCCTGCTTATCCTTCATGTATAGGAAGGCTACTGATTTACTTGAGTTGATTTTATAGCCAGCCACTTTGCTGATGTTGTTTATCAGTTGCAGGAGTTCTCTGGTGGAAGTTTTTGGGTCACTTAAGTAAACTATCATATCATCTGCAAATAGGGATAGTTTGACTTCTTCCTTTCTGATTTGTATCCCTTTGACTTCCCTCTTTTGTCGAATTGCTCTAGCTAGTACCTCAAGTACTATATTGAAGAGATATGGCGAGAGGGGACAGCCTTGTCTAGTCCCTGATTTTAGAGGGATTGCTTCAAGTTTTTCTCCATTTACCTTGATGTTGGCTACTGGTCTGCTGTATATTGCTTTTACTATGTTTAGATATGGGCCTTGAATTCCTGTTCTTTCTAGGACCTTTAGCATGAAAGGATGCTGAATTTTGTCAAATGCTTTTTCAGCATCCAATGAGATGACCATGTGGTTTTTTTCTTTGAGTTTGTTTATGTAGTGGATTACGTTGATGGATTTCCGTATATTGAACCATCCCTGAATCCCTGGGATGAAGCCAACTTGATCATGGTGAATGATCGTTTTGATGTGTTCTTGGTTTCGGTTGGCAAGTATTTTGTTTAGTATTTTTGCATCGATATTCATAAGAGAAATTGGCCTGTAGTTCTCTTTCTTAGTTGGATCTTTGTGTGGTTTTGGTATCAGGGTAATTGTGGCTTCATAGAATGAGTTGGGTAGTGTTCCTTCTGTTTCTATTTTGTGGAATAATTTGAAGAGTATAGGTATCAGGACTTCTTTGAAGGTCTGATAGAATTCTGCACTAAAACCGTCTGGTCCTGTGCTCTTTTTGGTTGGAAGACTGTCTATGACCCCTTCTATTTCTTTGGGGGTTATGGGTCTGTTTAGACAATCTATTTGATCCTGGTTTAATTTTGGTATTTGGTATCTGTCGAGGAAATTGTCCATTTCCTTCAGATTCTCCAGTTGTGTTGAGTATAGGTTTTTGTAGTAGGATCTGATGATTTTTTGAATTTCCTCAGTTTCTGTTGTTATATCTCCCTTTTCATTTCTAATTTTGTTAATTTGAATACTGTCTCTGTGCCCTTTAGTAAGTCTGGCTAGGGGTTTATCTATCTTGTTGATCTTCTCAAAGAACCAGCTCCTGGTTTTGTTGATTCTTTGTATGGTTCCCTTTGTTTCAACTTGATTGATTTCAGCCCTGAGTTTGATGATTTCCTGTCTTCTACTCCTCCTGGGTGAAATTGCTTCTTTTTGTTCCAGAGCTTTCAAGTGCGCCATTAAGTTGCTAGTATATGCTCTCTCCTGTTTCTTTTTGGAGACACTCAGGGCTATGAGTTTTCCTCTAAGCACTGCTTTCATTGTGTCCCATAGATTTGGGTATGTTGTGCCTTCATTTTCATTAAGTTCTAAGAATTCTTTGATTTCTTTCTTTATTTCTTCCTGGACTAAGGTATCATTAAGTAGAATATTGTTCAGCCTCCAAGCGTATGGGGATTTTCTGTTGATTTTGTTGCTATTGAAGAACACTCTTACTCCATGGTGATCTGATAAGAGGCATGGGATTAGTTCGATCTTTTTATATTTGTTGAGATCTGTCTTGTGTCCAATTATATGGTCGATTTTGGAGAAGGTACCATGAGGGGCTGAGAAAAAGGTATAGTCTTTTGCTTTAGGGTGAAATGTTCTATATATATATCTGTTAAATCCAATTGCTCCAAAGTTTCGATGAGTTTCTCCGTGTCTCTGTTTAGTTTCTGTTTTCCTGGTCGGTCCACTGTAGATAGTGGAGTATTGAGGTCCCCCACAATCATTGTGTTAGGTGCAATGTGTGCTTTGAGCTTTAGTAAGGTTTCTTTTACAAATGAGGGTGCCCTTACATTTGGAGCGTAGATGTTTAGAATTGTGAGTTCTTCTTGGTGTTTTCTTAATTCTAAAACTTAGCACTGTTTTATCAAGTCATAAAGCCAAAAGATTTAAGTAACTTTAAGTGACTACCCAACTGATATTATGTGAACTGATATGGCGATTAATACACACACACACACACACACACACACACACACACACACACACAGCCTTGACCTCCAGGGTCCCCTGGCCTCCAGGGTCTCATATTTAATCACTTGGTTAACATTCATTACAGTATGGCTACATCCTCTTTCTGCCTCTTTACATGTGAGCCAAATCTGATTTGCACAATATCTTGATTATCAATCTCAAATAATGAGATGTAGAAAATATCTGTAACATTCTTGATCTTCTCTGTCTCAGTAAATGGTATTACCTTTCACTTGTTTGCCCAGTTCAGAGTAAGGTATCCTATTGGTCCACATCATCCTACTCACTTCATCAAAGTCCCCTGACAGAATGCAAGCATTTTCACATGAAGAATGTCATCTTTTGTGTTTCATTCTTCATGACTATTTGCATTCCTAATAGTTATCATGTAACTAGAGAATAAAAGGGAGAAATAGGAGTAGGCTAAATATGCAAGAGAGGGGGGAGAGAAAGAGAGAGAGACAGAGAGAGACAGAGAGAGAGACAGAAAGAGACAGAGAATCTATTATAGAGGATACACAATTAAATTATCAAGAACAATGTTATTACATGATAAATAGATTTTTAAATACTATCTGAATACAGACTTACTGATTTTCTTGATTAGACAGAGGGGTCAAGAGAGTTCTACCTGAGTGAGAGTTGCAGCTGTGTTGGTGATCTGACATTTAATGTAGTACTTCCACACTGATTTTAGTGGAGCAAAACATGACCCTTGACTGAGAACAGGGCTGGGGTGAAACAAAGAAACTAAGAACACTATATGTGGTCATCTTTATTAAAGATCATGTCTTAGAACATGGTAACTCCTGATTTTTTTGTCCTTTTGTCTCTAAAATGTAAGAAAAGTATTTTTAAAATATTTAAGAATATTGAAGAAGATATTGTAAGTTCAGGTATTTTCCAAATTGTCTTGATTTTAATAATTTCATATCATACAACAAGTCTTGATTTAATACATGTAGATATAACATTTATTTGTGTTCATGGGCTATATTGTGTTAATTCTGTACATTTAAACAAATATGTTATAATTGAATCAAGGCAATAACATTTCATGTTTTTGAAATATTCATAAATTTTACTGCATTATGGATTTTGTGTTTGCTATTTATTTAAAATGTACCATGTATTATTTTAAGTGATTGTTACTGCGCTAAGGAAGAATCAAAAATAAATCTTCAAACTGTATTTCTGTACTACTAATTGAACCATTTGTCTTTTTTTCTGCATTCTTCCCAGTGTCTAGTTGAGCACTAAGGCGTCACTTATTTCTACAGAATTTTGTCATTATTTTCTACTGAATGTGCAAACTTGTGTATTTCTGCTTATGTTCCTAGCTTACTTCTTTCAGTATAATAACTTCCAGTTCCATCCATGATAGAGAAAATGACAATTAAATGATTACACTCTTTCATGCCTAAATAACATCTGAGTATTCATATTCTGAAAGGCCAGAACTTTTGGGTTTAGACTCTATCTTAGAGAACCTCACCTATGGTTGAACTCAAGTAAAATGGTACCTAGCACCAGTTTTCAGACTACCTTCTAAGACCCCGAGTGAGTCTATCACCAGTTTCCAGGTTACTCCCAACAAATCATGAGTCTAGCACCAACTTGCAGGTTATTCCCCAACAAATTTACACCTTCATGTTACAAGCCTGCCCTTGACACTTTACTTCTTAACAACCACTGGATCAGGAGGAAAACAGATGTTAAGTTTGTGGTTTGGCTCTCAGCAGTAGCCAATTATCTTAAAGGCCATAGTGGCTCCCCCAGACAGATGTGTACCAGGCTAGGTTCCCCTTTCTTGCCTGTATACATGCTTGTCTGAAACTGTGCTTAGCTTTCGCCTCTCATTCTCCTGCTTCAGAGATGGTGGGGTGGCCCAGGCTAAAGCTTAAATAAAGACTGCCTAATGGTATTGCATTAGCATTTGCTGCTTGGCAGTATTTTGAGGTTCACTAATGATTCCTAGCACAACAATATTACATATATTTACTTAATAAAATATATGATCAAATAATATTCTATCTACTTTAAAAAGTACTGCAATAAACATGAGAGTGAAAATACCCTCTGATATAATGATTTCATCTTCTTGTAGAAATGCTGGATCATATGACAGTTCTATTTATACTTGTTGAAAAAAATCATATTACTGCTTTATTGTTTTTATAATTGCTACAAAATAAATATTTAGTATATATGCTGGGTGTATGAAATTATATTATTACAGATATCATAATGAGATATTTTACATTATTATTAAAATCAGAAAATATATAAAATATTGTGTGAATTACCAACTTTTTTAGATATTATCTAAGTTAAGTCCTTTGTAATGTTTAAAGCAACCAAGATCATTCATGTTAAGTCTTTAAAATACATGAACAAAATCTGCTTAGAAACTGTGGCATATGCTTGTATCCTGAAAAGACTGAAAACAGAAAAAATAATACTTGAAAACAATGAATGTGAATAATGAATGTAATGTGATCTTATAGTAGTATAAGCACATTGATTACCACAATGCATCATAGCAGAATCTTGTGTCCTAAAATATGTGGAAACATCAGTTTATTCTTTGCTGTCAGGTTTTTTGATGAATATGAATGGGGTTCTCATAACTTGTTTATTAAACATATTAGAAGACAATTGACACATTTAAAATAACCAGGCAATATAGCCTTCCTATTATGTATTTATTAGCCAGTACTACAAAGCTTTAAATTATTTATTCAGTTCATACATCTGCTGACAACAGCTTCTTTCTATGAGAGCACAAGAAAATAAAGACAGATAGTGCTCTAAAGCGTTTCTTTAATAACAATAGCACTTTGTGTTGGTGCAGTGCTTATAATATACCAATCCCTTTTACATTCAATTGCTTATATAATTAGAAAAAGAGCACTTAGATAGTCAGCAGTGTTTAAAATTATTAGTCCTTTTTTATAAGGTAGGCATTTGCATTGTATTTATTAACTGTATGTCTTCACAAAATGTTTATTGTTTTCTGGTTTTCCTCTCAGTGAACAAGAATTATTTTCACCACATAAGAGAATAATTTTTGATAACAGTTTCTAGGAAAAGGCAGTCCACAAAGTACCTCACACATACATGCACATGATCACATATGCACACGTGCACACACTCACACACATACACACAGCCTACAAATATGTACATGCACACACACACACTCACATGTCCCATGCACCTTTGAATGCCTCTCACTGGAGTTATGTATATCACTCATAGGTGCTATTGGGATTAAAAAGTCAATACTAGAACTCCTTTCCCTCAGTCTCTTCTTTTTTGCCCCTAAAGTATTTTTTTTTTTTGCTTTAAAGAAAGCGTTGTTTACCACATACATCTTAAGAAGGTATGGTATGCAAATGCAGTGAGTTGTAAAAAGCTTTTCAAATATGAAACTAAAAACTAAACCAGCATGTCTAAAACCAAACCTCTAAAACTTTTAAAAAAACATTTATATTAGTTTGTTCTTAATCCAAAAAAAATGTTCACATTTCAAGTTATAAACTTACCTCGGTAGTGTATGGGAAATGGTTGGCAAATAAGAGGGACAGCTAATTACCACAGACTGCGGGGCCACTAGCACCTAACTGGCTGCCACCAACACCTGTCATTAAGGTAGGGGCCATGTTGTTAGTGCATATGTCTTCCTTTTGTTAATATTAATATTATTTTTGAAAATATTTTTCTAGGCACTTGTAAAATACAGTAGGTACATGGGTGCCAGTGTTCATCTGAAGACATTGGTGTCAGTCCGTGACTGGAAGGAAAGCACTTTTTCCTCATAAGTCAAGGGATGAGGGCCTGATATCTTTAACGAGGTCACTCATCTCAACAGGCTCTTGTGGCTGTGGCTTCCTGAGTGAGTCCTCAGAACCATGCACAGCTGCTTACGGCACTCAACAAGGATGCCACTCAAAAGGCCTTAGCAGGCATTCAATAATTTTAGAATATTTAAATAAGTATTTCTTATATATAAAAATCCATCCCATCAAGATAAGGGGGGAAGTCATTTTGGAATCTCTTAATTTAAAATCAGAAAGCATTTGCTAAGGGCCTTGATCCTCCTATTAATTCACAAATAAGAGTTAAGCCTATTAGCAAAATGCTGATGGGAAGAAAGATTTGATGGACTCTGTTATGTCATAAAATGCACCTGTGTATCTGTTACATTAATGCACACCTCACATCCTGGACTGAGCCTTTTTAAAAGATGAAAGTTGATGAATTCATAAAAGAGATGGCAAATTATCATTTTACTGTATTTTTACATACATTATGCCTAAGAAAAGTCTTAAAACAAGCACAAGACCCTGCATCTGTGCATTTACTTCCAAGAAAGAAAGAAAGAGAGAGAGAGAGAGAGAGAGAGAGAGAGAGAGAAAGAAAGAAAGAAAGAAAGAAAGAAAGAAAGAAAGCTGGGTCAGAATTTTTGACTCTGCACTCAATGTTCTGTCTTTCTACTGGAGGTGGACTAAGAGTTTCTTCTCCCAAATGTTGTGCATTTAATCTAAAGTCCCTCCCTTCAAGTGCTAAGACCCTCTCACCTCCCACAACTCTGTTGCATTCTGAAGAGTTCCCCTTCCATCTCTGACTCCTGGAGGATGCATATTTCCATTCATTCTGTTGGTCCTCAGGGCTTCTCTCCTGGTCACACCTCCTCATCTGATCATGTTCCCCTTTTCTCCCTCAATCTCCCACCTAGGGCCTTCTGCCTCCTCTGATCATTTTCTTCTCCCTCCAAAGTAGAATTGAAGCATCCTTGCTTGGGACTTTCTGGTTGCTAACCTTCTTGAGTTCTGTGGACTGTCTCCTATGTATTCTGTCCAGCGACTGGTCCAACTTGGCAATCCGTCTCAAGGAAAGGCTCCAAGGTCTGACTCTACTACTGATGCTATGGTGTGCTTACAGACAGGAGCCTAGCATGGCTATCCTCTGAGAGGCCTAGTAAGCAGATGACTGAGATAGAAGCAGATATTCACATCCAACCATTGGACTGAAGATGGGGACCCCTGTGGTTGAATTAGGAAAAGGCTGTATGAAGCTGAGGAGGAGGACTACCCCATAGGAAGATCAGCAATTTCATCAAATCTGGGTCCCTGAGATCTCTCAGACACCAACTAGGCAGCATACATACAGGGGCTAGTCTGAAGCCCTGGACATAAATATAGCAGAAGACCATCTAGCAAGAATCACTATTCAAAATATTTTAAGATGAGCCGGGCGTGGTGGCACACGCCTGTAATCCCAGCACTTGGGAGGCAGAGGCAGGCAGATTTCTGAGTTCGAGGCCAGCCTGGTCTACAGAGTGAGTGCCAGGACAGCCAGGACTACACAGAGAAACCCTGTCTCAAAAAACAAAAAACAAAACAAAACAAAAAAACAAAAATATTTTAAGATGACTACCTAGTCTGGCCTTAGTGGGAGAAGAAGTCTCTCCTAACCATGGAGAGACTTGATGTCCGAGGGAGTGGGAAGGCCTGGCTAGTTAGGGGTAAATATCGTTTTGGAGACAGGGGGGAGGAGGAATGGGATGAGGAACTGAGGGAGGAGGACTGGGAGGAGAGAAACATCTGGACTGTAAAAAGAAAAAATAAAAGTAAAAAAAAATTAATTTTCCATCCTGGTTCCAATTCCTTTATATTTTCTGAGTCTTCTTCATAATAAACATCTTAGTTTAACTTTTTTTTGAGATTTTGGTTTTCTTCATTCAAATAACTAGTGTGATGAATAGCATCTCCATAAAGCTTCCTGTATTCCTGTTTAATAGGCTTCAGCCATCACAAAAATTTTTACAAAGCAGAGCATTGGCAGCATGTCAGATTGTTCCATTTGGGCAAAAATAGATGTGTCATCAGTTAGGAATAAACAGACTTGTGGTAAGTGAGAAATAAGTTAGATAATTAGTTAGAATCTGAATAGAAATGTTTAGACAGATACGTCTAAGTCTGGGTAAAAAGCGGGGGTGGATGTATGCATATCAAGTTTTGCGGTGTTTAGTATTGTGTTTTCTGTCTACTAGGTGCGTGTATTCCCGAAAAGTTGATGTCTAGACACACAAAGACAAACAGCAATTCAACAATTTGTCATTAGCAAGGCTTTGCCATTGGCTGCCAATAACTAGCACTAAGTGCATGACAGGTAGGAAGTCGTTATGATGTCATAAACAAGAGCTACCTAAGATGCAATAGCACAAACTCCCAGGCAGACATGCTTATATAGCTAATTCTGCTATGGATATGAATTATCCAGGGAGAAGCAATTGGAATGTATGTTTGATTATTTCAAAATGCTTTATGGTTAATTAAAAGAAGTCTACTAACAGTTGGTATTCCCTATGTGGAAGCAGAGCTCAGTGCTTACCCACATGGCCAAGTGGGTCTGCCTTTCCTCAGTGAAAGAGTTTGTCCAGTCAGGATTTATTTAATGTTTGAAGGACTGTCCTGGTGACATTGCAAAATCATTCCTTAGATCAAAAGAAGTATTTTAGCTAAAAGGAGATATGGCAGTAGAGAGATCCATAGATCAATAAATCATATTCTTTAGTGAGCTACCCAGGATGAGCAAGCAATAAAAGGAGACAATGTATTGTCAAGAGTAATTAACCCTGATCATGAAGGGCAGGCAGGCCTGCTGTTACACTATTGACCCAATAGTCCAGAGTTTTAAAGTTGTCCTGTACTCAACCCTCTGCTTTGCTATAAATTAGTGTTATTACTGTATATTCTATTCTATTATTTTTCATTGCTAGCTGTCTTTCCTACCGATAAAATTACATTTTCTTAGTTATAGACACTGTTATGAATCACCTCTTTTTTTCCTATTTTTCTCTTAATTTATGGCAGCCCGAACCTATTATTTTGCCTAAAATGAGTTGGATTTTTCACTACCCTTCCTTATTTCTAATAGTTTATTTAAATTGCCAGTCCTTATGATAAATCCTGCTGTTAAGCTGATAATAATCCTGGGGTAGTTCATTGATTCTATTGTCCGATTATAGGTAATTTCTATAATTGAAATGTCTTCGTTTGATTCATAATTTGATTCATAAATGATTTATTTCATTTGTTATTCCCAGTTTACTTTTAAGCATAACATGCATCCTGTTAAATCAACTTAAAATATTTGAGTAGAGCTTCTTACCTTTCTTTAAAATCCAAACTATTGTTGTGAGCATAGAAATATGCTTTATTATTTTTAGTCTTCTATTTTTTTTTACTTTTTCTTTCCCATAAGGAAATGTTATTTCAAACTCCCCCATTCTCCTCTCATTTTCCAGCATCACTCATGTAATGCTTTTATCTTCCAAAAGCTTCCCTTCAAATGGTGGGTATTTGTTTTTTCTGTGATCCATTGAATAAGCAGAAGTTTCTTTCCTGTGTGTACATTGGTACTTATTTATTGGGTGAGGAACAACTATCTATACATCATTGAGAAGATTAACATCCTCTGCACCTCAAACATGGAACTTGTGGGCTCCTTTATCTATGAAGAAGTTTGAACAATTATGATCATATGTAGGTCTTATGTAGATGATCAATTTTTCAAGTGTATAATTAGTGTGATAGTGGGAAGTTATACCATGCCCAGAAGAGATGACTTTTGTGCATATCTCCCATTTTGGAATCTTACACCGTGCACTCTTCTTTTCTTGATGCACATTTTATCTCCTAGAGGATGATATAGCTATCCCATCTAGGAAAGGGCATGCTACCACTATTTATTCCTGGCACTTTGGCTACTTATTCCCTTATTAATAGTTCTCTATCACAGTAGAAAAAAAACTACATAGAAATGTTGGGCATGACATTCGATATGAATAAACAAAAGTATTTAAAAGGCAATGTGATTAACAAACTCATAATCATAGGCCTTGATCTAGGGCATATCACCTCCCCAACTATGGATACTAGGCAAATAAGTGATACAAAATTAAATTAACGCGACTTTACACCACTTTCAACCAACTTACTAATACTTTTATGCCTATCGTTGTTGCATCTATATAAAATTTTCTATGATAATTATCAATTTTAACATTTGTTCTACATTTTTTACTATTTTATCAGAAATATTTCCCACATAAATCTTCAATTCTATCGTAAAATGTTTCTACTTCCTTTTTCAATTAATTTAGCAATGTTTTTATGTCTACCAATTAACTCTTTAATTTTCCATGAAAATTGTCAATTTTAGCATGTTTTTCTATATAACTCTTCTATTTTATCAGAGATATTTTCCATGTAAATCTTCCATTTTATCATAAAATGTTTTTACTTCCTTTTTCAACAAAAGAACATGCTTTTCAAAAATAAATATGCAATTATACTATTTTAATATGTTGATACAGGTAAGCACAAACTACATATCTCCATTCAATGAGATGTGTATCTCTTGTCTTCAGCAATCGGGCTTTACGATAAGTATGTCAAAACCAAGCAAAAGCTGTGGCTATATTCTGAGTTATTTGGTTACTCTTGACAACATTAAATTCTCCAAATAGATCAATGTCTCAATTAATGATACTCAGAGAAGCATTTGCCTGGAGTAGAGGAAAATGAAAGCTAATAAATTATGTAGGTAAATTGAGATAATGTGAGTGGCATTCAGTCTTCTTCATCAGGATCCATACTATTATTCCATTAGAAGTTGAGGTGGGAAGGAAATGATTACAGTGCCTATAATAGGCTGAAGCAATAATAACTGGATTTGTGGTTCTGGGACCACCTGATGATGGAAAGTGAAGATTTTCTTGCTGACTCCCTCCCACTCATTTTCCTCTCAGGAAGAAAGTACCATAAAATTCATCATGGAAATATTTCTTAAATATTTAAAGATAATTGAATATAATTCATTCAAATGATCAGATGTTAGTAGGCATATAGTAGATTACCTATACTCTCTTTTTTCTTTTTTATTACATATTTTCTTTATTTACATTTAAAATGTTCTCTATTTTTCTGGTTTCTAGTCCAAATCCCCTATCCCATCTCCCTACCCCCTGCTCACAAACCCACCCACACCTGCTTCCCTGTCCTAGTATTCCCCTACACTGCGGCACTGGCCTTCTCAGGACCAGGGGCCTCTCCTCTCATTGATGTCTGACCAAGCTATCCTCTGCTACCCATGCAGCTGGAGTCATGGGTAACTCCATGTGTAGTCTTTGGTTGGTGGTTAATTCCCTAGGAGTTCTATAATCACATTCAAGATACAATGTGTCCCTCTTCACCAAGGAAATCAACCAGATATTAAATAACTCAGTATCTTCCAATGATGAAGACCCAAATTTACCAGGGCATTATCTAAATGAGGTAACAAAGACAGCTCATTTTCTCCCATTGGATATACACCTTTCACGTTCAATGAAGCAGCGTAGGTCAACATGAATATCTTAAACTTCAAATTATTTTTTTTATTTTTATTTACTAGATATATTCTTTATTTAAATTCCAAAAGATTTCCCCTTTCCTGGTTCCCTACTTTCTGAAAGTCCCTTAAGTTCTCTTCCCTCCCGTTGTTGCCCAATCAACCACCTCCCACATCCCTGTCCTGCTATTCCCCTACACTGCTGCACTGAGCTTTTCCAGGACCAAGGGCCTCTCCTTCCTTCTTATTGGACATCATTTGATATGTGAATTGTGTCTTGGGAATTCCAAGCTTCTGGGCTAATATCCACTTCTCAGTGAGTGCATGCCATGTGTGTTCTTTTGTGATTGGGCTACCTCACTCAGGATGACATTCTCCAGTTCCACTCATTTGCCTACGAATTTCATGAATTTATTGTTTTTAATAGCTGAGTAGTATTCCATAGTATAAATTGTGTTTCTGTTTCTTGAGTAAATATGTGAGATGTCCCCTAAAAGAAATACAAATGGCACACTATGAAATCTCTACCAACTGTTTCCATCTTTAAAAAAAAACATTAAAAAAATTTAGACATGGAAATAAAAGGATATACAGCTGAAAGTATATGTCATATCCTGAACTGGTGTTGCTTTTTTCATTGTTTTAATGAATAAGATATTTAAATTGACCAGTGTTCATTTCCATGACATTTTTCTTTTTTTTTTTTCTTCTTGGATATATTCTATATTTACATTTCATTTCCCTTTTTCTGATGCCCTGCCCCCCAGAGGTCCCACATGCCCTTTTCCCTCCCCGTGTTCCCCCATCCACCCCTTCCCACTTCCCTGTTCTGGTATTCCCCTGCTTTGAGACTTTCCAGAACCAGGGTCAGCTGTGGAATCTCTGTTGTGGAAAACTAACAGGGAATGGAATGGAACCAGCCAGGAGAAAGAAGTTTGTTACAGTCAACAAAAGTGGAAAAGGAGTTGGAGATCTGAAGACCACTTTGACATCAGACATGGAGAAACTCCAAAGTTTAGAGTTTGCCCAGCTGGTTTCTTGTCTTGGTTTGGGGATTACACTTAAGTGAACTGTGCCACTGAATGAATGAACTTGCCAGAGAGCATATGTAAGCTGGCCAAGAGAGACAGTAGTTCATTCTTCCATATCGTGATATAAGCTGCCACCAGAAGGTGTACCCACATAAAAGGAAGAACTTCCTAGCAAGAAACAGCCAAATGAACATTGATCTTATAATTTCTAATGATTTATTTCAGAAAAATAAATAACTCCCTCCCGCATCTAACCAGCATTTAGGTTTTAGTTCATACCAGATATAACCAAAACTGATAAACAAGAATAAACATCACAAATCCACCCATTTTATACATAACACATAATAATATTTTCTTATGCCATGAATAATTTACAAATGAAAACAACAACCACATCATAATTCTGCCTTACATGATATAACTATCCCAAAATGCAGTATATATAATCAAGGCATAATCATGCCTATAATCATATAACTTAGTACTATTATATATTCATTGTAATCTTTAAAAGAGGCAGCAATGTCCATAGTAGGACATTCTTTTTTAATCTTAAAGCTTAAACATGGTAACAACTGATATTTTCTTTATGGATGCCATATTATGTAATAAAAAAATCAAAGAAAGAAAACAGATACATCTACAAACAAATTTTTAATGAAAGAACACAGACAGACTCATCTCAATTATAATCCTCCTTTCTGAAGCTAGTCATATACCCTTGCTGTTATTCAGAAATCTCTTTCTCTGCTACTCATTCTGTATTTTTCCACCCTTTTCAAGTACCTCAGCACATATTGGCAACTTTTCTGGGGGAGTGAACCATTCTGTCATTGCAGAAGAATGTGTGCCCTTCCTGGATCAGTCTTTTGTAGTTTCTCATTGACTTTAATCAGAGGATGTGGTAGGATCATGAGACACCCTAAAGGATCTCAATCCTGGATATAATAAATCTTACCTCTGTTGTGGAGAAGCAATCCAATTTCTTCTACGTAATCTGGATCAATCACCTCTCCTAACATTGTTACTTTTTCTCTAGCCTGTTGGTTTAAGGTCATTAGAAGCTCAAATTGACCAGGGAGACTTCTCAGCTTCCCTTGTTTGTTTGTTGTGGCTCCTAGTAGGAGTGCTTCCCCTTCTGGATCCAAAACTTCTAGGTAATAATACATTAAAGTCTTGGGAACAGGAAACAAAATTTCTATAACTCTGGGATGGCAAGGGGAGAGACTGACAGTCCAGAGAATGGCTCACCCAATCTATTTGATTATCAAACTCTGCTAAAGCCACTTAACTTCATGAGATACAAGCATCTACACTCCCTTTGCTTGTGTGGAGAGACCTATCTACATACTTTTCTAGTTGTATTTCCCACCAATTCTCCAATCATGCTGTTTTCAAGTCCATGAACTTCCAGCAAAGCCATTGGCTACAGACCATGAATCACTCAACACAAAGAGCCATCTGCTTCCAAACAAAATGTATGACAATTGTAGTGTCCAGCAGCTACATACTAATGGTGGGTTCTCTGGAAGGAGAGATAGGAAGAGAACAGGATGGCAAGAGAAAAGACGTGGAGACAGGCATGACTTCTTGAGTTCCAGGACAGCCAGGGCTACACAGAGAATCCCTGTCTTGAAAAAACAAACAAACAAACAAACCAAACCAAAAACAAAACAAAACAAAAAATCTCTCTTATGTATTTTATCCTGAGTGCAGTTCTCTTTTCTTTACCCTGCCTCCAGTGTCTTCCCTCCCCTCCCTTCAGAAAAGATCAGGCCTCATTGGATATTAACAAAACTGTATAATAAGCTGCAATAAGGCCAGGCACATAAAACCATATCAAGGGTGGACTAGGCACCCCAGTAGGAGGAAAAGGATTCCACACTTAGGCAAAAGAATCAGGGACAGCTCTGTCTCTACATGTTAGGATTCTTTCAAGAACACCAAGCTATTCAACCATAACTTATATGCAGGGGACTCAGGTCAGACCCATACAGTCAGGCTCTGTAATCTCTAAAACATCACGTCCCTCCCAGTCAGTTGATTCTGTGTGCCATGTTCCTTGACCACTCTGGTTCCTCAGTTCTTTCTTTTCCCTCTGTCACAGGACTTGAGCTGTGCCTAATGTTTGGCTGTAGGACTCTTCATCTGATCCCATCAGTTGCTCCATGATGTCTTTCTGGACTCTTTGGTGACAATTCTGCTAGTGGGGTCTGATAACACTATGGAGGCAGGACAAACTGATGGTTGGCAGGTTGTGGCTGAGTTTGTAGTCAACTGAGGCCTTGCCTGATTCAAAAAGATGGCTGGTGCAGGCTCTCCGTTCCCCATTACTACAATTCTTTGCTCCAGTTGCATCATAGATTCCATGGAGTTTCCATAGTACTCTTTCCAACTTGCTTCCAAAATGTTCCCTGTTCCAGTTGTTACTCTTCGTATTTTTTACATCCTTCCCTGGATATGATTCCACTTGTTCTCAGGCCTATTGTCCCTTAGTCCACCCCAAAATTTTGTTTTCTCTCCTGTTCCTGGGGAGATTCTTGAGTACCCCCATGAGCCCCTCTTATTACTTAAGCTCTCTGAATCTGCAGATCATAACATGATTGTGGTTTTTTTATTATTTATTTATTTTATTCAGTTTACATCACAATCATAGTCCTTATCATCATCTCCTGCCAGTCCCACTCTCCCACCCCTTTTTTCCCATTTCCATCTTCCTTTTCTCTCAGAGAAGTGGCACACCTGTCTTCCATTCCTGGATATGAATCCACCCTGGCACATCAAGTAGCATCTGGACTAAGTCCATCCTTTCCCACTGAGGCTAGACAAGGCTGCTTACCCAGGGGAAAATGATCCAAAGGCAGACAGCAGAGTCTGAGACAGTAACAGTCCCTGATCAATTTGTTTGTAGACCCACATGAAGACTAAGCTATACATCTGCCACATATTGGTAGGGGACTTAGTTCTATCCCATGTCTGCTCTTTGGTTGCTGATCCAGTCTTTGTGAACCTCTATGGGCCTAGGTTTTTTTGGAGTCTGTAGGTCTTCTTGTGGTATCGTTGACACTCCTGTTCCCTCAGTTCTTCCACTGACCCTTCCACAAGACTCCCTGAACCCAGCCTAATGTTTGGTATGGGTCTCTACATCTGTTTCCATCAACTCCAAGATGAAGCCTCTCAGATGACAGTTGTGCTAGGCTCCTGTCTGCAAGCGTAGCAGATTATCGTTGGTGGGATTGCAAGATGGTACAACCACTCTGGAAATCAGTTTGGCAGTTCCTCAGAAAATTGGTCATGACACTTCCAGAGGACCCTGTCATACCACTCCTGGGCATATACCCAGAGGATTCCCTTGCATACAATAAAGACACATGCTCCACTATGTTCATAGCAGCCTTGTTTAAAATAGCCAGAAGTTGGAAGGAGCCCAGATATCCCTCAAAGGAGGGATGGATAAAGAAAATGTGGTATATATATATATATATATATATATATATATATATATACACATACATACACATACACAATGGAATACTACTCAGCAATTAAAAATAACGAATTCATGCAATTTGTAGACAAATGGTTAGATCTGGAAAATATCATCCTAAGTGAGTTAACCCAATCACAAAAGAATACACATGAATTGCAATCACTGATAAGTGGATATTAATGAGCTCCTTCCAACTTTAGCTCAGAAGCCCTAAATACTCAAGACACAATTAGCAAGTCAAATGATTCCCAAAAAGAAGAAAGGAGAGGACCCTGGGCCTGAAAAGATTGGATCCAGTTTTGTAGGAGAGTACCAGAACAGAGAAATGGTGGGGGGGAGGGGGATTGGGGAATAGTTGGGGGGGACTTATGGGACATATGGTGGGGGGGAATTGGGAAAGGGGAAGCCTTTGGAATGTAAACAAAGAATATATAATAAAATAAATAAATAAATAAATAAATAAATAAATAAATAAAATAATCTTAAAGGTTGGTTCTCTCCCATGTGGTGGGTTTGAAGTTGGACCAGTCATTGGTTGGCCATTCTGTCTATCTTTGCTCCATCTTTGTCCCTGGATATCTTGTAGGTAAGGCAAATTTTGGGTCATAGGTTGTATGGGTGGGTAGGTTGGTGTCCCCCTTCCTCCACTGGAAGACTAGCCTATCTACAAGAGGTGGCCACTTCAGGCTCTATATCCCCTTCTGCTAGGAGGCTCAGCTAGAGTCACTCTCCTAGACTTCTGGGAGCCTCCTCATTTCTAGGTCTCCAGCATGTCCTAGAGATGTGCCCCACAGATTTCCCTTTTCTCTCCTGCCTTTTTTGCCCACACCATATCTCCCATACCTGATCCCCACTCAAGTTCCCCTCCATGCTCATTCTACCATCTAGTTCTCTCTTTCCACCCACTTCTGTTATCATTTTATTTCCCCTTCTGAGCAAGATTTAAACGTCCTCCCTTGGGCCTGCCTTGTTAGCTTTTTTAGGTCTGTAGATTATTCCATGGTTATCCTGTAACTTATGGCTTTGTTTTTAACATTGTAGCTAATATCCCCTTATAAGTAAATACATCCCATGCTTGTCTTTCTGGGTCTGGGTTACCTCAGGGAGAATTGTTGTACTTCTATCCATTTGCTTGAAAATCTCATGTTATATATTGTTTTTAACAGCCAAGTAATACTCCAGTGTGTAATAGCCACTTTGGAAGTATATATGGCATTTTCTCAGAAAACTGAAAATTGATCTACCTCAAGACCCAGCTATGCTACTTCCTGACATATACTCAAGGATACTCCATCCTATCACAAGGATGCTTCATTAACTATGTTCACAGTTTTATTTATAATAGCTAGAAACTGGGGTATAAAACAACTAGATGTCCCTCAATCAAAGAATGAATAAATAAAATACTTTTAATTTTAGTTACTATTATAAAATACTTTGGATATTACACACACACACACACACACACACACACACACACACACACAAATCCTATGGCTAAGTATTTAGGATACAATAAGTCTTCTTTGTATATTTATTACTTTCTATGGGGAAAAAAGATGATATTAAGCTACTAATAGCTCCATTCAATGCCTTTATAGGGTTTATTCTCTTTCAATATAGAGATTTTATGCCTTTTTGTTTAATTTTTTCCAATTTACATAATCCCATTTTATAGTTATTATGGTTTCTCAATGATTCTCCTGTGAACTTTTCTTTACTAGGCAGAACAAAGTACAGTATTTTACATCTTATGCAACATCAGAACACTTTTGAAATCACTCAATATTCATTAATTTCTCTGGATATATGATTAAGAATCATATTTTTCTCCTTATCCTTCCTTATATTTCTGAAGAAATAAAACACCTAGAAAATATTAAGATGTTAATTGAAAAAACTGCAGTGCAGAGATAGGTAAGTGTCTAAAAATTAAATTTGCATTATTTAATGAGCTCTGCTTTATGCTCTCTAGAAGTCCTGAGTGAGACTATAGTGTAAGACACTAGGATAATCATGACAATTCTTCACTTCCCTTGATCATGAAAATCAATTCTAGATATTTTCTATAAATGAGAATACACAATTGTGTTGTTAAGTGAATACAAGTTCAGATATTTAAATTTTTAATGAATTTATTTGTGGTATGATCTTAATACCACCTAATCCATCCATCTAGATACATTCTATGACTAATCATTTTTGTTAGTGTCAACTGATATGTCAATAATATCATCTTTAAACTGGTGGTGCTTCCATCTTCTATAACAGCTACTTAATTTCATGGTCTAGTAAACTTGCTGATTTATATTCTCTACTACATAATCCTACTGGCACTGCTCAAAAATACCTAAACTTAATGTTGTCTTCTAAAAGCAAAACTTTAAGTTATTATAGGAAAGAGAAAAGAGTTACTTTTACAAATCTAAACTGACTTTATTATTTATTACTATAGAGCTAAATATCTTTATAAGATTAAAACATGCCCTATATCATGTAAACATACAGAAGCAGTAACTTTGCAGTTTTAGTTTGCTGTTTGATTTCTTCATTGTGTCCACAGAGTTTTCTCTAGTGGTCTCCAATTTTGGGAAAATAAAAGAAGTTTAGTGGATTCATGATTGTAGTTGTATTTATCTGTGAGCATTACAATAAAAATTACAATGTAGTAAAACATCATGCTACTGTAGTAAAGTGAAGACAAAGGACTCATTCCTAAGTTCCATGACCTCACTAGCTTCAGAATGTTGACTACTTTTCTAATATCAGGCGTTATTTCCTTGTTGTTAAGTGAGCCTTAAGTCCAACAAGTACTGATTACCAGCAATGTGTGAGTGCCAGTATTGCACTTTTACAGAAGAAAGCATTTAGGCCTCTTAGTTCTAGGCCTGCCTAATATAAGATAGTAACAGCCTAAGATGGTAAGATATCGAACATTTGCTATACAAAAACTAGTTCAGACAGACGTTATCCAATTTATGTATCTCTACTAGTTTTAAGAAAAATATCAGGGTATAATTTCATGGAAGAAATGAGGAAAGCAATCAGGGTACCCCAATAATGAGTAGGGTTAAAAATCAAGAAATACTGAAATTTACATTTATAAAATAAACAAGAGATTTGGAGGCATGGATCAGATGGTAAAGTGATTGCTTTGAAAGAATATGGATTACAATTGGATTCCTAATACCCATCTTAAAAACCAAGGACAGTGGCAGATACATCTGCAACACCAGTTCTATTGGGATAGGGACAGACAAATCTCTGGATCTCATTGGAACTTCAGTCTAGAAGAATCACTTCAGTAAAGAATTTAACTTAAACATAATAATTATAAAGTGGAAAGACACTGAGGAATTCATCCAACATTGACCAATGGTCTCTAAACACATGAAAGCACATATACAGGAGCACCCAAATGGACATATGTACACACATTGATGCATACATACATACATACATACATACGTACATACAATAACAAAATGCAAATACAGAGAAAAATACATTTTAGGTTTCTGAAAGTGTGAAAACATTCTAATTTCATCAATAGACAAAACAGTAAAAAAGAAGACCAGTCC
This sequence comes from Apodemus agrarius, assembly GCA_964023405.1. Lineage (NCBI taxonomy): Eukaryota > Metazoa > Chordata > Mammalia > Rodentia > Muridae > Apodemus > Apodemus agrarius. The sequence continues at coordinate 16,430,171 of OZ030018.1, forward strand.
TCTTCATTAAGTCTATAAGTGAAAGAGACAGTTTAGACTTATTGAATATGATGTGTTCACAGTACGACACTCTGCAAAAGCAGCTTAAAACTGTTAGTCCAGAAAGGGCGAACTACACACCCTAATTTGCTCATTAGCATATTGGTAAAAGAGTTGTAAAATGAGAAATCTTAAAGTCAATTTTTTGAGTAAATGGAACATAAACCTACATGTTCCTATATTCAAACCCCAACACTCCCACTCCTTAGGCTAAGGGAGCACCCTTACCAAGGATGAAATAGTACTTCACAGACAATGGTCTGTAAAGCAAGAAGTTTGAGCCATAGTGAAGCACAAATTAGAGTTAAAAACATTTAGGTGCATTAAAATATATAGAGTACAGGAACTACCCTCAGTTAAAACACCATGCTTCATGCACTGACCTTACACTGCAATCACTGAAAACATATCATCATGCAAAACAAATTTACCTCAATTTCAAAGATCTTGTAGAAATTTAAAACCTTAAACCTGTATAAAAAGTAAAGTCTCTTCTGAAATCATGGCAATATCTTCATTGTAACCCTCTGTAAAACCAAAATAAAGCAGCACATCTTATATTTTCAACATGCTAATGCACAAAATATATATTTCTATTCCAAAAGTGAAGGAAGGATGCATAGTGAGGAAATATTGGATTAAAGCAAGACCACTACTATGCAGGGTAAATGTCAAATTCTGCATCTTCAATTTGATGTCAAAGCATTCTTCAGATTTTCCTATTTTTCCATCTTTATTGACTGTAACACACATCTCTTTCTTGAGCTAGTCCAATGCTAAATATAGTCATGTTCTTGGCAGATATCCCACAGATATGGCATCTGTGATATCTTATGGACTCCAGCATTTTATTTTTCACTTTCACAGCTTCTCATGATATTCTTCCTGAGCCTCCCTGCAGGAACTTCACTACTTCATATCTGACCTCAATATATTTCCTTGACAGAAAAGAAATGGTACATAACCCCTTTTCTGTATAGTCATTGATAAAACCATGACCAAGAAGATGAGGCCTTAAGCAGTCCCCTTCCTTGATTATATTTGTATAAAATCCCCATTAATGGTTAGGTATATGCATTCCTATGTTTTTTTCCCTTTCACTGGCTGTAAGATTACATTGCCAGACTCTTGTCCTGATTCCTTGAAGATATTCTATTTTCAACTAAATAGGTCTTTTTTTCTTTAAAATATTTTTCTACTTGAACATTGGAATTGGCTTTTATTCTCCATTCCTGACGCAATTATTCTCTTCAAACTGTACATTTTTTCTCCTTGCCCTATTTCTCCTTTTCATTGGAGTGATCATTAATAACCATTTGGCACAATCAATATGAACTAGGCTTTCTTGAAATATCTTATGCCAAGGCATTAATTCAAAACTCTTCAATATAGTCTCACCAAGATTCTTTAGACAAGGTTCAAAAGCAATCATGTTATTTATTTGCCAAACATCACAAGAATGATCTATAGTAAATTCTTTGAACTGGGCATGATACCTTTGTTGTTACAAGTAAGGCCCATTAAGCTCAGTATAAATAATTGCAATTCTTTTCTAGTTAAATATTCCCAAAGTCTTCAATATTCCTCAAAATACCAGCATGGGTTATCACAGGAATATCTAATGCCTGGACCAATATATTCTGTTCTTCTGCTGTGAAGAGACACCATGAAGAAGACAAATATAGAAGAAAACAACAATTGAGGGTTTGCTTACAGTTTCAGAATGTTAGTCCATAATCTTCATTGTAAGGAATGTGGAAACTGGCAGGCAGGTATTGTGGTGAAGTAACTGAGAGTTCTACAACCTGGTCTTCAAGACTTCAGAGAGAGAGAGAGAGAGAGAGAGAGAGAGAGAGAGAGAGAGAGAGAGAGAGAGACAGAGAGAGAGAGAGAGAGAGAGAGAGAGAGAGAGAGAGAGAGAGAGACATGGAGACAGAGAGACAGACTGAGAGAGGTGGGGCGATATAACTTAAAGACCATTACAGTCACACAATTTCTCCAATAAGACCCTAAAAACTCCAACCAGGTCATACCTCCTAATCCTCAAACAAGTCTATACCTTTTTGGCTAAACATTCAAATATATTAGACTACAGGGGCAATTCTCATTCAAATCAACATAATAGCTAAGTATGTTTTGTTTTAACACAATGAATTCAGATTGTGCTCTGAACATAGCAATTGAGCAGTTATACTGTTATATCCAGTATCACTGTAATTGGTATCAACATCACCCAGGTGGCTGATTTCTAAAGTATAAAAAGAGAAAAAATAACCTTTACACATGAGTGTTTTGTATCCATTAACTCATTTTATCTATTATACAATGCCATAGTGCAATACATAAGCTGTGGAGATACTCTCCAGATTTAGTTATATGGAGAATTGAGTACAAACAAACACAGCATTAATTTCATTTCCAAGCAAGCCTCTTGAGAATTTTGTTTTCTGGGTTTTCATACTTCTTCATACAAACCTTATTTCAAATACAAGGGTGGGAGATGTTCTATTTCCACAAAGAAGTCATGTACATTGCTGTTGTGAAAAGTAAGAGGATTGCCCATTAGTTTCAAGAAATAAACATGTATACAATGCTTTTCTCTTCAGATATACCAGGAGATTATGGAGCTGTAAGTATATATGCATAACACATGCACATTCACACATACAAAGTCTCCATAAAAATAAATCATATCAACCCTATCAAATGAGTGTTTTGTAAGTGATGATATATTGGCTTCTTGAAGAATAGAATTAATCTATCCCAAGTCATTTGTTCAGCCTGAAAACGTAAGTGTTTTGTGCCATTGTTTTCTAAAGGGCAGAGCATGCCATTTATGTTTGGTGCACAATTTTCAAAATGTCATAGAATGGCAGAGATTACAGAATCCTGGAGACCAACAGAAACAAGATTTGCATTTTTAATTACAAAAGAGACCAGAAGAATCATTCCCAAGACTTTTGAGGACTTTTATTTAAAACATGTATTAATTTAGTGGAAACTAGGCATAGAAAAATATACTTTCTATTATCTTGGCTAAATATTGTATTCAGAGATAATTACCATCCATATATATTTTTTTTAAAAAAATAAGGTCACCATAGAAGAAGTCTTTGCTTTTTTACCTTCTCTGTCTTCAATATATTTTAGATAGTTGTGGTTTTGCTACCTTAAATTTACAATAAAATGAACTATTTTGAACATTTTATTCATTTCTCTTTACTGCTAAATGTACCATGTGATTTCAGTCATTTCTCTGTTTCCAAATATAGTTTAGAAACTTTTAATGTTTCCAAATTTTAATATCAATACAAAAATGTAGAAAAGTTCTAGATATTGTTAAATTATAATACCTTGCTTAACACGTAAAATATGATCTGAATGTGAGTCTTCTCCTGTCTTCTGAATCCAGTGCATGGCATATAATCAGCTACTTGTAAAAGATTATATTTTAGATAGTTTTGAATCCTTGAGTTTTCAGATTCCGTAGCAACTATGCTTTCTCTCTCTACCTCTGCCAGTAAGTGGCATGTTCTCCATCCTTACATCTGCAATGGAAGAGGATGCAGGGAGTCTACAGGGGTGAGCCTAGCTGAGATTCCTACAAGAGAGGTATATAGAGATTGAACTGGTCCCCTGCTGTAGCCAGGAAGACATCCAGGAGAAATGTACATCAATCTACCTATAAAATCTTCAACACAAAATTTGTCTTGGCTGCACAACTTGCAGGGATAAAGATGGAACTGAAACTGAGGGAACACCCAAGCAATGAGTGCTCCAGCTTGAGGCCCATCCCAAATGACATAAGCAACGCCTAACACTATTAATGAAACTCTAAGTTTGCGGACAGGAACCTAGCATAACTGTCTTCAGTTAAAGGCGTCATCCAATAGTGAATGGAGGCATATGCATGTACCCACAGCCAAACAGTCAAAGCCTGGGACAGAAGTGGCCAAGCCAGAGGCATCAAGAACACCAGAAGAAGACTGAGGAAGTCTGCTAAACAAAGAAGATAAGAGAAGCTGGGCAGCAAACAAGGAGAGTTCAGGATCTGGACCTTGGACCTTTATACATTTGCAACTGCATATACAACTGCATATACATTTGTATATGCATATAAATATTGTATACAACATATACAACTGCAAATATGCAGTTTGATCTTCATTTGGGATCCCTAACAAGTGGAGCAGGGGCTGTCTGGGTCTCTGTTCCCTGCCACTGGATTCACTTCTACACTACCTGGACTGCCTGGACATGGACTGGAAGAAGATATACCTAGTCTTGTGGGACTAGATATCCTAGGGTGGGATGGTAGGTAGCTAAGAGGCTCTCCATCTCTGAGGATAAGGGGAGGGTGCAATGGGGGAGGAACTGTAAGGGTGGGCCTGGGAGATGAGGAGGAAAACGGGCTATGATCAGAATGTAAAGGGAATGAAAAAATAAATTATTAAAAATAATTACCTACAGCTGAATTGATGGAAGCATTTTCTCAATTGCGGTTCCCTCCTCCATGCTGAGTCAAGCCTGTGTCAAGCTGACATAAAACTAGCCAGCAGCAACAAAGGCAAATTCTAAATTCCTTTTCTGACTCTCTTACGCTTAGACAATAGCTACCAGAAAAGGCTTACGGCAAGCTGATCTTAAACCATGGCTTGTTTTGTTGATGATTTTTTCCACATTATTTAACAGTGTGTCATTGGTATTTCAGGAAGAGAATTATGCTGAGTACAAGGTAAAACAATAAAGAGTTCTGCTATAATGGATTTATGTAAAGATCTGCAGAAGACCACAGAACAGGTAGCTAGAAAAATATTAATCAGCCTGGCTTCCAATTATATAGATTGTCTCTTCCATATGTGATTACCACAATAAATCAGTGATCACAAAATTTGGGGTTATTTCTCTTTGTGCTAACTCAATCTCATACTTCCCAGGTGTGCACCTCTAGATTGTAAATTTGAATGTGAGATTTATCAATTGAAATTTTCAAATCAGTGGAATAGTTTTAGTATTGATTAAGCAAAAATAGGCAAGCTGGTTAACTTGTATATGTAGTGGAATACACATATTTTGTGAATTCAGTTTTCATAATTAACTTAAACATTAAATATGTTCTAATGTTTTAACTCATATTAATTGCTTACCTGGTTAAATAATGTCATATTTATTTAATAGTAATTACCAACTGATTCTGATATATTTAAAATGGATACTTTCAAAGAGCACTCAATGTTGGTATCTGTAAAACATATGAAGAAAATTACAGATAGAGAATGTTAAAATATGCATGAAAGCAATGCATTTTAAATAGTAAAAAATAAGAGTTGGAAATAATGATTAACATAACATTTTAAATAAAAAGAAAAATTGAATGTTAACATATAAGTAAGTGCATACCATGGGTATTCTTTTGAGACTGGGTTACCTCACTTAGTATGACATTCTCCAGCTCCATCCATTTCTCTAAGAATTTCATGAATTATTGTTTCTAATTGCTGAGTAGTATTCCATTACGTAAATATACCACATATTCTGTATCCATTCCTCCACCAAGGGACATCTGAGTTCTTTCCAGGTTCTGGTTATTATAAGTAAGGCTGCTATGAACATAATAGAGCATGTGTCCTTATTGCATGCCAGGGAATCCTCTGGGTATATGCCCAGGAGTGGTATAGCAGAGTCCTCTGGAAGTGTCATGTCCAGTTTTCTGAGGAATCACCAGACTGATCTCCAGAGTGGTTGTACCAACTTGCATTCCCACCAGCAGTGGAGGAGTGTTCCTCTTTCTCTACATCCTCGCCAACATCTGCTGTCTCCTGAGTTTTTAATCTTAGGCATTCTGATTGGTGTGAGGTGAAATCTCAGGGTTGTTTTTATTTGCATTTCATGAATGACTAACAATGTTGAACATTTCTTTAGGTGCTTCTTAGCCATCTGAAGTTCTTCGGGTGAAAATTTTTTGTTTAGTTCTGTACACCATTTTTAATGGGGTTATTTGGTTCTTTGGGGTCTAACTTCTTGAGTTCTTTGTATATCTTGGATATTAGCCCTCCGTCAGAAGTAGGTTTGGTGAAGATCTTTTCCCAATTTGTTGGTTGCTGTTTTGTCCTTTTGATGGTGCCCTTTGCCTTACAGAAACTTTGTAATTTTATGAGGTCTCATTTGTCAGGTTTGCATCTTAGAACATAAGCTATTGGTGTTCTGTTCAGGAACTTTACCCCTGTGCTCATGTCCTCAAGGATCTTCCCCAGTTTCCTTTCTATTAGTTTCAGTGTGTCTGGTTTTATGTGGAGGTCCTTGATCCACTTGGAAAGAAGGAATTCAAGGCCCATACCTAAACATAGTAAAAGCAATATACAACAGACCAGTGGCCAACATCAAATTAAATGGAGAGAAACTTGAAGCAATCCCACTGAAATCAGGGACTAGACAAGGCTGCCCCCTCTCCATACCTTTTCAATATAGTACTTGAGGTTCTAGCTAGAGCATAAAGAGGTCACAGGGATACAAATTGGAAAGGAAGAAATCAAACTATCACTGTTTGCAGATGATATGATAGTATACTTAAGTGACCCAAAAATCTCCACCAGAGAAATCCTTCAGCTGATAAACAACTTCAGCAAAGTAGCTGGTTATAAAATCAACTCAAGCAAATCAATAGACTTCCTATACTCAAAGCATAAGCAGGTTGAAAAAGAAATTAGGGAAATGACACCCTTCATAATAGCCACTAACAATATAAAGTATCTTGGTGTGATTCTAACCAAAGAAGTCAAAGATCTGTATGACAAGAACTTCAGGTCTCTGAAGAAGGAAATTGAAGAAGACCTCAAAAAAAGGAAAAATCTTCCATGCTCATGGATTGGCAGGATTAATATAGTTAAAATGGCCATCTTTCCAAAAGCAATGTACAGATTCTACACAATCCCCATCAAAATCCCAAATCAATTCTTCCTAGAGTTAGAAAGAACAATTTTCAAATTCATCTGGAATAACAAAAAACCCAGGATAGCTAAAACTATTCTCAACAGTAAAAGAACTTGTGGGGGAATCAGTATCCTGGACCTCAAGCAATACAACAGAGCAATAGTGTTAAAAACTGCATGGTATTGATACAGTGACAGGCAGGTGGATCAATGGAATAGGATTGAAGACCCAGAAATGAACCCACACACCTATGATCACTTGATCTTTGACAAAGGAGCTGAAAGCATCCAGTGGAAAAAAAGAGCCTTTTCAACGAATTGTGCTGGTTCAATTGGAGGTCAGCATGCAGAAGAATGCAAATTGATCCATTCTTATCTCCTTGTACTAAGCTCTTAATGGTTTCATTTACACATGTTCATACTGACCATTTTTAGAAAATTCAATGTCTAGAAGGCATTTTGGTACTTGTAATAGACTAAGCTCTCTTGTTCTCTTGGAACTTCCATTTAAACCTAATCTCCAGTCTAATAGTATTCAGATCTTTTGAGTTTGGAAGGTCATTTAATAAGTCATGAATGTAGAACTCTCATAAGTGAGATTAGTGCTTTATATGAGAGATCAATTTATTTACTCTGCCTTTTAGAAAATTTGAATATCATTAAGTCCTTGGTCTAGGTCATAGTCCCTAACAGACAACAATTATTTTATCACCTTGATCTTGAATTGAATGTTGAAGGATCTATAACTATGGAAAAGATATTTCTGTTGGTTATTAGCCACTCAAAAGAGACTTTCCCTATACTAACGTGAGAAAATTCAGATATTGAGAATAAAGTATAGGTTGGAACAGTAAAATTTACATAAAAATATGAATGTGAGCCAGTCACAATTTTTAAAAACATGAATTCAGGAAAAAATGATATATACAAACTTGTATGAATTATTCAAGTCTGAATTTACAAGAAAAATAGACTATGCAAAAATCTGCAATCCTATTGTAATATCCCTCAAAAAAACCCTTGAATAACCCTTGAATAGAATCTTGTAAATATTTAAAATCTGCATAATCAAGTCCTCAGATAGACATAAGAAAAATGTGGACCACAAAATAAATGATAAAAAATGAAAAAAAAATTAGGCTGTTGTCATAGAAGTTACTGAAGGTAAAAATTTTAGGCCATAAAATTAAAAAAATTGGTTATAGGATTTTCAGTATGAAAATTTTAGAGTGTGACTGTTTCATATACTTTTCATTGGTACCTCCATTGTCTCCTGAGTTCATTGTAGTGACTTTACTTTAGGAGACTGGACTCCATATGTATCGAGTCGACACTAACACACTGAAGACTCTATCCACAAGAAACAGAGAGGTTTAGATATATTCTCCTCCATTCCTCAGTTGATCCTAAGGGCAATGGTGTTGTCTCAAAATCCCAGAATAAGTAGAATTTGGGTATAGCAATTTATCATAAGAAAGATAGCCTAAAGCTCTAGGGATAGAGTCAGATAACAGAGAACTCAAACACTTCCTAACATAGCATCTGTGCAAAATAAAAACTTCAGTTTCTTGGAAGAAATAGTCTCTATTTTTTGTGACTTTGGATTAGTAGAAACCAAGTCAAAGTAGTTAATCTCTGAGAATCATGTTTTTACAATATCTTATGATTGAATAACATCTGTTATTTCTTTTGTTTCCTCCACATCTCATTCTTAAAACAAAATGGCTACTCTTATTCATTGTATACCTTAGAAATAGTATTTTTTGATTTCCCAAGTTTTCATGATGAACAGATTTGCATTAGGATATTCTATACCTCGTCAATTGCCTGCATGTTGTTTTAGTTGTGTTTAGGAAAGAATATGAAAAGGAAACTCATGTGCTGACACAAGAACTCAACATTTTTGTACTGGAATGAAAAAGAAAAAGTGTTTCAAAGGACTGGAAATGAGTTTGCAGATTTGATGGCAGAATGTAATGATGATAATGTGTTGTCTTAAAATTCACGTTTGTATGGTATGATTATGTTAGGAAGTGAGTCATTCAGGAAGACATTAAGTCATGCAGACAGAGACCCATGAATATTTACCGTGGTAAAGGGAGGTGTCTTTCTTATTCTACATGCAAAAACATTGTGATAGGCCAGCTATCCACCTGGATCACAGCCCCCCACTAGACACGGACTCTTCTGATACCTTGTTTACTGACTTATTCCTTCCATAAATGTGAGAAGAATATACATATTCTTTAACTGATTCTAAAGCACTGAGCAATGAAGTTACAATGAGTTCGATGGGATAGTAATATATGTGTATAAAATCAGACCAGATGACCATTTAAGTTACTGCCTTAAAAAATGAAAAGAAGGAATGAAATTGAATTAAAGAGAACACCTCTAGTGGTAATATAGGATTTTAAATCAACTAAGATTCTATTTAACTAGGGTAAGTGCTGATTAACACAAGTACAATTTTACTTCAGAGAATTAATGCTTTTGAGAGTGAATAAAACTAGTGTTTTGGTAAATTTATATTTATTGTTTTCTTAATGTGTCTCAATGTTACATTTCTCCTTAGATATCACAAATAAAATAGAGAAACAGAATTAAGAATAATTTTAAAGATCAGCATCTTAGGTGTCTTAACTTACATCTAAAAGTGGAATCATATTCAGAATTTATTTGTGAAGTTTCTACTAAGAAAAACTCACATTATCCAAACCTGGTAAATAATCTTGGTATGAAATGATGTAAATAAAACAAATTTTATGTTTCTGAGTTTGCAATGGTTGTTTTTTTTTATTTTCTTGGGAAAGAATATAGAGAAGAAAATAACAATGCATATTTTTGTAGATAATCTGTGCAGAAAAGCATTGTATAACTTCTCTGTTATAAACATTCATTCTCTTCTTTGAAACAGAGTAATGATGATCAGAATACTCCACTTGTTCATTGATTTTAGGCCTTCAATATTATTAAAACTTCCCTGTTTATTTTGTGGCAAAATTTTTGTATTCAACATTTTATTGTTCTTCAATAGTCAACCTCTATGTCAAAACTGGTGCCTTCATTACCATTTACTAATAAAATTAATGTAGGAACTGTATGTATGATTTATATATGATTACTTTTACTTTTAAAAGAAATAGTACAAGCTTTTTCTAGAAATAACAGCCCTTACTCTGTTCTTCATGAAGAATTTCTTAGGGAAGTATCTTACATAAATTCAGGCCTTAATTAGAAGACCATCAGTCTCTTTTATATGTTTTGATAGATTTATGATTCCCACTATGGAAGTGAACTAACCCATGCAAAACTAATCTTCCTAGTAGGAGTATGTCTTTCGAATAGGACAAATGAAAGGCATCTTAGTAATAGAAATTCCCTATGTTCTTCATCAAATGTGTAGGGAAGTGTTTAATCAAGGAAGAGAACCATGCAATATTGAACAGATGCAGTCTGTTATTCACACTGACAATGTCTTATATGCCTAAGGCTTAAAGAAATATATAGAGCATATAGATACCACAACACAATTATGGCATTTAAACCTTAGTTTTCTGATGACATATTTGAGTAATAATCTTTATTTTAATGCAATAATAGGGTTAAAATGTTATAAATTCTTACAAAAGTTGCAACCTTTATTATAAGAATTTATAACTTTAGTTATAAGAATTACATTTTCTTTATTTTATAAAACAAACTGGTCTATATATCCTAGAAGTATTGCACAGATATCCTGCAATTTCACGCTTATTATTTCTATAAAATATTTTGAAACCCCCTGCCTTATTTTTCAACATAATCCTTTTAGTTAGTCATTCAAAGATCACAAATGGACATTAAGAAAGCAATAAAACAATTATCATGTGTTGAAAATCATAGACACCCAGAAAAATATTTTGGCCTTTAAGTAGTTGAGGAGAGAAAAAAAATGAAAAGGTTATTAGCATGATATTTATGTTTGATAAAGTGTTCAGTGCTGGACTTTGTGGTATTATTGTTTGTAAATCAATGTATTTTGTTAAGAAAATTGCTTGGAGCTTGAAAAGCTTTCTTCAAGGATTTTTTAAGGGAAGCATGTAATATCTTTTTCATGTGATCATAATTGGTCAGTGAATAATATAATTTTATATTCCTTTTTCAAGTTACATTTTATTCTTGCAATAATTTTTAATGTCATAGTTACACCATTCAAATTCAATAAATAAATAGAATTATTTGTGAGTAATTAAGAATCTTCTTTATAATTTCTCAAATTTACAACGGAAAGTTATCAATTCATTGAAGATTTCCAACACAGCATTTATACATATTTTGGAAAAGATGTAAATGAAATGAGTGTTCTTGTAGATGTATTATGCAGTTTTTCTGTGAGATTTGGTTTTTATAATCATATGTGCTATAATTTTCTGTTTATGTTATAATACATTCTCAATTACACTAACATGTATTGACATTAAATTTATTTTTGAGGATAAATAAGTTTATTTTGTTTAATCATAGTTCTAAATTAATAAGTAGTTTTATTTGTCTCATGTAAAAGTATATTTTTCCCAAAATTCTGTAAGTGTATTTCTACATTTTTAACTATTTTTAGAAACTTTAAATATGATGCTGGGCTTAGTATTTGGTAGGTTTACTTTTTAAATAAAACATGCTTAAATAAAAGTACATTGTAAAAATTCTTAATCATTGACAGTTAAGTATACAATTACTCCTAGAATACATAAAAAGAATTAACATATACAATAATTCTATCTTTGTTCTGTTCAACCATTTTGATGTCAGTTGCAGCTATTATCATACATTAACACTAAATAATTAAGCATGAAAACACAGACCATGAATTTGAAAGAGAGCAAGAAGAAATGTTATAATCTCAAAAATGATATTAAAAACAAAAGCATGTAGCATTATTAGAATTTACCATATATACAATGTTGAAGAAATTAAGAAATGTTTACCAAATATAAAATATATTTCAAAATATAATGACAATATTCTAGCATAGTCTTTTATATCTTATCATTTGTTGACCTCTATTTTCATATCTAGTCTTCTCTGTCTGTAACTTTTCTCTCTCCTTTCTTCCCTTCCTCTCTCTGTCCTACTCTCGCCCTTTCCTGTTGCAGGAAATTTGGTCACTCTGTGAATACCAACTGAATACCAACGTGATTTATTTACTGGAAAAACATTTGGTTAATAGTAGTATGGCTCAGCCTTCACACATATCTTTAACCTTAGAGCTTTCTGTTTATTTTAAACAAGATTAAGTAAAGTTAGCCATAGGTCAGGAGGTAGAACAAGCTAACAGCTGACAGGGAATGGAAACAGGAAATACTGTAGGATGTCAGACAGAGTCAGGAGGATGGGTAAAGAGTCACAAAGAAAGTAGAGGGGAGGAACATTCACGGTAAGGGTTTTATGACAAAGCATGTAGGAAAGATTATTTGGGGACATCAGTTGAGGAATGTGGTCAGCTGGGTGCATTCTGTCTCACTGAGTTAGCAGGCTTTAGCCCTAGAATATGGCTTCCAAGTCTTCATTGATAGAATCGAGGTATTTAGATTTTGTTAGAAACAATATCTTCCCATCTTTTTTCTACCTTATCCTTTATTTAAATGACATCCGCCGATTTCTGTAATATTGTACTTCATATTATGTTTTCCTTCTCAATCTCGGTTCCAATAAATTAGGCTACCATCAAGAAAGGAATAACAGGAGAAAAAGTCAAACCCTGGAGCCCTGTGAAAGCCAAGTCATTTTTGTGAAGAGTTACATGAGAAGCATGCTAAAGAACTTTTCACAGCTGTGTGTCCTTCAGCTTAGAAACTCCAAGAATAATGATCATAAAGGATTCACTACTAGAGGACAGCCCTGCTGCTGCTGAAAACGAACATTAGGGATCTATGGCAGGCTTCTGTTGCATCCTGTAGGTCTCTCAAATATAGTAAATTTGAAGGAGGTTAGAAAGTCTGAAAACATCACGTTAAGATGTATTCATAGAGCTATAGCAGCTAACAGCCCATCCTAATTTTGTGACAAAGTAAGTAGGCTAGTTTTACTAATAACCAAAGCCCGAAATCAATTTAGAAGTGGAGTAACCTGGTTATCATTACTTTATCTCAAAGAATTAAATGTTTATAATAGATAAGGGAGAGTATGCCACAACATCATTTTTTTGAACAGGAATATCTATTAAAAGGACCCATTGTAGAATTTTCTCTCTTTACATGATAACCTAACCAAAATAATAATCAACAATTCCAAGCCAAGAAAACTAAAACCTTTCTTATTATGCCATTACATAACCAAGATTAATTAACTTTTTCTTTATGAATTTGTTTAACTGTGAAGTCTAGAAGGTATTTTATTGTGTTAGAATAGAAACAATCATTTTTACTTTCTCATGATTTCGGAATTTTATATAACAAAATTTTAGGAATTTTGCTTAAACCTCTATGTAAATAAAAATCTTGGATTTGATTATGAGTTTATTAGTTAGTTTCCAAAATCAAAGCCATCATATTGTTTCTTGGTAGTTGCTATAGATTGTACAGCATTCTTATTTTTCAAGTCAGTATTGCAAATTTACATCTTTTAATAAAATGCATGCAAGTTACTTTTCACAAAAAGAAAAACAAGAAGAGGATGAGGAAGAGGAGGAGAAGGAAGATGAGAAGGAAAACAATAAAAATCACAAAGCAACAAATGATGATCAAAGCAGAAGAAAGAGAAGAGGAAGAGATGACATTTAGTTCTCTGTTGGAGTGGTAGTATACATTAACACTGAGTTTTTGGTAGTGTTGACTTTTATATATTTAAGTTCATGGATTTAGCAATAAACTCCATTCTCTTTTCACCTGAATTGTAGTTACTGTATTGTCAACAGTGAAGGCAATCCTTACATGCTAATCTTTCACTTATGGTATGCATTATGCTCCACACCAGAATGAACCCTGCGATTATTCCTGCTCTGGTCATTATAACACATCAAAAATGCAAACAGTTTCTTGTGAGAGAAAGTAGATTCTTCTTCCCTTAGGAGTTCTCCCTGATTAGATGATATACTTTGTGCTTTTATAGAAAATGTCTTTAAAAAGCCAGAATTGCATATTCTCACTCTTTAAGGTTAAAAAAAAAAAGAATTCTTTTGCAAGGTTACAAGGGGGAATGATGATCTGAGATTCAGTAACATGGACTCCAACATATTCTGTTACACTTTTAAGAGAAAACATAGCTATATAGAAATTCAAAGACTGAAACCCAGAATGAAGGAACAGGTTTTCAAGAAGGTTTGAGCTTTTGATGTGCATTGTTGATGCTTCATGGTGTCTTCAAAGAGTTCAGGTATACTTCTGTGGATACAGGACTTTTTATTCAATGTCATTTAAACTCAGTTTTATCAGTATTTCTCTAGGGTGTATATTTAGATGTTTTTGTGTTTGTATGGAATATTCATGTGTTTGTGTGGATGTGTGCACATGCACATGGAGCTATATTTTTCTCGTGTGTGTGTTTGTGTGTGTGTGTGTGTATATGTGTTTGTGTGTGCAGACTAGAAGTCACTGTTTACCATTTGCTTTAATCCATATTTTTGAGATAAGGTGTCTTGAAGTCTCTGCACTAAAGGAAATAAGTCTTTATGTCTGTATTTGTAATAGTGACAACAACTTCAGAAATGAGCACTTGGCCTTTACCGAAAATGTAAAATATTTATGAAAGTAATTTCTACAAAAGATCCCTGGCATTCATTTCTACTTGCTTAAATATTGCTACAAAAGGACAAGGTTAAATCCAGTGTCCTCTAGGAGACACACACCAAATCACCAAGAGATTTCGAGAGACTCGTGTAATATTCACATAACTAAACAAACAGATGAGACGAACTCAGTGCTAATAAACTCACAGAAAGGAAACGTTAGTGCACGATTCAAAATTAGTAGGGGAAATCAGCCTTAGAAATAGTACTGGGAAATTGAAAAGAAAAACACCTAAGGAATAAAACAGCTCAGACCCTAAAGCTACACTTTTTCTTTCGTTATTCTTCTCTCAGGCACTACATTTCAGTCACAGTATCTCCTTCCTCTATTTTTCCAAGTCATTCCCCTCATGTCCTGTCAACTCCAGATCCATTCCTTTACTCTTTCCATTTGAAAAAAAAAATAGCGGACTTTGCATGGATATCAGCTGAGCACATTATAACAAAATACAATAATATTAGACAAAATATGCATATCAAGCTGGATGAGGCAAACCGAATAAGAGAAAACAGGTCCCAAGAACAGACAGAGTCAGTGACACCTTCCCTCTCCCACCATTAGGAATCTCACAGGAGTACAAAGTTTAGACCATAATATATGTGCAGACAATCTAGTTCAAACCCATGCAGAGGTCACTTCCACCTCTGGGATCCCCTAAGAGCTCTTCCTAATATTTTTGGGAAAATACGAGTTCATCCTCAATGTTAATTGTATCTCAGTCACATCAAGGAACATTTCAAAAAGTTTTAATCAAGGAATCCTCATGAGATTTTTCTCAAATAATATACATACAATGTATCTTTATAGTTTTTATTCATTGATATTTCTGCCTACTTCATTAAAATTAAGGAAAGTGGTCCCTGCATCTAACCTAAGGTTTAAACTTATTCTCAAAGTACAGCAAGAACTAATTCGAGAAGAAGGCTATGTCAATTTGAGAACATGCACACTGTGGTCATTAAGCCAAAGGATAATGTCCCAGACTTGCCAAAGCATCTGCTCACCTTATTAGAAATTTATCTCTCCCTTGTCATGTTAATAGTCTCTCACTTCTGATCAGTACATGCCGCAGGTCCAGCCTACTCAATTTATGCCCAGGCATCATGACTCCCTTGGTACTACCTTGGCTGCCTTCCCAGAATATGTTACTGGTGACCCTGTTGTTCTCTTCTTTAAACACAAAGTTAATTATGACTTATTGGAAAGTCTAATGATATTTGATGATCTTTGAGACATCATATACTCCCTCCCTAATCTTTTAACAAGTACATCGGAATCTATGAGATAATGTGTCCTCTACAAAATTTGCTAGATCAGTCCTGGGAAAGGCTGAATAGGCTGATGAAGTAACATGGAAAGTAGTACATTCAGGGAGTATCATATGAGTAGACTAGGAAAATGGCTTACCCACTTCCACATCTCTAGTTAATTCGTGCTAAGCTAACTATAGATTACAGTAATAAGCCTTACTATGAAGGATTCACTAGTATTGTTCATTTCCTTTCCAAGTTGTTCAAATATAAACATTTATAAAACATGTCATTTAAGGGCCAGAAAAAATATGTATTCATGTAACACAATTTATATCAGCAAGAATTTGAAATTGAATTTTTAAATTTAAAATATATTTTCTTACTTTTTATACATTGTAGAATGTAGGTTTGTGGTTATAATAAAGACAGGTTTCGGCTGTGTTGTATCTTTTCTTCTTAAAGCTATGAATTGCAGCATTAACCCATATCACAGATATTTTAATAGTACTGGGAAGGACAAATTCCTTGTAATTGGGAACTGGAAATCAACATCTGGAAATCTTGATGTATTATATAGTTCCAATTATTATAGTAACAGTTCCTTTGTTGTTATGAACATTTATTTATTAAATGCTCTAAGCCTAATTAGAAAAAGATGTAGTACATTTGCTAGTAAAAACAATAAATGAGGTTCCTAGTATGTTATTAACTCGAGATCATGTTTCTTAAAGATATGACACAAAACAAATATTAAAATATTTTTGATTATTGTCATTTTAATTATTATTTCTATTAGCGATGCATATATCAGCACTCAAGTTTTAGAGTAGTTGCTATGAAGCGTATCTGTTAAAATGAGAACAAAAGTATAATAATTTTCATTCATGGAAAAATCTGATGTTTACTTAATAATTAAGATATAACATACTAATTCTACAATAAATTGAAATAAATTTAAGAGGATATGTAAAATGCCAGAGAGATCCTTACATCCCAATGCAGATTACTTGCAAGTTAGATAAGTAGATATAACTGACTTGAAGAACTGATATTTTATTTTTCCAATAAAAATGAGAAAAATGAAAAATTAGATTGTACTAATTAGAAAACTTAAAAGTGTGCCTATTTGAGGACATGTGTACAAACTATTCACAGTAAGATGAAGGCTCAGTTTTGAAGCTTTTAAGGACATTATCAACCCAATAAATAAAACCATAACATTATTTTTCAAGGAGATTGATTTGCTACTGAAGACAGACCTAATCTTCTGGTAAAAATAATAGTTTGCTGGGGTTCTTTTTTCTGTAAATACTTTTGAGAACATTGGGAATATAACACTAGAAATGTATTATTCTCATATCGATCTCATTGGATTAAAATAAAGTCATAGCCTGGATCTCAGGTATTTTTCAGTCACCCTGATGCAATATGTTGACAAAAGCAACTCAAGGAAGTAACAATTTACTGTGGCTTATTGTTCAAGAACATGGTCCTCTACAGTGAGGAAATCATGGCAACAGGAGGTTGAGGTGCCTGATCACATTTTTGTACTAATTTCACTTCTCCATTTTTCTTCAATCCAACGCCCAAATTCGTATAATGTTGGTGCTCATACTGTGCATGCCATCTCACCTTGATTATGAAAATCAAGATAGATTCCCCCATAACCATGCCAGAACTATCTGTGTCCTAATTGATTCTAGATCCCAAGTTACAGCTAAGATTAACCTTCTCAGGTAGAAACCACATACTTTTGAAGATTACAGAAGATGCTGTGTTTTTGTTTTTATTTGTGTTGTTGTTTGTTTTAGGGGATAGTTTGTTTCTTTTCTCTTTTCTTTTCTTTTCTTTTCTTTTCTTTTCTTTTCTTTTCTTTTCTTTTCTTTTCTTGTCCTCATCCACTTCTTTAATTCCATATCTTTTCAAATTTTCTAAGGCCAAATCCATAATTTCTGCCATCTACCCAGTAATTTGTCATGTTTAATAATCCTCTTGCAGCAGAACCTGTTGATAGTGTAGAATAATCTCAACATTCATAACAAGATTACACATATTCAAAAGTTACTTCAGAAAGCCAATGATACATTCATTGTAAAGACAGGAGACTTTGGAGCTTTGGGGGACTCATTATTTTGCTAACCAGGGCATCACTCTCTCAAAATATTCATATTTTCCAGAAATAAATAGAATTAAATTACAGGAATATATTGTTTTTAGTAATTATCATTCAGAACACAAATGAGTTAATAATCATGTCTTAAAAGCTTTAATATCTGACTATGAAAGAAATAAATGCCAGGAATCTTGGAACAAATGATGGTATATGAATTAAAATAAAACATAATTTCCTCTCAATGCAGTTTCACAATTTAATTAGTTTCTTATCATCATGCATATTTATTTGCATTCCTGTTGAAAGAAAATATTGTTACAAATAAAGCCAATACTTGTGATCAATTATCCTGAACTCCCAATTCCTTAACTTTAGTTTGGCTTGGTCCTGCATAGTTTTTCTGCCTGCTATTTCAACCTCTGTATGTTATTATGTCCAGCTGCCCTTGTGTGTCAAGAAGATTTGTGGTTATCCTCATCCTTTGCCTCTTAAATTTTTTCTGCCACTATTGCCAGAATGACTCATCTGCTTTGGTGTGTCAAGGAGATGGGGATTCAGCCTACATGCATTAATATAATAATATATGATATACGTGTTGTTATATATACAATATATGTTCTGTGATGATGAAAACTCATTCATAGTACAATAGTTTATAGTATAACTGTGAGTCATTGTCCATTTATCAAACTAAAGTTGTAGGTTTTCTCTTACATTCATATTTGGAACTACTAAACTCTATAAATGCTTTGATAAGAAATTCTCTTTTGACAACATCAGTAAAACACCCATTCTGTAGGCTACCATACTATGAATGCCTTCTCACCTCAATTAAGAAAATCAAGATTGATTCCCCCATATCCAAGCCAGAACTGTCTCCTAATTGATTCTAGATCTCAAGTTATAGCTAAGAACCTTCTCAGATATAAACGACATCCTTTTGAAGATTACAGGAGACATTATGGGTTTTTTGTTGTTGTTTTTGTTGTTGTTTGTTTTGGGGATTGTTTTGTTTTTTCAGGTCCTCATCCATTTCTTACATACGTTCCCAATTTTCAGAGGCCAAGTCATTAATATAGCCTACAGAATGGGAAAAAAATCTTCAGCAACTGCATGCCTAATTTCAAAACTATGCAACGAACACCAGAAAATAAATATACACAAACCAAATAATCTGACTGATTTGGGGTACAGCTCTTAACAGAGAATTCTCATCGGTGGAATCCCAAATGGACAAGAAGTTCATAAAAAATGGTCAGCATCATCTTTAGCCTTCAGGGAAAGGCTGATCAAAATGACTTAGAGATTCCATCTTTCACCTATCAGAATGGCTAAGATTAAGAACCCAAGGAACAGCTGATGCAAGTTTGGATGTGGAGCAAAGGGAACACTCCTCCTTTGCTGGTGAGAATGCAAAGTTGCAAGCTACTTTGGAAGTAATATGGCAGTTTATTAGAAACTGAGAATCAATTGACTTCAGGACACATTTATACCATTTTTGGGCTCTTTATACTACAAGGACTATTTTTATCCTAACATCAAACATTCATTTTTTATATAAAATTTGGAGAACAGAGGTAAGAGCCTGCTATCCCATAGAACCAGAAAAGTATCCAGCTGACTTTCCTCTTCAGCTGACATCCCAAAAGGAAGCTTTTCCTCTCCACACTTCCTCTAAACCTCTTAAATGGAATCTCCCTATCCATCTATGAATTTTTCTATCCATCCTCATTACTTTTCTGTTTTATTTTTCCTATATTACTACCTGTCTACTGGTTGCTTGCTTTGCCTCTGGACCTATGATTGACTATGTTTAATCTTGTTTACAATAGACAAAAAGTTCAAGGATTAAAGGTATATGCTAGGGCTGAACCACACCCCAGCTAGAAACAGGTTTTTATATTATACAATCTCTGGGCTCACAGATACCCTGCAAAACCAGAACACTTGCTCACCTGTGTTCATTTAGAAGTTTTATTCATAATAGCCAGAAATTAGAAACAACCTAGATGTTTCTCAACTGAAGAATGGATAAAGAAGATGTGGTATATTTACATAATAGTGTATTATTCAGCTGGTAAAAAAATAAGATCATAAAATTTGTTCACTAATTTATGGAACTAGAAAAAAATGCATGTTAAGTGACATAACCAAGATCAAGAAGGGGTCTAGTCCAACTGCCATCAGAGAATCGTCAACCAGTAACTGATAAAAACTGATGGCGAGAATCATAGCCTAACCTTACAAGGATTTCAGGGAATCTTGGTGGAAGAGGGAGAGAAAGGACTGTAGGAGCCAGAAAGTACCACCACAAGAATATGCCTAAAGAATCCTTTAACCTGGGATCTTATGGGCTTAGAGATACTGAACCAACAACCAGAAAGCCTGCATGGAACTGACCTAGGTCTTCTGCATATATGTAAGAATCACGTATCTTAGTCATCTTGTGAGACTTCTAACAATGGGAGTAGGTCCCGACTCTGCTTCTTCTGCCTACTTGTGTGATCCTTCTACTTATAGTGGGTTTCCTTGTCAACCCTTAATATGAGAAGAGGTGCCTAATATTACTGCAACTTGATATGCCATGGTTATTATTCTTAGGAGCCCTGCCCCTTTTCTGAAGAGAAGAAGTAGGACTTAAGAGGAGCTAAATCAGATAAACCAGATTTCTGTCACCAACTACACAGATCAAGTGATGGCATGAATCTTGGAGAAGAATCTTCAAACAGAATACCAAAAAAACCAAACCAAACCAAACCAAACCAAAACAAAACAAAAAACACCAAAAAAGCCAAAAAACAAAACAAAACAAAAAAACCCAGCATAGTCCTTAAATATGCTTTACATAATTTCCATTACCCCCAAAATATATTTAGTCCTAATGCTTCATGGGACAAATATCTCAATAGACAGTAAACAGATCATTACAGAGAATTATAACAAATCAAAATATAGAAGATTTAGAACCCAGATATAATGGCTACATCAACCCTCAGAAAGTATTGCAAAAGATATATTTATAAAGTAGATGAGGAAAGACCATTAAACCTAAACGCTGCATAAATAATTATAGGTAATTAGGTGAGTTCGAGAATAGGAGATATAGTCTTCCTCAAGGAGGAGCACACTTACTAGCTATCCAATATCAAATTGGTGGTCTTAAATTCATGCATACAAGTAACATACAGTTATATTTTAAGACCAATTACATTTTAATAATATGATATACTTGCAAAAAAGCATCAATCAATAAGAAAAAACAAATAAAATTAAAAGAGATCAAGAGAGGTATAAGAAAGAATCTGAAAATTGTAAAATAAGGGTGGTGGATGATGTAATTATATTATATTCTCAGAAATTAAAAAAAACACATTTAAATTGGTAGAAATTGAAATTAAATTTGATAGAAACCTGGGCACGCATGTGTGTGGAGGGGTCTGCAGTTTTAGGGAGCTGTTACGTTATATAGACAAAATTAGAAGTAAGAATTTTATTTGAGGAAAACAAGATTTAAAAGTCCACAATGCATTATACAGTTACAGATGCACTTCTACTTGTATGCCCTTCAAAGAAGAAACTTGCTTGTACTTGTGTATGGGTGTGTGCCTGTGTATGTTTTTTTCCATATGAACACTACACACATTCAAGAGCATGTGAAAGCCAGAAGAGAGAAGCAGGCAACCTGCAGGAAGAGTGGATTGTGAGCTGTCTAATATAGTTTGTTCTGCTCTGAAAGATAAGGAATTTTCTTAGTTGCCAAATGCATCTTCAGCTTCACTAAGTTATTTTCTTTCTAAGATGAAGGAGACAGAAATTCATATTGCCTCTTCTAACTACCAGTGTTTAATTGTAGACAGGAGAAAAGAAGCAAAACTTATTTAAAATTAAACATTGAATATGCTGCAAATCTAGATAATCTACATTTATTACGATCTGTACTAGAAAATAGTAGAGGCACTTTCTAAATCAAAACTCTACTACTTAAGTGTTTAAAGATAAATCAAGTCAATTACCAATTCTAGGCAAGTTATTGGACATTTGTTGAAGAAAATGTCACTTCAGATAGAGATTCCCATTACAAACATGGCCCCATCAGCACAACAGTCAACTCATACCAAGTAGAAATATTTAGGCATAGAGAAAAAATTGTAGTGTTTCTAAAAAAAATATGTTAACAAAATGACAATAGTGAGGAAAGTAAGCTATTCCATAGCCTTAGTCGTCTAAAAAATTACCTTGAAAATATGAATTGCAAGGCAGAAATAATAATAATGTGACATTTTATGAGTGGAAACATAGTAGAAATAGTCACAACACAAATTGCAAATTTCAGGACTGACTTTCAGATGAATGTTGGCAGCTCATTAATCTTTTTAAACTCTCTTTAGTAAAGAAATGACATTATCATACTCTTTTGCTTCACCGCCATATTGCTGCAGCGACCCACAGTTAATACAGCATGTGACGAATTGGTGCTTCGCCCCAGCAACTATTGTGTCTGAAACCAGTATCCTAAGAAGGGCATAATTGTATAAACGTATTCTTTGTGTAAAAAAAAATATGAAAAATTGCCCTAATGTCTCATAGCACATCCACCCTACTGGAGGTTAATATTAGCCATGGCCACAAATAAAATCACATCTTGCTAAAGAGAAAGAAGAAGAATGACATTTACTGTCCAGTTGGAAAAATAAATGAATGTTCCCGAAGGGCATCTGAGATGATAGGAACAAGAAGACCAGCTGCTTCTAACAGTTCATGCCAGGAATTCAAAGTGCATCAGGACAACTGCAAGGACAACACCACTCTCTCTATGTCGGTTCATAGTTCAGAACCTGCAAGTGAGGAATCAGCATTTGTACATGATGTGTTAAGCTGTGACATGTACTTTAGAGAGCTTTGTTCCTAATGTTAAAACCATATAGAGTTTGACAAATTAAATCTGTTCTATTTTAAGCTCATTTTTCTGCGAACTCTGCTTGCCAAGGTTAAAAGAAGGCTGATATTAATTATATTATCATTTTTTTGCTAGATTCAAGTATGTAATTTTCAAAGTCAGAGGAATTTATGGAGTTATAATACTGGAGACATACAGTAAGTTCTAAATGACAACCTAATATCACTTGTACTTAAGTATTTCAATCTGTAAGCATGAAAATACAATATAAAGGAATTAATTTTATTTAAGTATATGTAATATTTTATGAATCAAATTACAGTCTCATTGTACAAATTCTAAGTACACTAAAATTGAGTTATCTCTCACACTCACACACACACATTCAAACACACACATACACATACATACAAACACAGAGGCAGAGGAGGGAAAGAGACAGCAACATAGAAAAGAAACAGGGGCACTAAAAGTTAATACAAAAAGAAAATGGAAGAAGTGTATGAGTGTAGGCCTTTAAAGATTCTGGAAGCATCATTTTAAATTTTGATCCAATTAGACTTCAGTATGACTGACTTCCATAAAAGAATTTTTTAACACAATTGTGATAGAGGCTCTCTTTAGTTTTATTTTACTGCTCCTTTTAGTTATATTTTATGCGTATTATAGGAAACACCTCAAAATAAAGATTTAAAACATTTTGTTTCAAACTTCCAGAGGTTAAGATCCTTGGGCTGCTTGCTTTTTAGCTGGGCATATGTTCTTAATGGGAGCAAGGTATGTCATGGAGGAAAATTCATGTCATGGTGAATAGCAGGTACAGAAGAAAAAACCGATGCTCATTTATTCCCTCCTTCTCTCATGTTATTTCGACTAGGTTTCATTTCATTGAGTGGCCCTGCCCATTTTTACAGCAAATTTTTCTTCCTTGGACAATAGTCACAGAAAAAGCTCTCAAAAGTATGCAGAGAAATGTAATTTGCAAATCTCCTTTCCATTTTCATTGAATTAATAGTCTTAATTACTCATATCACATATCTTTAAAAATGGAGAAAAATATAGATGCTTTGAAACTGGACTGGGGACCCCTGTGGTTGAACCTGAGGCTGGAAGAACCTGAGGAAGAGGACAAACCCCTAGGAAGAGCAACAGTTTCAAAAAATATGGACCCCTGAGAACTCTCAGACATTGAGCCACCAACCAGGCAGCATACACCAGCTGATATGGGGCCCCCAACACATATACAGCAGAAGACTGTCTGGTCTGGACTCAGTGAGAGAAGATGCACCTAACCTTCCTGAAACATGAAGATACAGGGAGTATGGAGGTCTGGTGGGATGGCAGTGGATGGGGACATCCCCTTGGAGACAGGGGAGGAAGAATGGGATGAGGAACTGTCAGGGGCAGACCAGGAAGGGAATAACAACTGGACTGTATATCATTCCATTGTATAAATAAACCACATGTTCTGTATCCATTCTTCTGTCATGGGACATCTGCATTGTTTCCAGCTTCTGACTATCGCAAATAAGGCCACTATGAACATAGTGGAACACATGCCCCTGTGGCATGGTAGGGCATCTTTTGGGTATATTTCCAATAGTGGTATAGCTGAGTCTATAGGTACATCTATTTCCAATTTTCTGAGGAACCTATAGATTGATTTTCAGAGTGATTGTACCAGTTTGCAATCCCACCAACAATGGAGGAGATCTTTCTCCACATCCTCACCAACAGGTGTTGTCACCTGAGGTTTGGATCTTAGCCATTCTGATTGGTGTAAGGTGGAATCTCAGGGACGTTTGATTTGCATTTCTCTAATCACTAAGAACTTTGAACAATTTTTTAGGTGCTTATAAGCTATTCAAGATTCCTCAGTTGTAAGATCTCGGTTTAGTTCCAAGTTCTATACCCCATGTTTTGATCGGTTTGTTTGGCATTTCAGTGATTAGCTTCTTGAGATATATATATATATATATATATATATATATATATATATATATATATGTATATGTATATGTGTATATATATATACATATACATATATATATATATATATATATATATATATATATATAATGACATCCTGAGTTTTGAAGGCAAATGTACAGAATTAGAAAATATCATCCTGAGTGAGGTAACTCAGACCCAAAACGACAAGAACTTACTGATTTTAAAAAAAAGTCAACAAGCTGAAGTGCCCAAGTAAGGACACCTCAGTCCCACTTGGGAGGGAGAAGAAAGCAATCATAAGTGGGCAGGGAGGGACATAGGAGAGAAAGTGGAAGGGGTAGGAGGAGTGGGTTGGGAGAAAGGAACCTCATCTGGCATTGGGTGAAGGAAAAGCACTGTAGTCCTTAGGGCCAGTAGAAAGAATAGAAACAGGCAATTTCCAGAAGTAGGAGATTTGAAGAACCCTCCAGAATACACTAGAGGCCTGGGAGGTGAGAGACTCCTTAGATGAAATGCACTACAGTAGGCAGAGGGAAATTATAGAGTCCACCACCAGCAGGAAGACAGGACATTGAGTGAGGGAAAGGGACGTCATCTCACAGTCAAAACTCTCACCCATAATTGTTCCTGTCTGAAAGAACTACAGGGATAGAAATGGAGAGGAGCCTGAAGAAAAGAAGGTCCAGCAACAGCCCCAAAGTGGGATTCAGCTCAAGGCAAGGTTCCAAGGTCTGACACTATTGCTGTGGCTATGGAGAGCTCATGAAAAGGGACCTAGCATTACTGCACTCTGGAAGACCCAACAATCAGCTGAAAGAGTCAGATGCAGATATTGCACCCAACAAATGTACAGAAGCAGCTGAACCCCCTTTGTTGAATTAGGGAAAGGCTGAAAGAAGCTGAGAAGGGCAACCCTGTAGGAGGGCCAGTGGCTGGGTCTGTGTTCATTCAGAGTTGATGTACTTAACGAAGAGATTGGAGGCCCTGGGGGTTTAGAGGTAAGGCAGGGTGGGGAGTAGGGATATCCATGTGGAGACTGGGAGGTGGGGAGGAGGTATGGGATGTGGAACAGTTGGAGGGTATACGAGGAGGGGGATAAAATCTGGAGTGTATAAATAAATAAATAAATAAATAAACTGGACTGTAAAAAGGATTTAAGAATAATAATAGTTAAAAGAAAGAATAATGTCAATACCTCAAATAAGCACTAATTTAATAGTATATCTTGTCAAAGTGAATTATTAAGAAGTCAGCATAACAGCTGTTAGACAGATTCAAGAAACATTTTTATACCATGCTCTAAACATAATACTTTGCTTATTCTTTGAAAATTTTATACATTTTTTCAATATATTTTGGTTTTTTATCTACCTCCAAGACTCATTTGATAATTTTATGTCTTTTTCCTAATAAAATTTTGACAACAGTAGAAATAATCCAATAAATCTTATAACTGTGGAAGTATTTAAAATATTGGTTTTGATATAAAGAAATAATGACAATTTTTAAATAAAGCATAACATTCAATGGAAAAACAAAACAAAACAAAAAACAACATTCATAATAGGACTCTATCATATACTTATAAAAGGTAACCAAAACCAGTAATCTATGTTGTTTTGGTGACCTCTGGGCCCTCCATGACCAATTATGCAGAAGAAGGTATCTCATTTCTTTTTTTGTTTGTTTGTTTGTTTTTTGTTTTGTTTTGTTTTTTGTTTAGTTTTGGTTTGTTTTGGTTTGGTTTTTCAAGACAAGGTTTCTCTGTGTAGCTCTGCCTGTCCTGGAACTCACTCTGTAGACCAGGCTGGCCTCGAACTCAGTAATCCGCCTGCCTCTGCCTCACAAGTGCTGGGATTACAGGCGTGAGCCACCACTGCCTGGCCTGGTATCTCATTTCTTGAACTTCCATTTACATGTACTTATCTGTGGCTTCTGGGTGTGGCATTGCCTGAATGTACCTTCTCATTCTTTACCTACATAATTGTCTGACAGGAGTGTGTCTGAACACTTCATTTTCAGAGATATAATGAAATCCAATTAGTCACTACTATGTGTTCTTCAATCCTCTTTCCTACTTTAATTGTTTAACCACCATATGTCCCCCCTATCATATAAATTTTGCAACCCCTTTAATCATCTGTTGAATTTGGTTGATCATAGGTTATAATGCAACTTTTTATATATCTCTCCTTTTGGGTAAACACCCCCACCCCCTACTGCCCATTTCCCCCATTTAAATAAAACTCTTCTATGATTAACCATTTCCACTGATGGTAGTATATTTCTCTAATTTAGTGTTCTGTAATTTACTTTTGAAAATAAAGACAAATTATGTTAGTTTGAATAAGAACTGTCCCCAACTGCCCTCTGTATTTAACATGTCTTTCCAATTAATGGTTCACTTTCTGGGAGTTATACTGTTTTTAGTTAGTAGACATTTACTGGAGAAAGTACATAACCAGAGATAAGATTTCAGGCTTTATAGCGTCACCTCAATTTCTTCTTGTTCTATCTGTTTTCTCTGCAGATGGAATGTGATTAGCCATCCTCCTGGATCTGGTGGCATGCCTTTTGTTTTCCCCAATGATGAAATCTATTCCCCTGGAGCTGTAAAGTGCAATAAATTCTCTCTTAAGCTGTTTTTATGTCATGATATTTTGTTTGAACATCAGAGAAGGGCAGTGATAAAAAAAGAAAAGATACCAAGTAAAGTGTTATAAAGAGTCTACCCATGTCAGTTCACTGAGGGTTGTAGAAGAGGTTAGAACTTTTGGGTAGAACATGCACTGAATGTTATAAGAAGAAATTAATGGGCTACTATAGGAGGAACTTAGTGTCAATAGTCGTCAGTTTAATGCACACAGAAAAGGTGCAGGTCATGAGATTTCAAGATATCTAATAATAACTGGATTTATAATTTAACTTGCAAATGTTCTGGAAGTTTATTTAGCATATGTGAAAATTCAATAGAACACATACTGTTAAATCTACATTAAAAGGAATGGAGAATAAACTAGCAAATGCCAAGCAATTACTAATCTTCACATGTAACTGCCTGCAACAGGTTACCTGGAAGGGATTGGGG
Source organism: Apodemus agrarius (assembly GCA_964023405.1). Lineage (NCBI taxonomy): Eukaryota > Metazoa > Chordata > Mammalia > Rodentia > Muridae > Apodemus > Apodemus agrarius. The sequence goes on from OZ030018.1 coordinate 16,458,209, forward strand.
AATGGTTAAGGGGGAGAGGAATTATGAGACATATGGTTGGGGGGGGAACTGGGAAAGGGGAAAGCCTTTGGAATGTAAACATAGAATATAGAAAATAAAAATTAAAAATAAATAAATAAATAAATAATCATAGAAGAAAATAAAATAGATGGAGACCAAGACAACATTGCTGTTCAAGATCTCACAGTTTAATGGAGAGCTCCAAATATATAGGCAGGGGAAAACCCTTCCCCTAAAGGCTGAAAGCTTCTCAGCCCAAGGAGTTCAGTTGCTCCACAGGTGGCTAGTGTTTCTCAGAAACTGCAGGTCCTTGAAGAACAATCGGCTTCACCTTGCTCTGAGCACTTCACCCTAGGTGGAGGGGATTATGGCTAGCACAGGAGTTTCTGCTCAAAGGCTGGAAGAGGAACTTCACATTGGTAGATGTCAACTGCCTTCCAGGTGGCATGGCACCTCAATAAGGGCCTCTACATTCACATTGCTGATTAAGTTGGACAGATAATTTATGTAAGCATTATGGGTGCAGATTATACACAGCATCTCAGCCATCCATACACAAAGGCAGGTAAGGAAAAGTGAAAGCCAAGAAAACCAAAAATGAATATGGACAGAGCACATGTGGGTCATGATGTTAAACTACATTACTTTTTATTTTAGATTTAATGATAAATCTGAAAATGATGAAATCACCCACTCACCTTGTGTAGAAAGTGTTAAGATGCATTCCTTCATGGTGTGATGCATATTTGCTAATCTCTCTTTTAGTTTATCAACATACAAGTTAAAATGTCCTACCATGGCATAAATTCAAGATCAGTTTTAAGAAGGATAGAGCTCACTAAATAGTTCTAGTAATGTAATCGGTCATATACATCATTCTTTTTCTCTTTGACTAATATATATGTGAGAAAAGCCAGACCAAACTCTGTAGATGCCAACTGTGAATTAGATTTGACAACAAGTTGTTTTTTTTCCAGTCTAAATGCTTCTGGCATCTAGTTATACTCAATCACTGGATAAAAATTCAATTAATACAGTTATAGTTTAAATTAATTAAAATTACTTTTTGTATCTGACTTGCATCTTCAAAGGATATATTGTGCTAATTTCTGTTTGGTGAGAAATAATTTTAAACATGTATTTGACTTACATGACTGTATCTTCTTCATTCTTAATATAGGTCTTATGACAAGCAGAACAACTTTGTAGTCCTTCACCCCTGGTGTTTCTATACAGTAAAAAACAATAGTGCTATTTAATCTCAGTGACAATTGGAAACAAGACAGACATCTATAAGCTTTTGCCCTCATTGTCAATGCATCTATAGACAACTATTGAGAATTCACAATATAATAAATGGATTCCTTGTGCTATAGTGACTAGATAATATAATATAATATGAAAAAGAACGTCCCATTCAATCTCTTATCTTCAAGATAGTTTCTGTTGAAAACAGTGACCTTTGGTTATATACAATTAATGGAAACTGGGGTACAGAATGTCATATTTCTTTCTTCTTAATACTTATACTTAGCACTTTCTCTTAAGATATTCTTGAAATTGATGTGTGAAAGTCATTCAACCAAAACCTAGTTCTGTAGCTAAGTATTGCTTTTATTACGGACAGCCATGATAGGCGGTGGTGATTGCATTTCTACAACTCATTAAGATTATATTATATAACCCACTTAGAAAACAAGAAGTTATAGGTATTGATTTCTCTAAGCAAATTAGTTTTTTAGTGCAAAGTGTTTATCCTTGAGACTGCTCAGCCATTTAGCAAATGGTGTCCTGCATGCACTACACTAATGACTACCTTGGTTAATTTGGCTCACGTAGTTACACTGTTTACTACCAAAAGAAACCAAGTGAAGTGGAGGACATAATTGCATATTGAAAATATAAATATAGTCTCCTGAATCATCCCAAACTTCCATTAGAATAGCCAAAGGAAGGATGTAATTCCTGATATCTCTGGAAAGCTAGATGCATGTTTTCCAATAAAACATATGTTCTCATATGTTTCAACAAATTTTAGGAAGACCATTTTGTATATGTGTTTATATTAGATTAAACACATTCCAAATTTGGTTTTATTAATTGCATACAAACAAGTAAATGTTTTCAGTGTGAAGGATCAAGCTTAGTTAACATTCTGTAATTTTGTGCTTTGAATAGTAGATAAGGACATGACCATGAGTGTCATCATTTCAATCAAGATCTTATATTCACTGGAAAAGAGTGATGAGCAATATGTTCCAGAAATAATGTGAAATATTGGCAAAGTATATTAGTTTCACAGATCATAAAAATAACAACATTAAGATAATGTAAGTGGCTATTGAGGGCAAATATATCTGCAATGAAATGATAATTTTAATAAAAGTATCAAAAGGATTCTTCTGAGTAGTTCCATGTGTGGTAAGAGGAAAAAAAAATGGCCTAACCATTGTTATGGAGATACAGTTTGGAGTCAACAGAGGGAGAAAACTGGGGAAATATAGCCTTACACAAACCTCTCTTGTGTGAGAATTCATATCATTCTTTCCATTAGCATTCCACTCATAAGATGTAATCAGTTGATCATCTTTGAATGTAGAGTTGTATGTGAAGTGGAGACTAGCTAAAAGAAAGAGAGAGACTTCACACAATTATCTCACAGATTATATAAAATTCATATAATTTTTTCTCTGTTAAAACTAAAAATAGAAACACACACAGCTGTAAGCAGTAGGAGATGTTAAAGGAGGTTGAATCAGAGGAGTAACATGATCATTTGTGCATTTTCTTTAGATTACACTGACACCGGTGTGTAGGAAGAAATTGGGGGGTTGCATATTTCTGGAAAATTAAACTTTTAGTCATGGATTAATAGCTAGCCTGAGCACAGAGAAATTAAGCATAGCATGAGTGTTCTCATCTGATTATACTTGCCTTGAAGAAGTAGGGTGAATTGTGGAAAAACAATTTTTTTGGAGGTCAGACATTTATATAAAGCGCTGCTGCTGACATTTGTGTCGGGTATTAACTTTCTGAGCCTCACATAAATGAGAAAACTTAGAACAGGGTTTGTTCCAAAATCCCTTATAATCCATCTATTCCAGTGAGTATTCCGAAGTATCATCCAGGACAAATGGGGGCAGTTCTCACATTGCCCTCTTGACTTCAGGACAAACACATAGTCAGCATAGCTCTAAATGACAGTCAAGCTTACAGGGCTTGAGGTAGAGAGGCAGTAAAATAATAAATTTTTAATTCTATTTAAAGATATTAAAAATGTAAAAAAGAAAGCAAATTGCTACAAGATACCTATATATATATATATATAGATAGATAGATAGATAGATAGAGATAGAGATAGAGATATAGATTTTCCCTCTCTCTCTCTATATATGCCCATATATATATAAAACCATATATATATAATTTCACTATATCTCTTGCTACAAGATGCCTATATATATACATTGTATAGATTTTCCCTGTAAATATATGTATATGCCTATATATACACACATATATGTATATATGTATATATATGTATATGTATACCTATCTGTATATACATATACATATATACTTACATATATATGCGTGTGTATATATATACATACACACACACATATATATATATATATGTGTGTGTATGTATGTATGTATATATATATATATATATCACTACATCTCTACCCTGAGGTAGAGATATAGTGAAATAATAAAATTTTAATTTGATTTAAGGATATGAAAAATGTAATAAAGCAAACTGCTACAAGATGCCACACATGTTATTTAGCATGATATATCTAGTTTTTCTTTTCTTCTAAATCTGGAGGTTGCACTAGCACTTACAATATAGATTACTTCTTCTGTCTAATTACATATCCAATTCAAAGCACAAAGCATATTTCTGAGGGTAGGTAAGGTAGTAAATAGAGATTAATGACTATAAGTATTATAGACTAGTTATGTTTCATCTCTATTCTTCACGTTCACATTGAGAAATTGTCAAATTTTTCTTTTCCTTAGTATTTGCAGCCAGACATATTTCAGGATGGCTTATAAATCATTAAATTACCTAAGAAGTTTCCAAATATGTCTGTCACAGAAAAGTAGAAGACTTGCCAAAATAAGAATTTTATAACACTACCAGGAATTTTTAATCAGTGATCTAAAAAGCCCTCAAAATTTGAGGTTGACATGGTAACTTTGGGTCTCTAATGTGTTTCATATGTAATAAACCATTTAGCAAGCAGAAACACACAGTATTAACTCATGAAATTGCCCAAGCTGTTTCCAAGTTATGGATAATTTTCATTTTGGCAAGGCCAAGAATATCTGAAAGGCAAAGTCTACACTGAGGAATTTCCTACACAAGACTGACCAGTAAGCAGGTCTATATAGGAGTTACTGTGATTAATTGATGTTGGATGGTCCTGTCCAATGTGGGCTGCATGGTACCTAAAATATAGTTTTAGGTTGTATAAAGACATTAATTAGTTCAGCATGAGTCTGTGACTGAGCTACAGAAAGATTTTCTTCCATCCTTCATATATTCACACAATGTCGTTTTCGCATATCTATACTCTGTGTACAGACTTTCTGGAGAGATAAAACACACACACATCTACTTCACCAAACACAGAACTGCATGTAATTACAACAATGTATAACTGATGAGCCAATACATTTTATTTGGGGTTTCCTTAGTAGTTGAGGGCTACTTATGAGAGAAAAATGATTCAAACACAACCATATACATAAAACTCACTGCCGAATGAGTGGCAGATTGCCAAAGAATGAAAGATGGAGCACACTGTCCAGACTGCAGGCAGCTCAGCAAGTTGGAACATGTCCTCTCCGTGGTGCTCAGCTGGTCAGTGCCTTTCCCAAGCCTCAGAGCTGGTCACTGTATCTCCAAGGCATTTAGGATTCAACTTTTTCCAGGCTACTTGGATAGTCTGTAAACTTTCTTTGCCACGTGGCTCAAATGAGAATGGCTTTTAGTAGGCTTTCCTGCTCACAGACGCTTGAGGAGAGAGCCCTAGAGAACTGGGCTAATTTTCAGGTCTTTGGAAGCTATTTTGACTTTTTTTTTACTTCTTGTTTTCTTGTGACTTCCATGCAGAAACCAGTGTTTCACCTCACATTAGAACATCTTGCTGTTTCACATCTTAATAAATGCCCTGTCCTAAAACAACCTGTTGTTTCATTTTCCCTTCAAGTCCTAACTTTTAAAAAGTATCTATGTTACATGCTGCTAGAGAAACTCAAAATAGCCACGCTAAGGTCAGATGTATCCACATTTACTACTTCTATTCTGTATTACAATTGAAGATTTTTTGTAGAAAAATAAAGAAATTAAAGGAATGTAAGTAGGAAAAGAACTCAATGTATTTCATTACATCAATGTAATTTCATATATAAGACCTGAGAAGTACCCACCAAAAATTCAAACAGACTCAGAGTGGATAAATATTTTCAGGAACATATAAAATAAATTCACAATCAGATACCAATGAGAGACACTGATTATTAAACAAAACAAACAAAGGTAAGAAAGGAACTCTATGATGAAAACTATAAGACACTGCAGGAAGAAATAGAAAAGAAACAAGAATATGAAGATGTCTTTAATGATCAAGTGTTAGGAGAATTAATCTTGTGAAAATGACCACATGGCAAATACCAATATGTAGATAGAATGCAATTCCAGTAAAAAACAAATAAAACAAAACAAAAACAAAACTATAGGGCCATCTGTCAAATTAAACAAAAATCAAGCTCAATATTTGTATAGAGGAATACAAACAGAAAATTTAAATGGAAAGAATGTTTTGAACATTACCATCATACTTGATTTTTATACATTTTATCTAAAATAGTAGTATATTACTTTCCCTATCTTTCCTCTGTAGACTCTCTTACCTAGCATCTTTTTAACTACCCTCCCATGCTCCCTAATTTCATATTAAAAACCTCTATTAATTTCAGTTTTATTATACATATTATATAAGTATTGTAAATGAAAGATTGATAGTAGAGTAGATTATAGAAAATAAATAAATAGATGGAAAGAAAATACATAGATGATAAATAGATATATGATAGAGATTATCAAAAGATATAATTATAGATAGGTATGAATGAGTTAGAAAGTATAGAGATAGTGATAGCTAGCATACATATGAATATATAGATGTGGATAGACAATAGATAATTACATATATTGTGCACAATGGTATATGACCTTTTGATTTTGTTTTATTGGATTTTGAATATAGTTTCAGGAATGATCAATATATATTTCCTAATTCAAAGGTCTGACCCTATAAACTTTTTCTTCTTCAACTTTAATATATCCAATGGCACTGAAATTTTCCTCGTCTTGTGATGTGGCCATTTCTAGGATGTATTGTTTCACAAGTCTCCCTGTTATTTTTGTTCTTATAATCTTTCTACCAACTCTGTTATGGCATTGCCTGATCCATAGATGAGGGAGTTGTGCTGTGTGTGTATCAATTGGTGCAGTGCTCCACTTTTGCCATGCTCCTCACAATTTATAATATCTGCAATGGGTTCAGTTGGAGTTTCCAATTATTTTACACAAACATAATAACACAAACAGCATAGTATTGGAATAAGGACATATTCCTAACTAAAAGGAATAGAATTGATTTTCCTATTATACATTTGGAAATACAGATACCCAAGTTTGGGTACATGTTAAACAAAAGAAAATAAAAATACCATGAACAAATGACTCTGGGAACACTACATTTCCGCATAGAAAGAGAATAGTGAAAGAGAGACACAGACAGTGCTAGACACTGAGAAAGAGAAAGAATGAAAGAAAGAAAGAAAGAAAGAAAAGAAAGAAAGGAGGGAAGGAAGAAAGAGCAGAAGAAAGAAAGTAAGAAAAAAGAAAGAAAGAAAGAGGAAAGGAAGAAAAGAAAACGAAACAAAGAATACAATTTTCCTTTATTTTTTAATCTTCACAACACATTATTACAATTAAATCTGAGAAATCACAAGGAAAATAGCAGGAAGTAGACTTTAACTTATAGACAGTTTTAGAGAGTTCCTGAATAAAATTCCATATGAAAGTAAATAATTATATAATGAACAAATGAATCTCATGAAATTAAAAAGCTTTTGTACAGCAAAAGAGAAATTAACCAAATGAAGGGGCATCCCAGAGAAGGGGCATACTACAGAAAATTTGTGTGAGCTGTATATCAGAGTGTTAGTGACTAGAATATGCATAAGACTGAAAACTAAATAGGAAACAAATAATTGGCCCCTTTTAAAACATGAACAAAATGTTATGAAAAAGAAATATTTATGGTCAGTAAGCAATTTTAAAGTTATTTATTATCTTTAGCTCTCAGAAAAGTGTGGCTTACAGCTAGTTAGAATGGCCAACATCAGAACCTTAAACATTCCCAAATTGAAGACTAGATATGCTGAAAAGGGAATCATTATGCACTTTTATTTATCAGGAGTTCAAACCAGTGCATATATGTTGGAGATCCCTCTTGAAGGTTCTCAAAGCCTAAACCTACAAATACCAAATGAGATAGCTTATAACATTTCTAAGAATATGTCCAAAAAGTATTATAATTTTTCAGGAAAATGGATAGATATGGAAAAATTTATACTGGGTTAAATAACTCTGGTTCAGAAAGACAAACACTTTGTGTCCTAACATATATGTAGATACTACCTTCAAAACTCTTTTATGTTTACAATGTAGTACATGTGGATTCCTGGAAACTACAAAAGGGCTACCAGGGTCAGACACTTAATGGAATGGGGACAAATAGAAATATAGACAAAATGAAAGCAGAGATAAGAAGTAGGGAGATTAAGCTTAACAGAAATGAAAAATGCATAAAAATGATACATTGAAACAACCAAGTTATATCTTCCAAAGTGAGAGGAGTCTGAAGGGGTACTCAGCATCAAGGTTTAAATGGTAACAGGAGTATTTGGAAATGGAGTTGTAGGATCTTATCCAAACTAAAGATAGATAAAGAAGCCTTATGGATAAGCACTAGTTTGTAAGATAAATACATAATATATAAGGGGAATTTAACACTAGGTCCCCAAGTGAATTAACAACACAATTCTTTAAGGATGTGACTTATTAAAAGCACACCTCACTGCCCTTAATGAGATGTATGAGAACTCCAAAATAAACCAAGCTATTGCAATTACTTGATGGTATGTCTAGATGGTAATATTTTTAGAGGCATCACACATTTTGGATGCTGGACATATGGAGCACTTTATTTGTTGACTCAATTATTTCTCACAAGTATCTCTATATAATCTTTATTAATCAGAAACTAATTAGCATTGCTATGAATTGTATGCATTTGCTTTCATTAGCAGGTTACATTTTCAGCACACTTCTTGAAATATTTTTGTAGGCTCCCACAGTAATATACTACCATTCATGCATGCAAAGCCTCCGCTGACTGACTCAGCCAGCCATCTCAGAGACCAATACCCCTTAGGTTTCTCAGATCCTTTTCATTAATTACACTTCTCATAATTATGCTTCAGTAATCTCCCAGACCTATATTGAATGAAGATCATGTTTTCTTTGTCCTTTATCCTCCTTGGGATTAAATTCCTTAAATTCCACAGCTAAATTTGTTTTCTTAAACATTCAGTTCCGTTGATTCAATTTATTTTTTTATCAAATATACCAGCAACAGACCCAGGGTATACTAAATAATGAGTCCTAATGTCTACCTTATGACCTAAACAACTTATAGCTGAGGAGAAAAAGAAGCACACAAACAATGGGTGGAGCTTAAAGCTAAAAGATTTTAAGGCTTATTAACTCATTAAATGTGGTATGATAAGAATTTTTTCAATATTTCATATATTTTTAAAGTTCTTCCTTAAGTTTTCTATGGCAAACTATGACATTTTAGCAGTTCAAAATACATTATCTCAGATAAACAAGATTATAAATATATAATTATATGTAATAATTATATATATAATATATATAATTTTTACTCAGAGTGGTGGCCAGGGAGTGATGACATAGAGATTCAACTAAGAGTTTGCTTTCTAGTTTTGTTGGGAAGTTTTGTTGTTAATAGTGTCAAAGTGATCACTGACAGGTAATATGTATGATTAGTTCTTCTGCCATTAAAAATTTTAACATTGACTCACTTCCTCAGTGTAGAAATTTAGGAAAGGAAGGCTCTCAGCATAATAAGAGTTTCATCATGCCTAAAAAACAATCTGTTATCATATAAGTAATCATATATGTAGTTACACACTTCCTATTAACTGCTTGATTTTTTTTCTGGCAAATAGCCTATATTTTCAGGTTTCAAAAATGTGTACAGGAAAAATATAATGAGAGAGGAGTTGAGGAAAAAACTCATTTTTCAATATGAAGTTTCAAATGCTTGGTTTACTCAACAGGGCTTTAACTATAAATCCCGCATTAACTTATGAACAAATAAGTGGAATCATTCATTGAAAAACTTGGAGGACTTTGTGTCAATCGTGTCCCGGTAATACACATCTAAACATTGCTGTATTTGGAACAAGGCATTTAACCCATCAGACTGATATTTTATTCCATACCATAGTAAAAATAAAAACAAATATACTCCATTCAATTTTTAAATTTTGAATTATATTTTATGTAAATTTTATTATAATGGATGTGTATAACCACACTAGATAATACTTACATAAATAGATTAATAAGTATATTTAGAGGTATTAGAATTACTTTATATTCCATACTATTTTGTAATAAGATTGTGTATTCAATTAATATATAATTTTATATTATTAATTCACTTATCAACAATTGTATCAGAAATAATTCTTTACAGTATGAGAAGCGTAGCAAAGTCTGATTTTTGCTGAATACTTAAGTGAGATGCTACAACTCCTAGGCTTCCGTAAAGTTTCTTTTAGCCTATGACTTGTTTCTGACTTGTGAGATGCTAATATTTTAAAATGTACAATTTTGTAGGTATGTAATTATTATAAAAGAGAATAAAATTTATTCTTTCTTCCTGTTGTTGTTGAAATGGTGAAGTGGCTGCTCCAGTGAGAATGAACACATCAGAGCGTGAACTGCACGACCCACGTTCACACGAGTCCCAGAAGAAAATGGCAGGCAGTGTGTCTCTGGTTTGGGGATGAATAGCGGCACCTCTGAATTTCGCTGGTGACCAAAATACACATTAATTTTAAATCATTTCTATGAAACATTTATTGTCCAGATAAGTAAATCAAGTTCAGATAAATTACATAACCTGAAAAGTATTAGGAGACACTGTGTGTTGTCCTTTTTAAGTGTATATTAGCTGTCATCTACAATAAAAATATAATGCTTATAATTATAAAAAATATTTTTGAGCCTCATCAAAGAATACATAAAACTAGTTTACATTTTTGTCTGAACTTTGAAGTCATTACTGTTTTTTTCTCAATAAAAGTAAAACACCAATTGCTAGGAGGTTAATATATTTTATATGCTTTGATTTCAACCCATATTAAATTAAAGTTTTTATCATCTGAATGTTTGCATGTAAAACATATTTTAAAGTAGTACTGATTTTTTTCAAAAAAAATAGCTAATTATATGTCTTATAGAGTAATTTATCATGATGGAATGAAATACAGATATGTCCTCATGAGCATTCAAGCAAAAACTCAGCTTTCTTAAACAACTATAAATACCAATTCATACTAATAGCTTGTATCTGTAAACTGAACACAAAATTAATTTAGTATCAGAAAATGGCTGTATTCAGAAAGTTATTCAATGCATAAACTGTGTAATTGTCCTGCTTTGGTGCTGTTCTTCCTTTTGAATAGAGGTAATGAAGATAGCTAAATGTATAATATAGCAGGAAAATATTATCAGTTGATTGAAATGCACTTTACACCTAGCTGGCTTGAAAATTAGTAGGCCCAAATATCTTTGATAATAAATTATAATATCTGAAGAAATAAGTTCAGATAAAATTATTAATCTATTGCCATGTGCCATGTCACAATGAAGATGTAATGTAATGATAGGCAATTCAGTCTTTAAACTACTAGTATAATGACATTTTTGATATAAAGTAACTTTATTCTTTTTAGAATTTTGAAATCATACTTGTTCAGAGTTTTAAACAGTGAAGGTATTGGCACTTAAGATGAAGTAGATAATTGAAATGCTGTTTGCATGGAAGTCATGTAAAATGTTTTATAAAGTATAAGAATAAAATAAGAACGTTGAGCATGTTTCTAGTACATCCGCATGAAACCAGAGGACTGGCATAAAAGACAGATTTCCCTGTGTTAAGACAAACTCTTCCATGGATGCTACTTATGAGCAAAAATGAGAATTATTCTGAAAATTCTCCATTAAATTATTAAATTCTTACCAGGACACCATCATAAGAACTTAAATATTCAAATTATTTTTAATCTTTAAAGCACTATTTATTCAAGTACTTTTACCCTAAGATTTCTATTAAAATGGTTTTAAAAATCATAGAAATTGCTGGGCGTGGTGGCACGCACCTTTAATACCAGCACTTGAGAGGCAGAGGCGGGTGGATTTCTGAGTTCGAGGCCAGCCTGGCCTACCGAGTGAGTTCCAGGACAGCCAGGACTACACAGAGAAACCCTGTCTCAAAAAAAAAAAATCGTAGAAATTGTATATTTCATGATACAAGATGATCAAACCCAATAGAGATTTGAAGATATGATACTGCGGTCATGGTGAATATTACATATTTTTGTACACTAGGTTTTCTTAACAAGTGGAAGGTGGATTTTCTTGGTGAAGATGTATTTATTTTATATAAGTTATTATTCAACAATATGTACTGCAGACAGATTTTCATTTCATTATTCTAAGGATCATATTAATTATTCTAAAGCTAGTGATTGGCATGTTAAGACTTACAACACCCAAAATTATATTTTGCTCTTGAAGTTCCTTCTAGAGATTAATGCACACCCTTGTCTGTTGTATATACAGTCTTTCTGTCTTTCTCCATCCTTTCTGTTCACATTTCTTATGCTTATTCTTATTCTTCCTCCCCCCCAACATATCTGACATCTTCTTCCCTGCCTGCTTGCTAGCCTAACTCATTCTCCAACTTATTTAATCTCTCGGATCATCTCTCTATCAGCACAGCTACATTTTTTGAGAAACATTCCTCACCTTTTAAACAATGGTTCTTGATGTCTCTTTCATCTTTACATTCTTATATCTTTGTTATTCACATACCGCTACCATCTGCCTTTCTCATACATCTCAGGACATCTGCTGCCTATCAGATTCTTTGTTTTTGGCCTTGGGTTTTGTTTTTATTTCTAGCCCATTGTGTAAGGAATTATGGAAATCTATTCTATAGCACCACTAAAAATATAGACCCAAAGTACTCAGTGTTCTGGGCCAGAGGGCTAGCAGATTTTCTGCCTCTATCTTTGCACCACAGATGTTGGATTACTTGGTTTCAGCATTGTTTATTTCTCAAGTGACTTAATCAGTTCAGCATTTTGATTGACAAAAATCATGATTTCATTTATGTTTAGAACCTATCAATTCACTTTCATAAACACAGAAACCAATCTTAAAATAGCCCTCCCTATATTCCTTTGTGCGAAGCATACTGTTTCCATGAAAAGTGACTTTTCTTGGACATTCTTGTTCTGCTCCTGTTCAGATTGTTGAGTTTGGTTTTAATTTTTGTTTTTGTTTAGCTATTGTTTCTGTTTTTCATTTACTTTGTTTTTGGGTGCTTTTCCAAATTCACTTAATTAACACTTCATTTTTTGATGGTGTGATAATTCTAATAGTTCTTTGAAGAAGCCTAGATGTGTTTGGTTAAATGTGAAAAATTTTCCTCATTGTCATTGGATTTTGAACAATTGCACAGAGCAATTTCTTTTGTAGAGTCTACCTGTGTCCTCATGTTTTGAAAATTAGCATCATGCTATTTATTTTAAAGGATACATCGCTTCATGGCACATCAGGTCTCAGTTATAACTAATAGAAGTCAATCACAAACTCTGACTCAGAGTGGTAATGTGGAATGTTATGATACAGTTGTCCTTGTAAATCACATTTTCAAACCAATATTCCATGGTTCATCTGGTGGTCCTTAGGTGCTCATCCCATGAAGGGCAATGAGGAACAGGAAGACATACAATGTATGCAAGAAATATAACAAGATTCATGTTACTTTGAAATTCAAGAATAATAACCTTTACATCTCTGTCATTGTTTCAGGCAATGATTTTTGTAAAGATTATCTATCATCAGATCCTACTACAAAAGTCTATACTCAACACAACTGGGGAATCTGGAGGAAATGGATAATTTCCTAGACAGATACCAAATACCAAAATTAAATCAGGATCAAATAGATCACCTAAACAGTCCCATAACCCCCAAAAAATTACAGGAGGTCATAGAAACTGTTCCAACCAACAAAAGCACAGGACCAGAGGGTTTTAGTGCAGAATTCTATCAGACCTACAAAGAAGACCTAATACCAATACTCTTCAAACTATTCCCCAAAAGAGAAACAGAAGGAACACTACCCAACTCATTCTATGAAGCCATAATTACCCTGATATCAAAACCACACAAAGGCCCAACTAAGAAAGAGAATTTCAGACCAATCTCCCTTATGAACACTGATGAAAACATACTCAATAAAATTCTTGCCAATCAAATCCAAGAACACATCAAAATGATCATTTACCCTGATCAAGTTGGCTTCATCCCATGGAAGCAGAGATGGTTCAATATACGGAAAACCATCAACGTAATCCACTATATAAACTAACTCAAAGAAAAAAACCACATGGTCATCTCATTGGATGCTGAAAAAGCATTTGACAAAATTCAGCATCCTTTCATGCTAAAAGTCTAGAAAAGAACAGGAATTCAAGGCCCATATCTCAGCATAGTAAAAGCAATTTACAGCAGACCTATAGCCAACATCAAAGTAAATGGAGAGAAACTTGAAGCAATTCCACTAAAATCAGGGACTAGACAAGGCTGCCCCCTCTCACCATATCTCTTCAATATATTGCTTGAGGTACTAGCTAGAGCAATTCAACAACATAAGGAAGTCAAAGGGATACAAATTTGAAAGGAAGAAGTCAAACTATCACTATTCGCAGATGATATGATATTATACTTAAGTGACCCAAAAATCTCCACCAGAGAACTCCTACAGCTGATAAACAACTTCAGCAAAGTGGCTGGTTATAAAATCAACTCAAGCAAATCAGTATCCTTCCTATACACAAAGGATAAGCAAGCTGAGAAAGAAATTAGGGAAATGACACCCTTCACATTATACTAAGTGAGGTAACCCAGTCTCAAAAGAATACCCATGGTATGCACTCACTTGTAAGTGGATATTTGCCTAGACTCGGGATACCAAAGACACAATCCACATATCAAATGATATCCGAGAAGAAGGAAGGAGTGGACACTGGTTCTGGAAAGGATCAAAACATCAATGTAGGGGAATACCAGAACAGGGAAGTGGGAAGGGGTGGATGGGGGAACAGGGGGAGGGAAAAGGGCATGTGGGACCTTTGGGGGATGGAGAACCAGAAAAAGGGAAATGAAATGTAAATATAGAATATATCCAATAAAAAATTAAAAAAAACTTCTTCCTAATTTTATCATGAGCAATCTGATTCTTTGAGAAATATTCTTAGGTACAATAATCTAAATAAAAATAAAACATGGGACGTATGGTGGGGGGGAACTGGGAAAGGGGTAAGCTTTTGGAATGTAAACAAAGAATATAGAAAATTTAAAAAAAAATGTCAAAAAACATGAATGTGGGCATGGTAGAGCACTGGTTTCACACCAATAGTCAAGATTGATTCAGCAGGAAGATGCAAGGTAGATGGAAGCCTTGGTTACACAGTTCTTTGAACCACAAGTGTACAGTTTCTGAAGAGGGCTGAAGAGTCCACTGTTCCTCTAGAACTAGAATTATAGCAGATTAAAGCCAGGTGTGTGCTGGCAATCAAAGACAGACTCAATAGAAGTCCAGCCAGAGTTCTTTACTGCTCAGCAAATGTTGTAGCCTCTAAAGGAAGATTTTAAGAGAAATGATAATCACAGAGGCTGACTTTTATAGTTTTCCTTATTTTTCAAAATCTAAAGCTGTATTTTAAAGTTTTGTTTATTTGTATCTCATATGAGTTCAAATTAATAGTATTATAACTGTCCATTGCATGTCCTTCCCTGAAACTAGATTATAGGCGGTATTATATAATGCAATGTAATGTATGCAACGCATACACACACACATACACACACACACAAACACACACATAACACATGGTGTTGCTAATCACTGAAGCAAAAGCTTTCACTTCAGCTATACTACACAACATTTTGTCACTGGGCTGTACACCTAGTCATATACTTATGTTCTTTGAAATAACACTGATACTAATTCATACATAAAATAAAGTATTTATTACTTTAGGTTACAGGCTAGGTAGAGACTATTTCAAAAATCTCTCTCTCTCTCTCTCCCTCTCTCCCCTCTCTTTCTCTCTCTTCCCTTCTATATACAAACACACATAAATTACTACATAATTTAGATACAAGTTTTAAACTTTAAAACAATCAAGTTTTAAAACATTTGAAATTATGAGGCTTTTTGTATTCAGCAAAATGCCAACTTTTTTAAACTGAAAAAAATGAAATGACTAAAAAAATCAACAAATGATTTAGAAATTATTGTAAGGAAATACTTTTTGAAATGTCACTTTATATTCCTCAGGATATTAATTGATAAATTTAAAAACTTGGCATGTTTATTTTCCCCTTTACAACAGTTATTGTCTTTTACCTAAATACATTAATTTAAAAACTCAAATATGTTTCTAAAAAATGAAGTAAAGATAAATTTATTAGCTTAGTGGGAAAAATATTGGCTTGAGCTTGTTTTTCCTTGGGATTTGTTTATTCATTGTGTAAGGAGAAACAACACTGCACACAATTAGAAGCATAATTATTTGGCTAAGTATTTAAACAACAGAATGAAATTATTTGAGAATTCTTTTCTTGAAAATTTGTTCTGGAAAATTGAAAATACAAATAAAGCCAAATGGCCTATTAACCATAATATTTTAACTGAACTGTTGCTATTACACAAACTCTTATGATTTAGAGAAGGCTGCATTCTCTGGCAGAGTTTTCTCAGACTTTACCAGATGTCAGAAATCCCTCAGAGAATAATTTTTCAATTATATTTGTTATTTTACAGAGAATAAAATCAATTAAGTGGAATAATTTAAATCCATTCACCATGAAACTGTAATATTAGACCAGATTGTAGGAAATTTTATGAAAATAAAGTAAATCATCATATTTTTAGAAGATTATGTTCCAAAAAGTAGAGATAATGTGCTGTTACCAAAATATATACATCAAAACAGATTAAAATATATGATACATTTGAAATATTTAAGCAACTTTTATTATATCATTGTTCTCAACATGCATATATATTAATCTTGACTTTTTAGTTTAACATTACACATTTTTATATTTATCTTTAATAAACTATGATGAACTTACATCTCGTTATAGATATAATATAAACATTATTACAGAATGATTGCCACTGTGATGTTTATAGTATTTCCATTCTTTTCTACCATATATTTTTACATATATTTAATGACTTTAAAAATATTTTAAATTTTTCACAAAATATATATTGATATTTACACTCAAGCATCATGATACTTTTTTCTCTCAAATAATGACCAGGAAACATAATCATAAACAAAAAGAAATCGAAAAAAAACAAACAACACAAGTGAAAGACAAAGCACACAGCAATGTTTTGTTTGCCAACTCAACTACTCTTGACCTTGTGTCCTGTGTTGGAGCAGTATTGATAAAATCTCTTTGTCATTTCTTTCACAAAAACTTATGTTTCCTCTCCCAACAGCAATCAATTGCAAATATCTTCTTGTTTTGTTCAGGAGCAGGACTTTATCCCCCATTCCCTTTCTCCAGTCTTGGGTTTTCTTTGGTTTGAATTTGTGCACGTCTTTTGGATGTGTCAGAATGTATATTTTAATCACATAATCTTTGTGTATGTATTATCCTTTCTTGGATAACTTTGAAATCCAAATACCTGCATATGCTGTTCATCTTAACTGTTCACATCTAATCCTACACTATTCTTTCTCAAAACATTAGTTTGAACTTTCCCTTGAAATTCTTTTATGAGTATTGTATGCCGAACAATATTTTGTAAATATAAACATTCCTGGGAAAATATTTGAGACTTTCATTGATTTATATACATCAAACAAACAAAAAGGAATAGTCAGAGGTTTGTAGGCAGTTTACGCGTAACTGTTCTAATGGTAATGTTCAAAAATATTCTAAATTGTTTTATATCCAGTGTTATGATAGTTGCACATATAATAAACCATTTTCTTGAACATATTTGTGTACAATCACATAAGTCATGTTTTCTTTTATAATATCTTCTAGTACTATGAACCATTGTACCATCTCTCTGTTTTCCCCTTTCCAGGTTAGGGGCACCAGAACTACCTTCAATATGTCCTGAATAAAAGATGTGTTTTAAACTGTGAAGTAAATGCCAACTGGCTCATTTTAAAGTGCTACAAGCATTGTGTTCTCATTAGAAGACAGTTTCAGATTTCCCAAGTGCATACTAATCTCAGGGAAATCTCTAACTTGTCCTCTGGCATTAAAAAAATAATCCTCTTAATGATACCAATTAAGAGGCGTGAATGTCATTTCTACATCTTTGCTGTTTCAGGTCAATAAGTCCAGGGCTCAACACAAAGTCATGACCTGGTTGAAGATTACATACTATTGTAACATTAGATAGAAAAAGCGGATAATCCAAAACACCTAAAATATTTACAGTGTCCTCAAATAATACTATCATTTGCATACCATTTTAATTAATTACTGTGTCCTTCCTGTTCAACAAAGGTCGGTTTTCTTTTCTCAAATCATCCTTCACTGGTGTCCATAGTTAGGATCACTGTGAGATCAGTAAAAAGGCTGCGAGTGACTTCTCTTTAAACAGGCAATGTGATTCATGTAACAATTCTTTGATGAATCTTGGAACAAATGCCATGGACAGCCATTTATTTGTGCTTTTCCTTTGACCTCCCATCAAAAAACGTGTTGATTCTTCCCTCCTTAATGTTTACGTGTGCTCATTCAGCAATACTTTGTCGCCTTTATTTGGATCAGCTTCTGTCATTGTGCCACTCAATGTTGTCCCTACTCAATGAGGCATTAAAGATCTATTGCTGGGGAGTGTGCTCAGGCTGGGAACTGAAGTGCAGGAGGCAGCATCAGAAGCAGGGCCATCATTAGGAGTTTTTTTTTCAGTCCATCAGTATCAGGAAGGAGTGTGCCTACCTCCTGGTTAGAGCCACCTTTCTCTTGAGCATAAAATTAGTGTACAAGCGATGCTTGTGAATGAATACGCATAGCACAAACTTTTACAAGTACTCTTAATCACCATGCATTTGCTAAATTCTATAAAAATTCGGTTCGTTATAAAGTGTCTTCACATAAATATGAACTGATGTTTAATAATTTAGCCTTGCTCGCTTTAGTGTATATGTGTATAGGTGTGGATACACATGCCACAGTTACAGATGTAGAGGTCAGAGTATAGCAAGAGAAAATTAGTGCTTGTCTCTACCATGTGGCTTCTGGAGTCTTTGGAGACATCCTATTAACTCCTGTTAAAATGTTTACAGAAGAAACTGTAAAATAATAAGAAAGTGCACTTGGGCTCAGGTTTATTTTATGTAGAATTAAACTCAAGTTTCTAGGCTAATATCCGCACCAAAACACAATCCACATATCAAATGATGTCTAAGAAGAAGGAAGGAGTGGCCCCTGGTTCTGGAAAGGCTCAGTGCAGCAGTGTAGGGGAATACCAGAACAGGGAAGTGGAAAGGGTTGGATGGGGGAACAGAGGGAGGGAAGAGGGTTAATGGGACTTCTGGGGAGCAGGGAGCCAGGAAAGGGGAAATCATTTGAAGTGTAAATAAAGAATATATCGAATAAAAATAATTAAATTCAAATATATAATTGGTAGCAAGCATAAAATTAACTGTTACATAGAGTGCTGAATCTCAACTTAGTTCCCTCACTCAGTTGAGCTATGTAGTTAGTTCTTTAAAGTGGTTTTAAAATTCAGTAGAGCAGAAAATCAACCTTTCAACACCTTTGACTACTTTAGGATATTGTGGCTCTTTAATGTATGGGCAATTGAGACTCCACAGAATTTCTTTCTTTCTTTCTTTCTTTCTTTCTTTCTTTCTTTCTTTCTTTCTTTCTTTCCTTCCTTCCTTCCTTCCTTCTTTCTTTCTCTTTCTTTCTTTCTTTCTTTCTTTCTTTCTTTCTTTCTTTCTTTCTTTCTTTCTTTCTTTTTTTGTCACAACTGGGGAATATGAAACAGTGTTGGACTCCCGAAATTCTCAGAGGCATTTTCACATTTAACGTCTTACATGCCTGAAAATAAAATGAACAATTTGAATATAAGCCAAGTAAGTCTCAGTGTCTCTCTAATAAGTCACTGTAATTAATAACATAAAGTTGCAATTAAAGTTTTACTAACAATATTTTTTATTTTATTTATTATTATTTTTTTGAGAGGAGGTACTTATTCAGGAATGTATGGAGGTCAAAGAACACACTCTAGGAATCTGCTTTTTTCTTCTATTATGTAAGGTCCTGGACTAGAACTCAGATGTTATTGCTGATGGCAAGCCCATTTATCCTCTGAGCTATTTTACCATCTTAAATTTTGTAATATTCATCAGAACAAATTAGGAATGTAATATATTTCCTAACACATTAGCTTGCTTTTCCATAATCAAAGTAAACCTTGGGGACCAGAGAGATGACACAGCTATTGAAAATATATACTATTCTAGTAGATGAGTGAAATTCAATTACCAGCATCCACAGTGGGTAACTTCAAGCACTATAACCCTAGATCCAAAGTAATACTCTCTCCTGGCTTCTCTAGGCACCTGTACATATGTGAACCTACCATCATAGAGATATGCAGATGTAAAAATAAGTAAAAATTAGACTTAACACTACTGCATTGGGGCCAGAGTGCTCCAAAATCTCTTAAACTCTACCCATTGCCCAGTTTTAAGTCTGGATATTATCATCTATAGCAAGAAACTTTTCTGATGAGAGTTGAATAACACACTGATCTATGAATATAAAAGTATAACATTAGAAATAATGATATTGCTATATCTTACTATAATGATAATATTCTGTTTTATTTTGGGGTCCATGACCACTGTAGCCTCAGCTTTGTGAATAGCCTGTGGTATTTGGAAGCATCTGTGGGACAATTTTCCCAGTGGTTAAATAAGATATAGCCCATTGCCCTAACTACTAAAGGCTTTATTAGTGATATAGATGATTAGTTGGAAAATGTTTTGCATATTAAATGATAACTCTAATGAAACCTCTTTCATGTATTTTCATTATATATATGCTTATATTTGTATATAGTATGTGCATATATCTGCATATGAATGCTTTCTAATAATAATATATAATTGTATAATATTATATATTGGTAAGCATATATGCTTATATACATATAAATTACAATTATATATTATTATAATATGTTATATATTAGTCAGCATATATACATATACTACATCTGCATGTAAATATGCTGACTAATATATAATATATTTTATATATTACAAATAGAGATACATAAATAAATATATATAATTTCTAATATTTTCTATTACTTATGCAGTATTTTATTATTTGAAAATCATTATGCACACTAATTATATATCACATAATTTTAAACATATGATTTGTTCAGTTATACATACCCATGGACATGTTATATATATTATATATTTGCAAGCAGATATACACTTTTACTATATACATATGTTAGGAAGCTTATATAATAGTGGGTTTTCATATGGCTTTTCAAAACTTTTTAGTGTTAGTTGTTAAACGCCTTCTCTCAAGCCTCAGGGCTTTATGTGGAAGAAGAGCCAGAAAGATTGCTAAAGCCAGAGGGAGTGTGTGAAACACAGGAAAGGACATTTTCCAGACACAATATGATAGACACACTAAGGACCTCAAAGAGATTATGACAAGAGCAAAAGACATACGCAGCAACAGACGAGAGAACATCTCAGAACTGAGGAGAATCAGACAACTTTATTCAAGAAAATAAATTATCAACTTTATTCAAGAAGCTATTTTCAGTTGATGCCTCCTGGCAAATGGAAAATCAGTTTTGTCCAGTGGAGTTTTGCTGGCTATGCCAACCATACTCCAAGACCAGTCCCATATATGTCCCATGAAGATAATTAGTTGGCCACACCAAATAGAGTTAATACTTTTCAGTTTTGTTTGGTTTGTTTTGCTTTGTTTTGCTTTGGTTTTGTTTTGTTTGGTGGGTGGCTTCATTTTGTTCTGTTTTGATTTTTTTCTCCTAGACTTTGGCTATTTATGTAATTGTCAATTTTGTGTATATGTGTAATGTGTATATATAGAAAGATGTGGGCACAGACAGCATGAAGCAGATGAGTAGGATGATGAGAGAAGTATTGGCTAAAGAAAATACAATCCAAATGTATGAAAATTTAAAATAAAAATAATGAACAAAAATAAGTTCTAACAGATATATAATATACTGAGGCTAGGAGTGGCTTGTTGGGTAAGAAAACTTGTCTAAACACTTGTTTGAATACTTGGCATCTTGGTAAGAACCTGGTTTGGCTGCATATTCATCAGAAAGATCAGTAGGGCCCTTGACCATCCAACCCAGGGGGAAATCAATGAGCTCCAAGTATAGTGAAAGACCTTGGCTCAAAAGAATAAACAGTAGGAATGAGCTCTAGCAGGAAAACTGATGCTTTCTTCTGGCCTTTGCATTTGTACATACTTTGCCATGTGCATGCAAATCTACATTGTGCTCATCTCCATGCACAAATGTGAATACTTTTTCTCATAAGATTTAGGCAAAGTAACAGTATTTTTATCATAAAATGTGAAATTTTCTCATGACTTTAAGTATATTTTTTTCCATTTCTTCAGAAGTGATGAATTTTGAGATTATCCATATATTTGTATAATTACATTTACATAGAAATAGGCATGTGTATGCATATGCATAGGCTCATATGCATATATATGAATATAATGTTATGGATATGCATTTACTTCTTAGTTACAATCTTTATATATGAATACATATAATTTATAATATATTTTCTATTGCTTATACAGTATTTTATTATCTATAAATTTTTAAACACTCTGATTATTCACCCCATAATTTTAAACATATGATTTGTCCAACTATATACACCTATGTATATAATGTTATAGTGTACTTCAAGAAAGAAAACTTTTTTCATTGGTTGGCTACATCTTGAACATTCATAAATTTTATCATTTTTCTTCCATAAAGAACATTGCAATTTATATTATCGTTTTTATTCTGGTGATTTAATAATAATAAGATTTTTTCATTCAATTCTATAAAATAATCACATCTCTTTTGCACCAAACTGTTTTCACAACACACTTTATAATATCTATAGCCATAGCCATAGGTGATTCCCATTTGTGTCCTTACTCAAAGAAGTTTCCTGGTGCAGTTGAATGGCAGTGAATGAAGAAACTCAGTGTGGCTCCAGTTGCCTAGAGAGAATGGGTATTCAATGTTTAGCCATGAATGATGCTTACACCATCCCCTTTAAGGCTCAGGGAACACTTAAAAAGGTCATAATGTAAGAGATGGATAGGAGAAAACATTTAAAAAATTATTGTTAGGGCAGGACACAGACATAGAAATCATGACCTGATAGTGTGTATGGGAGACAGAAACTGACTTACTGATGATTGGTCTGCCAGCAGTCAATCATAGCTTGAGAAATTGGCAAAGGACCCAGCTTTTCCTGCCTAAATAACAGTTACTGATGTATTCTTGGGTAACTTCAGGTATGTGCCCACTAATGCACCTACTATGCAGACTACAACTGACAGGGCCAGACCCGGTGTCATAGGGATAAATCCTCATTAAATTAGTGAGTTATAACACAACAAAAAGGCAATGAGTTTGAAAGAAAAGTAGTCATAGGAAGAAGAGGAGGTCAATGGGATGGAAGGCAGGTAGCTAAAGGCAAGAGACTGTAGTAAACAGAGTATGCACATATGAAATTGTCAATGAACAATTTTAATTAATAAAAGTATAAATACCTAATCCAATATACATGTGTATATAGTATTGAAAAACTATATCCATCTTCATATCAACAGTTTGTTTTATAAAAGATTTAATAGTAATTAATACATTTGTTGCTCAATGATCTAATCCTAGATCTAATCACATGTCTTCTGCTGAGGAACTTATCAAGAACAAATTTTATAGTTTCTTCTCCAGGACTTCACCCTTTTAGAAATGTCATGGGAAACATTCTTTGCTGCAGATATTTCCTCAAAGAGCAGGGGTCATTCAGATCTCTTGATCTACTCTTCCCAGTTTTGCCTCATGCCACCCTGTTATGTGCAGAAACCCAAGAGAAGGCCAGTGCTTGGAATTGTCTTTGGCCCATGCATGGACTCTGTTTTATTTCAGAATTCATCATTCAGATTGCTTTCAAGTAATTATTTTGTACACCATCAGCTCAGTTTATACTTCTTTACTCCTCCACAGCTTTAATGAACTCTGACATATTTCCTTTTTAATTTCTTGTGTGCACAGTTAGACACTTAAATTTTAAGAAATGTTAGAAGATGATTCTGTAGCTTCGTCCCCTCACAATGCCAGCATGTCTCTTTCTCTCTCTCTCTCTCTCTCTCTCTCTCTCTCTCTCTCTCTCTCTCTCACACACACACACACACACACACACACACACACACACACAGAGAAATATTATTTATTTAAATATTTATTTAAAATAAAATATAAAATAAATTATATTATTTATTTAAAATTAAATAAATAAAAATATAAAAATGTTGACTGTTTTTGATATAGTAAGAGCTTATTTGCATTCTGAATTAATTATTAGAAAATATGTATTTGGCCTCAATTTCTCTCTCACTTTCACTCCTGCTCTCACTCTCCCTCTCCCTCTCTGTCTCTCCCTCTCTTTCTCCCTCTTTCCCTCTCTCTATCTGTGCAGTTGTAAGTTGTTGCTGATGTCCTTGTTGTTGTTTTCTTGTGCATATTGTATAACTGTGGTGCATGCATGGAACTATGTGGCTATGGGCATCAGTCCAATAAGTGCTCAGTGCAGGATGTAGGATGTCTTCCTTCTGTCACTCACTTACCTCAGCACCACAAACAGTTGCTCCCCGTTTTGGCTGTAATGGTTGGCCTGAGAGTTCTCTGGTTGACCCATTGTTTTTCATTGATACTGAGGTTGAAGAACAAGGGTTGATAAGATAAGAAATTTTATGTAGATCTGGAGATTTGAGACAATCAGTTTCCATTTGTACAACAAGCTCTGATATTCTAGGAGCATTCTCATAGCTTTATTTTTCACTATGTTTAAAAAAAGACAACTGGATATAACACTAAAATACTAAAAATATTTTAGAATTTTTTCTGTTGTCTTCAATATTGCTTATACAACAAATGGTGATATTTTTTCTTGTTTCTGCAATTATGGAAATAAAACTGTGATTCATATGTTAATTTTCTTACACAGTCAAATAAAATTATTGGAGTTTAATATAATATTTTTTATTTTGTGGAACAAAAGTTTCTACTAATAATTCATAAAAGTTTTGTTGGTGTAATGGTATCCCAAAATTTTTATTTGGAAATTACTTCATTTATGTTTATACAGATTTCAAAATAACTTTAGAAAGTCCCACTGTTAGATTTGTTTTCAATATTATAGTAGTTTCATGATTCTGTATTCTGGATTATTTTCTCCTCTTCTTTCCTGAAAGAAATTTGAACAATAGCAATATGTTCCATTTCAATTATTGTCAAGATATAAATATAAAATTTTAGGCCAGATAAGGTGAAATAATTTATTTCACTTCTTAACTTCCAAGTAAGCAAGGGAAGGCACTTCCACCAACTCCTAAGCTGCTAGATCAAAGAGAAGTCCAACCAACACTAACTAAAGCTGGCAGCAATAGAAAGGGAAAGAAATCAATAATAATCTAACGAATTCAAACACAGGAAATGCTGACTCTTCCTGCAAAGACTAAGGCTTATTTTATTCCAAAAGAAGGACCAGGTGTCACCAATAAGAACCATCACAACCAACACAAAGACTGGACTAGGGGAAATGTGTATTTTCTCTACTAACAAGTGACATCCTGGCACAAAAAAAGGGGGCTGGGATCTTGTTAAAAGTAGATAACAACTCAAATTATAGAAATATAAAATGTACAATGATAGATGTTTTAAAATATTTGGTAAGAACTCTGTGGTAAAGTGGAAATAGCATAAATTTAAATAACTGAACTTCAGACAGATAGTTGAAAGAACAGAAAGGTTAAAAGAAAATAATAAATAAATAAATAAATAAATAAATAAATAAATAAAATGAGAGAGAGAGAGAGAGAGAGAGAGAGAGAGAGAGAGAGAGATTTGCTTTTCAATTATTTAAAATTTAACATTCCCCTAATGCATGTCAAACTGTGGAAACAAACAGCAGAAAAATGGTTCAACCCAGGGTCCTTACATTTTGCAATGAGAATATTATAGTTATATAACAATAGGATATGTTCCAAGCTGCCTTCTAAAAATAATCTTGGACATGATTAGCTTTCATGTTTTATCAAATCCAGTCATTATAGTATGTATATGCCCCAGGATAAGCAAACAATTTAAGATTATTTCCACACATTTTGGTATTATACCAGAATCATAAGTATCGTCAATATATCTGCTAACAACTCTGCCAATAGAACCTAGGCTTTGTGTATTAAACACCTCAAACTTCATTAGTCTCTATGGATTATTCAATTTACCTTTTTATAGGTATTTATTAAAACACTTTATAGTAACTTATACAGAGACACTCCATCTGTAAAAATATGATTATTAATATTCTTTATATATTAGTTAATGTTGGAACTTAACACAGTGGCATTTATTCCTGGATTAGCTAGTTCCACAAATAATCACATAAAACTTTTTAATATTTGAAAGCTTAGCCTTTAGCTGGGCAGACTTTTGGCTAGCTCATCTTAGTTAACCTGAACACCTAGCCACATCCAACTACGTGACTAGCTATAACTTCCAGGCCTATAATTAAGTCCATCTCCTCTGATGTCTACTAGGACGTGGCCTTCTTCTTTCTCCTTCCCAGAGTTCCTTTCTCTATCTTAGGAAGTCCTGTCTCATCTATCTCTACTTCCCAATTACAGGCTTTAGCCTTTAGTTGACCTATTAACATTGGTACCAAAGCTTGCACAACAAAAGATGGTGGTGTTCATGAGAATGTTTTCACCTTGGCTACAGAATTTAGCATTTAATACATACCAGCACCTAACTGACCCCAGTGCCTCCAAAGAGTAATTGAATTCGAATATAAGGAAACCATAAAATGAATAGCTTAAAGAATCAAATTTTTGAATTTTACAAGTCCAAATTAATCTGATAGTTGGGCTACACTGGTCTTTTCTGTCTATACAGAAAATTGTAGGAGCTAAAGTTTTTAAAATTTGGAGGCTAAAGTTTCTGTATACTTTTCTATTCATTACTAGTTGGTGTATGAGTATACCTTTTTTCATGTTTATGAGATATGTTAGCAGCTGTGTCTCTCCTTTTGCATTTGAGATAGTATAAATCTTTCATTTATGGTCCTGAAAACTTCTTGAGATGGTCTTAGATTTTTTCTTTTTCTTTCTTTTATTTTTTTACTTTAGAAAAAATATTACTGGTAGACTTTCTATTAGTTTAGAACAGACTTAAAATATTTTGGGGTATTAATAAAAAAAGCAAATACACAATTTTCCTTTATGGTGTATCAGAACTACATTTTAACTCTGGTTGTTTTTGTTTCATCTGTTCTGAAGTTCTGTATTTATGTATATAGATATACATAAGTTTTATTTTTAAAATACTCAGTGTAATCCAAAAATGCTTCTGCATTGAAGGCTTGGTTCCTATGTGGTAAATCTTAGCATAGAAATATAATTCATCGTGATGAGTGTTGTGTGAAATATTAAAAAAAAAAAAAACAATCCACGCTACCACCAGCAGGGCACCAGTGGACAGGTCAGCTTGTCCTCAGCTCAGCAGGCAGACCAGCCTGTTCTCAGCCCAGTAGATTCTGTGACTCAGAGCTCCAAAATTGCTCTTTCCACCCAGCTCATTAAGTTTCAAGATTGGCCTCTGCCACAACAACCGCTATGCTTTCAAAGTCCCAAGGCTAGCTGGGGTGCACTTCTGGGGTGTACGTCTCAAAACCCCATGCTCTGTTGTGTACCTTTCCCTCTAGAACCCAGTTGAGTCACTGTGTGAGGGAAAATATCACACAAACTCAGTCTAGAATCAACATTTAAGACAATCGCAGATCCCAGTGGATCTGCCGTGTGAACCAGGGGCCTCTGCTACCTACACTTTGTCCTCTATCAACTCTCCTGTACAAAAGCAAGTATCTTCCTCCCACTTCCCCCTTTCCTCTCTCTGGCCAAGAAGTTCCGTTTTCTCACCCAGTGATTTGTTTCTTGAAATATTTATTCATGCCATACTGTAAATATACCACATTTTCTGTATCCATTCCTCTGTTGAAGGACATCTGGGAAAACAATGAATTCATGAAATTCTTAGGCAAATGGGTGGAACTGGAAAATATCATCCTAAGTGAGGTAACCCAATCACAAAAGAACACACATGGTATGCACTCACCGATAAGTGGATATTAGCCCAGAAGCTTGGATTACCCAAGATACAATTCACAGATCAAGTGATGTCCAAGAAGAAGGAAGGAAAGGCCCAAGGTCCTGGAAAGGCTTAATGCAGCAATGTAGGCGAATACCAGGACAGGGAAGCGGGAAGGTGTTGATTGGGTAACAGGGGGAGGGAAGAGGGCTTATGGGACTTTCGGGGAGGGGGGAACCAGGAAAGGAGAAATCATTTGAAATGAAAATAAAGAATATATCGAATGAAAAAAAGAAAGAAGTCTTTATTCATTAGGGGAAGGCTCACCTAAAGTCACTGAGGAACTGTGATTCACTCCTTGTTCCAGGCAGCCCCTCTTGGAGAAGCAGAATTAGCATCAAAATACAAACAGCATCAGGACAATCCACAACAGATGAATGCATTGCCTAATCATTAAATTCATCCAATGGTAGATTCTTAATTTCAATATGCTATTGGGAGCTATCTAAACCCTTTGGAGTCTGGGCCTTGGAGATGGGAGTCTGTAACTGCATAGGGTCATATCTTTGGGGATAGAAAAATATCTTCCCTAGCAATAATTCTCCCATCTCCTTTCATTACAGCTTATTTCCACTTAGCTTCCAAGAAATGGAAGCATCTCTTTTCTGTGCACTGAAATATCTGAATCCATAATCCAGTAATAATTTTTAGAATTGCTTAATGTAGTTTTGCAACAACAATAGCAACCAACAAACAGCAATGACAACAAATCCTGACAACATAATCATGCCTTTTTAATAATTCAGTATTATTACTATTATTATTAAATAATCTATTCTTCATTACACAATATTTATAATGCTACTGCCACCAACCTTTCTTTGCTTACAGTCTTGTGATATGTTCTTTGAGTTTTAACTCAATTGTAGTTTTAGTACTAATACAGCCTGCTTACATATCATTTTTATTCCTAAATCACAGCATTTCCATTTTTAAAAAATTATCTTTAATCTTTTTTCATAGTCCAGTCTTTATCCCTCTCCTGCTCCACCCACCAACAGTTCCTCATACCATTCCTCCTCCCCCTACCCACACCCTACCAGGCCTCCCCTTTCCCTAGGGCCTCCAGTCTCTTGAAGGTTAGGTGCTTTTTCTCTGAGTCCAGACCCCACAGTCCTCTGCTGTATACAGAGGTACCCCTCTGTTGGGTGCCTCATATCAGCTGATGTATGCTGCCTGCTTAGTGTCTCAGTGTCTGAGAGCTTTTTGGGGGTCCAGGTTGGTTGAGACTGCTGGTCTCAACCTATGGGGTTTTTCTATGGGGTCCCCCTCCTCCTCTGCTTCTTTCAGCCTTTCCCTAATTCAACCGCAGGGGTCTCCAGCTTCTGTCCATTGGTTGGGTTTAAGTATCTGCCTCTGTCTCAATCAGCTACTTGTTGGGCGTCTGGTAGGGCAGTCATGATGGCTCCTGTCAGTAAGTACAGCACAGCATCAGCACAGCATTTCTACCATCTCTAACACCATTCTATGGGGATTAATGAGTTCTGTTCATTTTGGATAACGTATACTTCTGATATCCTGAAGGCCTTTTCCCCCTTCTCCTTAACATCCACTCCTTTTCAATCTGGTAGCAATTACTTTTGTATAAGTACAATATAATCCGCTACCCCATTTTCAAAATGGGTACATAGAATTGGAAGCATTTCCTAAACTTTACAAGCATGACCTCCTTAGGTCCTCTCTTAATAATTGTAGGATATGGCCTGAACAATAACCTGTACACCTAAGGTGCTAACACCAGGATGATCTCTGAAATCCTAGGTTGCTGTTATTTATAAGTAGCTTTGAAGTTAAGAGAACAGGGAGATCTTGAATTTATCTCTTGGATGTACTCTCTCATGATTAATTCTGTTTTGCATGTTTTTATTGAACTAAAATTATTTTTGTCTTTCCTGTGTTTTATTAATTCTAATATAGTTGTTAACATCTTAAAACCTATCCTCCAGGGGGAGCCAAAGCTTTAACCTGTGCATGCAACTCTTCTGGCTCTCCAAGATTTTATTGACCATGAGGAAATTAAAGACAAAATCTTAGTAGGACATGGTTTAACTTTTCTTCTTATGTAACCATATCTTACACTTTCACCTTGAAGAAAACACGCTTTTAGCTAAAGGGAAATAACATTGGAGATTATGGGCATCTTTGTAAAGTCACGACTGTGAAGATAAGCTACATACAGCACTAATGAAATTCAAGGTCTCAGACATTAGAAGGAACTATATTGCGTCTTCAACATAAATAATGGAACGTGAATAATTTAGTAAGCTCTCTCAATTCAGTGGAGACAAGGGGTTTATAGGTTTCATTGGAATAGTTTCTGGAACACAACGTAAGCCAGGTAAACCCATGTAGAGTGTGTATATTTTGTTTCTGGCTCTTTCTTTTCGTTCAGCATATTTGCTCATAGTTGTTTGCAGATTAATTTATTTACCTTCACTGAATTATAAACACTTTTTTTTTGTTTTAAACAGCTAACTAAGCCGGGTGGTGGTGGCGCACGCCTGTAATCCCAGCACTTGGGAGGCAGAGGCAGGCAGATTTCTGAGTTCGAGGCCAATCTGGTCTACAGAATGAGTTCCAGGACAGCCAGGGCTACACAGAGAAACCCTGTCTCAAAAAACAAAAACTCATTAAACAGCTAACTACTTTCCATGTTTACTTTATTGACACCCCATTCCAATTTGTCTGCATTTTTTTTACAATTTTTTTACATGCTTGCTATGTATATACATATTTATTTTACCAGACATTGGCTCCAAATTTCTTCACTTTAGGTTAAATGGTATTGTAAGCAAGAAATAAATAAATAAAGATATTAAAACTGAGCAGATTGAAGTCTGCATGGAAGAGCTAATGTAATTCACTCTACCTCTGAATGGCTAATGAAGTCTTCCCAATGCTAATTTGAATATATTTTATTTCCTATTTTGTATTTCTCCCATCTGTTTATTCTAAACGCAGTGCTACTTGAGTTTCTCTCCTGTATCAAATCTATCAGTTGCTGACCATAACATAAAGTGTAAAGATAAGTTTCCAGCAATAAACGGTGGAGCCCCTGTGTATCCATTAACCTTATCTCTCACATTCTATTCTTGGTGCTTCAGGCATTTTGATAAGTAAGTTAAATTGCCAATTACCTGTTTTCTCATAACTTCATGACTTTGTTCATACTTGTTCTTAGTCTATAATTCCACCTTCGACCACCTTCATCAGGAAAGTGCCCTTTTTCTCTATATTACTTTTGTCAGCTTCCATTTGTTAAACTGTGTTGACCCCACTTCCTCCTTCAAGCAGTAGTATATAACTCTTCTTTGCCATTCTCAAGTGTTCTCTGCAGGCATTTGTAATATAGTAAAGAAGGTATTTTAAATTTATTACTATTTCCCTTATACTGTATGATTTCTTTCTGTATGATCTGACTCATATTATTTTACAATTCTCAATGGCTAGAAAATAATTTTGATTATTCCTATGTCCCTAAAACATTTCAAACCCCACAACTGAAAATCAAATGTGGTCTCAGTCAAAACATAAGTCTCTTAGAGACAAATTAACACTTAAACAAGAAATGTTATTTAATAACCCATGATTGTCTGTTCATGTATTACAAGAAATGGGACAAAATAGTCCAATCATGAAGAAAAATAAAGCATAACAGCCCTTAACCTAGTCAGAATTACATGGTGATAAACATCCTAACTAAAAGCAAGTTGGGAAGAGAAGAGTTTATGTCACCGTGAAATTGTAGTCTACTCTGTAGAAAAGTCAGTTCAAGATCTCAAGGCAGGAAATTAAAGACAGGAGCTGAAGCAGAAACCATGGAGGAATGCTACTTCTTGGCTTGACCCTTTACTGCATTCTTTTACCGCCCAAGATCATCTGCCCAGGTATGACATGACTCAGAGTAGAAAGGGAAAACAGCACATTGATTATTAATCAAGAACATTTCTCTACTGAGTTATCTACAGACCACTCTGATGTAAGAAATTCCTCCATTGAGATTTCTTCTTTCCTGATGATTCAACCCTCACCACAAGCAACTGAGCAACAATACATACCTCTCTGTGAAGCTGAAACTTTCTGCCTCACGACAACGTTGAATCAGCAGCCATGCAAAGCATCTCCTTAAGCATTCTACTATTAACATGTTCCTTGTTGCATTCATTCCTGCATCCATTTGTTATCCAGAGTTTTGCTTGCTTCTCAGAATAAAGGAGTAACTATTTCTTGGTTTTCACTGAAAAACTTAGCATGCAATGCGACAGAATCAGCTGCCTTTCTGCTGGCCTGGGCATGCAATTTTAAATGGAAATCTTGGTAAAAATTCATATTAGGGATACTCTTTCCAACTGTGGATTGATTACTGAGATCACACATGATGTACTTTGCTGCTATTTGCAATTCTGTCTCAATAAAACCCAATGTGCTTGTAGGATGAAAAACTAGCTGTATGCTTTGGTTTCTCCCACAGAACAAATATGTCACCCAACATGTGCCGAATTTTATTGATCTTGTTGCTGTTTGTTACTGTAGTTTTGTTTTAGCTTTGCTTTAGTTTTAGAACTGGTAGATATTTTCTGGACCTTTTATTTTACATGTAAGGAAAATGATAAAATAACTGGGGAATGTGGATTTCTAAGCCTTTCAATCAAAGATATAGAGAATGGCGACCTCTCTAAGATAGTTGCCATCATTAACAGATCAGTATTCATCCCCAAACTCAAATATAGTCCTGAACGTTCCTTCAGTTGAGCAATAAAATATAGGGCCTCCACCCTTAAGTCTGGATAAAGTACATTATGTTTCATTAGTTACAGAAAATCCTTCTTGGGCATATATAATACACCCGTTAGAATACAACAAACATAATAAATGAGCAAACTGTTGACAATATTTGGAGCTACAATCTTTTGCTTGCTGATCTGAAATGCAAATTGCAGTGCTAGTCATAAAACATGATGTCTGATATATTAGGTGAAGTGGCCTATTTAAAACAATAAGGAAGAAATAAAGTTAGCAAGATGGAAGAAAGGAGTGTGTATAGAGGAGATGGTGGAGATGAAGGAAGAAGGTACAGAACACATAACAAAAGGATGCATGCACTATGAAGATTTCAAAGTATAAAATTTATTAAATATAAATTTATATCTCTGCAAAAATGTATCTACACAGGTGATTGGGCCCCGAACTAATTCTCAAATTATAAAGTTATGGAAATGAGTTACTAAAAGTTAGCAACGATTTATACATGTATCTTAAGTGCATTTCACAAAAAAAATATGTGGAGCATTATGTATGTATAGCTAATATTCTTAGTGAGGCATTTAATCTTCATGGTTATTAATAGTACTGCAGATTTCTTATCAGTGAGCAACCACTGTTGCAAATTAATACCTAGAAGACTGGCAATCTGAAAAGTAACCCATGATATTTTTCGTTTGATTTGATTATCATTTTAGGATATGGAGAAAACAAATAGGGATTATTTTCAAGTCAGTTTTTTATCTTCACAACAAAATTCTTCAGGCCACATATTTTACAAACAATAGCTGTCTAATTATTACAGCTGCAAAGGCTGGAGGTCTTTGATTAAGGTGATACCACAGCTAGGTGCCCATCGGACTCCTTTATTGTGTTGTGGCTACTGACTGAGTCTACCCAAGAGAAAACAAGCGAGATTTTTCAAGATGTTCATATATGTGCAGCTAACTTCCTTAGTGAATCACAAATCTAACTCACGAGAGAACCACACAAACTCTTCAAATTATAATATTCCCTCAGGAAACTGGTTTGACATTAGTGTTTAGAGTTTTGACATAGCCTTTTTGTGTGCACAGCATTCAGTCCATAACACAGTGCACACACTGTGGATAGAAACTCATGGCTAAAAGTCTACAGGCATTCTTCCAACTTTAACCATATGCAATTTTAGAGGCTTTCCCTGGAAGGTCCTCAGGTGTACAAACAGCCAATGTTTTATAATCTCTGAGAAAAGCTTCATTCAAAGAAATTCAGACTCCTTAGCCTAGACATGGTCCTAGACCTGTGTTACTACATCCTGAGTCTGTTAATTGGAGGTTTCTTTGTCAGTGATTTTTTGGCATAAACCTTCATCAAGACATGATCCTGAGGGTACATTGACACATTAAAGATAGTGGTGTATACCCTGAATCAGTTCATACTACTTGCTTCCCAGAATTCCTTCCCCTTCCACCCCCAAGTTTTCTGAATCCATGGGTGAGTTGGTGTCTCCACTATATTCAAGATAAAAAAGCTAAAGAACAGTCAGGTGGTAAGCATAAGATATATTTTTATTGCTGTAATAATAGAGATCACTTTTTCTAAACTAAACTAAACTTTAGTGTTATTATTGAAAACATATGTGATATTTTAAAGTAACTTCCCTAAACAAGTCTGATTGTATAGCATGAGCAAAGTTGAGTCCCTGGGACTCACCTTGTTTATTAGCTAAAGTTTGTTCTGAGGAGAAACACAAATGCAGAAGCAAAAATGAGATGCAAAATGCTTTCTATCTTTATGATAGATGGCAATGTTTCAACAGGAAGACACAATCTGTCAAAACTAGAGTGACTTATCTACATTCTGACTCATACTTCTACAACTAAGTCTCAGAGTTAAGGAAATGGTTTTGGGTGTCAGTTTTACATTCCAGAAAGAGAAAAGGTCTGATAGTTTTAAGATACCTTAGACCAAAAGTTAACTGATTCCTAAAATGTATTCTTAAAAAAGCAATGGTCCCCTGTGTGGTGATAGTTGGAAACAGACTTTGGTAATGATCAGGTGGTAAGATTTTTTCTTTCTACAATGTAAAATGCAGTTAAGAGGCACATGCCAGGTCACTGCTCTTGTAAGAATATAACTCTGCTAGCATTCATTCCATGTTTCCAGAACTATGACAAATAAGATTTCATTTCTTGCCCATATGTGGCATTTGATTATGTATTCTTAAATGGAGTAAGGCATACTTTTTCAATATTAACTCACCTCCACTCATCTCACACAAACTCAACTGTATTTCTCTCATTTTTTAGAAATTTTCATTTTCTTTCTTTGGATAGGAGAAAGAAGCTCAGAAATCTTTCACAGAACAATATAATCTTTGCTCCCTCAGTGACCTCTATGCATAGATTGCCAGGTGCAATAACTTTAATCTTATTGAATTGGTACACAGTCAATGCTGAGCAAGAACACAAAGAAAAAATACCTTGAATATTTACTTGTTAGCTAGCAGACTTTCATGTATGGCTATAACATGATTATTAATGATATAAATGGTAACTTAACAAAGTCTTAAGCCTTTTCTGTTTCAGAAAAGTGATTTGCCTTTACTAATAACTTCAGATTTTGAGTATATATGTATATATAATATGTATTATATATATATATATATATATAGAGAGAGAGAGAGACAGAGAGACAGAGAGAGAGAGACAGAGAGAGAGAAAGAGAGAGAGAAAGAGAGAGAGTAATGATAAAGGAGTTGCAGGAAAAATAATTATCTTTTTCTATTACTGATACAAAACTGTAAATTTGTAACTGACAAATTTTATAGTGCTTCGCAATATTAATTATCTCTATGGCAGGAATTGATTTCCAGTGTGGCATTGTTCTTTGAAACTTCCTCAAAGTGGTCTGAAAGATGTTCATCCCTACTGAGCACACTTTACAGTCCTGAGAAAGATAAGCTGCTCACAGCCAGTACCTTGTACCACATGGCCAGGTGACATTAGTCAAAATGAGTCACAATGCTTACATTTAATCATCACCAATCAGGAAAGGTATAAAATGTGGAGAGATCAATCTGAATTCTACTGAAGAGTTACCTTTTGCTTTGCCACTTAGTGCATTGTTTTAAGTGAGGTTATCTGGTCTGAGTCATGTAGAGAAGCAGTGAGTAGTTCCCTGGCTAAAGTCAATATTCCAGGAAGGTAAAGTCTAATCACTTGGTATGTTTCTTCTCGCTTTGATAAGCTACATGTTCTATTTTACCATGACCCATAGACAGAGAAAACAGTAGTGAGAGAAGAAAGCACAGTGGAATATGCTTGCTTCATTCTGCACATTCTGCTTATTGGTAGGAACAGGGATTTCTGGAACATGGACAATGATGAATGTAGAATAATACAGAAATGCTGGTGTAAGGCTTCTAACAGGAATATTTTGTGGTCCATTGAATATTCTGCTAGTCCTTTGTCAGTCCACAGTCTGAGAAAGTGTCACATCATTTCACCATCATATGAACCTAGTCACATTCACAACACATCCATTTTCTCAGCTTATATAAACATGAGGATTCATATTAGTATAAGACATTATTTCCCCTTAAGTAGCTATGTACCCATATGCGATAAATTAATAAAGTACTGGTATTTGTACAATGTTTGCAAATTTTGGGGTCAAATGTGAGACTAATTCAAATCTGAAGTAATACGACATGCCAGATAATTAATTTTTTAACATATCACCTATCATTAAATTAACTGACTGTAATAGTATATGCATCTCACATTTTCATTTGACTAATGTGAGAAAATTATACAGCAAATTATTCAGACACATGACCTGACAGTGTGTGATTAGTTAACAAGTGTTATTTATCAACGATGAATGTTAGTCTATAACCTCTGTGAAATGCCCCAAAGTAGAGATGTTAGGAGTTCTTTATGATTCTCTACAACACAGTAATGACAAAGTAAAATATTTAAATGATTTCTCATGGTTATTCAGAGAGAAAAATTAACTCTGACAGCAAATCTCTGTGGCATACATGCAATTTCCACTGCTAAAACACTTCATGACCTTCACAACCTTTCATCATTCCAAGATGTTTGAAGCCACATATTTCAATTGATAGATTCAATAATCAAAAACTATCCTTACCAAGGGGGTGAAATTATGCAATCCTGAAGTTAGACTTAATTTAAAGTGGTTCAATGGTAAATTATAGTTATAATAGTCTTTGTCAGAAACTAGCCCTATGATAGCATATACATGTTAGATGATGCTATTTTGAAAAAGCCGTCTGTAATCCTACTTCCACGTTGTAGAAAATCTTATAGTCAATATCCAATTTGCTCTTCTTATTGAAAATTTAGGTTGTACTGTAATTGTCTTCATTGTATATTAGTAAAATAATTATGGACTTAATATAAATTATTAGCATTAGTAATAGTACTTTTTGTCATCAATGTTTATAATGTTAATCCCTTACATCACAAATGATATATTGTTTAAATGTCATTCTTTATACTAAATATAAGTCAGTGATAAATAGAGTTACTTTATTTCATGGAACAAGCATAATAGGTACATGTAAGGGAGAAAGATCTTTTGTGCTTCAGGAATAGCCTTGATTTAAGCATAAACCTAAAATATCTATGACCTCCTCCTGCACCCACAGGTTGAAACAAGCCATTACATTTGTCTCTAAGCAATGCTTGTCCATCAAGTCCTTGACAGCTAAGCAGCATCTGTATTGTCACTACTGCTTTTTGTAGCTTTCCATTCTCCTCTTGAAAAGCACTAATACGCAAGCAACTAGCCAACATAGGGATTAGTTATACTCATTTCAGAATCCCAAAATATCCTGTACGTTTGAACACATATATTCATCAATATGAATTCCATCCAAGCAAAATGGGTTGGTACGAAATGTTTTTATTTCAATAGAGTCAGACAAAATATTTTTGTTTTATAAGCTTATCTTAGTTTTCACATCCACACTTTGCTAGAAATGGAACATAAGCAGTTATGCCAGGAGCTATAAGGTTCTCTCATGGCATGACTGGAGAGAAAGGTACCCATGCTGTGTGACAGAACCCCCAGGTTTAGTATCTGCTGGCAGATGCTGGCTGAAATGAAAAGCTGAAGTGAAAATGTTCCCTGAATTCATGATGTGCCTGTCTGCTCAACCCTTCAGAGCCTTTTCCTCCTTAGGGAGTTATGAGGATAAGAATCTCTCCCTCTTATAACTAACATTTTAGAGAGTAGGGAAGAGCTCTTCTTTTGCCTTGTCTCTGTAGAGTCATTTATCTCCTCTGAAGCACATTTTTGTTATTTTTGTTTTAAAGAGCAAGGTTGGGGTTCAGGTAACCCATTCAGTTATCAGGGTCAAATGCAATTGTTTCTGTCTTTCAGGGTTGATACCTTCCCCACTTGATGAGTAGTTGTAAATGCTGTGCTCGGATTTTTGGCTCCGTTTCAATTCGCTTAGGGAAAAAGATCATTATTCGTTGCAATGTACACTGTAAGCATCATAAACATGTAGATACAATTACTCCCACTGACAATATTCCAATTAGATAACCAGGAAGAAGCTGGGTGAAAAGAAACAGAGCATCCCTGAGGAATCCTCAAATGCTCCAGGCTTCTCCTATGGCAGTCTTTCAAACTAGGATATGAAGGCACTTGTATACATTTTCTGTTTCTTTTTTTTTTTCATTCCTGTCATAGTGTCCTTAGTTTGAAAATCTCCAATAACCTCCAGATTTACAGGTGTCCCCTATGTAGCCACAGGTCCATGCACAAGACAGCAGTTTTCAAACTGAATACACCACAGTTAAAGTAGTGTTAGTCTTAAAGTGTTAGTCTTGCCCAATTGTGTATCTACATAAAAGAGGAAAAGCAGATGTCGTACTACTACTTACATTGGTAGGTTATATTACATCCTGTATTTTTATTAGATATTTTCTTTATTTACATTATAAACTCTATCCCCTTTCCTCATTTCCCCTCCAAAAACCCCTGTCTCCCCTTCTCCTGCTCACTAATTCACCCACTCCCACTTTCCTGACTTGGCATTCCTCTACTCTGGAGAAATGAGCCTCCACAGGTCTAAGGGCCTCTCCTCTCATTGGTATCCTACCATACCATGCTCTGCTACCCATGTGCTGGAGCCATAGGTCCCTCCATGTGTACCCTTTGGTTGGTGGTTAAGTCCCTGGAAACTCTGGGGATACTGGTTGTTTCATATTGTTCCTCTATGGAGCTGTTAAAACTTTCAGCTCCTTAGGTTCCTTATCAAGCTCTTTCATTGTGGACCCCATGCTCAGTCCAATGGTTGGATGAGAGCATTCCCCTCTGTATTTTTCAGGCACTGGCAGGGCCTCTCTGGAAACAGCTATATCAGTCTTCTGTCAGCAAGCACTTGTTGGTATCCACAATAGCATCTTGGTTTGGTAGCTGTATATGGGATAGAGCCCCAGGTGGAGCAGTTTCTGGATGGTATTTGCTTCAGTCCCTGCTCCACACATTGTCTCTGTATTTCCTCCCATGGGTATTTTGTACCCTAAGAAGAATCAAGGTTTTCCTTCTTAAGCTTCTGTGAATTGTACCTTGGGTATTCCAAGTTTCTGTGCTAATATCCACTTATCAGTGAGTGCACACCATGTGTGTTCCTTTGTGATTGTGTTACCTCACTAAGAATGGAATTTTCTAGTTCCATCCATTTGCCTAAGAATTTCATGAATTCATTGTTTTTAATAGCTGAGTAGTACCTCATTGTATAAATGTACCACATTTTCTTTATCTATTCTTCTGTTATGGGATATCTGAGCTCTTTCCAGCTTCTGGCTATTATAAATAGGGCTCCTATGAAATAGTAGAGTATGTTTCCTTATTACATGTTGGAGCATCTTCTGGGTATATGCCCAGGAGTAGTATAGCTGGCTCTTCTGGTAATACTATGTCCAGTTTTCTGATGTAGAGCCAAACTGATTTCCAGAGTAGTATTACTAGCTTACAATCCCACTAGCAGTGGATTTGTCACACATGCATTATTCATCTCATTTAGTATATTGAAAATAATTATTAGAATGTTGGATTTTTAAATTATTTTAGTTATTTACATTCCAGATACTGTTGAATATTTTAAACTATTATTCTCTTCATGACTCCACCATTAGATTGAGAGAAAACAGGAAGATCTTTCTATGTCATTTAGGAAACATGGGCCCCCAAGGATTCAAAATCCATGCATCTCATTGACACGGGAAACTCATTACTTCCATGATGTTTGTCCCACTACTGCACCAATGGGTGTTCCTTGCAAAGTCTAGCATTATTATATCTCACAACGTTCATGGCTAGGTGAAATTAATGACTGTTTTCTCCCACAAAAGCAGGATTAGAACTTTTCAGCACCATGAAAGATTGCCAGAAGGTATGAAAATTCAAATTCCAGGTGAGTATAAGCTTGATTTCTTCATTTTATATAACTAAACTATCTGATGTTCTCAGCAACAATGTCTTACCTACAACCTCCACAAGCCAACACAGGGTTATTGCAATGGCAATAACATCTAATGTTTGGAGGGTAAAACATATTTTTAGACAAAATAAACTTGATTTCTTATCTAGTTTCATAAGCATATTTCCCAAAGAAGTGAATTTTGTTATTAACCTATAAATGATCTTGATGGTTCATTTCTGCTACAAATTCTTTTATACAAGACTAAGTTTCAAAAAGAAAATGGTATAAAGAAAAGAATGATATTAATAAAGACTATTCTATCATGTTTCTTTCATAACTTTACAATCACTTATTTTAAAAGGCTGACAGTTGTTAAAATCATTTTCCAACTATACAAATTAATAACTTAATTTACACTTAACATATTTCCTTGTTTATAAAACAAACTATAAAATATAAAACAAGCAATCTAAAATTTGGCATAAAATTTGCTCTAGTCCAATGTTATAATGGACAATTTTTTCCCTTTAGGTAAACACATCAGATACTTACAAAGATCTGAAAGAAATACACAGAGGTGTTTGCCTAGTTGAGACACCAGCAAGAGTTCCTTAGCCAGATGCTCAGGAGGACAATAGTATCCAATTGACTTAGGAAACCAAGTACAAGAATAAGTAGTTGTACATTGATATCCTCAAACCTACTACTTAAAACCAACTTGCAAAAAAATAAATGACTGAGGAAACAAAAACAGTCAACCAGAGTTCCCAATTGTGAATTTCGTTTCTTTCTTTCTTTTTTGTAATTACCTTTTATTCTATATATTCTTTATTTACACTTCAAATAATTTCCCCTTTCAAGGATCCCCCCTCCTTGAAAGTCCCATAAGTCCTCGTCACTCCCCCTGTTCCCCAAACATCCCCTTCCAGCTTGCCTGTCCTGGTATTCCCCTATACTGCTGCACTGAACCTTTCTAAGAGCAGGGGGCCTCTCCTTCCTTCTTCTTCGCATCATTTGATATGTGAATTGTTCCTTGGGTATTCCAAGCTTCCGGGCTAAAACCTGCTTATCAGTGAGTGCAAACTATGTGTGTTCTTTTGTGATTGGGTCAATTCACTCAGGATGACATTCTCCAGTTCGACCCACTTGCCTAAGAAATTCATGATTTCATTATTTTTAATAGCTGAGTAGCTTGCTGACCAAACCCAAGAACACATCAAAGCAATCATTCACTATGATCAAGTGGACTTCATCCCAGGGATGCAGGGATGGTTGAATATATGGAAATCCTTCAATGTAATCCACTACATAAACAAACTCAAAGAAAAAACATATGGTCATTTCATTAGATGCTGAAAAAGCATTTGATAAAATTCAGCATCCTTTAATGTTATAGGACTTAGAAAGAACGGGAATTCAAGGTCCATACCTAAACACAATAAAAGCAATATATGGCAAACCAGTAGCCAACATCAAACTAAATGTGAGAAACTTGAAGCAATCCCACTAAAATCAGGTACCAGACAAGGTTGCCCTCTCTCTCCATATTTATTCAGTATAGTAAGTACTTGAAGTTCTAGCTAGAACAATTCAACAACAAAAAGAGGTCAAACGGATACAAATTGGAAAGGAAGAATTCAAATTATCACTATTTGCAGATGACATGATAGTATACTTAAATGACCCAAAAAACTCTACCAGAGAACTCCTACAGCTGATAAACAACTTCAGCAAAGTGGTTGGATATAAAATTAACTCAGCCAAATCAGTAGTCTTCCTATTCTCAAAGGATAACCAAGCTGAGAAAGAAATTAGCGAAATGACACAATTCACAATAGCCACAAACAATATAAAGTATCTTGGTGTGACTCTAACCAAACAAGTGAAAGATTTGTATAACAGGAACTTCAAGTCTTTTTAGGAAGAATACCAAGAAGACCTCAGAAGATGGAAAAATCTTCCATACTTTTGGATTGGCAGGATTAATATAGTAAAAATGGCCATCTTGCCAAAATCAGTATACAGATTCAAGGCAATCTCCATCAAAATCCCAACTCAATTCTTCAAAGAGTTAGAAATAGCAATTCTCAAATATATCTGGAATAACAAAAACTCAGGATAACTAAAGTTTTTCTCAACAGTAAAAGAACTTCTGGGGAAATCAGTATCCCCAACCTCAAGCAGTACTACAGAGCAATAGTGTTAGAAACTGCATGGTATTGGTACAGTGATAGGGAGGTAGATCAATGGAATAGAATTGAAGACCCAGAAATGAACCCACACTCCTATGGTCACGGATCTTTGACAAAGGAGCTACAACCATGCACTGGAAAAAAGATAGCCTTTTCAACAAATGGTGCTGGTCCAACTGGAGTCAGCATGCAGAAGAATGCAAGTTGATCCATTCTTATCTCCTTATCCTAATCTCAAGTCCAAGTGGATCAAGGACCTCCACATAAAACCAGACACACTGAAACAAATAGAAATGCAACTGGGGAAGAGCCTTGAGCACATGGGCACAGGGAAAAATTTCCTAAACAGAACACCAATAGCTTATGCTCTAAGATCAAGAGTGGACAAATGGGATCTCATAAAATTACAAAGTTTCTGTAAGGCAAAGGACTCTGTCAAAAGGACAAAATAGCAACCAACAAATTGGGAAAAGATTTTTATCAATCCTACATCTGACAGAGGGCCAATATCCAAGATATACAAAGAACTCAAGAAGGTAGACTTCAGAGAGCCAAATAACCCTATTAAAAATGGGGTTCAGTGCTAAAAAATTTTCACCTGAGGATTATCAAATGGATGAGAAACACAAAGAAATGTTCAACATCCTTAGTCATCAGGGAAATGCAAATCAAAACAACCCTGAGATTACACTTCACACCAGTCAGAATGCCTAATGATTTTAAAAAAAAATAGAGGTCTATTTACAGTATTAAATTTATTTTAGAATCACTTTGATTTTTGACACATAATTGTTTTCATAATCCACTTTACTTAGAACTCACTAAGAATGGACATCTAGGGAAGGAAATTTGGGCCATTCAACCCAACTCAGTTTAAAGTCATTATGGCTTAACTGCTGACTTTTACATTGTAAATCAGCGTAGCTTTTTATGATGTATTCTCAGTTATTTTCATATGAACTCCCCCAGGTACTACAATAAGGACATGTTTTTATCTTCCATCTAATATCCTTCAATTCCTAGAGGTCCATCAAAGATAAAACCAACAGGGTTCAAAAATATAATTTACACCAGCAATTGTAGTCATAGACAAACACTTTCAGCATTCCCTCGGCACGTTGCAGAAAAGCAAATTGTTAGGGCGCTGTTCAACAACCTGCCAAATCATAAATTCTGCCAGCAGGATCCAATAACATGTGTTTAACAAGCTTTTCTGGTAATTCTGATACTAAAACCTCAGAAACACTGCTGTCAGAGGCAGAATTCTACCCCAGGCCTCTTTGCAGTGCTGATTTCCAAATAGCTTGTTTCTTATGCTCTTGACATTCTATTCCAGCCTTCAGCTCTCATACCTTCAGGATAAGAATTATTGCTGTGCTTAAAAAATCTTATATATAGTTTCACAATCTTACTGTCCCAGCTATGCCAGAAAATCAAGCATTAGTATCCGATAGCATCTCTCAGCTTCATCTAAATTTCATTGAATCAGTTTGATATTTTAGAATGTGTGGGATGATGAGAGGAACTTGTCTCGTTTTACTGTAGATGAAGTTTTCACGTCCACTTTATTGTGATTTATATCACATTTAATGTCTGTCAAACAATTTTGGAAACATGTACCCACTCTC
Organism: Apodemus agrarius; assembly: GCA_964023405.1. NCBI lineage: Eukaryota > Metazoa > Chordata > Mammalia > Rodentia > Muridae > Apodemus > Apodemus agrarius. Next base: position 16,502,226 of record OZ030018.1, read on the forward strand.
TGTCTTTCCTGGAAGTCTCTCAGTGCTCCGCATATTTATTAGACACTAACACCTAATGGAATGTAACTTCTTTGCCTTAAAATATAAACTTCCTTGCAATGTCATGGTTTCAGGTCCACTTGAGAGCTATTTCATGGCATCATTATCTCCACTGAAATGGAAATGGTATCTAGGGGTTATTTCTCTAACAGTGGAGAGGTATAACACCTGAGTTGGAAAGTAAAGTGGGCTGTTCCCAATTATTGGTTAAAAAGGAACTAGCCTTTACAAAATGATAGTAGAAGGCTCAGATTTGTTTCAGTATCTTGGTGAAAATTAAGACTACATATTGGTTTCCAACTGGGGCTTTGATAAAACAAATAAAAATTAAACAAACAGGAAACAGTTCAATAAAAAATAACTGAAAAAGGGAGCTGCTACTGAGCTTAGATAAAGAGAAATATGTATAAAACAGGTGCTGCTAAAGGAAAAACCCTGCTCCTGCAAAAGAAACTTATAGGGATGGCAACCATACTGGAAGAGTCCAAGGAAAAAACATAAACTCAGGTGGTCATCAGCTACTTTTCCAGACATCTTGTCATGTTTGCTGTCTTCTACCACAGAAAATCATTTTTTTCTCTCTATGGAACTCTTACTTATACATAAGTTTTCTTATCTTTGAAATAAGTTCCTCATGGAGTCTGACATCTGAAAAATGTACACTTTTTAAAAATTTTATTGTTATGAAGATACATACCACCATTCAATGTTCTGTGCACGTAAATGCACACATGCACATACACATATATACATATGTATATACATTATATACACATACACATATACATATACATGGGTAAATGTGTATATGTATATTCATCATATATATGTATATATTTGTATGTCATACATTTTTGCATATATACCAATATATCTAAATATATTAAGTATTATTTCACATGACTTCATATTTTTAATTGATAGTGTTCATGCAATTGATTTCTTTCATATTAAAACATTTTAGCAGTCATTCATTGATAAGAGAAGAACTTAGAGAGGGCCCACTTCCTAAAATTTATTGGCAGTTAAGGGGATGCTGGGAGGATGGGAGACATTTTTTTCAGTGCTGTAACCAGTGTTATGTAGCCTATACTTCAATAAACAGTCCCCCAAGGATGCTTATTCAAGTTTCCTTAACTACACTCAGTGGATAGTAGGTAAAGAAACATGCAAATAGGAGTGAAACATGTTGGAAGCAAACAGATCCAATGGAAGAGAGAGTGGGCAAGAGAGAGTACTGGGCCAAATGACAACACATTGTTCACAGAAATGGAATTGTCAAATTAAATTAAATTTGGAAAAAGATAATGTATTTTTATTGAAAATAGATTCTTCTTTTGTACAATACATCCACCGCACAATTTCTCCTTCCACTAATTCTTCTGGTTCTCCATTCCTTCCCCAGATCTGATCCCTCTTTCTCTTCCTCCAGAAAGGAAAAGGCCTCCAGAGACAATAACCTAACAGGAGGAAAGCAGGATAAAATAAGACACAGCAAAATCATTCCTATTAAGGCTGGAAAAGGTGACTCAGTAGGAGGAAGAGTCTCAAGAGTAGGCAAGATAGTCAGAGACACATGTACTCTTATGGTCAGGGGTCGAAAAAAAACACTAAGCAAATCCCATAGCATATAGGTGGAGAATCTTGTGTAGATCATGCAGCCTTGGCATTTGCTGCCTTAGTCTCTGTGAGCCCATGGGAATCATGCTTAGTTGATTGTGTAGGCCATTTTCTTCTGCTGTCCTGCATCTCTTTGGCCCCCTACAATCTTTCCTCCTCTTCTATGGGAATCTAATATAACTATAAAAATATCTTACTGTTTTAAAATGAACACTAGTGTACAAGTGCCACTAGATATAAAAGCACTATTATTCCACAAAGTAATGCTTAGCAGAACACTAGAATATGAAGGAGAAAATTGTAAGATAATATTCAATACATTCCTATACATTTAGGCTATTGGTGGTACAAACTGTCCAGCATAGAACAAGACTTTTTTGAATTATAAATTAATTTTCAAATAAAACAGTCACTGTCCTTATACTGTAAATATTACCCTTCTTGTGAAAATAGCAAGTGTCACTCAAGATATTCAATGTTCCATGTTGATAGATGCCTCTGTGTCTTTCTAAGAAAATAGTTTTGTTTATGTTGAAATCTATGCTCATAGTATAGGATGAGTCGTTTAGAACAAGATATAATTATTATTTTAGATGTGCATAACCATAAAAGGACTTATATATCATAAATAATTTCTCTAAATAAATCTTTAAATTAATTTATGCAATGTATTTTCTTGGCTTCAATAATTTATTTTATGAATAGAAAAACATTTTAATTCTTGATATGATTGAAACATGATGAATATATTAGATATATATATAGAGAGAGATGCTAAAGAATGAGATGGTTAAATCTCATAAATTACCATGACCCAATTTTTGACATTCAGAATTTTAAAATCTTCTGCAATACTATAAAATTTTATGAGGTAATTAATTCTAAAAAGTTACAAAATTATATGCATTTCTCTTTTAAATTATCTTCCAACAAAGACCAACTTTCCTATTAACATAATGTAAATAAATTTGCATTTATAGAAATTGATTCTATATAAAACTGATGACTTAAACTAGTATTTTCTCATTTAGAATTATTAAATGTTCAAACTATGCAAATATAAAATGTAAGTCAGAGCCATATAAAAAAGTGGAATTCAATCATTTTTTAACAGATTTCACTTTTAGAGATCCGTATCTAACCTGCTGTTTTATAATATTTGTAGAATTTTCATTTGAATGAAATAGCCAACCATTAGGCTGATCTCAGTGAACATGGTTTGTGAGTTGGCAGAAGGACTGGAGGAGCAGAGGGTTATTGCAATGGCATTGGAAGAACAACATAAACTAGCCTGACCACCAGTTTTCACAGTCTATTTACCAAACAAGGAGCATATCTAGAGGGATCCATGACTCCAAATACATGTGTAGCAGAAGATGACCTTGCCTGACAGCCACTGGAGGGGAGGCACCTGGTCCCAGGGAGGTCTGATGCACCAGAGAGAGTAGGGGGATGCTGGATCAGGTGAGTAGAACTGTGTGGGTAGGTGGGAAATCACCCTCATACAAGCAAAAGGGGGAAGGGCAAATGTGCGATGGGGTGATGGTGGAGGGTTAACTGGGAAGTGGATATCATTTGAGATGTAAACAGATGGAATGATTAATAATAACAAAAGTAAAAATAATAAAAGATACATAAAGAAATAACATAAAATGGTGATAAGTAACAACTAGCATAAACATACTTTAATGGTTTTGATTGAAATAAAATTATTTATGGGCTTGCAGCCAGGCCGCCATCTTCCCTTGGGTTACTGTGGACTGCCTGCCAGCAGCTGGGTTCAGGTGCATAGACAGAGACTTAGCCTAGCAACGACTACCCAGTCAGGCTCTTGCTTGCGCCCAGAGCCAGAGCAGGTCAGAGGGAGGTCTGTGCACCTACAGCTCAGAGGCTGTCTCTGACCACTGGAGACCAGCTCACAGGCTTGAAGCCAGGTCACCATCTTCCCTCGGGCCACTGTGGACTGCCTGCCAGTGGCTGGGTTCAGGAGCGTGGTCAGAAACCTAGCCTGGCATTTACTACCCCGTCAGACTCTTGCTTGCGCCCAGAGCCAGAGCAGATCAATGGGAGGTCTGTGCACCAACAGCTCAGCAGTGCACCCAGAGCCAGATCAGCTCAGTGGACAGTCTCTGTGCCAACCCATGTGGCCACCAACCTGCTAGTGGGGCTGTGCCTAGAGTACAGCAAGAGGCCAACATCTTGCCTCAGGACACCACAGACAGCTAACAAGACAGAGCACTGTGGATTGAGAGCAACACCATCCAAGTTCTAGCAGTCCAACCAGGGAACCTCAGGTCCTGCAGGGAATCCAGTGGTTAGACAGAGCCCTGAGATCCACCACCATCTTGTAGCTGGTGGCCTGAACAGGTCACCGTAGAGAACCAACAGAGGAGCCCAGGTCACCATAAAGACCTAACAGACGAGCCTAAATCAGTGGAGGGTGAAAAAAGGATCTGATTCTTAAGAGCTGGCAACTAGGCAGGCCAGGAGGAGACAGGGGGAAGCCAATTGCAGGTCCAGCAGCAAGCTGGGGGAAGACTTGGATATGGCCCAGCAGAGCTGAGGAGGTAATTATGAGTCCAGTAACTGAAATGTCACAGTCTCCACCTCGGTAGCTCAGACGCCCACTACTACAGCAGCACCAAAGCCAGGCTCACAGGAGCTTCAAACACCAACCAGTAACAACAAGACCAACTAACTCCATAGATAAACAGATGGCAAGAGGCAAACGTAGGAACGTTACAGACAGAAATCAAGGCAATATGGCAGCATCTGAACCCAATTCGCCAACCACACCAAGTCCTGGATACCCCAACACACCAGAAAAACAAGAGCTGGATTTAAAAGCACTGGTCATGATGCTGCTAGAGGAACACAAAAAAGGCATAAACAAATCTCTTAAAGAAATGCAGGGGAACATAAATAGTGTAGAAGCCCTTACAATGCAAACACAAAAATCACGTAAAGAATTCCAGGAGAATATGGATCAACAGATATAAGCCAATAAAGAGGAAATGAGAAAATCACTTAAAGAAATGCAGGGGAACTTGAATCAACAGGCAGAAGTCATGAAAGAGGAAACACAAAAATCTCTTAAAGAATTGCAAGAAAAGACAAACAAACATATGAAGGAACTGAGCAAAACCATCCAAGATCTGAACACAGAGGTAGAAACAACTAAGAAATCACAAAAGGAGACAACTTTGGAGATAGAAAACCTTGGGAAGAAACCGGGGGTTGTAGATGGAATTATCAACAACAGAATACAAGAAATAGAGGTAAGAATCTCAGATGCTGAAGATGCCATAGCAACCATTGACTCCACAGTCAAAGAAAAGGCAAAATGGAAAAGGCTTGTAACCCAAAACATCCAGGAAATCCAGAACACAATGAGAAGACCAAACCTAAGGATTATAGGGATAGGTGAAGATCTACAATTTAAAGGGCCAGCAAATATCTTCAACAAAATTATGGAAGAAAACTTCCCTAACCTAAAGAGAGAGATGCCCATGAATATACAAGAAGCCTACAGAACTCCAAACAGACTGGACCAGAACAGAAATACCCCCTGTGACATATTAATCAAAACCCCAAATGTACTAAACAAAAAAAAAAAAGAATACTAAAATCAGTAAGACAAAAAGGCCAAGTAACATATAAAGGAAGACCTATCAGAATCACACCAGACTTCTCTTCAGAAACCATGAAAGCTAGGAGAACCTGGACTGATCTCATGCAGACTCTAAGAGAACACAAATGTCAACCAACACTACTATACCCAGCAAAACTTTCAATCAACATAGATGGAGAAATCAAATTATTTCATGACAGGACCAAATTTATACAATATCTTTCCACTAACCCAGTTCTACAAAGAATAATAGAAGGAAAACTCCAATACAAGGAGGGAAACTGCACCCAAGAAAAAGCAAGATAGAACCTTTTCCAACAAACTCAAAAGAAGATAACCACTCAAAAACAAAAATAACATCCAAAATGACAGGAAGAAATAATCACTATTCCTTAGTATCTCTTAACATAAATGGACTCAATTCACCAATAAAAAGACATAGACTAACAGATTGGATATGGAACAGGACCCTACATTTTGCTGCATACAGGAAACACACCTCAGAGTCAAAGACAAACACTACCTTAGAATAAAATGCTTGAAGACAATTTTGCAAGCAAATGGTAGCAGGAAGCAAGCTGGAATAGCCATTCTAATATCAGATAAAATTGACTTTTCACCCAAAGTCATCAAAAGAGACACAGAAGGTCACTTCTTGGTAGTCAAAGGAAGAATCCACCAAGAATAACTCACAATTCTAAACATCTATGCTCCAAATGCAAGGGCACCCTAATTTGTAAAAGAAACTTTACTAAAGCTCAAAACACACATTGCCCCTAACACAATAATTTGGGGGGACCTCAACACTCCACTATGCTCAATGGACCATCAGGAAAAGAGAAACTAAACAGGGACACAGGGAAACTCATTGAAATGTTGGACCAATTGGATCTAACATAGATATAGATATAGATAGAGATAGAGATAGAGATAGAGATAGATATAGATATAGATATAGATATAGATATAGATATAGATATAGATATAGATATAGATATAGATAGATATAGATATAGATATAGATATAGATATAGATATAGATATAGATATAGATATAGATAGATAGATAGATAGATAGATAGATAGATCATTTCATCCTAAAGCAAAAGACTATACCTTTTTCTCAGCACCTCATTGTACCTTCTCCAAAATCAACCATATAATTGGTCACAAGACAGACCTCAAAAAATATAAAAAGACAGAACTAACCCCATGTCTCCTATCGTATCACCATGGATTAAGAGAATTCTTCAATAGCATCAAAAACAACAGAAAATCCTCAGACAGGTGGAGGATGAACAATATTTTACTCAATGATACCTTAGTCAAGGAAGAAATAAAGAAAGAAATCAAAGACTTTTTAGAATTTAATGAAAATGAAGGCACAACATACCCAAATCTATGGGACATAATGAAAGAAGTGCTAAGAGGAAAACTCATAGCCCTGAGTGTCTCCAAAAAGAAACAGGGGTGAGCAGATACTATTAACTTAATGGCACACCTGAAAGCTCTAGAACAAAAAGAAGCTATTTCACCCCAGAGGAGTAGAAGACAGGAAATCATTAAACTCAGGGCTGAAATCAATCAGGTTGAAACAAAGAGAGCCATACAAAAAATCAACAAAACAAGTTCTTTGAGAAAATCAACAAGATAGATAAACCCCTAGCCAGACTTACTAAAGGGCACAGAGAAAGTATTCAAATTAACAAAATTAGAAATGAAAAGGGAGGTATAACAACAGAAACTGAGGAAATTCAAAAAATCATCAGATCCTACTACAAAAGACTATACTCAACAGAACTGGAGAATCTGTAGGAAATGGACAATTTCCTAGACACATACCAAATACCAAAATTAAATCAGGATTCAATAGATCTTCTAAACAGACCCAAAACCCCCAAAGAAATAGAAGGGGTCATAGAAAGTCTTCCAACCAAAATAAGCACAGAACCAGATGGTTTTAGTGCAGAATCCTATCAGACCTTCAAAGAAGACCTAATACCAATACTCTTCAAACTATTCCACAAAATAGAAACAGAAAGAACAGTACCCAACTCATTCTATGAAGCCATAATTACCCTGATACCAAAACCACACAAAGATCCAACTAAGAAAGAGAACTTCAGACCAATCTCCCTTATGAACATCTATGCAAAAATACTCAATAAAGTACTTACCAACCAAATCCAAGAAAATATGAAAACAATAATTCACCATGATCAAGTTGGCTTCATCCCTGGGATGCAGGGATGGTTCAATATACAGAAATCCATCAATGTAATCCACTACATAAACAAACTCAAAGAAAAAAACCACATGGTAATCTCATTGGATGCTGAAAAAGCGTTTGACAAAATTCAGCATCCTTTCATGTTAAAAGTCTTGGAAAAAATAGGAATTCAAGGTCCTACCTAAACATAGTAAAAACAATCTATAGCAGACAGGTAGCCAACATCAAAGTAAATGGAGAGAAACTTGAACAATTCCACTAAATTCAGGGACTAGACAAGGCTGTCCCCTCTCGCCATATCTCTTCAATATAGTACTTGAGGTACTAGCTAGAGCAATTTGACAACATAAGGAAGTCAAAGGGATACAAATTGGAAAGGAAGAATTCAAACTATCACTATTTGCAGATGATATGATAGTATACTTAAGTGACACAAAAAACTCCACCAGAGAACTCCTACAGCTGATAAACAACTTCAGCAAAGTGGCTGGTTATAAAATCAACTCAAGCAAATCAGTAGCCTTCCTATACACAGAGGATAAGCAGGCCGACAAAAAAATTAGGGAAATGACACCTTCACAATAGCCACAAACAATATAAAGTCTTGGTGTGATTCTAACCAAACAAGTGAAAGATTTATATGATAAAACTTCAGGTCTCTGAAGAAGGATATTGAAGAAGACCTCAGAAAATAGAAAAATCTTCCATGCTCGTGGGTTGGCAGGATTAATATAGTTAAAATGGCAATCTTGCCAAAAGCAATATACAGATTCAACACAATCCCCATCAAAATCCCAACTCAGTTCTTCATAGAGTTAGAAAGCAATTCTCAAATTCATCTGGAATAACAAAAAACCCAGGATAGCTAAAACTATCAACAGTAAAAGAACTTCTGCGGGAATCAATATCCCGGACCTCAAGCAATACTACAGAGCAGTAGTGTTAAAAACTGCATGGTATTGGTACAGTGACAGGGAATTGGATCAGTGGAATAGGATTGAAGACCCAGAATTGAACCCACACATCTATGGGCAGTTGATCTTCGACAAAGGAGCTAAAAATATCCAGTGGAAAAAAGATAGCCTTTGCAACAAATGGTGCTGGCTCAACTGGAGGTCAACATGCAGAAGAATGAGAATTGATTCACTCTTATCTCCTTGCACTAAACTAAAAAAGTGGATCAAGGACCTCCACATAATACAAGACACACTAAAACTAATAGAAAAGAAACTGGGGAAGACCCTTGAGGACATTGGCTCAGCAGCACAATTCCTGAACAGAACACCAATTGCTTATGCCCTAAGAACAAGAATAGACAAATGGGACCTCATAAAATTACAAAGTTTCTGTAAGGCAAAAGACACTGTCAAAAGGACAAATAGGCAACCAACAAATTGGGAAAAGATCTTCACTAACCCCACATCCAACAGAGGGCTAATATCCAATGTATACAAAGAACTCAAGAAGTTAGACCCCAGAAAACCAAATAACCCTATCCAAAAATGGGGTACAGAGGTAAACAAAGACTTTTCACCTGAAGAAATTTGGATGTCTGAGAAACACTTTCAAAACTGTTCAACATCATTAGACATTAGAGAAATGCAAATCAAAACAACCCTGAGATTTCACCTCACACCAGTCAGAATGGCTAAGATTAAAAACTGAGGAGACATCAGGTGTTGTCAAGGATGTGGAAAAAGAGGAACACTTCCACACTGCTGATGGAATGGCAAGCTGGTACAACCACTCTGGAAATCAGTCTGGCGGTTCCTCAGAAAACTGGACGTGATACTTCCGGAGGACCCAGCCATACCACTCCTGGGAATATACCCAGAAGATTCACCAGCATGCAATAAGGATACATGCTCCATTATGTTCATAGCAGCCTTATTTATAATGCCAGAAGCTGGAAAGAACCCAGATGTCCCTCAACAGAGGAATGGATACAAAAAATGTGGTATATATACACAATGGAGTACTATTCAGCCATTAGAAACAATGAATTCATTAAATTCTTAGAGAAATGGATGGAGCTGGAGAACATCATACTAAGTGAGGTAACCCAGTCTCAAAAGAATACCCATGGTACGCACTTACTGATAAGTGGATATTAGCCTAGAATCTTGGGACACCAAAGACACAATTCACATACCAAATTATGTCTGACAAGAAGAAAGGAGTGGACACTGGTGGTGGAAAGGATTAAAGCATCAGTGTAGGGGAATACCAGAACAGGGAAGTGGGAAGGGGTGGATGAGGGAGCAGGGGGAAGGAAACTGGCATGTGGGACCTTTGGGGGTGGGGAACCCCAAAAAAGGAAATGAAATGTAAATATAGAATATATCCAATTAAAAATCTTTATTAAAATCAGATTAAAATTAAAAGTAAGCCAGGTGGTGGTGGTGCACTCCTGTAATCCCAGCACTCTGGGAGGCAAAGGCAGGCAGATTTCTGAGTTCGAGGTCAGCCTGGTCTACAGAGTGAATTCCAGAACAGCTAGGGCTATACAGAGAAACCCTGTCTCGAAAAAAAAACAAAATAAAAAACCAGAGAAAAAAATTATAAAAAAAAATCTAAAAGTAATATTATAATCCAATTCTGGTGGCAATATTTTCCTGCATCATGCCATATGTAAAAAAGCAGAAAGGAAAACAGGCTGTGCTTGACAGTAAAGACTTGAGGCAAGACTCTATAAAACTTCTTCCTTTAGCAATTAACCTAGTCCTGTGAGAGATGCATTAATCACTTTTAATAACCTAACTTCCTCATAAAGTCCAGGTTAAACTGTTACACTAGAGACCAAATTTCAACATAAATCACAGACAGAAAAAAACATACCAGTAAGCAAGTTCAAACATTAATAAACCTTAGAAGTCCACTGTCAGAAATCACCATGAATAGACTAAAGTCACTATCCAAGTCTATACAAGGGATTCTCAATTAAAAATTAAAATTAAAATCCATTTTCATGTGAGGAAATACATTTCAGGATGATCAGGCTTTGCATCATTTGTTTTTTGATTTTTGTTTTTTTAAATACAGAAGAAATTCGACTTTATAATCTGAGTATACCAAAGGAAAACTTTCCTTTTCACATATTAAAAGCTTAATATTCAACAGGTGAGAAAAGATCTAAATTATTCATGCTGATAAGATGTTCAAGGCCCAACGAAATGACGCAATGGTTAAAAATAGGACTTGAACTATGTACTGGGAGCCATGAGGCAGAAGGATAGGAGTAACATCAACAAGTTGTCCTCTGATAGCCATTACTAACACACACATACACATACATACACACACACACACACACACACACACACACACACACGAATGCAAGCAAGCATACACATGCAAATACATCCTTATGCACATTAATATTAACAAAACAATCCCATTGTAATCTGGCAGGAAAACTGAGGGAATAATTAAAATACTTAGTCCTTGGGTTACCTCACTCAGGATGACACTTTCTATTTCCAACCATTTGACTAAGGATTTCATGAACTCATTGTTTTTAATAGCTGAATAGTACTCCATTGTGTATATATACCACAATTTCTGTATTCATTTCTCTGTTGAAGGACATCTGGGTTCTTTCCAGCTTCGGGCTATTGTAAATAAGGCTGCTATGAACATAGTGGGGTATGTGTCTTTATTACCTGTTGGAGCATCTTCTGGGTATATGCGCAGGAGTGCAATAGCTAGGTCTGAAAGTTGTACTATGTCTAATTTTCTGAGGAACTGCCAAACTGATTTCCAGAGTGGTTTTACCAGCTTGCAATCCCATCAGCAATGGCAAAGTGTTCATCTTTCTCCATATTCTCTCCAGCATCTGCTGTCCCCTGGGTTTTTCATCTTAGCCATTCTGACTGGTGTGAGGTAGAATTTCAGTGTTGTTTTGATTTGCATTTCCCTGATAACTAAGGATGCTGAACATTTCTTTAGGTGCTTCAGAGCCATTCGAGTTTCCTCAGTTGAGAATTCCCTGTTTAACTCTGCACACCATTTTTTAATAGGGTTATTTGACTCTCTGGAGTCTAACTTCTTGAGTTCTTTGTATACAACGTTTCTTAGACCCTATTGGATGTAGGATTGGTAAAGATATTTTTCCAATCTGTTGGTTGCCTGTTCACAGACCACAGGAAGCTCAAGAAGAAGGAAGACTGAAGTGGGGGTGCTTTGGTTCGTTTGAGAAAGGGAACAAAATACACACATGAGCAATTATGGAGACAAAGGGTAGAGCAGAGATGGAAGGAAAGGCCACCCAGAGACTGCCCTACCTGGGGATTCATCCTATAAACAGTCAACAAACCCCGAAACTATTATGGACGACAATAAGTGCATATTGAAAGGAGTCTGTTATGGTTGTCTCCGGAGGAGCCTGCAGTGTCTTACAGATACAGAGGCAGATGCTAGCAGCCAACCACTTGACTGAGCATGACTGAGCGTTGGAGGAGTTGGAGGGCAGACTGGAGGAACTGAAGGGGTTTGCTGCCCCATTGGAAAAACATTGATGCCAGCCACACAGACCCCCCCCAGGGCTCCCAGAGACTAAACCATCAATCAAGGGATACACAGGGTCCCAGCCAAAAGTTTAGCAGAGTAATGCCTTGTCGGTCTTAAGTGGGTGGAGAGGTCCTTGGTACTGTGAAGTCTCAATAGTTGCCCCAACAAAGGGAAATCGAGAGGGGATAGGTGGGAGTGGGTCAGTTGGAGGGGCATATACTTGGAGGCAGTGGGTAGGAGAAGGGGTTAAGGGTTTTCAGGGAGGGGGAGAAACTGGGAAAGGTTTTAGCATTTGAAATGTAAATGAAGAATATTCAATAAAAATATTTTTAAAAAAAACTTATGTTTGATGTCTGTTTAAAATTTAGCATTCAATTGTCATTCAGCAACTAAAGAAAGTAGATGTAGAAACCCACAGCCAAATATTAGGCAGAGCCTGCAAAATCCTGTGGAAGAGGGGAAGGAAAGATTATAGGAGCCAGAGAGTTCAAGGACACTGCAAGTTCATGGTCCACATAATCATCTACCATGGGCTTATAGGAACTCACAGTCTGAAGTGACAACCAGGATACCTACATGGGGCTGACCTAGGCCTTCAGCATCTATGTTAATATTGCATAGCAGAGTATTCTTGGTCGAATCCTAACAGTGGGACCAGGGGCTGTTTCTGAATCTTTTACCTGCTTGGGACCCTTGTCTTCACACAGTCTTGCCTAGTCCAGCTCCAAGAGTCCAGCTTAGTCTTTCTGCAATTTGATGTGCTACTCTTAGTTGCCTCCATGGGAGGCCTGCTCTTTTCTGAACATAAAGGAAAAAGGAGTAGAAAGGAGGAGTAGATGAGAGGAAGGGAGGAACTACCAGGAGAAGAGTGAGGGGAAAATGTACTCACAATTTAATATATGAGTATAATAAATTAAAATAATAAATAATTAACATTCAGTATTATGTCCATCATGGACTTTCTATTAATTTTATTTTAATCATGTATTAGTATTGTTGATCAACTTCATCATATATCTACATTTTTTGCCTGCCTGTAGATTTTTGCACCTCTTGATAGTAGTTGACTGTTAATGATGCCACTGATGCTGTACATGAATGAGATGTTGTACATTAACTCTTGCATCCTAGGGCAAAAATTTTTCAATAATTAGTAGTTAGGTTTATGCATCCTTCAAAGCTCCAGTTTTTCAGGCTACAGTCTATATAAGCTGAGTTCTTAAATACACTTTTAGTGGTGTTAAGATTTCTATGGTTCTGGTTAATTCATAGCATGTCTCAGGGTTATCTGCATATCAGAAATGGAAGAATACATTATAGTCCAGTAGAATGCACTGGTGTAGAGTGTTGTGAAGGTAGATGTTCATTATCTTTCATTTTGTAAAATTTTGCAATGCTTTTGTGCAATGTTCAATTATTATTATTATTATTATTATTATACTATGATTGCAGAAAAGTACAGTGAGAATGGCATGGCATACATGTAATGGTTGAATGACAAGTTTCTAGATTTATCTCTTTCCTTCTACTTATGTGCACTGAGCATTTTGGTGTTATATTCAGGTCATCTAGCATGACAAATATTCTTTCATTGAATTATTATCTTTCTACCCCTTACTTGAATATCTTTCTACATAGTCAGTCATCAATATAATGCTAAGTTTAACACAGAGGGCAGTAAGTTAGTTGGTAGTTCACTGTAGGACAATTTTAATCCAGTAATGTGGCTATTTTGGCAAGGAATCACATCCAAAGGCCTTCTAGGTCTAGGTTATCTCTCTGGAATGTAGAAATACTCTGGATCACAATATAATCTGGCTGGAATACAGACACACCCTTAGTATATACCTAATGATGAAAGTAAATATAATGTGAAAAAGGAAGCATCCAAGTTTGAAAGAGACAACTCACTGAAGGGTGGTGAAAGTGTCAAATCAAAGAAAGACAATATGAGTTAGAGTTAAGATATGCCTAAATCACAGAAGAACAGCAAAGAGAGGTTACTGAAGAGCAGAGCTGTGTGTGTGTGTGTGTGTGTGTGTGTGTGAGAGAGAGAGAGAGAGAGAGAGAGAGACAGAGACAGAGACAGAGACAGAGAGACAGAGAGAGAGACAGAGAGAGAGACAGAGAGAGAGACAGAGAGACAGAGAGAGGTTGCAACAAGAACAAGCAAGACACAGGGGAAGATAGAATGGTCCAGAGAATGATAAGGAATAAGAATATTGGAACATATTGCCAAAGGTAATAAGAGTTCCATCAGAGCAATTGAGAGAAAGCTGAGAGAAACAAGATTGAATCAGCTTGGAAGATTAGGTAGTATGAAAGAAGTTTCCCCACCTCTGACTAGGCAGAGTTTGGCAGAGAAAGAAATGTTCCGATATTGCCTGCAGCTTCCCATCCAGCTGGTGGTGGGGAAGCCGGAGCCAGCCAGCATGCCAGGTGCTCAGACCCAGCCAGCAGCGGCAGAACCAGGTACCTGAGACAGCCCAAGTTTAAGACCTTTGGGGACTCAGGCCTGGAGCGGGAGTTGGGCACAGAGTAGCAGCTGCACTCTGCACTAGCGGGGTGGATCCCGAGCTCCCTGCAGGCAGCTGCCATATTGCCCGCAGCTTCCCATCCAGCTGGTGGTGGGGAAGCCAGACCCAGCCAGTGTGCCAGGTGCCCAGACCCAGCCAGAGGCGGAACCAGCCTCCCATCCAGCCGGTGGCTGGGAAGCCTGACCCAGCCAGCTTCCCAGCAGCTTGGGACCAGCAGGCGGAACCAGATAACTGAGATATCCCAACTTTAAGACCCCTGGGGAAACAGGATAACAGAGAGCAAACCCTGAGCAGGAGCAGTGCAGAGCAGCCGCCCAACAGGCGGAACCAAGTACCTGGGATATCCTGAGTTTAAGACCTCGGGGGACTCAGGACACCTGTCAGCAATCTGTGAGCAAGAGCCCTGCAGGACAGTGGTTCAGGTATCCCAGTTGCTGGGAAATAGCCTTACAACCCCACAGGAGGGTCAAGCACCAGCTAGTATATACAGGACCAACTAACACCAGAGTTAACCAGATGGCAAAAGGCAAACGTAAGATCGCTACTAACAGAAATCAAGGCAGTATGGCAGCATCCGAACCCAGTTCCCCGACAGCAATAAATCTTGGATACCCCGAAACACCAGAAAAACAAGACTCAGATCTAAAATCACTGGTCAGGATGCTGATAGAGGAACACTTAGATAAATCTCTTAAAGTAATACATGAGAAAATAGACCAAAAGCTAGAAGCCATTACAAGGCAAACACAATTAAATCCCAGATATCTCAACACACCAGAAAAACAAGACTCAGATCTAAAATCACTGGTAAAGATGCAGATTGAGGATCACTTAGATAAATTTCTTAAAGTAATAGAGGAGAAAATAGATCAAAAACTAGAAGCCCATACAAGGCAGACACAAAAATCACTTAAAGAAATCCAGGAGAATATAGAGCAAAAAATGAATCCCAATAAGGGGGAGAAACAAAAATCACTTAAAGAAATACAAGAGAACATGGGTCAACGAGTAGAAGTCATAAAAGAGGAAACACAAAAATCCCTTAAAGAATTACGGGAAAACACAAACAAGCAACTGAAAGATCTGAGCAAAACCATACAAAATCTAAAAACAGAAGTAGAAACAACTAAGCAATCGCAAAGGGAGACAATGTTGGAGATAGAAAACCTTGGGAAGAAATCAGGAGTCATAGATGCAAATATCAACAATAGAATACAAGAGATAGAAGACAGAATCCCAGATGCTGAAGATACCATAGGAACCATGGATTCAACAATTAAAGAAAATGCAAAATGTAAAAAGCTGGTAACCCAAAACATTCAGGAAATCCAGGACACAATGAGAAGACCAAACCTAAGGATTATAGGGATAAATGAGAATGAAGATCTACAACTTAAAGGGCCAGCAAAAATCTTCTACAAAATTATGGAAGAAAACTTCCCCAACCTAAATAAAGAGATGCCCATGAATATACAAGAAGCCTATAGAACCCCATATAGATTGGACCAGAACAGAAATACTTCCCGTCACATAATAATCAAAACCCCAAATGTACTAAACAAAGAAAGAATATTAAAGGCAGTAAGAGAAAAAGGACAAGTAACATATAAAGGAAGACCTATCAGAATTATACCAGACTTCTCACCTGAGACCATGAAAGCTAGAAGATCCTGGGCAGACCTCATGCAGACCCTAAGAGAACACAAACTTCAGCCAAGACTACTATACCCAGCAAAACTCTCAATTGCCATAGATGGGGAAACCAAGATATTCCACGACAAAACCAAATTTGCAAGATACTTATCTACAAACCCGGCCCTACAAAGGATAATAGGGGAAAAATACCAACACAAGGGGGGAAACAACACCCCAGAAGAAACAAGATAGAAACCCCATCTCATCCAACCCAAAAGAAGAGAACCACTCAAATACAAATAATAATAATAATGCCCAAAATGTCAGGAAGTAATAATTACTATTCCTTAATATCTCTTAATATCAATGGACTCAATTCCCCAATCAAAAGACACAGACTAACAGACTGGATTCGGAAACAGGACCCTATATTTTGCTGCATACAGGAAACACATCTCAGTGTCAAAGACAAACACCACCTTAGAGTAAAAGGCTGGAAGACAGTTTTACAAGCAAATGGTCCCAGGAAACAAGCCGGAGTAGCCATTCTAATATCAGATAAAATTGACTTTCAACCTAAAGTCATCAAAAGAGACACAGAAGGTCACTTCCTGCTTGTCAATGGGAAAATCCACCAAGAAGAATTCTCAATACTGAACATCTATGCGCCAAATGTAAGGGCACCTTCATTTGTAAAAGAAACTTTACTAAAGCTTAAAGCACACATCACACCTAACACAATGATTGTAGGTGACTTCAACACTCCACTCTCATCAATGGACCGATCAGGAAAGCAGAAATTAAACAGGCATACAGTGAAACTAGTTGAAGCTTTGGACCAATTGGATTTAACAGATATATATAGAACATTCCACCCTAAAGCAAAAGAGTATACCTTTTTCTCAGCACCGCACGGTACCTTCTCAAAAATTGATCATATAATTGGTCACAAGACAGACCTCAACAAATACAAGAAGACCGAACTAATCCCATGTCTCCTATCGGATCACTATGGAGTAAAAGTGGTCTTCAATAGCAAGAAGAACAACAGAAAGCCCACATACACATGGAAACTGAACAATACTCTACTCAATGATACCCTGGTCAAGGAAGAAATAAAGAAAGAAATCAAAGACATTTTAGACTTCAATGAAAATGAAGGTACAACCTACCCAAATCTCTGGGACACAATGAAAGCAGTGCTAAGAGGAAAACTCATAACCCTGAGTGCCTCCAAAAAGAAACTGGAGAGAGCATATGCTAGCAACTTAACAGCACACCTGAAGACCCTGGAACAAAAAGAAGCTAACTCACCCAGGAGGAGTAGAAGAGAGGAAATCATCAAACTAAGGGCTGAAATCAATCAAGCAGAAACAAAGAGAACCATACAAAGAATCAACAAAACCAAGAGCTGGTTCTTCGAGAAAATCAACAAGATAGATAAACCTTTAGCTAGACTAACCAAAGGGCACAGAGATAGTATCCAAATTAACAAAATTAAAAATGAAACGGGGGATATAACAACAGAAACAGAGGAAATTCAAAAGATCATCAGATCCTACTACAAAGGCCTATACTCAAAACAACTAGAGAATCTGGAGGAAATGGACAATTTCCTAGACAGATACCAAATACCAAAATTGAATCAGCATCAAGTAGATCAGCTAAACAGTCCCATAACCCTTAAAGAAATAAAAGGGGTTATAGAAAGCCTCCCAACCAAAAAAAGTACGGGACCAGATGGTTTTAGTGCAGAATTCTACCAGACCTTCAAAGAAGACTTAACACCAATACTCTTCAAACCATTCCACAAAATAGAGACACAAGGGACACTGCCCAACTCGTTCTTCGAAACCACAGTTATGCTGATACCTAAATCACAAAAAGATCCAACAAAGAAAGAGAACTACAGGCCAATTTCTCTTATGAATATTGATGCAAAAATACTAAAGAAAATTCTTGCCAACCGAATCCAAGAGCATATCCAACGATCATTCACCATGATCAAGTAGGCTTCATTCCAGGAATGCAGGGATGGTTCAATATACGGAAATCCATCAATGTAATCCACTACATAAACAAACTAAAAGAAAAAAACCACATGGTCATCTCATTAGATGCTGAAAAAGCATTTGACAAAATTCAGCATCCTTTCATGCTAAAAGTCTTGGAAAGAGCAGGAATTCAAGTCCCATACCTAAACATAGTAAAAGCAATCTACAGCAAACCAGTAGCCAACATCAAAATAAATGGAGAGAAACTTGAAGCAATCCCACTAAAATCAGGGACTAGACAAGGCTGCCCTCTCTCTCCATATCTTTTCAATATAGTACTTGAAGTTCTAGCGAGAGCAATTAGACAACATAAGGAAGTCAAAGAGATACAAATTGGAAAGGAAGAAGTCAAAGTATCATTATTTGCAGATGATATGATAGTCTACTTAAGCGATCCAAAAAACTCTACCAGAAAACTTCTACAGCTGATAAACAACTTCAGCAAAGTGGCTGGTTATAAAATTAACTCAAGCAAGTCAGTCGCCTTCTTGTACTCAAAGGACAAGCAGGCTGAGAAAGAAGTTAGGGAAATAACACCCTTCACAATAGCCACAAACAACATAAAGTACCTTGGCGTAACTCTAACCAAACAAGTGAAAGATCTGTATGACAGGAACTTCAAGTCCCTGAAGAAAGAAATCGAAGAAGACCTCAGAAGATGGAAAAATATTTCTTGCTCCTGGATTGGCAGGATCAATATAGTAAAAATGGCCATCTTGCCAAAAGCAATCTACAGATTCAATGCAATCCCCATCAAAATCCCAACTCAATTCTTCATAGATCTAGAAAGAGCCAATTCTCAAATTCATCTGGAGCAACAAAAAACTCAGAAGAGCTAAAACTATTCTCAACAATAAAAGGACTTCTGGGGGAATCAATATCCCTGACCTCAAGCAGTACTACAAAGCAATTGTGTTAAAAACTGCATGGTATTGGTACAGCAACAGGCAGGTAGATCAATGGAATAAGATTGAAAACCCAGAAATTAACCCACAGACTTATGGTCACTTGATCTTTGATAAAGGAGCCACAACCATCCAGTGGAAAAAAGATAGCCTTTTCAACAAATGGTGCTGGTTCAACTGGAGGTCAACATGCAGAAGAATGCGAATTGACCCACTCTTATCTCCTTGTACTAAGATCAACTCCAAGTGGATCAAGGACCTCCACATAAAACCAGACACACTGAAACTATTAGAAAAGAAACTTGGGAAGACCCTGGAGGACATGGGCACAGGGGGAAAGTTCCTGAACAGAACACCAATAGCTTATGCTCTAAGATCAAGAATTGACAAATGGGACCTCATAAAATTACAAAATTTCTGTAAGGCAAATGACACTGTCAGAAGGACAAAACGGCAACCAACAACGTGGGAAATGATCTTCACCAACCCCACATCCGACAGAGAGCTAATATCCAATATATACAAAGAACTCAAGAAGTTAGACCCCAAAGAACCAAATAACCCTATCAAAAAATGGGGTACAGAGCTAAACAAAGAATTTTCACCAGAAGAAATTCGGATGGCCGAGAAACACCTTAAGAGATGTTCAACATCATTAGTCATCAGGGAAATGCAAATCAAAACAACCCTGAGATTCCACCTCACTCCAGTCAGAATGGCTAGAAACAATGAATTCATGAAATTCTTAGAGAAATGGATGGAGCTGGAGAATGTCATACTAAGTGAGGTGACCCAGTCTCAAAAGAATACCCATGGTATACAGTCACTGATAAGTGGATATTAGCCTAGAAGCTTAGAACACCAAAGACACAAATCACATATCAAGTGATGTCTCACAAGAAGAAAGGAGTGGACACTGGTGCTAGAATGGACCAAAACATCATTGTGGGAGAGTACAAGAACAGTAAAGTGGGAGGGGGTGGATGCGGGAGCAGGGGGAGGGAAAAGGACATGTGGGACCTTTGGGGGTGGGGAACCAGAAAAGGGGAAATGAATTGTAAATATAGAATATATACAATAAAAAAATAATGTTAAAAAAAAAAACTCGAGAGACAACAAGTGCTGGCGAGGATGTAGAGAAAGAGGAACACTCCTCCACTGTTGGTGGAATTGCAAAATGGTAAAACTGCTCTGGAAATCAGTGTGGTGGTTCCTCAGAAAATTGGGCATGCCACTCCCAGAGGACCCTGGCATACCACTCCTGGGCATATACCCAGAGGATTCCTCTGCATACAACAAGGACACATGCTCCACTATATTTATAGCAGCCTTGTTTATAATAGCCAGAAATTGGAAGGAGCCCAGATATCCCTCAAAAGAGGAATGGATACAGAAAATGTGGTATATTTATACAATGGAGTACTACTCAGCAATTAAAAATAATGAATTAATGCAATTTGTAGGTAAATGGTTAGATCTGGAAACTATCATCCTAAGTGAGCTAACCCAATCACAAAAGAATACACAGGAAATGCAATCACTGATAAGTGGATATTAATGAGCCCAGAAGCCCTAAATACTCAAGGCACAATTAGCAAGTCAAATGACTCTCAAGAAGAAAAAAAGGAGAGGACCCTGGGCCTGTAAAGGTTGGATCCAGTATTGTAGACCCAGAACAGAGAAATCGTGGGGGTGGGGGGGGAAAGAGCAGGGAATAGCATGGGGGTGGGAGAGGAATTATGGGACATATGGTGGGGGGTAACTGGGAAAGGGGAAAACCTTTGGAATGTAAACAAAGAATATAGAAAATAAAAAAAGAAAAAAAAAGAAATAAAAAAAAAAGAAATGTTCCATGCTCAGCCCAATCCATGTATGCACACAGGATGGGTAAGACTTTCATGTCATCCCATCATCTGAGGAAATAAAAGTAACATTTGCAGTACACCTAATTGCTTGGAGCCTTATTATATATATATATATATATATATATATATATATATATATAATATATATATATATATATTCCCAGTTACCCCCCACCATATGTCCCATAATTCCTCTCGCACCCCCATGCTATTCCCCGCTCTTTCCCCCCCACCCCCACGATTTCTCTGTTCTGGGTCTATATATTCTATTATATATATATATATATATATATATATATATACATATATATATATATATATATATAATAGAATGTAGAGCAGCATATGTTACATATTTGCTGGGAAGTTTGGTTTATTTAATCCTGGAAACTGAAGATAGAGCATTGCATGGAGAGTCTCAGGTGTGCAGTTCATTAATTAATTGAAAATTTCATACATACTCCTATGGCTCTCTATAACTTGTCTCAGGTCCAACTCTCAAGTCCCTACAACCTCCCAAATTAATGTCGACCATTTAATTTTTAATATCCACAGAGTCTAAATTGTGCTACCCATATATTCACAGGTGTAAGTCGATCTGCTATGTTGAGCTGTAGGTAGCAAGGCCATACCCTGAAAAAAATCTGATCTTCCTTTCCCAATAAGCCATCAACTGTCTATAGCACTTCCTTTATGGGTAGAACCTCATAATCCTTCCTCCCTTCCATGTTAGAATGTTGACTGTTTTTATTTTGTGCAATTTTTGTGCATGCAATCACAGTTTCCCAGAGCTTATCAGTCCAGAAGTCCTAGTGAGTGCTATGCTCCTGTTGTACCTAATGCTTTGCTCTCACAATCTTTCTAACCTCTCTTGTGCAATGGCCCCTAAGGCTTGGGATAAATGTGTGGTGATATAGAGATGCCAATTACTATTCTGGCATTCCAGCAAATGCCATATTTAATTAAAATACCTTCACAGATCTCTGCAGAAAACAAGTTTTACAAGATATATATATATATATATATATATATATATATATATATATATATCCTTTAGTAGAGGTAAACCTGAGTTTGAATTAAAATTAACCATCCCAATCATCTTCATGTTTGCTCAAACATTTTAATACTTTATAAATAGTGGGCAGTGATTCAGAGAATAAGACCAATAGGCTAGTGTTTTGTGATTGCCTGCAGTTACATCGAATGGGTTACCTGGAAGGGAACCTGGGGATGTGTGGGAAGGTGGCAAAAAGAGACAGAGACCAAGATAACACCTGGTATTCAAGATCTCAAAGTTTAATGAACTCCAAATATATAGGTGGAGAAAAAAACCTTTCCCCCCAAAGCTGGAAACCTCTCAGCAGAACCAGTTCAGTTGCTCCACAGGTGGCTAGCATTTCTCAAGAAAAGGCAGGTCCTTGAAGAACAATAGGCTTCACCTTGGTCTGAGACTCCACCCTGGGTGGAGGGGATTATGGCTAACACAGGAGTTTCTACTCCAAGGCTGGGAGAGGAACTTCACATTGGTCAATGGCAAGTTCCTGCCAAGTGGCATGGTACCTCAATAAGGCTCTCTACAGTTTTTATTTGTTTGTATTAGTTGTTGGTATGAGAGAAGGGGATTGTCAATGTTGAGATACTCTTGGAGAGGTAAGAAGACAATTTATATACTTTTTCTCCATTGCTGCAGCTATGGAGATCAACTCTATTTGCTTGTCTGACTTTGCATGTGGCTTTCCTTGCTGATGCATCTCACCAACACTTTCTTAGTGACTTTTCTGTTGATGGGAAGAGCCACCATGGCCAAGGAACTCATAAAGAAAGCATGTATTGGGGGTTTGCCTATTGTTTCAGACAGTGAATTCATGATCATCATGATGGGGAACATTCAAGGAAGCTGGTAGGCATGAATAAGGGAAAGTTTCAAAGCACACATCAAGTTGCACATCACCTTTAACAAGGCTATACTTCCTGTGATTTATCTATGGCTGTTAAAAGGAAGTCCTTTCTGTTTTGTTTTGTTTGTTTGTTTTTTTCGAGACAGGGTTTCTCTGTGTAGTCCTGGCTGTCCTGGAACTCACTCTGTAGACCAGGCTGGCCTCGAACTCAGAAATCCTCCTGCCTCTGCCTACCAAGTGCTGGGATTACAGGCATGCGCCACCACTGCCCGGCAGGAAGTCCTTTCTATTACTGAGAGAAACATATGGTGGCTTTGAAAACAGAGACTCCTTATGTTGACTAAGGCTCTCTGGAGATGTTTAAGTTTATCTCCTTAAATAAATGTTTCTTGAAATTTCCTATATCATTGACTTCTCTACTGCACTTAGTAGGATAGCATGGAATATTCATTGTGTTTATATTTCACAATAATTTTGTTCAGATTAAAGTGAACTAAACATGATAGCAAGCCAGAGTAATGTAGACATGAACAAAGCATACTTGAACACATTTGTCTGTTCTTTGTGTAACCTGGGAAAGTAAGGCTTTTGGTGATGTTACCAAATCATGTAGGATGTAACAGTCTCCTAGTTAAAAATAAAGAGATTAAGGCAATGTCAGAAACTGCACAAAACGTTAATTGGAGACATTTTGAACAATTGAAAAAAATCACAGGAAAAATGCAAAAAAATAAAGACTTACTACTCTACTTTGTCTGTTATTTCCTATTTTATTAATATGATATGCTATAGTAATGATTCTGGTATGCCCAAACAACAACCTCTATGTCATTGAAATCAGTGAAAACCAAAGCACATTTGAACATGTTTAGGGACTGTCTAAAATAATGCAGCTTCTGTTTTCACAAATATATATATTTAAAAAAAAACTTGGAAGAAAGAATAGTTTGATTGTTCTCTGCTTGTCCTTACTGTTTCTAGTAATTTTATTTATCTCATTTCTGAAATATATCTTAAATGGGATTAGAACCCATTTCCTCTGCATTATTATATAGAATAGAGCTCTCTATGGGAATCTCCTGTCAGTCTAACACCAGATTGGAACTACTCAGACATTTAATCTTATAAATCAAGCAACTACTGGATTCTTGACCTTTCCATTGGTGTGTACCTATGGTTGGACTTCTCTGCCCACAGTCTACAAACCACACCAACAAATTCCTTTGTGCATGTGTGTATGTGTATCTATGTGTATGTGTGTGTGTGTGCTTACATGCATTGATTTTGTGTATATATACATGTCATTTCTACACATCTGAGTTTCTGTTTGTACATATACATTTGTGTATATATACATATCATGGATACACATCTAAGTTTCTGTTTGTGCATGTTCATCTATGTATGAATGTGCATGTGTATGTGTTTGTATGTATGTGCAGGTATGATGCATGTGTTTGTATGTGGGAGTACTTACATGTTAAGTTTTTTCCAGATACTGTGGATTGACCACAGAGACAGCAGATAGATGTCAAACAAGCACAGTACCACTAAACTACTTCCAGAATACAATCTCTACATCTTATACTTTATCTTATTTAAATGATTAGTATAGCACACACATGCACACACTCACACATGCCCACACATATACAAATATATGATCTTTAAAACTATTGCACATTAGTAATTACTGAAATTCAGAAGAGTTTAGTTTTTCTATGTAATAAACATCTTTTCAAAATGGGAAATTCCACTGCTCACTTCAATCCACAATGTTGCTTTAAATATTTCAATGACAGTATTGTTATATTTTGAACTTCATTTTATAATATTCTTATATCTAAAATAATCGCAAAAATCAGCTGAATTCAAACAGATTATACTTTGCATATTTGCAAGTTCTTAGATACAGAGTTTATCCATTTTAAATAAATCAAGACTTTCTCTAAAACTGTTTACACAATTGACAGAACAGTGGGTGGAGCTTTTGTAATTATTAGATTCACTGTCAATCAATACAAGACTATAAACACTAATGTAATTTGAGACTCAAGTCATTGTCTGCTTGGTTGAGTATTGACCATGTTAATCTCATAACTGTAGCTCCTTCCACAATTCTTCACTACTTTTGATATTTGGTTGCAAATGTCTTGTTCGTTTGCTTCTCAACACTCTGCAAATATTTAGACATTTATTTCCTTTTCAATAATGTTGATTTCATTTGTCTCTATCCTACTTCTTAAATGTTTTCTATGTTAGTCTTACATTTTTCATTCATTTTTAATATATTGCCACATCCTCTACTTTTAATTTATTTATTGTTTTGTGTTTGAATTTTAGCTCTTTGTTACACTTTCCTTATGTGGCCTATTTTATTCTGTGTTCTCCACAATTTTCAGGTTTCTACCCTCCTACAATTCCTTTTTCCCAGCCATAATCTATATTACCCTGCCTATTCCCTCTCCAATTTAAGACCTCTTCTTCTTTATTGCTGCATGTGCACATATTAATATTTATCAATATATATATATGTATATATATATATATATACATGAATGAAATTGCTGCCCATTTCATGCTGCTCATGTATATTTAGTTTTAGAAATGTATACCTGATACCATGCCTCTTCTTAGCACTCATTAATTTTCTGAATCTAGTTATGTAGGGGTGAGGCCTTGTGATTTTCTGAATCTAGTTATGTAGGGGTGAGGCCCAGTAATTTTATGGTTACATTATACATCCTTGGTGTTCCTGCACCAAGGAGTATAATCACCTTTTCATACATAAAAGAGTTTACCCTATAGCATTCTAACAGTCTTTACCTATACCTAAATGGGAGGGGGTAAGCTTTCATTTCTTTTATAAGTCCTTCTCTTTGTGAATTAATTGTAAGAATGAGAATTATAATAAGAAATTATATAACCATAGCAAAATTAAGGCACTGTGGCAAAAAATATCCATGCACATATAATAAGGAATTGCATAACCATATCAGAATTTAGGAACTGTGGTTAAAAATATGGATGTACATTATAATAAGAAATGACATAACCATTACAAAATTAAGGCACATTCCCAAAATCACATTGTCAAGCAAGTACTTTAACAGTGAGCTGTGGATCTCTTCACCCTCAAGAGTGGAAGTTTCTTTACAGAGTGATATATGAAAATAATATGAAACTTCTTAAATCTTTTTGTCTTAAGTACATAAAAAGATGTTTGATAGTGAAAGCAATATATTTGGTCTTACCTGAACAAACTTTTTGGTTTAATAAGTTAATATGCTTTCTTTGGAGAGAAAGCATGAAGTGTGAAAGTACTTGTTCTTGAGTTCATTTCTTCTTTTTCAGCAGATACCATTTATTGTTTTGTGGGTTCCATTAAAATTAATACATGTACTTGAAGTCCCCCAAACTCTTCTCTACAGCTCCATTATATGGAATCCAGATTCTCATTTCAGTAAAAGGAGAATAAAAACTAAAAGCATCCATTCTATTTAAAGCATTGCTCATGAAAAGCTAAACATTGCCTGAGAAAGATTGTTAATCCCCACTTGAAATTGTAGTTTCAGTCTGCCCAGATATCTAAGGCCAACTATACATCCTACAAGATTTTCTTTAGGGTTTTTGAGAAATTCACTATATAAATGAAGTATTTTGGAAGTGCTTCTCCTTCAAATAGACAGTCTCTGGACAATGAGACAAAAGAAAAATAAAAGATATGAAGGAACGTTTTAATGGAAACTGGGCCTTCCAAAGTGATTCAGTTTCTCAAACACGTATAGATTAGAAAATACTGGTTCTTTTAAAACCACACTTTATATCTCAGTAAAATTAAGATTGGAGTCTTATTAATTGCCTCAAGTTATCTATTGATGTGAATAAACACCATAATCATGTGAACTCTTATAAAGAAAATTGTTTAATAGGGGCTGGTTTACAGTTTCAGAGGGTCAGCCTGATATCATCATGGTGGGAGACATGACAGCATCAAGGGAGACATCTTGCTAGAGAAGGAGCTGACACTAGTACATTGGAAACCACATGTAACAGGAAGAGACACTGTACTAATAGTCCTGGATTGAGCTTCTGAGACATCACATCACTCCCACAATGATGCATTTCCTCCTACACAGCTACATTGACTTCAACAGGGCTACGTCTTCTAATGTAGCATTCCTTGTGAACCTATGGAGACATTTTCTTTCAAAACATCATACTAATTTAGATAAAATTTTATGAGGATTAAGTGAAATCAGCTAATTGGGAACTGCCAAAAGTGCATTTAAAAACCTTAGCATGTATGTTTCATATTTAAATGATGAAATGATTAAATTTATACACTATTGAGAAGTCCTTCTAAATTTGATTTACTTGTAATAATTTTAAGTTCTCTGATGATATGATAGTATACATCAGCAACCCCAAAAATTCTGCCAGAGAATTTCACCAGCTGATAAACAACTTCAGCAAAGTGGCTGGATATAAAATTAACTCAAATAAATCAGTAGCCTTCCTTTATACAAATAATAAACAGGCTGATAAAAAATTAAGGAAATAACTCCCTTCACAATAGCCACAAATTATATAAAATATTTTGGATTAACTCTAACCAAACAATTGAAACATTTGTATGACAGTAACTTCAAGTCTCTCAAGAAAGAAAATCCAAGATTTCAGAAAATGAAGAGCTCTCCTATGTTCTTGGATTGGCAGAATTAACAGAGTAACACTGTACATCCTACCAAAGGCAATCTACAGACTCAATGTAATCCCCATCAAAATCCCAATACAATTCTTCAAACACATGGAAAGAGCAATTCTCAAATTCATCTGGAAAGGCAAAAAGCCCAGAATAGGAAAAAGAACTCATAATAATAAATGAATGGCAAGGGGAATCACCATCCCTGACCTCAAACTCTGCTTCAGAGAATTAGTGATAAAAACTGCATGGTATTGACACAGAAACAGACATGTTGATCAATAATTGAAGACCCTGAAATAAAACTACACACTTAGAGACTCTCGATTTTGACAAAAAAGTCAAACATATACTATGGAAAAAATAAGCATCTTCAATAAATGGTGCTGGTCCAACTGGCTGTCTGTATGTAGAAAAATGAAAATAGATCCACTATGTATATTGGAAAATGAAAATAGATCCATATTTGTCACCTTGCACAAAGCTCAAGTCCAAGTGGATCAAGGACCTCAACATAAAACCAGATATACAATCAAATAAAAGAGAAAGTGGGGAAGAACCTTGAAACATTGGCACAGTGGGAAATTTCCTAAAAAGAATTCCAATGGCTCAGGCTCTAAGATCAAGAAATGATAAAAGGAACCTCATGAAACTGGAAAGCTTCTGTAAGGCAAAAGACATAGTCAATAAGACAAATCAGCAACCTATAGATTGGGCAAGAAATCTTCACTAATCCCACAACTGATAGAGGGCTAATATCCAAATATATAAAGAATTCAAGAAGCTAACCACCAAAAAACCAAACCCAATCAAAAATTGGGGTTTTTAACTAAATTGAGGAACAGAGGAATCTCGAATGGCTGAGAAACATCTAAAGAAATATGTAAATTACTTAATGATCAGAAAAATGCAAATCTAAATGACCCTGAGATTTCACCTTATATCAATTAGAATGGCTAAGATCCAAACCTCAGGTGACAACACATGTTGGTGAGGATGTGGAGAAAGAGGAACACTCCTCCCTTGCTGGTGTGATTGCAAATTGTTACAACCACTTTGGAAATCAATCTGGTGGTTCCTCAGAAAATTGGAAATAAATCTACCTGTAGACCCAGCAGTACCACTCTTGGGAATATACCCAAAAGATGCCCTACCGTGCCTCAGGGACACATGTTTCACTGTGTGCATAGTGGTCTTGTTTGTGGTAGCCAGAAGATGGAAACAAACAAAATGTCCCATGACAGAAGAATGGATACAGAAAATGTGGTTCATTTACACAATAGAACACTATACAGCTATTAAGAGCAAGGACTACCTAAGTTTTGCAGGCAAATGGGTGGAACTACAGACTATCATCCTAAGTGAAACAACTCAGACTCAAAAGGTCATGCATGATATATACTCAGTAATAACTGCATATTATTCAAGAAGTAATAAGTGGATATTACTCAAAAAAAAGTTCAGAATACCCAATACAATTCACAGAACTCAACAAGCTAAAGGGCCACATGAGGATTGCTCAGTCCCTCTTTGGAGGCAAAGAAAGTAATCACAGAGGTGGAAGAGATGGAGGGACCTGGGAGGGAAAGGTGAAGAGGGGCAGGAAGAAGGGAACATTATATGGTATTGGGTGGGGGGGAAATGACTGAACCCCTGAGGGACAGCAGAAAGAATGGAAATAAACCTCCAGAGGTAGGATGTTGGAGGACCCTCAAAAGTGTACCAGAGACCTGGGAGGTGAGAGTCTCTCAGGAATAAAAGGGAATGATCTTAAATGAAATGACCTACAGTAGATAGAGGAAATTTGTAGAGCCCACCTCCAGCAGAAAGACAGGGCATCACATGAGTGATGGGTTTGCCAACCCATAGTCGAAACTCTGTCCCATAATTGATCCTGTCTGAAAGAACTGCAGGGATAGAAATGGAGAGCATCCTGAAGAAAAGAAGATCCAACAACAGGCTCAAAGTGGGATCCAGCTCAACAGGAAGCCTCAAGGCCTGGCACTAGTACTGAGGCTATGGAATGCTCACCAACATCTATGCCAAGTCACAGTTATAGCCTCACACGCATCAGGATTTACTATAAGTGACTTTCCCAGGAACATTTCTTTATGGTATAATTATTGTGTTCTTATTGGTTTGTTTATTCAACTGTGGTGGGGTAACTTGCCTAGCACTCAAGTTTCAAACTGCCAAAGAGGATGTCAGTTAACCATGTATATGTCTCTGTCTACCCATGCATATATCTGTTACTGGGAAGGACTTGAGAAGGTAAATTTGATTTGACCTCTATTCAAAAGAGAACTGTTACTGAAAATGACTTCAGCTTCATCCCTTCTCACAGGATTTTTACTTATATATTCCATCCATCTGACTGAATTTTGTCAAACTTTCTACTTAAAAATAGTACTGTATTTAAAATAGTAAATACTAAAAATGACTAAAAGTCCTATGACACATTGTTACAACGTAACAGGCATGTAGCACAAAGGATTCTTGTCAGTATTTTTGGTACTTGTCATCTTTCTACATGTTATGTTTTCTCTCTCAACACTTCCCTAAGAGAAAATTACTTGATGATAATTATTAGGTTACCAGTAATAGACTACTGGTTAAAATTCTAATTCAAAGTTGATACATGTTTGCCTCATATCTTTTGTTTGATAACTCTGACATTGTAAAGCAGAGGAGTGAGCATCACTACATTAATGTGTCATGCTTTTGTGAAAGTGTTATTGTGCATTGTTTTAGTCCTTGTTTTATTGTTGTGAAAAGACATCATAAAAGGCAACTATAATAAAGAAATTATTTAATTGGAAGCTTGGATACAGTTTCAGAGTTTTAGTCCATTGCTTTTTTTTTTTTTTTTTTTTTTTTTTTAGATATCTTTTTTTTTTTCTTTTCTTTTTTTTATAGCCAAAAATATTTCTTTATTTAAACACTGGTTTAAAGTTGAGCTAGTTTTCTATTTTGTAGCCAGTTTTGTACGAATTAATAAATGTATTAAATAAACTACAGAAAAATAGATGAGTAAAAATTTCCACTTTTAATTCTAGTAAACACTGAAAATCCACAATGAGAAAATAGAAGATAGATATAGAAGAAAGCCATAAGCATGCTATGCAAATTATGAATAATAAATTGGACACATTGATTTGATTCTTCAAAGGTATAGTAAATTGAAAAATGGAGTCTGTCAACTAAGTTTTTGACAGGTGTCAAATACAGAGTACTATTTTTTTTATTGGATATATTTTTTATTTCCATTTCATTTCCCTTTTTCTGGTTCCCCTCCCCCAAAGGTCTCACATGCCCTTTTCCCTCCCCCTTTCCCCCATCTACCCCTTCCCACTTCCCTGTTCTGGTATTCCCCTACACTGATGCTTTGAGCCTTTCCAGAACCAGGGTCTACTCCTTCCTTCTTGTTGGACATCATTTGGTATGTGGATTGTGTCTTTGGTGTCCCAAGATTCTAGGCTAATATCCACTTATCAGTGAGTGCATACTATGGGTATTCTTTTGAGACTGGGTTACCTCACTTAGTATGATGTTCTCCAGCTCTATCCATTTGTCTAAGAATTTCATGAATTCATTGTTTCTAGTGGCTGAATAGTACTCCATTGTGTACCACACTCCATACCACAATTTTGTATCCATTCCTCCGTTTAGGGACATCTGGGTTCTTTCCAGCTTCTGGCTATTATAAATAAGGCTGCTATGAACATATTGGAGCATGTATCCTTATTGGATATATTCCCAGTTGTGGTATGGCAAGGTCCTCTGGAAGTATAGTGGTCCAGTTTTCTGAGGAACTGATATTTTCTTTATCTACATTTCAAATGTTTTCCCCTTTCCTCATTTTCTCTCTGAAAACTCCCTATCACATCCCTCCTCTCCCTACTCACCAAACCACCCACTCCTGATTCCCTGTCCTGGCATCCCCCTACACTGGGGCATTGAGCCTTCACAGGACCAAGGACCTCTCCTCTCACTGATGTCCAACAAGGCCATTCTCTGCTACCCATGTGGCTGGAGCCATGAGTCTTTTCATGTGTATTCTTTGGTTGGTGGTTTCATCTCTGGGAACTCTAGGAGTATTGGTTGGTTCATATTGTTGCTCCTCCTATGGGGCTGCAATGTGGGGCAGTTTCTAAATGTCCTTTCCTTCACGGTGCTATATAAGCAGATGCTAGATCAGGAGCTGAGAACTACACAACTTATCTTTATACAGAGAAAGAGGACACACTTGAGCTTTTGATAGTATAAAGCCCACACCAGTGACACTGTTTCTGTAATAAAGCCATACAACCTAAAACTTTAAATTAGTTACAAATCATTCACATATATGAGCTTATGAAAACCTTTCATATCCTTAGCAACACATATATCAAATAACTAAATTATTTTTGACACAGTAAATAAAGGAATTGAAATGGATGATTTGTTCAGATACAGAGTAAAAAGTACTAGAGATATTATCATACTCAAATACGGTTAAGATTATTATCTGATAATATAAACATATGAAAAACCATTGTTTATTCAGCGCAAATTTTTAAAATTTCATCTTTTAAATTTATACATTTTTCTTCTAGCTTATTCTTCATAATGAGGTTTGCCACAATAACCTGCTATTAATTACAATAATTCAAAAGACCATTGATTAACATTTGCATCATTTTGGATTCAAATATTATTAAATAATATAGCAGTGTTCATGCCCTAGCTTTATAATCTTAAATGCTCATTACTCTATTTGTATAACACTTTGATTGTCAAAGATCTAGAATCTTCCTACTCTAAAACCTTCAATTATAATCATTGATTGATATTGATTAATTCATCCAAGATACATTTATTAACAATCACTCATAGTCCCATGATAATATAATTAGTGAATTTTTTAGCAAAAATAAAGACAGCTGGTAATCTAATCTCTAAAAGATTATCATATTTTAAAACATCCTGTAGTAATACACACACACACACACACACACACACACGCGCGCCTTAAGTACAGATTGGAATGGAAATAGTGAAAATGAATATAGTAAAGAAAGCCAGAGCAGATGGGTCAGACATGCACAGGTTTGTACAATTTAGCATTAAGTTAGAAATGAACATTATTGTTTAGTATAAATGTTCATATAACTGTAGGATGAGGTCATAAGTGAGGAAAACCAAGAATTTATGTACTGTGCATATACTCTATAGTGTTTGCTATGCTAAATATTCCATATGAATTATTTCAACTCCATAACTTTATAAGTGTGCTATTGTCAAATTAAAAGGAGTAAACTAAGCACAGGGATATGAATCAATATTCATGCTTATCATATTTTATATTGCTATAATTATGAATGCTGTATTAAAACAAAATAGATTGCAGAATGGACATTAATCGATGGAGAACATAACCTTGCTTTTCACTATCGCATAGTTAATCAGTACTAGTGCTGTGTTTGATCACTCTTGTCCTGAGTGGGCAGGTAAGTCAACAGGAGGCGTTGACTTACCTATGACTGTTAAAAGGAAGTTCTTTCTATTACTGAGAAAAATATTTGATGACTTTGGAAACAGAGACTCCTTACATCAATTTAAAAAAAGCTCTTTTGGGAATTTTAAGTTCATCTCCTTAAATAAATGTTTCTTGAAATTTGCTAAATTGTCAGCTTCTCTACTGCACATAGTAGGATGGCAAAGAATGTTCATTGTGTTTCTTTTTCACAATAATTTTGTCCAAATTAAAGTTAAATAAACATGATAGCAAGTCACAATAATTTAGACATGAACAAAGCATATTTGCACACATTTGTCTGTTCTCTGTGTTGTAAGGCTTTTGGCGATGTTACCTAATCATGTAGACTGTAACTTTCTCGTTCTAGTTAAAAGCAAAGAAATTAAGACAAGGTCAGATACTTCACAAAACTGTTAGTTGGAGACATTCTGAAAAAATGCCAAAATCATAGAAAAATGTGCAATGAAATAAAGGCTTATTACTCTAGTTTGTCTGTTATCTCCCATTATATTAATATGATTTGCTATGGTAATGATTCTGATGCCCAAACAACAACTTCTTTGTCATTCAAATCAGTCAGAAAACAAGAGCACATTTGATCTTGTTTTGGAACTGTCTAAAAGAATGTGGCTTTGGTTTTGAATATTTAAGTTATGTACATAGGTTGTAGCATGTAATATATTTGATTATATGCAATCTGGAGTAAAAAAAAAGTACCTTATAAAAACATAGTCCCATGATATATTTTATCCCAATTTTACCTTTAGTAGACAGTTGAAACATAAATAATAAGTTTTCCCAGTAGAAAAAAAATAAGAATAGAAACAAACTTATTCAGAGGTCCGATCTCTGTGATTTCAGTCTAACATATAAGCTAGATTTCAAAATAAAATGTCAATTTGAAGTATTCACAATATATTACATCCACCATTACCCATGTAAAATGTTAGTTGTTTCATCATGAATGTGTGTATACACACACACACACACACACACACATATATATATATATATATATATATATATATATATATATATATATTGCTGCATCAAGCCTTTCTAGGACCAGGGTCCTCTCCTTCCTTCTTGGGAATCATTTGATATGTGAATTGTGTCTTGGGTATTAAGAGCTTCTGGGCTAATACCTACTTCTCAGTGACTGCATTCCATGTGTATTCTTTTGTGATTGGGTTACCTCACTTAGGATGATATTTTCCAGTTCCGACCATTTGCCTAAGAATTTCATGAATTCATTGTTTTCAATTGCTGAGTAATATTCCATTGTGTATATATACCACATTTTCTGTATCCATTCCTCCATTGAGGGACATCTAGGAATGGGCAGAGGGAACAGGGCTTATGGGACTTATGGGGAGGGGGGAACCGGGAAATGGGAAATCATTTGGAATGTAAACAAAGAATATAGAAAGTAAAAAAAGAATATATACACACATATAAGTATATATATAATGTAATATATACTTATGCAATGTATACTTTATATAATACATATAAAGTATATGAGGTGTTAAAAGTTTTACGTTAAAAGTGACCAAGGGCTTTTTACTTGCTGACCACATAAAAACCTGAAAGTGTGTAAGATTATATATTATAAGGAATATGCAGTGCATATTATATAATATTGTATAAGATATTTAGTGGACTTATAAAACTAGTTTTACAAACCAGCACAAACCGTTGTACTATAAATGAGATCCACAGTACCCAGAAGTCAAGTAACTATTACTTTTTATTAAATTAATGAATATCAGTGAGAAAATGCAGTCTCATACCCTTGACCTCACTAAAGCACAATACTTATTGCTCTGAATCAAATCAAACATTTTATTTTATTTTTATGACAGTTGGTTTCCACATTATAAAACTAGAGGAAAATGTAAATGCACCCTTACTTTGTAATGCCCAATTTTACATAATCTCAGAGACATTATTCAAATGTCTCATTTTAGGATTTTTGCTATGATTGTGTTTTTTAAGTGATTTCACAGTATCTGTTGAGTGCTGCCCATTCCTTCCCTGAGTGGGAACGATAGTGCAGCATTTCTATCGAGCTATTTTAAATGTGTCTATATTTTGTTTTGGGAGGAATTTCCTCTATATTTTCTTCCTTTTATAATAAGTTTTTATGCTTTCTTAATTTATAATTTAATTTTTAAAATTTATTCACATGCAATTTCAATCACAGCCTCTTCCTCCTCTCTTTCCAGTCTCCTTACAAATGACTCCTCTCATTATCCCTTCCCTTCTCTAAGTAGAAGGGGAAGCTCCCCTTGGGTGCCACCACAGGATGGAAGAGCTGGTACTAGAGAAGTTGCTGAGAGCTTCCCATCTGTATCCATAGGCAGAAGAAAGAGTCATTGGTCCTCTAGGGTTCTCTTGACCTTCTGAGAATTTAAAAACACCCTGTAGTGAGGCACTTCCGTTAACCATACCACACCTACTCCAACAAGGCCAGACCTCCAAATAATGCCAGTGCCTATAAGCCTTCTTTTCATTTGCAAAATTATTTTAATTTTATTTTCTCATTTATTACAATCCAACTACAGTTTCCCCTCCCGACTGTCTTTCTAGTCCCTCTCTACATTCTCCTCTCTCCCATTAATCTACTTCTTCATTTCCCTTCAGAAAAGGGAGAACTCCAAGGAATAACAACCATGCATGACATATCAGGCTGCAATAAGAGTGGGCATGTTTCCCAATATTAAGACAAGACGATTTAACTCAATAAAGGAAAAGGTGTCCCAAAAGAAAAAAGTCAGAGACAGCACACACTCCTACTGTCAGTAGTCACACAAGAATATACTCATGTAACATAGGTGCATGGGCCTAGTTGAACTGCATGGGAAATCCTTTGTTGTCAGTTCAATCTCTGTGAGCCCCTCTTAGTTGAGTGCCTATGTTTCCTTCTGGTGTCTTTGAACCCTCTGGCTCTTAGTATTCTTTCTCCTCTTCCTCAGCAGGATTCCCAAAGTTCCACCTAATAGTTAGCTATGCGTCTCTGCATCTATTTCCCTCAGTTGCTAGGTGAAGTCTTTATAATGACAAATGGGCTGGGAACCTTTCTATGAGCACAGAAGAATATCCTTAGGAATCATTTCATTACACTTGATGTTGTTCGATTATCCGAGGTCTTTGTGCTTTGAGGCCTCTGGGTAAGTACACCCATCATGCAGTGACGATTCTTTTTGTGGCATGGGTCCCAAGATGCACTATTTATTATTTGATCTCTTTTACCCAAGAACAACCTGCAGGCAAGATAAATTGTAGGTTCTTTTGTTTTGTTTGTTTTTGTGTTTGTTTTAAGCAGGGTTGGTGTCATAATTCTTCCATTGGAAGTCTTTATACAAGATGGAGATATTCACCATTACAAAGAATCTTAGTTAGGGACATCTTCATAAACTCCTAGGATTCTTCATCTCAGTAGGTTTCTAGTTTGTTCTAAGTTGCCCCTGAATTCACGATATCTCTCTCCCTTCATACTCTCCCTGCCTGTCTCCTCTTGTGTGCCTCCTCACCTAGTCTAAGTTCACCTGTGATGTCTATTCTATTTCACCTTACCAGGGAAATTCATGTGTCTCTCAGTTGACCCTCCTTGTTCCTTAGCCTCTGGGTCTATGGATTGTAGCAAGGTTATTCTTTATTTTACAACTAACACCCACTTGTAAATATATATCATGTTTGTCTTCCTACGTCTGAATGGGATGATACTTTCTTTTCTAGTTTGATGCATTTGCCTAAAGATTTTTATGATTTTTTAAGTACCTGAGTAATACTCCATTTTCTAAATATACCACATTCTTTTCATCCATTCTTCAGATGAGGGACATCTAGGTTGTTTCCCGTTTCTGCCTATTATGAATAAAGCCGCTAACAACAGAGTTGAGAATGCCCTTTTGGTAGGATGAAGTATCCATTGGAAATATACCAAGGAGTGGTATGCTTGGGTCTTAAGGTCAGATCAATATGCCGTTCTCTGCAAAACCATTGTCAAAGAGGCTGTACAAGTTTGCATGCCCATCAGCAATAGGAGGAGTGTCCCTGCTGTGTGTCCTCATCACCATGAACTGTCATATGTTTCTTTCATCTTAACTATTCTGACATATATAAGATGGACTCTCAGGTTTGTTTCCATTCATATTTCCTATGGAGTTATTTTTTCTCAAAATACCACAGTCAAGAATATGGTGAGAATTTATTGTTGTAACTTCTTTGATACTTCTAGGAGGTACAAAATCACAGCAAACTTGCACTTCAAAGATTTTAATAATGATTCGTGTGTGTGTGTGTGTGTGTGTGTGTGTGTGTGTGTGTTTATGAATTCCCATAATAACACAAGTGCATACTGAGGCAGGAAGAGCATGCCGGATACTCTGGATCTGGAATTATAGGTGATTGTGTACTGCCCAGTAGGTGTACTCAGATCTGAACTCTGGTTCTCTGAAAAAGTACTAAGCAAGCATAACTGGGTCATCTCACAAACCTGTATACACTTAATTTATAACTTAATGTGTATGCATTTTTACTTTCATTAAATTAAAACTAATTAAATATGGCTACAAAATGTTATTAACATTTATGAAAAGGAACCTTATTACCTAAAAGGAGTACATTAAAGCATGTACTTAACTTCCAATCAATTCCAAGGTAAATATGCTTATAATTTCAATTATTAAATGAAATTATTTATCTTTCCCTTGCAAAATTAACTGAGTCATATTGCAGTTTCTATTTTTTTTAATCTGGTGAGTGGCAATATTTTGTAGATGTGTTGGCTACTAAACTTAAATTAATTAGCCTCAAATAGCTATCTAAACTTATGTAAGTTTATATGCTATGTAGCTCTATAACGCACCTTGTCATAAATCAAATGCATTTACATGTGCTGATATAGCGCAGTGTTTGGAAAACTTTTTTGCTAAGAAGTGAATATTACACACTGTAGACTTTTTTTGAGAATTGGTCTCAGTCACATGTTATCATTATTATTTACATTATTATTGTTATTATTTAACTTACTCATAGCCTTTTAACAAGCATGTTTATTATACAGTATATACTGGGAACGGATTATGCTAACAATTCATGGTTAGACAATTGCTCAGTGATCTTTCACTCTTTTCAACCTGAGTAATGAAATAAGGAATAGAATTCCTTAATACTTTAGGGTTCATCTGCTTCCCTAAGGCCAGATGTTCACTAAAGAGAGCACATCTTATCAATGTCTATAAATGGATAATAAAAAGTGAAAATAGTTCATGTTTTATTAGAAAAATCACAATTCAATTTGAAAGTTTCCATGTGTTGTTTAAGGATGAAATAAGACATATGGTCACAGTTACAAATTAGTTACATAATAGGCTTCATGGGTCAGAAGCCCTAGGATTTGTGTGAACATCAATATTTGCCTTATGACTGTGCAATTCCCCATTTTAGCGTGAAGAAATTTTGACCATGTCATCCTAACCAAGGAAAACTATCCTTTCTCTTACAATGATGGGAAAGAAAAAACAAAATGAGTCCATGAATGTAATCAGAAGTTAGAGTTAGACACTGAGCCAGATTATATCTGTAGTTTACTGCCCATAGAAGTGAATTTTATACCTATCCCATATGGTGGTAAAATTATTAAAAATCTTTCATGCATATTTTAAAACATTCAAAAAGCCATCTGGCTGCTATCAACCCCTTTATTTAGTGTCTTTATTGTAAATTTTACAATTCAAAGTACCATTTGTATGGAAGAAAATGGTTTATAATCCATATTTAATTATTAAATGCCTAAAATCACCTGCATTTTGGAAAACAATAAAATAAGTCTTATTAAGACCATGTATAACCATGCCAAATAGAGTAGTATAAAATTCTTTTAAATTTAAGTCAAAACACTACTGACTTGAAATAAACAGGTAACTTAACTGGAAATGGTCTGTATTTTGCATCATATCTGTAGGTGCAGTGATCCTCCAACTTACTATTTGTATGTAAACTTGAGAATATGAAGTTATTATCATAAAAATTCATGTAAAATAATTGTGTGAAATGTGTAATAAATAAACATGTGTCCATGTACTAAGAAAATTTCCTGATATGATTATTATACTTAAATTTTACACAATGAAATGTTAAGTAGAGTGTCTGTCAGTGAAAATTATGA
This sequence comes from Apodemus agrarius, assembly GCA_964023405.1. Lineage (NCBI taxonomy): Eukaryota > Metazoa > Chordata > Mammalia > Rodentia > Muridae > Apodemus > Apodemus agrarius. Next base: position 16,541,550 of record OZ030018.1, read on the forward strand.
GTGATTTTCATATTGGACATAAATCTGTAAAAGTATTTCCTTATGTTTTTACGATTTTGTCAATGTTCTAGAAATGAAACATATTTGAAATGATCACATATAAGATGAGAGGCAATGGACAGTGGAGGCACATGCCTTTAATCCCAGCACTTGGGAGGAAGAGGCAGGTGAATTTCTAAGTTGAAGGCCAGCCTGGCTGTAGAGTGAGTTCCAGAACAGCAAGGGCTACACAGAGAAACCATGTCTCGAAAACCTAAACCATACTCAAAGAAAATAAATAAAATAAATAGGATGAGAAGCATTATTCTGTGGTAGATGACTGCAGAGTAATGCAGAGTCTTTGAGTTCTTTTATTTTATATATTACATATATAAATTATTTTGTGCATTCTCGTGCATGAATATGTAAACAATTTTTAAATTACTGCTGAATAATTGTAAGTTAGTCCAACATATACAAATGTACTTGCTTAAATGGAATATTCAAATTATAAATTTTTGCCATTTTTGAAGTGAAAAACTCCTAAATGGGATGATATAAATATTTATGTAGAGTTTATAGGATAATACAGAACAATGGGAGTTACTCATACCATTTTGTAGAAATTAGATTAAAATGTGTCTGTGTTAATACATAAAAATTCATCAAAATTAATTCTCAATTGTTCTCTGTAGATGCTCCAAAAAGGAGGGGTATTTAAATTATTCTGCCTGATATTGCTGTGATGACATTATTGTGGCTAGCTAATTTTCCTAATGATTAATTATAATTCATGATTCTAGATGTGCAATATCAAACTGTACTTCTGTCTATAACCCTGCTTTCACAAACCCGAGGAAGCAACTGATGTCATTTGGCAAGAAGCATGAAGAGCAGATATGCATATATGTCTTGTGCTAATACTCAGTCTTAAGTGATGTACTTCAAGGATATGTTTTCATCTAAGTACCTCCTACCCCTATTATCTACCTCTGAATAACAACAACAGAAAATCTGAGTAAGCTTCCTCTTCATTAGTATCTTACATTAAGGATCATGTTGCAATATCTAGGATGTTCAGAGGTGATCTGAAGCCACACTGAAATTTTTAACAGTCCCAAAATTGAGCAAGAATGACATTGTCAGTATAATTAATGAACATTTACACTGATCTGCAATTTCCATTTCTACTACAATTCAGATGAATATTTTCCATGAAACTAGGTTCTGTCCTACTTTAGAAGCATAGGTAGAGATATTCTGAATGCTTCAGAATATTTGACTAACATGACTAACCTGAGAATCTATAATTATAATAAGATTACTTTTCATTATTAAGCATCATAGACTATTAAAATTTCAAAGCTACTGTATCCTAAAAACAGCCAGTCCAGAAGAAATAATAACACTATTGTCTGTGCATGATTTGAGTTAGAATACAGGCCCATCATTCCTAGAAATGATGTCCTGTTTGATGGGAACAGCAGAAAAGATGCTGTGAGCAGATTTAGGACTAAAAAACAAGGGATATGAAAAACAAAACAAAACATCATCTACAACAACAACAAAATGAGCTCCAGTGGTAATGATTTATCAGCCAACAGTGAGGGAAGTTGTATTTTACTACTATCAGTAACAATTAATCGTGAAAGGCTAAGTGAGTAATTACATTCAATTACACACATGAATGCAATATCAATTGGTGAAAAAAGAGGCATGAAGCTGAATCAGAGCCAGGAGGGGGGAATCAAAGTTAATTTGGAGAAAATAAAGAGAAGAGAGAAATGGTAATTGAATTATAATTTCATAAAGTAACAAAAATAATGACCAAAAAATTATTCAGGAAAGGACACTAAAAGTGGGGACTTGAAGCATCCTCAAAAGTTACAAGTTAGCTCTCTGGAGGGGACCCAGCTAGGAACACACAGGGCCTAAGATCAGTGGAGCAGAAGTCTTCCTGCTGCCATTTGCACCAGGGAGCCTGGAGACTCCACAGCCTTTTGTGCATAGCCTGTCAGGAAGGAGTGATCTCCCAGCAAGCTTTCACTTTTGAGCACAGAGGTGAGATCTCCACCTTCTCTCTGGAGAGGACCCAGCTAGGAGCACACAGGGCCTAAGATTAGTGAAGCCACTAGGACTGAAGTCTTCCTGCCCTGCCACTATTTGCATCGGGGACCTAGGAAACTCCACAGTCTTCAGTGCATAGCCTGCCAGGAGAGAAAGATCTCCCTGCAGTGCTTTCACTTTTGAGCTCAGAGAAGTAAATACACAGGTTTACAGGCCCACAGGAGGAACAGACTTCAGCCAGAGACAACAATACCAACTACCACCAGAGATAACCAGAAGGTGAAAGGCAAGCACAAGAACCTTACCAACAGAAACCAAAGCCACATGGCAACATCAGAACCCAGTTCCCCCACCACAGCAAGTCCCGGATACCCCCAACACACCAGAAAAGCAAGAGTTGGGTTTAAAACCATATCTCATGATGCTGATAGATGGCTTCAAGAAAGACATAAATAATTCCCTTGAAGAAATACAGGAGAACATTGGTCAACAGGTAAAAGCCCTTAAAGAGGAAAGACAAACATTCCTTAGAGAAATACAGGATTGTTTTGATTTGTATTTCCCTAATCACTAATGATGCTGAACAATTCTTAAGATGCTTCTCAGGCATTCGAAGTTCTTCAGGTGAAAATTCTTTGTTTAGCTCTGTACCCCATTTTTTAAGAGGAATATTTGGCTCTCTGGAGTCTAACTTTTTGAGTTCTTTATATATATTGGATAGTAGCCCTCTGTCGGAAGTAGGGTTGGAGAAGATCCTTTCCCAATTTGTTGGTTGCAGTTTTGTCCTTTTTACAGAGTCCTTTGCCTTATAGAAAATTTGTAATTTTATGATCCCATTTTGAAATTCTTGATCTTAGAACATAAGCTATTGGTGTTCTGTGCCCATGTCCTCAAGGGTCTTTCCCAGTTTCTTTTCTAATAGTTTGAGTGTGTCTGGTTTTATGTGGAGGTCCTTGATCCACTTGGAGTTGAGCTTAGTACAAGGAGATAAGAATGGATCAATTTGCAGTCTTCTGCAAACTGACCTCCAGTTGAGCTAGGACTATTTGTTGAAAACGCTATCTTTTTTCCACTGGATTGTTTTTGCTCCTTTGTCAAAGATCAAATGACCATAGGAATATGGGTTCATTTCGTGGTCTTCAATCCTATTCCACTGATCTACCTACCTGTCACTGTACCAATACCATGCAGTTTTTAACACTATTGTTCTGTAGTACTGTTTGAGGTCTGGAATACTGATTCCCCCTTAAGTTCTTTTGCTCTTGTGAATAGTTTTAGCTATCCTGCGTTTTTTGTTATTCCAGATGAATTTGAGAATTGCTCTTTCTAACTCTATGGAGAACTGAGTTGGATTTTGATAAAACAACCCTGAGATTTCACCTCATACCAGTCAGAATGGCTAAGATTAAAAACTCAGCATAGTCATACAAAGGTATTTTATATATTAATGAAATAATATTTTATTTTTTAATATATTTATATTAATATTTTTCTTAGTTATATGGATGTTTGTATGCCTTTTCGCCCAATATGTTGTAATTACTACAGCTGAAGAGAGAGATCATAATGATCCAACTCACTGGGTATCCATAGGTACTGAGAATAGTTGAGAGATCAGTTTAGGTCATGCACATAAGAACTTGGTGCTATTAATCACTGAGCCATCACATTTCCAGTCCTGAAATTATTCTTAAATCATTTTACTATAAGTTTAGTTTTAAGGGTTCTAATGTAATCATTAGGATATATATTAAAAAATTAAAGTTTAAGACAAAGTCAAAGATTAAACTTTTATAAATAACAAAGATTATTTCATGTAAACATGTTAATGTATACTTTGTGCTATTAATAAAAACTGTATTCCCCAGAATATTTCTCAAAATAAGAAAAGGCAATGTTGTGTTTTATGGTTCTTTTAATAGCTAAATTTCAAAATATTATCTTTTTATTAAATTATCTGTATCCTTAACTTTATGAAAATTAGAATAAATTCATTTTGCTTTCCATATTCTACAGTGGCTTGATTTTACTGACATATAGACTGAAAAGCATAAATTGTTTGACATTTGTATTGTTATTTTTTTTTTGTTTTTTTGTTTTGTTTGGATTTCTTTCTATTTCTTTGTTTTTTTATTTATTTTCTATATTCTTTGTTTACACTCCAAAGGCTTTCTCCTTTCCCAGTTCCCCCCTCACCATATGTCCCATAAGTCCTCTTCCCTCTACCCATTCCCCAATCACACACACCCCCCATTTCTCTGTTCTGATACTTTCCTAAAAATCTGGATCCAGTCTTTTCAGGAACTTTGTATGACTATGCGACATATCAACAATAATTTTTAGAGAATTAATTATTTTATTTTATGTGTTCATACCACCTATGTCCCTATTTCCTAAAAAGGACAGACAATGACATCAGATTCACTGAATTTAGAGTTTCAGACAGGTGGATGTTACTATTTGGTGTTGTGAATGGAGTCAGATCATCCTCCAGAGTAGTAAGTGACCTTACCACTGAGCCACCTCTTCAAATCTATCCATATTTCTATTATATAAATATATATACATACATATGCATATATACTATTATACAGTGAATTATGAAATATGAAATTATATGATATATGATGCATGGTATATGATATATGATGTGTGATATGTGATATGATTGATATATGACATAGACATATGATGTATGATATATGTTTGATATATGATGTATGATATATGATATATAACATGATATAGGATATGAAATATAATGTATGATATAATATATATAATATATATATAATATATGAAAAGAAATGGCTATGACCATTCTAAAGTAAGTACATAGTGATTTATAATTTTATTTACCATACTTGTATTAAGTCAATTTCAGGACCATTTTTATTTTTCTACAATTTGGGCAACATATGATAAATAAGCTTGATTATAATTATGACTCTAATTCTGCAATAAAATTATCACATAAAAAAGTAAAAATGTATTTTTTTATTAAAATGTAAAAAAAAAAAAACCCTCAGGCGACAACAGGTATTGGCAAGAATGTGGAGAAAGAGGAACACTGTTCCACTGCTGGTGGGAATGCAATTTAGTACAACTACTCTGGAAATCAGTTTGGCAGTTCCTCAGAAAACTAGGCATGACACTTCAGGAGGAACCTGGTATACCACTCTTGGGCATATACCCAGAGGATTCCCAGGCATGCTCCACTATGTTCATAGCAGCCTTATTTATAATAGCCAGAAGCTGGAAAGAACCCAGATGACCCTCAGTGGAGGAATGGATACAGAAAATGTGGTATATTTACACAGTGGAATACTACTGAGCAATTAAAAACAATGAATTCATGAAGTTCTTAGGCAAATGTTTGGAAATAGAAAATATCATCATAAGTGAGGTAACCCAATCACAAAAGTACACACATGGAATGCAGTCACTGATAAGTGGATATTAGCCCAGAAGCAATAAATACCCAAGACCCAATTTTCATATCAAATGATTGCCAAGAAGAAGGAAGGAGAGGACCCTGGACCTGGAAAGGCTTGATCCAGCATTGTAGGGGATTGCCAAAAGAGAGAAGAAGGAGGGAGTTGATTGGAGAATGGGCGGAGGGACGACTGCTTATGGGACTTATGTGGAGGGGGAACCAGGAAAGGGAAAATCATTTGGAATGTAAACAAAGAACATAGAAAATAAAAATAAAAAATAGAGAGAAAATAAATAAATAAAAATAAATAAAACCAAAAGAAAGAAAGAAGAAAGAAAGAAAGAGAGAGAGAGAGAGAGAGAGAGAGAGAGAGGGAGGGAGGGAGGGAGGGAGGGAGGGAGGAAGGAAGGAAGAAAGGAAGAAAGAAAGAAAGAAAGAAAGAAAGAAAGAAAGAAAGAAAGAAAGAAAAATACAGGAGATCATGGGTCAATAGGCAGAAGCCCTTAAAGAAGAAATACAAACTTCCCTTAAAGAATTACAGGAAAACAGAAATAATTAAGTGAAAGAACTGAACAAAACCATCCAGGATGTAAAAGTGGAAGTAGAAACAATAAAGAAATCACAAAGTGATACATCTCTGGAGATAGAAAACCTTAGAAAGAATTCAGGAGTCACAGATGCAAGCATCAACAACAGAATACAAGAGATAGAAGAAAGAACCTCAAGTGCTGAAGATATCATAGAAAACATTGACTCAACAGTCAAAGAAAATGCAAAATGCATGAAACTGGTAACTCAAAACATCCAGGAACTCCAGGACAAAATAAGAAGACCAAACCTAAGGATTATAGGTACAGATGAGAGTGAGGATTTACATCTTAAAGGCCCAGTAAATATTTTCAACAAAAATGTAGAAGAAAACTTCCCTAACCTAGAGAAAGAGATGCCCATGAACATACAAGAAGCCTTCAGAACTGCAAACAGACTGGACCAGAACAGAAAACCCTCACGGCACATAATAACCAAAACACCAAATTCACTAACCAAAGAAAAAATATTAAAAGACCTAAGGGTAAAAAGGCAAGTAACTTATAAAGGCAGACCTATCAGAATCACACCAGACTTCTCACCACCAGAGATGATGAAAACTAGAACATCCTGGGCAGATTTCATACAGACCCTAAGAGAACACAAATGCCAGCCCAGGCTACTATACCCAGCAAAACTCTCAATCATCATAGATGGAGAAACCAAGATATTCCATGATAAAAACCAAAATTACACAATATCTGTCCACAAATGCAGCCCTACAATGGATAATGGATGGAAAATGCCAACACAAGAAAGGAAACTATACCCTAGAAAAAGCAAGAAAGTAATCTTCCAAAAGAAGATACCCAAACAAACATAAAAATACCATCAAAAATAACAGGAAGCAACAATTACTATTCCCTAATATCTCTTAACAATAATGGACTCAACTCCCCAATAAAAAGACAGACTAACGAAATATTTCTCAAGTAAATTTTCAATTTTATCAGAAATATTTGTAATTCCCCTATTAATTAATTTAGCATTTTTAAGTCTACCATTTTATCTGCATTTTCATGATAATCTTCAATTTTAATGTCTTTATACTTCCTCATTTTATCAGAAATGTTTTCAATGTAAATCTTTGATTTTTATCACAAATGTTTCTAATTGCACCTTCAATTAATTTAGAGTTTTTATATCAGCTATTTTATATGTGAAATTTTCCATGAAATAGTCAATTTTAATATGTTTGTATATTTCTTGAATTTTACCAGAAATATTTTCCATGTAAATATTCAATGTTATCTGACAATGTTTATAATTCCACCTTCAATCAACTTAGAATTATCTTTATGCTATCATTTTATCTATATAATTTCCATGATAATGTTTAATTTTAACATGCTTTTCTATATATTTCTTCATTTTTATCACAAATATTTTCCATGTAAATCTTCAAGTTTATCAGAAAATGTTTATCTTCAGTTCTATCATGTTTCTATCCCATATTTCAATTAACTTATCAGTGTTATACATGTCTACCACTTTACTCCTTAATTTTCCATGAAAATTGTCAGTTTTGGCATGTATATCTGAAATATTTTCCTGTAAATCTTTAATTTCATCATAAAGTGTTTTTTTACTTCCCTTTAAAAAATAAAATAAAATAAAATAAATAAAAGAAAAGAAAAGAAAAGAAAAGAAAAGAAAAGTTACAGGTTAGAGAAAGTGGCGCAGATTTTAACAGTTCCATTGGGGAAAACATACTTATTAGAACAGTATACAAAAATGCAAGCTTATCTAACCCACACTCAAATAAATAAGTTATTCTCTGAGGTGAATTACATGGAATATTTTCCCTTAGAGAGGGCTTTATTCTGAAAAATAAAAGATGGATCCTCAAACCAAAAACAAGGAATTAATTCTTTTCTTCAATAAAGAATTTTCATTCATTTTACATGTTGATCACAGATTCTTCTTCCACTCTTCTCAGTCTTGCCCTTACAAATCCCCCCTTCATTACCCACTTTCCTTCTCCTCAGAGCTGGGAACACCTCCCCCCTCCTTAGGACATCTAGACCCAGCAGTCAAAGCATTCTCTTCCACTGAGGTCCAACAAGGCAGTCCAGCTAGAGCAAAGGGATTTAATAATGGCAGGCAGCAGTCAGAGACGGTCTCTGCTCCTACTGTTAGGGCACATATGCTACAAATGTGTGTCTGTGGGAGTGTAGGCTCTGGGTTGCCAAGCAACCTAATTATTATGAACACTCTTTGGTTAGTGGTTCAGTCTCTGTGAGCCCTCAAGTGTCCAGGTTAGCTGATTCTGTAAGCCTCCTTGTATTGACCTTGACCCCTCCTGTTGCTCACTTCTATCCTCCACTCTTCCATCAGCTGCTAGATGAAGCCTCCCAGGAGACAGTTACACTAGGGCCCTGTCTGCAAACATAGCAGGCTATCATTTAAAATGTCAGATTTGGCTCTTTCCAGTGGGATGGGTCTCAAGTTGGGCCAGTCACTGGTTGATCTTGTAGGCAGGCCACATTTAAGATTAATGGTTTTGTGGTGGGGTTGAGTCTCCTCCCTCCACTGGAAGTCCAGCTGATAACAGTAGATGGCCACTGAATTCTCTATATACCGTGCTCTTAGGAAACTATTAATAAAATGTATACCTATAATTATTGCTTATTCCTAAACTATAAATAGCAAAGTAAGACCACATTTGAAATATGATCAAAGGTAAAATTATTTTCAAGAAATGAATTTCCCTATAACCTATGAGAATAAATGTGTGATTTTTCTGTAGATTATAGATATCTTATTGTATAATATAGATCACCTTCATGATGCTACAATAAATTCATGAAATTCAAGGAAAACTTCTTAGATCATTTATGGCATAACACTAATTCCTTCAAAAGTCATGTTGAGTAACTTGAGATCACTCTCCCCTCTCATTCCAATCCTCCCTATTTCTCTGCCTCACATGTATGTATCTTATAGATCAGTTTCATATATATGTTAATTATATGTTGAATTTAACAATAACAGAAATATATATTACCTTAATTATAAATTATTAACATAAAATGGAAGTTGTGTGAGTGGTTGATATATACTTATTATCTAAATACCTAGCTTGGAAATATACAATGCAACTAATCATGAAGGGGAAATGGTTTCATTAAATAACTGTATGAATACATCAGTAACAGTGACATAGAAATTTATGGACGAAAGTTTAGGCATAAAATACAGACAGGCTTCCTCATTTGAAAGCCAGAAACTAGTGGCTTTTCCTTTGAGGTCTTTAGTCCTTTTCTCATATGATTGCTTTAAGTGACAGTGCTTGTCCATTTATTCCTGTTGTAAAGGATGCATGCTGTCATTAGCTTGTTCTGTTTTCACAGGAGAACACATTACACAGCTTCAGTGCTCTGGAAATGGTTGGAGATTCTCTGATTTATATTTATTTATGCTCACATCTTTATGTTGTGCTGGTTTCTATAATACAGCAAACAAAATGTTTAGAAATGTGGAGGAACAGACATCTGCTAAGACATTGAGTGTTATTAAGAAGTTAGGGAACAGACCAGGCAGATGCTTCATTCTATTTGAGCGTCTTGTACTAGTATGGTTACCTGACCTAGTGTAGCAGAGCACACATTTACTCACAACACTGACAGGAGGAGATAAAGGCAGGTAGATCCTGGTGAATGTATGGCCTGTATGATTATGTAGAGAATTCCAGAACGACTAAGGCAACATAGAGAGAACCTATATTCAACACAATAATGAGGAGTTGAGCTTAGCATCCCATGATCTAAATCAAAGCAAGCAGTAGTACAAACTTGTAAATTCAGTTCTAGAAAATTCACCTGGCAGATCTCAGTATCTCAGTGACCAGCCAGTCTAGCTGAAAAGATGAAGTCCCAGTTCAGTTAAAGATCGTTTATCAAGTTCAAATCTTTAGTAGATAAATAAATAATCAACATGAAGAGTGAAAGAAAGACACCTGAGGTCAACCTCTGGCCTCCACAAAACTGGTCCCACAGAGAAACATATGCAACACTCACAAGCACACATGCAAAAGAAGTTAGTTTCTATTACCCTAAACTTATGAAAACTTTAGTATACATCAAGTAGGGCTTGAAAATTGTTTCTAGGAGATGGGCATGCATATTTGCTTTAAAAAATTTTCTTCTCCTTTAAGACAAAGTTATTTTACATCTACAACCACCCCAAAAAACTTGATGAAATGTCTATAGATAAATGAAAAACTGCAAATTCAATGGACAAGAAATTAGACTTCATGTCCTTTATTAGATCACTACCTGTAAACAAATAGGTAATAGTGATACAAGTTGTCTAGGATGTGGGGAAAATGGCCTTTATCCATTGGTGTTAGGGAAGTAAAATGCTATGGTCATTGCAAAACACTGAGGTTAGCCAAATGATGGTTGAATTATATTTTTAGTGAGATTCAACAGCTGTCAAATTTTCATAAAATAATAAAGTAAATATGGCAAGATGATGGGGCAAGATTTTATAGGCATGAAAAGAATGATTTCAGCTTGACTAAACTGAGGAAACTAAGTTGAAAGTGCTTAAATGTAATATAAAACAAACAAAACATATCTTGAAGAAGACAAAAAGAAAATGTCGTCCATACTGCCCAATCTCTATCTGCAAACAGGATGAAGACAAGCACATCTCACTTGGGGAAGAATAGGGGTCATCTCAGCCCTTATAGGTAAGACCCATTATCAAGTTAACCAGCCTGATATCTTGTATTAGACAGTCTCACAACATCTATTTTCCAATAACTAAATTCCTGGAACAATAACTTCCTCTACATGCCCTCTCCTAAACTTGAAGAGCAGATGGGGAATGAGATCCTAGTCAGTGGAGAATGACAATTTAAGTTTGGCACAGGGTTTTGCCTTAGAGCTTGTAACTAGACCCACTGTAGAAAGAGCAGAGTCTATTTCCAAGCCAGGACTCATAAGTAGAAATTTCACACCTATTTTAGCATCAGTTTATGACCTGAGCAGCAAAGGTATACAAGGGAGGTTCCACTAATATTGTTTGCCAGTTGAGAATTGGCCTTGAGTCTCTCTTCACAATAGTTTGGATGTTTCTTTGTAGCAATGGAACGGAATGGAATGTCAGCCTTAACAGCCAAGACCATTAACTTATTCCCCACCTGAGAAAGAGAAGAGCACAGTTGTAAACAAAGCAGTGTTGATAAATGAAATGACTAGACATGTCTGGTACCAGGCAGATACCTACATCCCAGTCTGTTGCATTGCCAGCTGTTTCAAGGACCCACTACAATCCAAAACTATGTATATTCTGGATCTGTCAGACCAAAACAAGACCAAGTTGAGGAATAGTCATAGTGGGCAAAGAATCGCCTTCTTCAATTTTATTACAGCTTTAACACAAGACAACATTTCTTTTACTGAAGGTAAGGTAGAGTCATTTGCCAGGTATTATTGTCCTGAAACTAACTGGAAGTCCGTGAACTAACATGAGGAAGATTCTGATGATTCCTATCCCTGAACTAATGTCTGTAGTTAGAAATGCTAGTGGATATTAATGAGCCCAGAAGCCCTAAATACTCAAGGCACAATTAGCAATTCAAATTATTCCCAAGAAGAAGAAAGGAGAGGATCTTGGGCCTGAAAAGATTGGATCCAGTTTTGTAGGTCCAGAACAGAGAAATGATGGGGGGGAGGGGATGATTGAGGAATAGTTGGGGGGGGAGGACTTATGGGACATATGGTGGGGGGGGGAGCTGGAAAAGGGGAAAGCCTTTGGAATGTAAACAAAGAATGTAGAAAATAAAAAAAAATAAATAAAAAAATTAAATGTAATTAAGTACATAAAGAGGATCTCGAAAAAAGAAAAAAGAAAAGAAAGAAAGAAATGCTAGAGCAAGTGTCTCAGTGTCTTGCAGAAACATGTGGTGTCATCAATGGCAGGCCAACTGGTCTTGAGGACACATTAGCCATTAATACTCCAGACCAGTGTTGACCGTGGTCTGATTACAGTGCTATACTAATGTTTACATGCTTGGGTCTCAGGGTGTAGCCATCCATGTGTCTGGAGATTATTCATTCAGTATGATTGTGTTCAGAATACAAAAACAGCTGTGATTATGGATCTGATGCTAATAAATTTTCAGAGGTATATGGAAGATGGGTGGATGTGTTATTTTAAATCATTCTGATTCATATTTTACAACACCTTTTGAACATCACTAGTTGTGAGTCACTCTCCGCTGCTTAAATAGTGGCAACGCAGCAACTGTAGATTTTTTTTTTAGCACACCTGGAGTTTGCGTATCCGCTTGTGCTTACAAAGCAGTCGAAGCTATAGTTCAATAGGAAATAAGACTCCTTCTTAGAATTTTTGTAAAAAAGAGGCACAAACAAGTGTGATGATGAAGAGCAGAGTAAGTCGTTTTTCAATTTCCAGATCTCACACATAAAACCTTCAGGAATTAATAGCTTTAAAGCAAAATGTCTGAACTTGACCAGATAGTCAGCAGTGCATGAAATATCCTGTATGGAAAATAGTCTTTATGGATGTTCAAAAGTGACTAAGAGAATTGAAACATTATTCTATTTTTAAAAGATACTAGAAATATGTATATGTATATATATACATATAATCAAAATGAGTTCATGCTTTGAAAGAGAAAGGAGTGATATGTGAGAGATTTCAGAGTGACAAAAAGAATGGAGGAGACGTGTGTATGTAATTACATTATAATCCCCAAAAACCACAAAATACTTCTAAAATATACTTAACGGACACATAGCAGCCATTATACACAGTGAAAGCATTTTATTAAAATACGCATTAAACTGACTTAACATCCAGTAGCCACAAAATAAAACAAAACAAGAAATTAGTAACCTCAAAAACAGTTTCTTTAGAGAATCCATGTGGATGCAAAAAGAAAATATTAATAAAAGTACATTATTATTAATTTAAGAAATGCAATCTGGAATTAGTATTTGTTTTGTGGTGGTTATCTTTTGGGAAGGGGGGATGTTTAGAAATAATTTTAAAATGCCATAAGTAGACAACAGGTCCAAAGAAATACTGAAAGAATGCTTCGAGAGCCAAAGTAAAATTAAATCCGGTACAAGAAAGTGAAGAAATAAGCAAACAAACAAACAAACAAACAAACATCAAAAAACGGGACAGTGGTGGCACATGTCTTTATTCCTAGCACATGGGAGGCAGAGGCATGCAGATTTCTGAGTATAAGGCCAGCCTGGTCTACAGAGTCAGTCCCAGGACAGACAGGGCTACACAGAGAAACCATGTCTTGAAAAACCAAAATAAATAGATAGATACAGAGAGAGAGAGAGAGAGAGAGAGAGAGAGAGAGAGAGAGAGAGAGAGAGAGAGAAAGAAAGAAAGAAAGAGAAGGAACATTGCTCATAATATATAATTCAGGTGCAGTAGGTGAAATAAAATAGATGAGTATCAAAGCACCCAGAAACAAACAAGACATTGCAGAAACACTTAGAATCCAGTGGGGAGGAATATTTTCATTATTAAGCACATAAGGAACTACATGGATAAGAAAGATACCATACCAATATGAAAAGACATTTGTTAGAAATGGAAGAGAGATGAAGATACAATTGGAAACATAAGAACTATGCGAATAATTGTCGAAGATCTGTATTGCTCAGCATTCACAAATGGAACAGATTGGCTTATATGTTATGGGCTGGGTAGGCTGTTTGATTCCGCAGCATTGTGTGAGATTGGTGCTTCCTTCCTCCTCTGATTTTAATCAGTGTTTTCACACTTGCTGGTCATATTTAGGGTAAGTTTTCCCATTTCAAGTAATCTGATCAAAAAAGAAAAATTCCTCCCAGAAGCACCCGGTAGCTTGGCTTTCCGTTGGTTATAAATTATGTCAAGTTGACAAGTAAGATGACTCTTCTCAAAGAGTTTTGTCAAAGTGAAATACAATGAATATAAAATGTAAGATCCCTGGGCCTGTAAAGATTGGATCCAGATTTGTAAAGAAACCGTGAGGGGAGGGGGAATGATTGGGGAATAGTTGGGGGGGGAGAGGAACTATGGGACGTATGGTGGGGGGGAACTGGGAAAGGGGAAAGCCTTTGGAATGTAAACATAGAATATAGAAAATAAAAATAATAAAAAGAACTGGAAAAAATGTAAGATGAAAACATCAGAAGATAAAAAAACGAAAAAGAAAACTAAAAGATAAATTCAAAGTCTTTAATATGAACTTAAATCATCCATACACTTAGTAAGAAATTGAAAAAGCAATTGATTTAATAACATTGCCATGAAAAGAAAAAGAACATGAAGATATAAAATTACATATCAAATATTTAAATATATAAAAATGAAAATAGGAAGTTTTATTAACAATTACTACTTTCATGAAATATTATCTTCTTCCCTTCAGAATCATGCTAAAGTTCTAACACATTATCAACACTGTGTGAAATGTTGTTTGTAAGCCTCATGGTATCCAAAACCTAATATTCTGTAATAGCCAGACATAGATTTATAAACAGTATAGAAAATAATTTCTGAGAACCACCAGATTGATTTCCAGAGTGGTTGTGCACCCAGCAATCCCACTAGTAATGGAGGAATTTTCCTCTTTCTCCACATCCTCACCAGCAAAGTTGAGTTTTTGATCTTAGCTAAACTGATTGATATAATGTAGTGTCTCAGGGTCCTTATGATTTGTATTTCTCTGATGACTAAGAATGTTGAACGTTTCTTTAAGTGCTTTCTGGATTCTCTGCTGAGAAGTATCTTCTGTTTAGCTCTGTACCTAGTTTTGTTTTGTTTTTTAACTGGACATTTTGGTTTTTAAGATTTTACCTTTTTGAGTTCTTTATATATTTTGGATATTTTTCATCTACCAGACATAGAGTTGGTAAAAAAAAATCTTTTCTCAATCTCCAGTTTGTCATTTTGTCCTATTGAGAGTATCCTTTGCCTTTTAGAAGCTCTTCAGTATCACAAGGTCCCATTTATCAATTATTGATCTAAGAGCCTGAACAACTGGTGTTCTCTTTAGGAACCTGAACAGTCAACCACTTGTAGATAGACAGGGCCACAAGTGGAGGGATGGGATTACCAACCTACCTTAAAAATTTTTGACCCAGAATTGTTCCTGTCTGAAAGAAAGACAGGGACAAAAATGGAGCAGAGACTGAAGGAAAGGTCATCTAGTGATATGCCCAAATTGGGATCTATCCTATGAGAGACACTAAACCCTGACACTATTACTGGTACTAACAGACCAAGAGTCTAGCATAGCTGTCCTCTGTGAGGCTCTACCAGCAGCTGACTGAGACAAATGCAGGTATTCACAGGCAAGCATTTTACTATGGCCAGGCTCCCCATGGAAAAGTTAGAACAACAAAGAAAAATGCCAAAAGAAGAACAACAGTGTCAACTAAGCTGGACCTGTAGGGGCTCCTAGAGACATAGCCACCAACCAAAGAGCATACATGGGCTAATCTGAGGCCCCTGCATATATGTGCTGAGGCCCTGAACTATCAATGCCAATCTGCTGAGGAGAAAGTTGAATCCTAAATTTTACTTGTCTACTGAGTGGCTTCCTTGAGCAGCTGATAGAAACAGATGCAGCGACCTACATCTAAACATCAGGCAGAGAACTGCCCTGTCTGGCCTCAGTGGGAGAGGAGGGGCCTAATCCTGTGGTGACTTAATTTTCCAGGGAAAGGGGATAGGAGGGGAACACTGATCAGAGGCAAAGGGGAGAATGGATGGGGTGAAGACTTCTGGGAGGGAAGACTGGAAGGGAGCAACATTTGGGATATAAATAAATAAAATAATTAAATATCAACATATACTGAGGGACTAAATAACAAAATCTGAATGCTGAATGGGAAAAGAAAAATAGAAAGGAAAGAAATAAGGAGTAGGCAAAATTTAAAATAGGTTAGAGAGTAGCTGTCATAAAAATTGTATTACCTTCAATGCACATGGACTAATTAATTTATCTGATTCTAAATAGAATTATTTAATTTTTTAAATCTAACTATAAGTCTCTAATGATGACATCATGTCACCTTATAGCACATACACAAATTAATTATAAAGATTCTCATAGGACACAAAGAGACTAATTGTAAAAATTAGAATACAATAATCTTATGCAAATGAAATTAAAACTAAGCATTACTATCCATACCAATGTCAAATAAAACAGTATTTAAATCTGAAGGTAAAACAAGCAAGCATGCCACATAATAACAAAAAGGATAAATAACATTATGTAAATGTGTCCACTTTTTTTTCAATAGAAAATAAAACTGCTAAGTACCCATGCAGCCCATACTACCCAAAACAATCCAGAAGCACCCATCATCCTTCCTGAACTATCAATGTCAGCCATTCAAGGAGAAAATTGAATCCTATGTTTTACTTGTCTCCTGAGAGGCTCTATCCAGCATATGATGGAAACAGATGCAGAATCCCACATCCAAGCATCAGCCAGAGCTCAGGAAGTCTTCTGAAAGAGTGGGGAGACAAAAGGGTCAAGGGCAGGATCAGAAACCGTACAGATCCATCCCATATACAAACACCAAACCTAGACGCTATTGTTGATGCCAAGAAGAACTTGCTGAAAGGAGCCTGATATAGCTGTCTCCTGAGAGGTTCTGCCACCACTGCATAAATACAGAGGCAGATGCTTCTAGCCAACCATTGGACTGAGCCTGGGGACCACAATGGGGGAATTAGGGAAAAGACTGATGGAGCTTAAGGGGTTTGCAACCCCATAGGAAGAACAACAATATCAACCAATCAGGAACCACCACCACCACCACCCCTACTACCACACATGCAGTATGTATGTGTGTGTGTGTGTGTGTGTGTGTGTGTATTTAAATTTTTGCTTTGTTCATAACAACAATTTTAGGCTACAGACTCTCAATGAAGTTTGCTTTTCATTAGCTGGTGACTAAGTCTCATAACAATATTCTTAACTATTTGTTGGCAATTTCTATTTTGTTCTATTCAAAAATACATGTTCAGATCATCTGCTTACCACTGACCATGTAGTTTACACAATAGGTTTTAACTCTGGGAAGGACAGAGCGATCTTTATTTTCAACATCCCGATAGCAGGCCCCATCCTTCCTCTCCTCCCTGTTCCCCTCTCCCACCCACATTCTTCCATTTCTCCTCCCCCTTTCCCCCTTCCCCCCTCCTCCCCAGCCAGCTCAAGTCTCATCAGTTCTAAGCTTGTTCTTCTTATCCTCTGGCACATTCTGTGTCTAGCTTGTTCTCTCTGTGATGTGCCTCTGTAAAACTGTATCATAAAAACTGCCTCTTGATTTCATGAACTGAACTGCCCTGAACTCTACCACATTGCTTTTCTTTAATTTTTTTTATATTTTTTTATTTTCTGTATTTTTTGTTTACATTCCAAAGGCTTTCCCCTTTCCCCCTTCCCCACTCAACATATGTCCCATAAGACCTCTTCCCTCCGCCCATTCCTCACCCCCCCCCCATTTCTCTGTTCTGATACTCTCCTACAAAACTGGATCTAGTCTTTTCAGTACCAGGGTCCATTCCTTCCTTCTTGAGAATCTTTTGATTTGCTAATTGTGCCTTGAGTATTCAGAGCTTCTGGGCTCATTAATATCCACTTATCAGTGATTGCATTTCATGTGTATTCTTTTGTGATTGGGTTAACTCACTTAGGATGATATTTTCCAGATCCAACCATTGGCCTACAAATTGCATGAATTCATTATTTTTAATTGCTGAGTAGTATTCCATTGTATAAATATACCACATTTTCTAAATCCATTCCTCCTTTGAGGGACATCAGGGCTCCTTCCAACTTCTGGCTATTATAAATAAGGCTGCTATGTTTTTCAATCATTAATTCAACAGAACTTTCTGACTAGCACTCAGAGATCTGCATGCCACTGTCTCTTGAGTGCTGGAATCAAAGGCCTGTACCACCTAGGGTGGACCTAATCTTGCTGGCTTTGAAATGTGGGAACAGTTTGCCTGTGTTTTCTGGGATTAAAGGCATGTCTGTGTTTCATCTAAATCATAGAGACTTGGAAGGTTTTTTTGGTGATATCATGACAGAATAGGCATGTTGCTGGATTACATTTATTCTATAATATATAGAGACAGACAGACAGATAGATAGATAGATAGATAGATAGATAGATAGATAGATAGATAGATAGATAGAATTGTTAAAAATCCTATATACATTGCAAAGTCAACATGTTATTTTGCATCTTGGATACTTATAGCTATTTGAAAAGTTATCCCTGTTTGTAAACGGCAGGACTTTGTATAATTAAGGTCAACAATACATTCTCTTGCTCAAAGTATGCAAATAAAGATCATGTCAACACATTTAGAGACTGGTTTGCACATCATGAAGAGAAACCTCAACACAAATTCTGTATACACAGTGAACTTGAACTTCGAGGACACAAAGCAAATAAAGGACTAATATCTGCAGGTTCATTACCCATATAATAAAAGATCCAAATTATGAATTCAGATTTCTCATATCTAGTAGAATTGAGTCTATATTAAAAGGGAATATATTACACTAGTAGTCCAATCATGGCTGCTTTTACACTCCTGAGAACCCAGGAGTGGCTCAGTACACAAGCTTCAGTCATCATAATCTGATCAGAAACGAGGAAAACTATGGGAAAATATTCATTAATTAATTGCCTTTTATAAGATCATCACTAAAATAATATATATTTAACAATAGCTAAAAATAAAAAGAGACCATGAGTTTTAGAGGAAGCAGTTGGAGGGAGAAAGGAAACAGAAAATGATATAATTACATTTCAAAACATATATAGAGTTTTAGCCTTTAAAAAATTACAAAAAGACCACTCTTCTCAGATTAACATTTGATATGCAACATATTGAGACAGAAATGAGAAAATAATCAGAACTTACATTTCTGCACTTGATCTTAGCCGAAAGGCTGAGGAGTGATGAGAAATTACATTTCTGGCAAGAAAGCATACAAATGGCCAACAAATTAATGAGGAATTACTCACGAAACTTAATCACCAGCTGAATGGAAAACAAATCATTGAGAGTCAAGGTTACTGGAGGATTTCTGCAGGACCAATAGCCTATAGACTACCTTGTAAAGACTAAGAACCTGGTTTTGAATGTCAGCTAGAGAATTCGGCAGCAACACTGTAGATTCACTGTTCATATACCTAGCCAGAGGTGTGCCATCTTTCTTGAAGCTTGTATGAAACAACTCAACATATGACAAAAGATACCCTGATTAAACTGTGTGGCAGGTTCTCTTTTCTCCAGAGTCTCTACAAGAGAATAAAATAGAAAGCATTTGGTGCAGCCTCAGTCTACCCAGCAGGTCTGAAGGACTCCCATCATTGAACATATGAACATACTGACATCTCCCTTCCTTAGAAGATTGCTGTCTTCCTGAGTTTAAACCTACCAATATTGAGTTTAGATTAAGAGACATTATTTTCAAGACATATCTTGCAATGTGGAAACAAATATAAAATTAATATTATAGTTATATTATTAATTATATTAAGAATTTAAAAACAGACATCTATGGCAAATAGGAAGTGATGCTGTATCAGTTTTAGTAAATATAGTATAAAAATAGAAATTATTAGAAATATAAAGGGACCAATGACATTAAACAGAAAATTGGATTTCAGCAATAATCAAATATATAAGAGAAATTTTATTTTTGAAAGGTTTTTTGACACTCAAAAAATAATGATAAGTCCTTGTAAAGAGCACCTTGATTTTCGCCACTTATTCTCTCAATATGAGACACATTGTAAGCAATTTTATCCATCATCTGAAAGGACAAAATAACTATCAAATTTAGAGTCTCCTTTTTCCTGTGCTGTTAAATTGGAGGAAATGGTAGCCTCAGAACTTTCCTGGTTTTGTATAAAATGAGACTATCTACATGGAATACAGTGTTAGAAAAGAACATCTATGTTCACTTTCTCTATTTTTTTTGATACCTAAGATTGGAAAACCATATATTTTAGAATGTTTAAGATGATGAATTGTGTAAACAGTGCCATATTTGCCTATTCGACAAACTATCTGATATTTGTATACATACACACACAAATAAACACACATTATGTCCACACATACACACATGTACACACATTTATTTAAATATTGCAAGTGTGATAAATATAAAAATCTAAAAAGAAAACTTCATTCCGTGAATTTTCATCTGCTCACTTTCACTAAGTACAAATAGGACCACTTCTTCCCTTTAGTATCCTCAGCCTCTGAAGTTCTTTTCTCTGTATGTTAAAATAGTATTAAATTTCAACATATGCCCTATTTTTGGCAATCTATATTTTGAGTATAACTTTTTTTAACAGATTAATTCATCTGTGCAATATCCTGACTATATACCAACAAATAGTTAATTTCATAAACTATTATTTGTAGAGTAAAAATTAGGAATTCCCTATGTAATTTTTCTACAATATCTTTTAATTTTTATATCATCAAAACCTTGCTGTTCAAATAGCTCAAAATCAAATATGCCCAGGGAATAAATATGTCTATAATTTGCAAAATGAAATGCCAAAAATCAGTATTAATAGTGTTAGCCTATCACATTAAGATAAATACTTAATATGTAGTGAAGAAAGTGATTTAAAGATATGAAAGACTCTAGGTAGTGTTGAAGAAGTTGAATAAAACACACAAAAAATGGGAGTTATAAATAATCAAGTTTCAAAAGCAGATTGGTTAGCGGAGCCTATGATTTCTCTGCGAATTTCCTATCACTGAGGTGTTTATACAGTGAAAAGTCCAGAGGAAGAAAGCATTATGCTCGTTGGCTGAGAATTTCAATATATTTGTCTGAATTCCTAATATATACTACACCATTAGAAATATTAACCCATGAATAACAAAAAACGATTGAATCAAAAAGGAACTCAATTTCTTATTGGATATTTTCTTTGTTTACATTTCAAATGTCATCCCTTTTCCTGGATTCCCCCTCTGAAAACACCCTATGCCATGCCACCACCACCACCACCACCACCACCACCACCCACCCTACCCCCGCCGCTCCTGCTCACCAACCCACCTACTCCTTCTTCCTTGTCCTGGCATTCCCCTACACTGGGGCATCTAGCCTTCTCAGAACCAAGGGCCTCTCCTTCCTTTGATGTTCAACAAGGACATTCTCTGCTACATATGCAGCTGGAGCCTTGGGTCCCTCCATGTGTACTCTTTGGTTGGCAGTTTAGTCTCTGGAAAAAGGGAACTCTTAAATATAAACACATCAATATTTTTCGTAAATGTGTTTAGCTCCCTTTTTAAAAGTTTATTTTATTTATATACATTACAAATGTTATTCCCCTTCCCAGTTTACCCTCCACAAACCTTCTATCCCCTCCCCCACTTCCTGCCTCTATGAGGGTTTTCCCCCCACCTGCTCAACCATGCCGACCTAAGCACCCCAGCATTCCCCTCTGCTTGGTCATCTTGCTTGCTTCTACAGGACCAAGGGTCTCACCTCCCAGTGATGTCTGCTAAGGCACTCCTTTGCTATATATCCAGCTGGAGCCATGGGTCCCCCTATGTGTACTCTTTGGTTGTTGGTTTAGTCCCTGGGATATTGGAAGGGTCTGGTTTGTTGTTCTTCCTATGTGGTTGCCAACCTCTTCAGTTCCTTCAGTCCTTGCCCTGACTTCCCCATTGAGGTCCAGTGCTCAGTCAGAGATCTCGCTGCATGCATCCTCATTTGTATTGGTCAGGCTATGGCAGGGAATGGGGCCACTCACCTCTCATGGGACAGTTATTCCAGGCTCCTGTCAGCAACTGCTTCTCTACATGAGCAACAGTGTCTGGGTTTGGTGTCTGTACAATGGGATGGAACACTAGGTGTTGCAGTCTTTGAATGGCCTTTCCCTCAGTCTCTGCTCCAATCTTTTGACAGAAGGAATTTAAGATTAATATATTTAAGGTGGGTTGGTGGCCCCATTCCTAAACCGGGGGCCATGCCTATCCACTGGACATGTTCCCTACAGATTCTGTGTTCCCTTTGTTGGATATTTTGGCTAATGTCCTCCCTGTTGGGTCCTGGGAACCTCTTGGGTCACCAGCATCTGAGACTTTCTAGTGGCCATCCCTAGTTCCACCTCCCCAAATGCTACACACATCCTTTCAAATTCCTGACCCTCTATACTTCTCCCCCATCTCTTCCCCATATTCTTAATCTAACTTATGTCATTCACACTTTTGATATAGAAATATTTCAATTGCATGAAGACTCAATATTTTTCTAATGAAATATTCTTATATTTTAAAATGCCTTCTTTAAGTGGGTGCAATAAGGTAAGCATTTAAATACAACTAAAGTAAAACATAGTACCAAAGCTAATACCCCTCTGTTACAATATGTAATATAACATAATCCCTTTAATTTTACTTAGGAAACATGTCTAAGGTTTATTGAATTAGTATCATTAACCTTTATTGAAAGACATTAATAAACAGCCATACTATCTGAAACTTAATTAAATCTTTCTTATTTTTATACCTCCATTAAACGTACAATATCAACATTTAATATTATCATAATAGGCTAACTAGTTTTATCAAATAACATGAAAAGCCCTAAGTCAGTTTAGTAATACTGTATTAAAGAAATTACTAAGGTAAGTTGAATATATCCACATGTTTATGGTTAAAAGGTGCTATTACTTGATGTTCTACATTGTTGAAAATATGTTGCAGATAACTAATATTGATAAATATTGAATAAAATTTGAATTGTATGCTAATCAGTATAAAACCAAACCAAACCAAAACTTTATCTCTTTAGTCATGTCTTATAATTACTTCATCCTTCCTGGGAAAGAAGAATATGAAATTGAAGTTACTGTTAATAGCCAAAATTGCCTTTGCATATATATGTTTATAATAAAATTAGAATTATAAAATTTGAGTGTGCAAATATAACACTGAAATTACAATAGAATTGAATACTAACATATCATGTTTATTTCGTATTTAACACTAAGAGCTAGGTATATGATGAGTTTTCAATCTTACTGAAGTATTTGCATGTTAATTTCCTCTCAGAAGTACTTCACAAAGATAACACAGGATGTGATACAACAGATTAATTGATACTTGCTTACAACATTTTGATTAACATTTCTGAAATTCTGAGTTCTGCATATTTGCATGCTAGGTGATAGTATTTGAAATCTGATTCTTTACCAACCTATGCCTTAAAACCTTCACGCATTTTCCAGCTCCTTCCTTCTTTCCTTCCTTCCTTCCTTCCTTCCTTCCTTCCTTCCTTCCTTTCTACTTTTCTTCCCTCCCTTATTCCCTCTCTTCTCCTCACCTTTTCTCTTTTCTTTAAATGCAATGAAGTTTTCTCTATTATTTGTCTGTGGAGGCAGCAAAGCTAGCTGGACAGTTTCGGTCATCTAAATTGTCTATAAATTACCTGTTAACAAACTTATTTTGCAAGATTACAGAATAATACTGGTTGAAATTTCTAGTTTTGCTGTTGTTTTTCTGGTTGTTTTTGTTGCATAATTTAATGGGAATATAGTCAAAATTAAGTTCAACACATTCGTAGAAATGTGGTTTGGAGCTTTAAATGTATAAAACCCACATCATCGGAAACTGAAGAGAACTAACTCTTACAAACCTTACTTTAAAAACCACGCTTGAAAATTTGCAGTGTCATTCATGGAAATATGAAGCTACCCTAATAAACTGGCCTAGGAGATTACAGGTTGTTTTATTTTAATAGTAATTACCAATATTAAACCTATATCATAGTACAAAGCGCAAACTACATATGTGTACATCTATCTCAATATATGTGGTTTCCAGAATGAATAAAAATGGTTATAGCAAAATCTGAAAGGCTTAAGAATACACTGAGATGATGAACCAGAGGAGAGTCAGGAGGAACATGGGGCTGGAAATACTGGAAACAGGATATAAGAGCTATCAACAAGGTGAAGCTCAACAGGGACCAGAACAGGCGACAGCTGCTTTAATGGTTCAGAAGGGTAAGTAGATAGACTGGGTTCAACTACAGGTTCAGAAAGGTAAGTACATGGAGGGACAACTTTGGAATTGAAATGAGCTGTGCTCTAGGGACAGTTGGCATTTCCTCTGCATTTCAGTACTTGAGACACCCAGACCCACTGTCAGTTAATAGACTGGTATGGGGCCACACCTTGACCATGTAGATTTCTACTACTTTATGGAGCAATAAGGAAAGCATAACCTTTTATTGTTTTGCTTTTTCTGCTAAGTTTTTTGGGCTTGTTATTTCAGATACATTCATGTAGTCCAATGGTTTCAATTCACACTTATAAACTAATAGGATACGTTGCTTTCTTAAAGAATATATCACTTAGCAGTCTGTGTTGACAGATGTTAATAACAGAAAGTGACTTGCAAGTCTAACCATGCAGGAAGAACTAGAATTATCCTCCTTCATCATGATGAACCATATGATTTCTTGGTGAAATGGAGCCTCCTAGGGTCAGGCAACAGAGACAGAAAAAAAAGTTTTATAAAATATGTTGTCGCTTACAGCAGAACATGGTCTGAGAAAGCAAAATATGGTTCAAATATGTTTCTTGCTGCTTCATCCCAATGCCTTTTCAGAGAGAGGAGAATATTTATGAGTTTAGACATCCCATTGTAGCCAAATAGGTATGGGTGCCAGACTGAAGCACTTAGAAACACTTCAATGTCCTGGGCAAGCAGAGTTGAGTAATGGTTCTCCAATAGCATTTTTTTTTGTATTCAGTTCTAGTAAAAACACTTTCTGAAACATAATAATATAATATACAGCTTGCCAGCAGCTGCATATTAGTAAATTAATTTATTCTCTAGTGTTACTTTTAATATACTTCTCATATAGATCCAATGGCATTGTGTATAACAACAAAAATGTCACAAAATAAATATAATAAACAAACAGAAAACAAAATAACATCTATACATATTTGGACTGTCAATCACATGTTGAAAAGTCTTTTCCAATTTCTACTCATTCTTCATTTGAAATTCCAATGGGACTGTGTTGCTAATAGTTTTTATTTTCTAAGTTATCCGATTTTTCTGCTAACTTTTGTTTCTTTTATCTTCGAATGTAACAAGCCCTTACATGTCTCACTTGCCCTCCCATTTTCTTTCCTTTTCACTTGTCAATTTTAAGAATAAAAAGATTATCAGCTGTAGAAGTTCTCTGGTGGAGTTTTTTGGGTCGCTTAAGTAAACTATCATATCGTCTGCAAATAATGATAGTTTGACTTCTTCCTTTCCAATTTGTATCCCTTTGACTTCCTTATGTTGTCTAATTGCTCTCACTAGAACTTCAAGTACTATATTGAAAATATATGGAGAGAGAGGGCAGCCTTGTCTAGTCCCTGATTTTAGTGGGATTGTTTCAAGTTTCTCTCCATTTATTTTGATCTTGGCTACTGGTTTGCTGTAGATTGCTTTAGGTATAGGCCTTGAATTCCTGACCATTCCAAGACTTTTAGCATGAAAGGATGCTGAATTTTGTTGAATGCTTTTTCAGCATCTAATGAGATGACCATAGCAAAGTGGCTGGTTATAAAATCAACTCAAGCAAATCAGTAGCCTTCCTGTATTCAAAGTACAAGCAGGCTGAGAAAGAAGTTAGGGAAATAACACCCTTCACAATAGCCACAAACAACACAAAGTACCTTGGCGTAACTCTAATCAAATAAGCAAAAGATCTGTATGATAGGATCTTCAAGTCCTTGAAGAAAGAAATCAATGAAGACCTCAGAAGATGGAAAAATATTTCTTGCTCCTGGATTGGCAGGATCAATATAGTAAAAATGGCCATCTTTACAAAAGCAATCTACAGATTCAGTGCAATCCCCATCAAAATACCAACTAAATTCTTCATAGATCTAGAAAGAGCAATTCTCAAATTCATCTAGAGCAACAAAAAACCCAGGATAGCTAAAACTATTCTCAACAATAAAAGGACTTCTGGGGGAATCAATATCCCTGACCTCAAGCAGTACTACAGAGGAATTGTGTTAAAACTGCATGGTATTGGTACAGAAACAGGCAAGTAGATCAATGGAATAGGATTGAAGACCCAGAAATGAACCCACAGACTTATGGTCACTCTTTGATAAAGGAGCCACAACCATCCAGTGGAAAAAAGATAGTCTTTTCAACAAATGGTGCTGGTTCAACTGGAGGTCAACATGCAGAAGAATGCGAATCAACCCATTCTTATCTCCTTGGACTAAGATCAACTCCAAGTGGATCAAGGACCTCCACATAAAACCAGACACACTGAAACTATTAGAAAAGAAACTTGGGAAGAACCTGGAGGACATGGGCACAGGGGAAAAGTTCCTGAACAGAACATCAATAGCTTATGCTCTAAGATCAAGAATTGACAAATGGGACCTCATAAAATTACAAAGTTTCTGTAAGGCAACAGACACTGTCAGAATGACAAAATGCCAACCAACAAAGTGGGAAAAGATCTTCACCAACCCCACATCCGACAGAGGGCTAATATCCAATATATACAAAGAACTCAAGAAGTTAGACCCTAAAGAACCAAATAACCCTATCAAAAATGGGGTACAGAGCTAAACAAAGAATTTTCACCAGAAGAAATTTGGATGGCCGAGAAACACCTTAAGAGATCTTCAACATCATTAGGGAAATCAACATCATAGTCATCAGGGAAATGCAAATCAAAACAACCTGAGATTACATCTCATACCAGTCAGAATGGCTAAGATTAAAAACTCAAGAGACACCAGGTGCTGGCAAGGATGTGAAGAAAGAGGAACACTCCTCCACTGTTGGTGGGATTGCAAAATGGTAAAACTGCTCTGGAAATCAGTTTAGTGGTTCCTCAGAAAATTGGGCATGTCACTTCCAGAGGACCCTGGCATACCACTCCTGGACATATACCCAGAGGATTCCCCTGCATACAATAAAGACACATGCTCCACTATGTTCGTAGCAGCCTTATTTATAATAGCCAGAAGTTGGAAGGAGCCCAAATATCCCTCAAAGGAGGAATGGATCCAGAAAATGTGGTATATTTATACAATGGAATACTACTCAGCAATTAAAAATAATGAATTCATGCAATTTGTAGGCAAATGGTTAGATCTGGAAAATATCATCCTAAGCGAGTTAACCCAATCACAAAAGAATACACATGAAATGCAATCACTGATAAGTGGATATTAATGAGCCCAGAAGCCCTAAATACTCAAGGCACAATTAGCAAGTCAAATGATTCTCAAGAATAAAGGAGAGGACCCTGGGCCTGAAAAGATTGGATCCAGTTTTGTAGATCCAGACCAGAGAAATGGTGGTGGGGGGTGATTGGGGAATAGTTGGGGGGAGGCGGAGAGGACTTATGGGACATATGGTGGGGGGAAAGGGGAAAGCCTTTGGAATGTAAACAAAGAATATAGAAAATAAAATTTAAAAATAATAAAAAGATTATGTGCTCAAAATAGACTATACCGAGACAGATGAGGAATAACTGGGGCAGTGTGGTCTGTTTCTGTCCCACTAAGGCAGCATACCCTGAGTCATCATGCCCAGTCATCTCATGGTACCTACTGGGGCTATAAAACCCATATTCAACTGCTTGATTTCCTTAGCTGTGGTCCATTTTGGAACTGATAAATAATGATTCCATGAATGATGGGAAGACCTCTTGAACCTTGGTCAACTGGTCTATACTAGATCTTAGTCTTCCATGATTGCCTGTCTCTGACTCTTACCAGTCTCATGTCAGTGTTGTGCCTACAGGTAGAAAGAAAAACAAAAACAAAACTAGTACATTTTTTTTCTCTTTTTTTGTTGGTTTTTTTTTTTTTTTTTGATTTGGTTTTTCGAGACAGGGTTTCTCTGTGTAGCACTGGCTGTCCTGGAACTCACTCTATAGACCAGGCTGGTCTCGAACTCAGAAGTCCTCCTGCCTCTGCCTCCCAAGAGCTGGGATTAAAGGCATACGACAACACCCCCCCATACATTTTTTTTTTTTACAATAGATGGTACCATACATAGTTTGATGACATTTTAAACATGTGTTTATTATCCTTTATATTTTACTTGAATGAATATATTCAAGACTGTTTAATCAGAGGAGTACTAGTTTTTAATTGTTCTTTTGTACTAATCACAGTACCAAAAAAAAAAAAAAAGACCCAATTTCTATGTCCAGAACAAAAGACAATTTTTTTTGGAAACTGTATGTAAGTTTCCAGTATTATTGGACATAAGTCTGATATTAGAGCAGATATTTGTGTGTAGACACTTATGATTATGATTAAGTCAATGCCTACACAAATTACTTAGAAATCCTTAAAACCACAATTTTATAATACTTGTTCTCTCATAAGACATAACATCTTTTATTTCTTATAAGGTACTAATGATTTAGATGCTAACCTTTCAACTGCATTTTGAAAAGTAGAAAAATAAATGCAAAAGCAGTTCAGGAGAAAGATATGCTTTTCTATACCTATCCTGTAAATGGCACATTAATAAAACTGGGTCAAGGTTGTACCCTTAGTATAGGGATAAACTGGATTGTGGCTAAAAGTAAAAGAAGTGATTCAAAGTGAGCAGTGGAATTCATTTCATCAACATATCTATATGACAATAAGTGAATTTTTCAGAGATCCAAAATTGTACATGCTGGAAATGTAGATGATAAAGTCAATAAATCACATTCGTGATTATGTCTTTAATAATGTTTATTTACAAACCAATTTTATTTACAGCCACAAGGGTATCCTTCCCTATGAAATATTTGATCAATTTTTTTGGCATTTAGTATTACTATGATGATGTAAAATAAATGAACTGATAGTGGCGGTCCAGAACACTATTTTAAAAGATATTCACAGAATACTGTTTCTTCCTGTCTCATTTAGACCCTAGGAAGAAATTGGAAAATCTAATTATTTTTTTCTTGAAAATTTAGATTTTGTTACAGTTTTTTCCTAAGGAATTTGATCAACTTTGATGACATTGTTACAGGTCTCTCTCTCTCTCTCTCTCTCTCTCTCTCTCTCTCTCTCTCTCTCTCTCTCTCTCTCCTCTCTTTCCCCCTCTGTGTGTGTGTTTGTGTGTGTGTGTGTGTGTGAGAGAGAGAGAGAGAGAGAGAGAGAGAGAGAGAGAGAGAGAGAGAGAGAAGAGACTTTATATATACAGAAAGGACTTTAAGCAAAACCCAAAAATACATATAGCAGTTACCAGCCATAGTTATAAAAAGCCAACAGAATCCAGAAGCCCATGCCTTTAAAGAAACAGAACAATTGTTTATTCTGATGCAAGTTCTAGAGGCCCAACAGAAGCTTTGAGATTTATGTATGAATTCATTTTCTGAATGAAATCTAAAAACTTGATGGAAAAAATGGCTGCATTTGAAAAGTATGTCTTAGATCACAACAATAGCCTCTTATAGATTGGATATGCCTATTTTATTTCACATGTGTGGTGGGAGACATTCCTTTAGCTCAATTTGCTTTTTGGATTTTACAGCAGCAATTCTCAGGAATATAGAGACCATTTCCACAGCTAAAATACCAATAAATTTTCTCTGTATACCATTCTACAGCATTCCCTATCCTTAGCAGGGATCAACATTTATTCTTTTAGAAAGAATTATTTCAAAACTGCTCTCGGACTTTGTAGGGAAAATTGCTGTAATTGTTAGTGAAGATGATTTCTGTTTTGCTTTCTCACTAAATTAAATGTTTCTCTGTAGCACAGCATGGTGGCTTTTGTAACCTTTCAATGTTAAAATGAGCTATTTACTGTTTGTTCGAGTGTTTCTTTTGCAAAATAAATGAATTCAATTGATTGAATTGTGGTAAGCCATGAATTCATCCACAAAACTATGAAGGTTACATGTCCTACTTTGCATCTCAAAGTACTTCGATGCTTTGAAATCTGTTTCATCAAAATGGTTTCTTAGTAGTTATTGTAAACAAATGTAAAATGGTAACTCCATAATTATGACATAAGTCATTTATTAGTGACCTGATGAGAAAAAAATAATCAAGATTCTATGTAGCATCTGAGAAAATTTCAAGAAGTAAGATTTTATATAATTCTTATTCTTGTAAGATTAGTTGTTATGAGTTATGTTAACATAGACACATACAAACACCTTTTTAGCTATTGTCTTCTAAGATTTTGACATTTTACCAAAATTTCAAAATTCCTTCTATAGTGTCTAAAATATAATTTTGAAAAGAAAATATAGTTAATTTGAACATTTTTCCAGGATATTAATTAATACAACAGGAACCAAGACACAAAAATTAATATTTACATTTACCTTGGGGATATTTTCAATATTAGAAAAGAGGTGGAGAAAGTATGAAATATCTGTGGAAAGCAATTACAGGCAAAGCAGCCCAAGTGTTATACTGAATTTTAATAAATTATTTATTTATTTATTTAATTTATTTTCTATATTCTTTGTTTACATTCCAAAGCTTTCCCCTTTCCCAGTTCCCCCCTCACCATATGTCCCAAAAGTCCTCTCCTCCCCCTTTCCCAATCACCCCCCCATCATTTCTCTGTTCTGGTATTCTCCTACAAAACTGGATCCAGTCTTTTCAGGACCAGGGTCTTTCCTTCCTTCTTCTTGTGAATCTTTTGATTTGCTAATTGTGCCTTGAGTATTCAGAGCTTCTGGGCTCATTAATATCCACTTATCAGTGATTGAATTTCATGTGTATTCTTTTGTGATTGGGTTAACTCACTAAGGATGATATTTTCCAGATCCAACCATTTCCCTACAAATTGCACGAAATCATTATTTTTAATTGCTGAGTAGTATTCCATTGTATAAATATACCTCATTTTCTGTATCCATTCCTCCTTTGAGGGACATCTGGGCTCCTTCCAACTTCTGGCTATTATAAATAAGGCTGCTATAGTGGAGCATGTGTCTTTATTGTACGCAGGGGAATCCTCTGGGCATATGCCCAGGAGTTGTATGACAGGGTCCTGTGGAAGTGTCATGCCCAGTTTTCTGAGGAACCACCAGACTGATTTCCAGAGTGGTTGTACCATTTTGCAATCCCAACAACAGTGTAGGAGTGTTCCTCTTTCTCCACATCCTTGCCAGCACCTGTTGCCTCTTGAGTATTTAATCTTAGCCATTCTGACTGGTGTGAGGTGGAATCTCATGGTTGTTTTGATTTGCATTTCCCTGATGACTAATGGTATTGAACATCTCTTAAGGTGCTTCTCAGCCATCCAAATTTCTTCTGGTGAAAATTCTTTGTTTAGCTCTGTACCCAATTTTTGATAGGGTTATTTGGTTCTTTGGGGTCTAACTTCTTGAGTTCTTTGTATATATTTGATATTAGCCCTCTGTCAGATGTGGGGTTGGTGAATATCTTTTCCCAATTTATTGGTTGCTGTTTTGTCCTTCTGACAGTGTCCTTTAAGGACATAAGAGAATGTTCCCTGAGTGAAACTCTGGAAGTCAGAGAGTATTATAATGGAGCAATGTTTGCTACAGCAACAGGAAACCAGGAGAGATGAAAAGAACTATCCCAGGTTGGTTCTGTAAAACAGAAAGAGGACTCCCTGGCTACCATGCTACCACTTTAAATAAAGATACAACTCTAAGGGATCGTGTATTAATCTTCAAATGGAACATGGTCCTTTAGCACCTAAAATTGCTGACCTGTAAGAATAAACATGGTTGATGTTCCACATCGAAGCCTCTCTTTAAGCTACTACAGACAATGAACATTGTTATGGTTGCTACAGATATGTAATTGTTTATTTGTTTACTTATTTGTTTATGTATGTATTTATGTATTTACTTATAAGCAATACTGCTATTACTATTGATAGAAATGCCCAATAGACAATGTATCTATTGTCAGCATTAGCCATATAAATGGCCTAATGATAAAACACTGGA
This sequence comes from Apodemus agrarius, assembly GCA_964023405.1. Lineage (NCBI taxonomy): Eukaryota > Metazoa > Chordata > Mammalia > Rodentia > Muridae > Apodemus > Apodemus agrarius. Next base: position 16,573,622 of record OZ030018.1, read on the forward strand.
AGTCCTACTCTAAAAGCAAAGAAAGCATCATCCCCAAGCCCATAGCTGCCTTCTTCAGGTCCTCTCAAATGTGTGACAGTCTGTAAAGTGTATATGCTACAAAGGCCATAGTTATGCTGAGTGCAACACTGGTGAACATAAAAATCTCCTCATATACTTGCTTATATATTTACATTATGACTAGAGCTCTCTCATCCACTCAGACAGAAGAAATAAGATTGTTAAGAAATAAGAGTTTTCTCACCTGAATTTCCACAGCCTTAAAAGTATCTGGAGGAATAGGTTCTCTGTAATAATAACTATAAAACAGCTTGAAAATTCTCTGGGAAAAAATAGTGTCTTAACTTCTTAATTATAAAAACAATTCCTACTTGTAAATATGTGTTTGTAACTTTAAGATTTTTTTCTCATTATTGTCTATTTGACAGTGTATACTAAGTACCCTGTGAATACAGCCTTATAATGTTCCAACAAGCCTTCAAAACTTAACACTACGGATGATAACTGAGGCATTCTCTCATTCTCTTAAAGCTGATATATAGGTCCCAATACCTGCCTGTTAAGAAAACCTAGACCGTATTTCCTAAAAAAATTCAAACTAATATGGCCATAATTGTAATAGAGTCTTGTTTTGTGGCTTCTATGGTTTCATTTCTTGCTAACTGAAGTGTGTCAACCAGGATGTGGTTTTTATGAATGGCATAAAAATAACTGGAAGGCTCAGAGCGACCTGATTTGGACAAGTTTCCTGAGCAACTGCCAGCTGGCAATAATATCTTTCCTTTTGACTTTAAGAGTTTCTGTGTTATGGTGTTCTTACCTCCCAACACTATCTTCTTCTAAATTTTCCATTAGATTTCCTTTTCTGCTAGTATTTGTATTCAGTATTACCATATTCTCAACATAGTAAGATCAGTATTTCTGTTGTCTACATGAGGTACTATATGCCTGAGGCAACAGGAAAGGGCTCTATGTGGCAGCAAATGTTTATGGCTTTCTTACCTTAGCTTTATAAAGGACTTGCGTCCTTATAGTTGTGTTACCTTTAGATTGCTGTTAAAATTTCATGATAAAAATTGTGTACTCTTTGTATAGTAATTTTAGAATAAACTGTCTACTGTGCATAAATTTTAAGTCATCCCTTCTGTGAAAGTTTCAAATAGTTCCCTCTGGTCACAGAATGCAATAATGAGCTAGTAGTATGATTTCTTTAGTTACCGTATCTTCACTTGCATCAGGTAGCTACAAGGAAGGAGTTTTATGTTTATAAAAACATTTTTCTGAAGAGCCAGAAAGGTGCTCACCTAGATAAAAAAAAAAAAAGAAAAAAACTTCATCAATTGAACTTTCTATCTAACTATACCATAGCCATCATAACTACATTGTTAAAAAATATTTAGGTGGTAGGCTCTGCCAGAGCCTGACAAATACAGAGGTGGATTATGGCACCCAACCATTGGATTGAGCATGGGATCCCCAATGGAGGAGTTAGAGAAAGAACTGAAGGAGATGAAGGGCTTTGAAACCCCATAGGAAGAACAACATCAACCATCCAAACCCCATAGAGCTCCCAGAGAATAACCCACCAACACATGGAGTGACCCATGGCTCCAGCCATATAAGTAGCAGAGGATATCCATGTCAGGCATCTATGGGAGAAGAGGATCTTGGTCCTGTGAAGACTCAATACTCCAGTGTAAGAGAAATCCAGGATAGGGAGGCAGGAGTTGGTGGGTAGAATAGTGGAAGGGAGGATGTGATAGGAGGCTTCTGTAGGGGAAACCAGGAAAGGGGATAACATTTGAAATGTAAATAAATAAAATATCAAAAAAAAAGAAAAAATATTTAGACTTAATTGTGGATCTGAAAAAATCATTGTCTGGATTCACTAATGGAAATTGTAAAGCATGTTTGAGTAAAGATGAAAAACATGGGCAGGAATGTTTGTACACAGGACAGAAAACTTAATGTTGTTTTCTTTGCTTAATGATATTAGTTCTATTTCCTTCTTTCGGTTTCTAGTTGATAGAGTCAATAAAATCCAGAAGCTAATATAGTTTATTCTTACTTGTTTAGAAGTCATAGAACTTATTTTCCTTATGAAGTCATCAAACAATTTTATCATAATGAATAAGACTTAAGTGCTAATATGTAGATAGTGACCACTAAGAATCATCTTCCTTAAGGTTGTATATTCATAAATTCATAACTCGAAGAAGCTAGCCTTAAGGCCCTTGACATTTTTTATAGCTGTTACTCTGTAAAAGCACTAGAAACAAGATTCCTTTTCTTCCAAGTATTTAGATTATAAAATCTCTCTCTCCCTCCCTCCCTCTCCCTCTCCCTCTCCCTCTCTCTCTCTCTCTCTCTCTCTCTCTCTCTCTCTCTCTCTCTCTCCCTGCCATATGCCTCTATCTATGTCTGTTTCTTTTATCTCCTTAATTTCCTTCTTCCCTCCATGCCTCACTGTCTTCTTCCAATATAAACCCATACTCAGTTTATAAACAAAGATCAATTATAAGACCGTGGGAGATGTTTCAGCATATATAATATATCCTCTACAAATGTGAGGATATTAGCCAAATTCCAGCACCTTTGTTATGACCTAGGTATGGCTGAATGAAAAAGTAAACCCTCTCTTTGAGTTTGAGATAATAGATCCTAAGTATTCCCTGGGCAATCAGGAAGGCAGAAATTACAATCACAAAGATCACTGAAAGATACTTTCTAATGGTAACAAAGAAGAAAATGAGTGATGAACCACATAATCTTGCTTTGACACACACTTATTTTGCATGGATGCACACAATGCACCCTAACAAAATGCAGCCCCATCTACACACAAAGAAAAAATACTACAAACCAAATCACAATTCTATATCTATAAAATTCTTGTAGTTAATTCATGTGGATCTACTTTTCAAAGGTGAACTTGATCTTATTAAAAACTATCAAAATATGGTGGAAATTTGATTGTGCTTTTTAAGACTCTGACTACTTGCACTTTGGAATACAGGATGTAGCGCTGAAAATAAAATAATATGTGCCATTATGCCATTCAGGATGTTTAAACTTCAATTCTAGGTACACATTAAAAACAACTAAATCAAACAACAAATAAATAAAGGGAGAAGAAAGGATAATTAAGTCTATATTAGACACAATATTACAAGTCATACAGATGCTACATGAAAAACAACAGAAAATTGCCAGAAAAGAGAATACAAGAGCATTCCCTTTGTGCTACTTAGACTTGTCTCTCCTGCACTCAGTAAGAGAAGCAATTATGTACTCAGTGCAGTGGGTGATTTGAGAGGTGGGGGTTTTAGTTAACAATACACACAGAGAAAATGAAAACGACAGAGCAAATTAGAATTGGCAGCAACAACATAATATAATAGAGAAAACCGCAAACAAGCAAAATGGGATAAAATGAGGGGCGTGCTCTCACTAAACCTTACTGAATTACAACAGGGCCAGGAAATGGCCACTGTAAACAGAAAAGTGGCAGAATGATCCAACAGTGTAAAATACTTCTGACCAAGCTTGTGTTTTTTTTCCAGAATATTGAAAAAGCAATAAAGGCTACCATTACTTTAGACTAATTTTTAAAATGATTGATGACTTCCCTGATAAACATGAGATGAAAACTAAAATAATATTATTAATGACCATTGAGGAGCAAAAGTTTAGAATGGCTTATAATGATTTAGTATTCTAGACTTTAATCAGAAAATAATAGAGATATAAGTATCTAAACTAAGCATAATGATCATAAGCTATTGTAAAGATTTTAGCCCAAAGTAAAAGTAGAGTAGCTTTTTTTCTGCAAATCATATTGATATATTAGAATTATACCATAGCCAACAGAATGGAATATTTCCTTGGGAATTTTATACTGCAGGAAATTGTGGGCATTTTAAAAGGTTGAGACAATGTGGGATTTTTCAAATGTGAAAACAAGGCAAATTCAATCAAGTATTTTTGTATGAATCCTATTAGAATTTTCTGGGTTTAGTTACATTTGCTTTAAAAAGTTGGCATTAGTGGCTGAATTTGTTTCTGATATATTCATATTTTTCACAAAAATATTAAAATAGACTTTGCAAATATAACATATAAATATCTAATTATTTAACAGTGTACATTTATCTAGTACACACTGTCACAAGAACAAAATTCAGGAAAATGGCTAGAATTCATAACTGACTATAAAGCATATATGGCAAAGTCTGTGACAATGTTAAGAAATGGTTATAGTATTTTATACTGAGTGAGCAAGATAAGTCTAGATACGTGTCAAAACTTTTCTTTGGAGAGGGGTTGTTTTGATTCTGTGTAGATTTTTTGTAATAAATCTTGAAATTAAGGCAGTCCATTACATAAATTAGGCTTCCTTCTTTAATGAGAGGCTTGACACAAAATTTGAAGGTCTAAATGGAATGACAAGCATTGACTCAACTAGAACAGGACAATTTATGTGACTTGATGGTCTTCGAGCTGCTGTCTTATTCTCTCCACCCTAACTTATATGTTTAGAATGAAGAGGGTATGCTAGGTTTTCCTGTGCTTGTTCCTATTCGCCTTTAAGTGTGAAGCCACATAGACAACTGTGGATATACAGCTTACTGAATTATACTCAGCTCTTCACAGCTTCTGTATTGCTCTAAGTCAGTCCTTCAAAATAAGGTTTCCTTTCTCTTCTACTCCTTCATCTCTTTCTACTTTTTCTTTCTCCTTCTATGCTTTTACCAGTAACAACACAACCTTGCCTCCCATCCAGCTATCAGATTGTTCTGTTTGTATAGAGATATCAGAATAAAATAGAGACCTAACATTTAGAGTTAACTAATTTCTCCTTACAGAATTACAGACTGAAATGGGAAGTTTTGTTTATAATCGGTGATGAAAAAAAATGAACAGAAGCTAAATGTGTGATATTAAAAGTTATGGTCAAAATCAAATAGAAAAGGACGGAATTGAATCCTTGAGCTGTTATGTTTCCCATTTCTTTTTAATTTGGGAAGGAGATTAAAGGCATTTGGTAGGAAAATTAATTAGCACAATAAATCAAATATATTGAGAAAAATTTTAAGAGGAAGCAGCGTACTAATGCATTTAAGAATTTTGGCTCCAAAAAAAATTATATCTCAGGGCACTGAGTGAACTTCAAGATCAGTTCATTAAGCTTATGTCAAATATCTTTGAGAAATGATGTAAGGCCAACGAAAAGTGGGGAAAATGTTGCTGAATGTTTAAGAGAGGGAGGAGGTTAAGACCAGTTTCCAGACTAGACAGAGGTCGGTATACATTATTTCTGTGATTGCAGAATTTACAGGATTTAGGAAATGCATTGCACTTGCAATAGAATTAGAATTGGCTGAGTTTAACAAATTACATCTTATAAATCAGCACAGGCAACAAACACCACATTATTTTACAGTTATTTTCATCCTGAATTTTGTGTTACATTTCTGTTACAGTGTGTAGCGGCTTATTTTACCAAAATACTGACAATGGAACACATATTGCTTATACAGTAAAAAAGAAAATGGTTATGGTAAATAAAAGCAAGAAATTAAAGTAAAAATAGTTTTCATGGAGTCAATGAAAATGGGTGCTATGAGTGATAATTATAGACACTAATTTGAAAGATGACTTTTTAGGCAAAAACATGAGTCTTGTTTCATACTTATGGTGAAGGGAAAAAAAAAGAGTAAAAGACTGATAATTGACCGTTTACCCAAGAGATCAAGACTCCTTCCCTCATGATACCATTTGGTATGAAAATATTGATGAGGATGTTATATGAGCACATATTCAGGAAGAGAAAGATATTAGTTGACTGTAGTGCTCATATTCAAATCTGCAATTATGATGGTAATTGAGTGTATACTAGTAGTCACAAAGTATGTTAATCTGTACTGATTTGAGAGATTATTTTTGATATATACTATTATTTTCTAGTATTTTATTCAGCATAAATATATATCTTTAAAATATATCATATAGCAACTATACATGACAAATGGTGACTCAGAGGACCTTATAAGATTTACCTGCCTATAATTTCATTAGTGATATAAAACAAACAGCAGGTTCAATACAAATATATGTTTATTACTCTAAATGGCTACTTTAGTTGTAATGTTAGACGGTACAATAAAATATTTTCTCTTTAGTCTACAAAGCCTATAACAGTTTGTTTGCTGTAAGGTCTGTGTTTCACATGCTACTCGGATTATAAAATGATACAAGCATAATCCCCTAGAGAAATGCCTCAGAAAATTATTAACATGTTTGGAAACAATTTCTCATTCTGTTATGTTATATGCCTATAATCCCAGGATTTAGGTAGCTAAAGAAGGGGAACCCATGAGTTCTAGGTTGAAATTGACTACAATTATTTCATGAAATATCAATGTGACTTAAAGAAATGAGGCCAGTGCCCTTCTTATAAAAGCAGTTGATGCTAGACTTGATGACCTCAGTTCTATTCTTGGGGAACCTGTAGTGGAAAGAGAGAACACATGTCATCATCATCCAGTTGTCCACTTATATTCACATGCATGCACTTGAATACACACACACACATACACACACACACACACACACACACACACACTAATTGTAAGACATTAAACAAAAATGATTGTTTCTTTGTTAATATAGTATTATTTAATCATAAATATATATATATATATACTTAAGTATATATATATATATATATATATATATATGTACATATATATGACTTAAAACAAAAACCTTGCAATCAATAATGAATCAAATGGTTGGACTTAAGTTACCCCACTCCTGTGAACAATTCTAAGCATGCAATGAAGTCAGAAATACTATTAAAAATAGTTTTGAATGAACCATTAACCCTCACAACAAGCATATATCTTCATATAAAATACAAACACAAATCAACAAGCATGTTTTTAGCAGATTTGGAAAAGTAAACCCATTATTTTCAGGGTTTTGATTTAAACTAGGGACAAGGACAATGCTAATTATTTTCAAAGTAAAAGTAAAACAAATTTGTCATAACATCTTGACAAAAATTATGAGTCAAGATAGAAACTTAGGTTACTTACCTTGAAGGGCTATTAAACAAATTTGTTCTTATTAGGTCTTTTGATAATGTAGACATGGAATAAATTGTAGTCACTTAGATAAGACCATGTTCTCCGTCTTGTTGGGAATCTCTTATGTCATTGTCACCACTGGGAAGATGAAAAGCCAAGTTGTTAAGGTCTTGTTGCTACTACTTGGATGAAATCAAAGTGACAAAAATCCCACATAATATATAAAATTAAAGCACATACTCATATCAAGGTGGGGGGGATTCCATTCACCTAACATGAACTAGCAAACCAGATTTTAGAATTGGAAAATTGATGTTGATATGTCAATCAGAAGTATTTATATCTATATGGAATAAGACTAATAATCTTAGTGTCACATTGTGTTATAAAACAATAGTGTACAGTGGGAATGGTACAGACAAAAGGGAATTATTTATCTCCATCTAAAGATGGAGAAGCAAAGATCAAAGCTTTGGGAAGCACAGTGTTTGAGGATGGTCTCTTCCTAGTTCGTGAAGAGGTGTTTTCTAGCATTACTCTCTCTTGATGAGTAAGATGAAAGAGAATTTTTGGATCTATTTTTAAGCTTTCATTCCTTTTGTGATTTTTCTAAGAGACGAATTCCAACATATTAATTCTCGAGGACATGAGTCTTTATATCAAAGCATGAAAATGAAAAAAAAACATAATAAATATTTCAGATATACTTAGGGATAAGAAATAAAACAACATTGATAAAATAGAATCATAAAAGGTGGTTCTAAAATGATTCCACTTTTAAATCTAGTCTGTTAGAAATCTTAAAATGAGAAACTATTGTCAATAATTCATAAAAATCAAAGTTATGGAATTAATTACCATACACAGAAAAATAACAAAAGAAGTCAATACTGAGAAATTTACCCAAGGAAAAACACAATGGGAAAAATTAAGAATAAAATGTAAAATATTTTTGAAACATTGCTGCAAGTCTTAGAGAAAATAGAATTCTGAGAGAAGGTTCACAAAAGCATGTATAGATAAGAATAAAAGAAGAATAAATAGTTCATTTAGCATTTTAAGTGTTATATAGTCTCAGATTAAAAGTTAAACATGAAAGGCCAGATATGCCTCAAATCAAAGGAAAAATAATGTGAAGGGAAATGTAGAATTAATAATTAAAATAAATCACAACAATGACTCTGCTAGAGAAAGAGAAAGAAGCCAGAAGGTCAAGTTATTTGAAGAGTTTTAAATTTTAAAATTCATGCACATAATCCTAAAAAATCCTAAAATCCTAAAAAAAGCATGCATATAAGCAATATTATACAAACTAGCAGGCTACAGTGAACACATACTTATATGAAAATAAATATATGCAAGCACTAAGACCTAATGAATAAAGAAAGTCAGCTTTGAAAGACATGAGCATTGTTTTTAATAGCTGGGTAGTATTCCATTGTGTAAATGTACCACATGCATAAGCAACAGAGCATGGCCTTGTTGGACATCACAGGGAGGAGAGGCCCTTGGTCCTGAGAAGGCTGACCCAGTGTAGGGGAATGTCAGGACAGAGAAGTGGGAGAGGGTGGGTTAGTGAGCAGGGGGAGGGGGGATGAAATAGGGGGTTTACAGAGTGGAAACCAGGAAAGGGGATAACTTAAGTTAGGAAAAAAAGAGAATGATGCAGTTATAACCAAAGGATAAAAGAGTATTAAAAAAAAGAATCCAAACTTGATCCAAAATGAGACATTCTAGAAAAAAGAATAAGTCTATAGTCTATGAGAACTGTAGTAGCAAATATAGTTTATTATTTAAATATAAGAAATTATATTTTTAGAATCATTAAAGCCAGAGAGTCAACAACATATTTTTCAATAGCTTCTCCAGATTTACCAAAACCAATAAGATTGTGAGTAGAAATACAATATTGAACTTCCAATCATCCAAAGAATTCAATAGATTTGTATTTCAAAGATTGTGGCATTCTGCTATCATATTCACAAGAATTAAATGATCATCAGGCTGTATTGCACAAAAAAATTACACTTGAAAAATGCATAGGTCTAAAGCAAGTCTTGCTTCACACCAATTACATTATGTCTGAAATGTATGTATTCAAATATTTAGCATAGATCCTTCCAAAGAAACAGCCTTTGTCACAACACTTAAAAATTCTTGGTAAAGATAAAAGCTGGCTTAAGCCAAAGTCTTGGTTTTGTCGAATATCTGTTGAGCTGAGAAGAACTAGATCAGGGTTGAAGGTGGGAGCTGCCGCCTGACGCAGATTGTGTATGGTGAACAAAAGGAGGCTCCTTTCCAGGGAGTCGGATCAGGTGATAGAAGCATCATTAGTGTACAGAGGTCCTTAAATCATTTGCAACTCTTCTGATACTCACCTGAGGTGTTCTTCCAAATCTACAATGGACACATTTTTTTTTTTTTTTAGAAAAATAGTCTGCTGTGTTAAGTCACAAAATAAGGCAAAGTAGTCATATACAGGCCTAGTCAGGCAGTATGCCAAGATAGACATTGCTGAGTAAATTTCTACCTGGCCCACATACAACCATATCAGAGTGATGACTCCACCCATCCAAATGTCTCTATCCAGGCACTTTAAAAAAAAATTCTTCTAAAGATCTAAAAAATGGAGCATAAATTGATACCCTAAAGTGCATACTAAAGCATAACAATAATGCCTAAATAAAAATAATTCTTGCTTTAGTAGGGTGGAATGAATGACCAAGTATATTTGTAAGCACCAGAGAATTGTTTTCTGTGACTAAATAAACCTAACTTTTTTCCATTTTTTATTGGATATATTCTATATTTACAATTCATTTCCCTTTTTCTGTTTCCCTACCCCCCAAAGGTCCCACATGCCCTTTTCCCTCTCCCTGCTCCCTCATCCACCCCTTCCCACTTCCCTGTTCTTGTATTCCCCTACACTGATGCTTTGATTCTTTCCAGCACCAGTGTCCACTCCTTTTTCTTGTCAGACATCATTTGGTATGTGAATTGTGTCTTTGGTGTTCCAAGATTCTAGGCTAATATCCACTTATCAGTGACTGTATACCATGGGTATTCTTTGAGACTGGGTTACATCACTTAGTATGATGTTCTCTAGCTCCATCCATTTCTCTAAGAATTTCATGAATTCATTGTTTCTAATGGCTGAATAGTATTCCATTGTGTATATATACCACATTTTTTGTATCCATTTCTCTGTGGAGGGACATCTGGGTTCTTTCCAGCTTCTGGCTATTATATATAAGGCTGGTATGAACATAGTGGAGCATGTATCCTTATTGCATGCTGGGGAATCTTCTGGGAATATTCCCAGGAGTGGTATGGCTGGGTCCTCCGGAAGTATCATGTCCAGTTTTCTGAGGAACCGCTAGACTGATTTCCAGAGTGGTTGTACTAGCTTGCAGTCCCAGCAGCAGTGGAGGAGTGTTCCTCTTTCTCCACATCCTCGCCAACACCTGATGTCTTCTGAGTTTTTAATTTTTTTCATTTGAAAAACAAAACAGCTTCAACAGTGATTGTTACTCAAATAAGGAACTAAACATACACTATGCATTATCGTGTGTTATTTTAGAGTCAGTTTCCAGTCTTTATATGTTACTTCAGGCTATTTGGATCTCTTTTCTTTGATGTTCTGTTTTAACCTACAAGGCTTCCATGCCTGAGGACACAAAAACTCTCTTTGATATAAAGCAAGCTCTTACTAAGCACTAATACTGCCAGCAAACCTCGTGAAATCCTCTGATGCATACCTAAATGAATAATACCTTATTAAACATGTACTTGAAAGATGTGAATGTTTTAAATAATTATTTTCATTTTTGCGCATTTATGTGAATGGATAAGAATTACAAAAACGACAAATCTTTAGAATCAAGAAGTTTTTTTTGCATATTATTTGGTTATATGAGAACTACCTTTCCCTTTATTCAATTCTACATAAGGGGCAATTCTATGTAAAGGGAAATTACCTTTAACATAGAACTATGTTATAGAATTATGAATTAAAATGAAATATATATGTTAAAAAACAGTAAGTTCAAAATCATGAAAAGAACAAATATAACTGTCATATTTGGTTTCAAAGGTTGTGTGAAAAGATTGGAAAGAATTGTAAACTAGTAGGGAATGGGGCCTCCTTTATGTTGGGGTGTCTTATTTAATTATTAAAATTTGAAGTGTGTATTTTATTTATTTTTATATTTTCAAGGATAGATTTATTTCAAAAATTTAAAACCTGTGACAATTAGAAATAGAAAATACTATTTATAGTACGATTGAAGGCAAATAGTTACAACATTCTCCCTGTTACCTCTTTATTGTCTTTCACAGTTCTGGCCAGATATCCTGCTATCACCTTTCACAGATGAGGAATCTTAGGTATAGATACATTTAATAACTTGGCTCTGAACTGAAATATTTCTTGTTTTGATGTGCATTTATAGCAATATTTAAGCATGCTAAAAGACAATGGAAGCTGAAAATATTCTCAGGCAAACCAGAGAAAAAAGTATTAATTATAAACTACAAATAGTATGCAGGACTTTTCTGTATGCCTTATACCTTGATGAAAGTGCTACATTTTTAAAAAAGACAAAAATTTTTGTGAAGAAAATCTTAAATTTACTTCATCATTTATATTCTTTAAAAGAAATCACCTTTTATCTAGATTTTAGATTTCCTTTCAAACATTTTCCAAATTATTTTCTACACTCCAACACAACTATCATTACTGAGCAAGCACAGCATGTAATTTCTTGTAATGTCACATTTGTAGCATCCTAACTTGCTTTTTTTAAAAAAAAGCTCAGTAATCTATAATGGGACATTTATTAAATACAAGCAAGTAATGAGATTAAATGGCAGTCATCATTATTTAAAGCAAAGAGCAATACCTCTAGTGGGCAATATATATGGTATTTCTGGGACGTGTCATTTTCTTAATAGTCTTCAGTCTTTGGTCTAGACTTTTAACATCTCAAGGTCTCGTTTTTGTCCCATGATAATAACACTGTCTCCATGCTTCTCACAGAGTTCTGTAAGGGTCAGAGGAAACCAGCTTAAAATGATCCCCAAATTGCCAAATGCTCCATAGGCGAAAAGATAATTAAGGTATTATTGTTAATAAAGTAATGAATTACAGGAATTCCCACTCATATTCTCCACTAATGTTTCCTTGACTGAAAATCTTGTCTCAGCCACTTAAACTGTGTCCACAGTTGATAACCTTTCACATCTTGACTAGTCTTGATGCCAAGTGATAAAAGTCTCTGTTCATCTTCTTGGTGAAATTATAGGAAAAGAGCTCAATGCCTGGATCTGATGAACCACTTGTAAAGTTCACTCTCATATAGACTTCCTGGTACATTTTCTTTTTCTTCCTTCCTTCCTTCCTTCCTTCCTTCCTTCCTTCCTTCCTTTCTTTCTTTCTTTTGTTCTTTTTTTAATTTTAGTGTTAGCATAAAGTATTCTTTAATATTTCCTCTAATCATTTCATTTAAGTAATGGTTGATCTTCCCATGTTACTGTGACTCACCCTTTCTCATTCTTGATGCCTCAACCCTGGTGTTTCTAGTCACCACTTTTTCCTTAATGCCTACTAGAATATTCACATTTTCAAACAATCATGTCATTTTCATCATGACATTAGAATGTTGAGAACTATAACTTTCTATAACTATAACTTTCTCCCAAAACACACTGCTCCATTACTGTGCATGGGTCCACTATATTTATTTTTGTCACCTGCGTTTGTTTGTAGCATCCATCCTGATAATTGAAATTTTATGTGAAATTGTAATTTTCTTTCTTTCTTTTTTGGGGGGTTTTCTTGGAGACAGGCTTTCTCTATGTAGCCCTAGCTGTCCTGGCACTAACTCTATAGACAACGCTGGCCTCAAACTCAGAATCTGGCTGCCTCTGCCTAACGAAGTGCTGGGATTAAAGGCATGTGCCACCACTGCCCAGGTAACTTGCAGTTTTCTTCTTTCTTTTCTCTGCATTTTGATGCCTTGGAAAAGATCAATATTAGTTATACATACACAGATATTCAAAAGAATCTAAAGTTGTCAAAATAAAAGTGAACACCCATGTCACCTTAATTTATTCATTCACCTGGGAAAAATTAGCCAAAATTGACATCAGTTTCAGAAATACTATTTAATATTTCATTATCTACCAACTACAATTGAAATCTTCAGTATCTTTTATTTAGATAGGATTTTTAACTGAGAAACCACAGATAGTTAGAAATAAATTAGAAAGGCATGAGGTTTGGTTATATGCTTGCATTTGAAATTAAATTTCATTTTCCCACATGATATAAATGGTGTATATCAGAAAGACCAAAGAGCAAAATCTTACCCTTGTATAACAGAAGTGTTCAGTCTTAAATTATATTGTTGCTCAATTTCTTTTGTCCATTTTCAAAATCTGAAAACATAATCAGCTTATCAAAGCTCACTGCAGCATACAATTTTTCATTGTTGACAACCTGTTCTTGCTGCTGCTGCCAGCCATGTTGAATAATTGTACAGTATAAAATTTTCCCAAGAATTGTTTATGCTTGTTGAACACAATTTTTCTTCTATGATTCTCTGTTGTACTCAGTCATGTCAAGTAATATTAAAATTACAGTTAGAGCCATGAATGACATTTTGGTTTCATAGCACCATAATATTATGTCCTCATTCATTTTGACTTTAAAGCCATTTTGACTTTAAAGCCATTTTAACTTTAAAGCCATTTTGACTTTACGCTGGCTGACCATTCAGTTTTTAGAAGCTACTTCTTGAGGTAGAATCATAGACCAAAGGACTCTTGATTGTACTGATACTCGATTATCCCTAATTGGTTATTCACAACACTCTGCCTCGAGCCATTGACTTTTCCCTATCTATATGAAACCCTTTATTTGTGATTGTGTGAATTTATATCATTTTTTAAAATTATATTGTTTTCAGACAAGATTTTTTCTCAGTTTCCACCTGTTACATAAGATAAGGCTACTATAAACATGTCTCCCTGTTATATTTCATCTTATACCTAAAAATAATCTCTGAACATGTGTGCATGCATTTGTGCACATGTGTGTGTGTGAGTGTGTGTGCATGTATGTGTGTGTGTGTATGTGTGTACATGTTCTCCTAGAAAATATGGCATCTTTGAAATTACTCTGTTTTATATTCTGACTTAAATTTTTTTCAGTTGTACCTCTTCACAGATGGAAATCCCAGTAGTCCCTGATTCATACAGAAATCTTGAGGTCAACCTCGTTTCATGTTTTTCTATTTCACCATCATTTTGTCACCAAAATCTACTCATGATTAATGCATACCAAACTCTCACCCAGAATATTAGTGACACACATGTATGCTCATGCACATGCATGCACACACACATGTGCACACACTCATGCGTGCACACACAAACACACACAGTCACAAACACACATCCATGTACATATACACACATGTACACACATTAAGATATTATGATTTAGGTATATGATATGAAATATGAAAGGGAGATAGGTGATGATCATACTTAAGCCAAATAGTCTAGAGTAAATATTAAATGCATATGTGTATCTACTTTGTTAGAACGTTAAGATACAATTAGACTCAAGTTGGTTCTGTATTTTATTTACTGACTTCCTCTAAATAATATACTTCTAAATTATAGTTTTATCAGATTATCATGGCTAGGAGTCCTCATTAGGATTACCTGCATAGATTCCAGAATGTTGCCACTGCAGTAGATTTCCCACCATCTCTTTCTACACTCTCTCCTTCTACCCCATCTCGCTACAACCTGAACATGTCTCTAGTCCCCACTGATTATCGGTCCTCCTGTAAAAATCTATTCTATTTTTTCTTACCAGGAGAACATGAGACATTGCTAAGGAATGCCTTCTCTTATTCTACACATGTACAAAAGTTACTCATCATAAAAAAAGCACCATCATAAAGTCAGGGGTTGAGAAGAGGGAATAGGGGCCTGTGGAGAGGAATCTGGGAAGGGGGATAAAATGTGGAATGTAAATAAGTAAAATAACCAATAAAAATATGAAAAATAAATAAAAATGTAATTAAAATGAAAAAATAAAAAAATCAGTTTAGGCACACACAAACACACACACACACACACACACACACACACACACAGAGAGAGAGAGAGAGAGAGAGAGAGAGAGAGAGAGGTATGATGTGGTATGGTGTGGTGTGATAGGTGTGTATGGAAACTTTACTGGGACAATTGACAAAGACAGGTTGCAGAGAGAACAAGCTATAAACAAATGAAAACAGAACAAGCCAGAGAATGAGAAGGAATCAGAAGAGTAGAATATATAGAGTGTGTATGTGGCATTCACAAAATTTCTGAAACCACTTATAAAATGTATTTGAGTAATTGATTAATAAATATTTAAACTACACTAAACAATCTAGCTCAGTAAGGTCATAGATGATTATATTACTTCAAAGATTAGTATTAAACAATGAAAAATTATAGAATATATTTGTAAGAAAAAATGTGTAATAAAGTGAGATTAATTTATAATGCTAGATGAATTTTATAATTTTATTACTGACTTCTAAATGGGTACAAAGTAAAAGTAAAATAAAAGTGAATAAGTAATCATTTTAGTACTTGTAAAACATTGATATCTATATATAAATACATATGTATTTAATTTCAATTCAAAACTGTTCTTTTCTATAATGGCTAAATTGATGTGTTTAGTATAATATTTGTAAAGTAATGAACATCATTAAACAATATTTTATATCTAAATGCTTCTACCAATGTGAATTATAACTTGTGGCTAATAGAACATATAAAAATTATACAGAAATTGAGTATGTGTTGAATTTGTCCAGAAAATTGTTACTAATATTTAAAATTAATATGATATTTTTGATATATGTGTTAAATATAATTTTTGTATAAATTTAAGAATACCTTATGGTATGTCAGGTATTCCTGAAGAAGTGGAGTTATGAAAATGTTAATAGACAGAGTTTGAGGATAACTACAAGAAAAATGGTGTTCCATACAAAACAATACAGTTGTACATATGAACTCCTATTAAGTCTGATATCATATACAAGATCTGTGTCAATTTAAACTGGACAACATCTCAGCATAGATGGGGAGGTAGATATGAAGTCACACCCTATTTGAAGAGTCATTGGGAACTGACTTCTGCTGAGAGAATGAGGATTAGATCTCTTTAAAAATGTACAGTAGAGGACTGCAGGATCTGTATTCATTCAGAGATAATGCATCTATCCCTAAAGAGACTGGAGGTCCCATGGAGTTGAGAGGTCAGGTGCGGTGGGCATTGGGGAAATCCACATGGAAACAAGGTGTGGAAAGGAGGTATGGAATGTGAAACAGGAGGAGCGTAGATGGGGGGCATGATAAAATAGGCACACACCTGTAATCCCAGCACTTGGGAGGCAGAGGCAGGCAGATTTCTGAGTTCGAGGCCAGCCTAGTCTACAGAGTGAGTTCCAGGACAGCCAGGACCACACAGAGAAACCCTGTCTTCAAAAAACTATATATATATATATATATATATATATATATATATATATATATATATATATAAAACAAATAACAATTATGTTGGGAAAAGAATGTAGTCCCTTGTTAACTGACAATGCTCCAGTGGAAGGCCACACAAAAGATTTTAGGCAACCTAAAGTGGACTTAATAGGCTTAAAGCCCCCAAGAAAGAATGAAATGTTTGGTGAGTAGGGAAATGCAGGGTGAACCTGAGAGGAGTTAAGATAAAAAGGTGAGTATGGTAATAGCACATCCTATAAAATTCTCAAAAATAAGAAACCAAACATTGAAGCACTCATTTACCAATTTTCAGTATTTAATGAACAACAACATATAAAATATATCATTATCAAATCTGTGGTGAAGAAAGAAGGAAAGGAGGGAGGAAGAGATGGAGAAAGAGAAAGATGGAGAGAGAGACAGAGGGAGCGTGAGAGAAGAAAGAGATCGTGCCTCAAAGAGAATAAAAGAATGAACCAGGCAGCATTCAGGAAGGTTTTTCAATACCAACCTTGGCTCTTCATATGCCCAAGAACACATGTGCATGCAAAATGATCTCATGATACATATATGTATGCCTATACACATGCAAACATGCATATACAGATATAAATGTATACTACATACAAAGACATATATAAAAGGAAAAATAAGAAAAATTCATTTTTACAACTCAGATATCAGCTTTAATATGCAGTGCATGGTTAACTGCTACAGCAATCCACTAAATCATTGATTCAATAGGTAGACAGGAGTGGGGAGGGAGGGAGGGATATGGGTGGGAAAGGGGACAGGAAGGGGAACAGGGAAACATGATCAGAGATTAGGTGAGACAAAAGGATTGAAGCCCAGAGAGCCAGCAGGAAGAATGGAAACAGGCATCCTCAGGAGGTAGGAGGAGTCAGGGGACCCTCAAAAATGTACCAGACACCTGGGAGGTGAGAGACTCTCAGAACTCAAAGGAAGGGACCTTAGATAAAATACCCTACAGTGGGAAGAGGAAACTTTTATAGCCCACCTCCAGCAGAAAGACTAGGCATCAAGTGAGGGATAAGGTTGTAATCCCACAGACTGACCCAAAATTGTTCCTCTCTGAAAGGACTGCAGGGAAAAATGAGGAAGAGCCTGAAGAAAAGGAGTTCCAGCTACAGGCCAAAGTGGGATCCAGCTCAAGGGGATACCCCAAGACCTAACACTATTAGCGAGGCTATGGTGAGCTCACGAAAAAGGGCCTATCATGACTGCCCTCCAAAGACCCAACAAGCATCTGAAAGAGTCAGATGCAGATATTTGTATCTAACCAATACATGGAAGCTGGGGACCACTGTGAGTGAATTAGGGAAAGTTGCAGGAAGCTGAGGAGGAGGGCAACCCTGTAGGAGGACCAGCAGTCTCAACTCACCTGGGCCCTTGAGATCTCTCAGACACTTGACCACCAACCAGGCAGCACATACCAGCTGCTATGAGGCCCCCAACACATATACAGCAGAGGACTGCTTGGTGTGAGTTTTGTCAGAGAAGATGCACCTATCTCTCAATAGTCTGGAGGGCCCAGGGAGTGGGGTGGTCTGGTGGAATGGAGGGTAGGGGTAGGGAAATCCTCATGGAGATACGAAGAGGGGGGGTAAGGGAGGGAGGATGTATGGGATATGGAATAGTCAGAGTGTAGACCAGGAAGGGAATACAATCTGGAGTGCAAACAGAAAGATTAAATAAAATTAAAATTTATGAGGAATAAGATATACTTTTAAATTTTTGGGTTGTTTCCCATAATGCACAAAGACTAGGATGTATTATCCTCAAATATAGTATTAAATTTTAGTTTGAAAACCCAACTATTTATTTATTTTGTTTTATTAGTCTATAATTGGGATGATGAAACATTTGTTTCCATTCATCTCAGATAGCCAAACAATGACAAACCCAAATGATATTCACAACAAAGCGCACCAAGGCATACCAATTAAGTGATTTGGGTATTTATAAGTGTATGGGTTAGGGGTTATTTATACAAGCAGAAAGAACACAAAGGTTGCAACTCTAAAAATTCAAGAAGCTTTGTAGGTCTCAGAGCCTCCTGCAGGCAGGCTGTTCTTTTGAGTTTCTCCACCATGAAGCCCTACTCTTATAAAAAACAATTTTTACTTTCTCATAAACCTAAGCAGAGTTTATGTGTATCTTGGTTCAGAAACATCTTGAGACCAGTGACTTCTTCAAATCCTGATTATTTCAACTCAGTTCCTTCCCTCCTGCAAGGAATACTTAATTTGACAATGTCCTGGCCCTTATTAAAGCTCCAGCGAAGGTGGGATGTTTCTTCCCACAGTTATGGCACAATAAATTTTCAGCTTAAGGCTTTAATTTTCTTGCATGGAGAACTTAGGGAAGAAAACCTTAAATCCAAGGAGGGTCTCATGAGTATTTCTGGAATTTTGTGTAGTCTAATTTAGCCTTACTTTAAACTGCAAAGTAAAAAAAATTTAAAAATCAATAAAATAAGATAAGGAGGAAAGAAAGAAAGAAAGAAAGAAAGAAAGAAAGAAAGAAAGAAAGAAAGAAAGAAAGAAAGAGGGAGGGAGGGAGGGAGGGAGGGAGGAAGGAAGGAAGGAAGGAAGGGAGCTGACAACCACACAATGCTTTGAACGGAGAAACATATACAATCATTCCACACCCTACTTTCAAGCTCAATTGATATTTCACTGTACATGAACTACTCAAGTGGTAGCCAAATGAACGCAAGATAATGAAAGGATAAAGAGCTCTTAATATATCATCCTAAATTTGGGATGCAGATAATAAAGAGAGCTAACTGATGCCAAGCCTAAAAGCAAGGCCGTCCAGACATTAATATTTATCATGTTCAAGGGATACTCAGCATCTGAAGTACGTTGTAGAAGAGTGAAAAATGTTAATACCTAAGAGACACAAATTGCCTTTCAGTAAAATTGCCTGCATTATCTAACAATCAGAAGTGATTATACTTCAGATAATTATAAGTATTTTACCCTTCAATGGAAGTACTTAATAAAAAGACAATCTGTTACTGATTGTTAGGATTTCACACATCCCATATAACAAATGAACTAAGCCAGTCGATTTCTTTATTAATTCTTTATCCACAATCCTCCTTTTCTTTACTGTATGATATATATATATATATATATATATATATATATGATAAATATTATTCTATTTAGGCTGGTTACCATATCTTGAATACTCTATTATAACACTTCAGTGTTTTAAAGATTATTTCACTGATCACACATAATACAAACTAAATTTTCTGAAATATAGATCTTACTAATATTATTTACATCATAAAATGAAGCAATAGCAAATACCACCGAAGACACTAATGTCTGACAATAGTTATTCCATTCATTTGTAATTAGTTCTAATCTCAATTTCCTGTCATTGATAAAACACTCTTCAAAAAGCTTTGCTTAATACCAGTCACAGTAGAAGCTCCATCTCCTTATAGATCATCATTTTCCCATGACTTGATTAGTTTATAATTTGTTTTTATTTTGAAAGTAAGATGCATATGTACAATTTATCATGATGATATTCAACTCCATTATCTTCTTTAATTTCCTGCAATTCTCAGGACAATTTTCTCCTTCATGACTAGTTCTATTACTATTTCAAATCTTTAGTTGTACAGACTGACTGCAGTAATAACCTTAGCTCTCCTCTGTAGATTACTTCCAAGGCAATGTTTATATCTAGAAGATGTTACTTAGTACCACTTCTCTCCATGCTCCATAACTGCAGTCTTCCCATGCACTCTCTCTTCCCACTATTACTTCTCTGTTTTGGAGAAGGTAGCATAGATGCTAGCAGACTTACGGCTGAGCAGTCATCATTCACTTTCAGTGTACTGACGAGTTTTTAGTCTTTGCATGAACTATTTCACATTGCAAAAGACAAAGAAGAGGAGGGAGAGCAGGATGAGGAGGAGTGGAAGAAGAAAAAAACATCTCATGATCTTCTACCATGGTGAGAGCAGCCGGAACTTTTGCTTATAAACATTAATTTTTAGAAGATAGAGTACATATCCATTTGCTAAAATGAAAACCTGCCTCAGCACATTTTTGATTGGCAAATTTATCTGAGTGACTTGTTCTATACATTGCATTCATTGGATTTATTTTGTTTTACTTTTAATGTTTATGGATGCTTTCCATGCTTTTATATCTGTGTACCATGCATGTGTATTCAGTGCCTGCATAGGTGTCAGAATCCCTGGAACATGAGTTGCAGATGATTGTGAACTGTCCTGTTGGTAATGAGAATCTGGTTCCTCCAGAATAGCAGCCATCTATGTAACCATGGCTTTTAAATTGAAGTATTATTGAAACATTCAAGAGATTTTTCTTGTTCTGTTGTTGTTGTTGGTGGTGGTGGTGGTGATGGTGGTGGTAGTCATGGTTGGTTGGTTAGTTTTCTAATATAATTGTTGAACTTATTTTTCTGTAATTGTGGCAGTTCTGTATATGTTCTCAAGTTTCTTTAGCTCTTCCTTTATAGGGTGGGGATATTAACCTATTTATCCATTAGTCTGCCTGATATTTCCCTTACTTCTTATGCAACTTCAGAAGATTGTAACTTTCTATGTGAATTTTCAGTTGTTGATACAGACTGATAAAACCAATAGGATCCTAAATAACTTAGAGTTTTTCTAGAGCTGTTAATTTTAATTTGCACATCTTTCTTTTTCTATATACATTTACACAATGGAGTGTTACTTAGCTATTCAAAGAATGACATCATGAAAATTGAAAACCATGGAACAGAACTAGAAAAATAATCATCCTAACTGAAATGACTCAGATCCCAACAGACAAATATCATCAGGGCTTACTTAGCTCAGTCATCAGGAGAGAGTCTTCCTTGGGCACCTGCAGATACAAATACAGAATCTATGGCTGAACTTTAGCTATCTGGTGTGTACCCTTGGGAGTACCACAAAGGCAGGGAAGGAAGAATTGTAGAAGCCAAAGGGGTCAAGCATGCCAGGAAAAAGCAGCCGACACAATCAACTAAGCAGGGCTTAGTTGAATTCATAGGGGCTCACAGAAATTAAAGCAACAACCATGGAACCTGTATTGACCTGAGCTAAATCCTCTGCATATATCTTATGGATGTATAGCTTGGTGCTCTTGTGGGACTCCTAATATTTGGATTGAACAGTGACTATGACCCTTTTGCCTGTTTCTGGGGTCACATTCCTTCTACTAATTTGCCTTGTCCAGCTCTGATGTGAGCAGTTTATACCTAGTCTTATTGTATCCTGTTGTGTTATGTTCCATTGATATCCCTGGGAGGTCTGCTTTTTTTCTCAGTTAAAATGTAGGAGGGATGGATTTTGGGGAGAGAGGAGGTGGGGGCAGGGACTAGGAAGCACCTAAGGAAAAATAAAGTAATGAAGTGACAATGTAGTGTATCAGAGAAGACTACATAAATAATAAGAAACAACAAAATCCCCAAAATAACCAACAATTAAAAAAAACAAAATAAAAGCCACTGCTCTAAAATATCTTGTAATTATCTAAAGTGGGTTAACAACTCACCTAGAAATGTGTTGAAAAATCCTCTCTTTATTGATGTTTCATTTTGAATATATGAGGTTTTTTTTATGATAGAAATGTCACCTAAAGTGTTTTTGCTCAATATCTCTAAGCTTAAATCACAATTTATATAGACAATATTGAGAGGCTCTGCCAGATCTTGAAAAATACAGAGGCAGATGATTGCAGGCAAACATTGGACTGACCATGGTGTCCCCAATAGAGGAGTTAGAGAAGAGACTGAAGGAGCTGAAGGGGTTTGCAACCAGACTTTCCTCCGTCCCTGCTCAGAGCTCCCAGGGACTAAACCATCAACCAAAAGAACACACATGGAGAGACCCATGACTCCAGCCACATATGTAGCAGAGGATGGCCTTCTTGCACATCACTGGGAAGAGAGGTCCTTTGTCCTATGAAAGCTCAATGCCCCAGTGTAGGGGAATGTCAGGGAGGGGAGGCAGGAGTGGGTTGGGGTAGAGAACCCTCATAGAAGAAGGAGAAAGGGGATGGAAAGGAGGTTTTTGGAAGAAAAACCAGAAAGGGCATAACATTACAATGTTAATAAACAAAATATCCAATTAAAATAAATAAATAAATACATTTCAAAATATCATAAATAATATGCCCTGCCATTCTCTCCATATTTATTCAATATAGTATTCAATGTGCCAGTTATAACAAAAGACAACAAAAACAGGTCATGGGGATACAAATTAGCAAAGAAGAAATAAAAGTATCACTATTTGAGGATAATATGATAGTAAAACAAGCAACCCCAAAAAATTCTACCAGAGAACTTCTCCAGCTGATAAACAACTTCAGCAAAGTGGCTGGATATAAAATAAACTCAAGTAAATCAGTAGCCTTCCTTTATACAAATGAAAACAGGTTGAGAAAGAAATTAGAGAAACAAGTCCTTTTACAATATCCACAAATAATATAAAATATCTTTGGGTAATTCTAACCAAACAAGTGAAAGACCTGTATGACAATAACTTTAAGTTGCTAAAGAAAAAAATCCAATATCTCAGAAAATGGATTGATCTCCCATGCTCATGGATTGGCAGAATTAACATACTAAAAATGGATATACTACCAAAAGCAATCTACATATTCAATGCAACTTTCATCAAAATCCCAATACAATTCTTCAAAGACATGCAAAAAGCAATTATCAAATTCATCAAGAAAGGTAAAAAACCCAGAATAGCCAAAAAAATCTTAACAAAAAAAAAGAACAGCTTTCCTCAAGCTCTACTATAAAACAATAGTAATAAAAACTGCATGGTATTGGTACAGAGACAGACATGTTGATCAATGGAATAGAATTGAAGACCCAGAAATAAAACCACACACTTACAGACACTTGATCTTTGACAAAGAAGCCATACATATGCAATGGAAAAAAGAAAGTGTCTTCTACAAATGGTGCTGGTCTTACTGGTTTCATGTAGGAAAATGAAAATAGACCATATTGGTCACCTTGAACAAAGCTCAAGTCCAGTGGATCAATGACCTTCACATAAAACCAGATACACTGAATCTAATGGAAGAGAATTGGGAAAGGGCCTTAAGCTCATTGGCACAGGGAGAAATGGCTCATGCTCTAAGATCAAGAATTGATAAATGGGATGTCATGAGACAGGAAAGCTACATATGGCAAAGAACATAGTCGACGAGGCAAATCAGCAACCTATAAATTGGAAAAAATCTTCACTAACCCCACATCCGATAGAGGGGCTAATATCCAAAATATAAAAAGAACTCAAGAATTTAACAACCAGGGACAAAAATGGAGAAGAGCCTGAAGGAAAAGAGTTCCAGTGACAGGCCCAAAGTGGGATCTAGCTCAAGGGGAGGCCCCAGGGCCTGACATCATTACTGAGGCTGTGAACATCACATAAAGGGACCTAGCATTAAGTGCCCTCCAAAAAACCCAACAAGCAGCTGAAATAGTTAGATGCAGATATTTGCACCCAACTAATGGACAGAAACTGCTGAGCCCTATGGTTGAATTAGGGAAAAGCTGGAAGAATCTGTGGAGTAGGGGGACCCTGTAGGAGGATCAGCAGTCTCAATTAACCTGGACCCCCAAGATCTTTCAGACACTGGACCACCAATCTGGCAACATACACCAGCTGATGTGACTGTCTGGTCTGGGTTTAGTCAGGGTACATGAACCTAACCCTGGAAGCCCCAGGGAGTTTAGATGTCTGGTGGGGTGAAGAGTAGGGACATCCTTGTGGAGACAGAGGGGCAGGGAGCAGGTATAGGATGTGGAACAGGGTTGGAGAGTGAACCCAGATGGGAAAAAAATCTGGAATGTAAGTAAATAAATATTATAAAAAAATGAAATGAAAGTTCTTCCCCTCGTTTTAGTTACAATGTATATAATCAACATTAAATAAATGAGTTTCTTTTTTTTATTTTATATACTTTGTTTACATTCCAAAGGCTTTCCCCTTTCCCAGTTCCCACCCACCATGTGTCCCATAAGTCCCCTCCCCCCCAACTAAAAGAATATTGACTTCATGGGGTGGGTATATACTGTTTGCTGTAACCTTTCAAAAAAGGAATCTATGAAAACAAGTAGGAAATATTTGGGGAACATGTTCATCACAGATCTAACAGTACATCAATTCACTCATCAGATAAGTAGCAGGTTCTCACAAAGGTAGTCCCCACTGGAATCCATGCTAGCACAGTGGGCTACAGAGTAACTGCTTAGCAGTCAATTCTTGAAACTAGTGTACTTTAAAAATTTTTATATATGAAAATAAAATTAGTGCCTTATTAAAGTTCACTGGGTTTCATGCAGTCCTGGACGAACAAGGAAAAACGTATTTCCCTTCTAATTGCTTTGTGAGTCATTTCTATAATCACACATCATTGTTCTTCTCCCTGGCCTCTAAGCTAAACAAATCTAATTCCTTTAATACCTCTGTTTGCCAGAAGGTTAATTAAGCCTGTTTCTCTCTTCTGACCATCTCCTGTGTTTCAGTCTTTCCTCTGCCCCAAATGTCAGTATCTAAAACTAGACACAATTATAAAACTTGATTGACATAGAACAAAAGTCTTTCCTTTCCATTCCTGTGATAATTATTTTATTAAATACTACTTAACATCTTATTGGATTATGTTTTATCATGGCATTTCAGTGAAGATTTCACCATATCTGTATATTCTAGGATTGTTCATTCTTTTTTTGTTTAACCTTGTTTGCCTGCATGTGAATATGTGAGCAATCTTTCTTCTACATCAGCTCTGAGAAAGAACTCAAGACTACCTTGGAATGTGACCATTTCTCTCAAAGAAGACTCTTCTAAAATGAAGACAAACTTTAAAATATTTAACTGAAGATCTTAAAGCTTCTTGTTCCTCGCAGAAATAGAAGTCAATAATCCACTGTGACAAAATAATAATCATAATCAAGCATCATAATGACAGTAATAATAATGTTCTGCTGTATACATATCAGGAGAATAATTTCTTGATAAGTCCAGAGACACATAAATGGATCAAGGGCCTTTGTACAAACACAGTCTGTTTGGGAACAACTGTACATCTTCATAAACTGTATATCCATTTGAAGGTTGCACATTTCCTACAACTTCATATCCAATACACTGTTCCATACACCCCATGCCCTTGCCCTAATGCCCAAGGACCCTAAATAACTTTTTGTAGTGACATTCCTCTATTTACTTCATCCCATTTTTTCACAGATGGATTTTAATAATTTACATCATCTTTGTTTTTGTTTTCTAGTATTTCTAAGCTGTCAGGTAATTTACTATGAGGTAATGTCTCCTACTAACATCAGAAACTGTACCTGTTGTTTTGGCTAGTTTTATGTCTATTTGAAATGAGGTATTGCCAGCTGATTGGAGAAAAGTCTCAATTTAGAAAATGTCTCTATAAGAACTGGCTATAGACTAAACTATAGATCATTTTCTTAATTAGTAATTGATGAGAGAGGGCCCTACCACTATGAGTGATTCCATCCCTATGCTTGTAGTCCTGGGTTATAAACGAAAGCAGGCTGAGCAAGCCATGAGGAGAAAGCCTTCAAGTATCCCTCTTCTACAGCCTGTGCATCAGCTTCTGCTTCCAGTTTCCTGCTAACTTTGATTTCCTGTCCTGACTTCCTTCCATGATCAACATTAACGTGGAAGTGCAAGTCAAATAAACCCTTTCTTCTCCAAGTGGCATTTAGTCACTGTGTTTCATCGGAGCAATCGTAATCATGAACAAAAATACCTGCAAACTCTCTAAAAACATGACTACCCAAACATGTGCTGAACAGAGGACACAAACAAACATGGCAAACATCCCAGGTAAAAGCCTAAGTGGCCTAAAGTTTACATAAATACGAGAAGCCAATGAGACTCTCTGGAAGCAGAAGAGGTGATTCCACCACAGTGATAAGCATATTAATTGGATGTCCTGTGGTAGATGGCCAGCCCTGATAATGTGCACACAAGTAGCATTAATGTCCTTAACAGGTTATTTTTAAAGACAATATGAATACAGAATGACAAATATGCATGCAACAGCAAATGATGAAAACACTGTGAAACTGAGGTAGAATAATTAATTTGAAGGAGTTTGTGGTATGATTTGTAGAGAGAAAAAGGACAGGCAAGATGTAATTAAAATACAATCTCAGGGATAAACAACAACAACAATAGCAACAACAGTAGCAGAGGAAAAAAAAGAATCTAATTAGCTTCAAACTTCTTTTTTTTCCCTTTTTTTAAAAATTGGATATTTAGTTTATTTGCATTTCAAATGTTATCCCATTTCCCGTTCGCCATCGCCCTGGAAACTCCCTATCCCACCATCCCTCCTCATGCTTCTATGAGGGTGTTCTTCTACCCATCCACCCACTCCCACCTCCCTCTTTCAATTCCCCTATACTGGGACATCTATCTAGCTTTCATAGGTCTAAGGATACCTGACAAGGCAATCTATCTGCAATCATATGTAGCTGGAGCCATGTGTACTTGGGAGTTTTGGGGGATCAGGTTGGTTGATATTGTTGTTCTTCCTATGGGGATGCAAACCCCTTCAGCTCCTTCAGTCCTTTATCTCCTCCATTACAGAGACCATCCTCAGTCCAATGATTGGCTGTGAGAGTCAGCCTCCATGTTTGTAAGGCTCTAGCAAGGCCTCTCAGGAGACAGCCATATCAAGCTCCTTTTAGAAAGGATGTCATGTCATCCACAATAGTTTTGGGATATAATGACTGTATATGGAATGAATCCCAGGTAGGACTGTCTCTGCATGGCTTTCCTTCAGTCTCTGCCTTAAACTTTATCTCCATATTTTCTCCTGTGAGGATTTTGTTCACCTCAGAAGAAACAAACAATACACATTTTGGTCTTCCTTCTTCTTGAGCTTCATGTGGTCTGTGAATTATATCTTGGGTATTCTGAGCTTTTGGACTAATATCCACTTATCAGTAAGTGCATACTATATGTGTTCTTTGTGATTGATTGGTTTACCTCACTCAGGATGATATTTTCTATTTCCATCAATTTGCCT
Organism: Apodemus agrarius; assembly: GCA_964023405.1. Lineage (NCBI taxonomy): Eukaryota > Metazoa > Chordata > Mammalia > Rodentia > Muridae > Apodemus > Apodemus agrarius. Next base: position 16,601,409 of record OZ030018.1, read on the forward strand.
AAGAATTTCATGAATTCATCATTTTAGCACTCTATTGTGTAAATGTACCATATTTTCTGTTTCCATTCTTCTGTTGAAGGACAGATGGGTTCTTTCCAGTTTCTGGTTTTTATAAATAAAGACACTATGAACATAATGGAGAATGTGTTCTTATTATATGTTGGAGCATCTTCTGGATATATGCCCAGGAATAGTATAGTTGGGTACACAGGTAAAAAGAAGCAAATACACCCAAGAAAAGTATATGACAGGAAATAATAAAACTCAGGGCTAAAACTAACGAAATAGAAACAAAAAGAAATATACAAAGAATCATCAAAACCAGGAGTTGGTCCTTTGAGAAAATCAACAAGATAGATAAACCCTTAGCCAGACAAACTAGAGGACACAGAAACAATGCTCAAGTTAATAAAATCAGAAATGAAAAGGGAGACAACAAAATAAACCATGGAAATTAAAAAAAAAGCATCAGATTCTACTACAAAAGCTTATACTGAACAAAACGGGAAAATCTGGAAGAAATGGACAATTTTCTAGACACATACCAGGTGCTGAAGTTCAAACAGGATCAGATAAACCATATAATCAGTCCCATAACACCTAAAGAAATAGAAGCAGTCATTAATAGTCTCCCCCCAAAAAATCACAGGACCAGATAGGTTTAGTGGAAAATTCTTTTTTTTTTTGATTTTTTTTATTGTATATATTCTATATTTACAATTCATTTCCCTTTTTCTGGTTCCCCACCCCCAAAGGTCCCACATGTCCTTTTCCCTCCCCCTGCTCCCGCATCCACCCCCTCCCACTTTACTGTTCTTGTACTCTCCCACAATGATGTTTTGGTCCATTCTAGTACCAGTGTCCACTCCTTTCTTCTTGTGAGACATCACTTGATATGTGATTTGTGTCTTTGGTGTTCTAAGCTTCTAGGCTAATATCCACTTATCAGTGACTGTATACCATGGGTATTCTTTTGAGACTGGGTCACCTCACTTAGTATGACGTTCTCCAGCTCCATCCATTTCTCTAAGAATTTCATGAATTCATTGTTTCTAATGGCTGGACCATTAGAAATGTGTTTCTAATCACAGGACCAGATAGGTTTAGTGGAAAATTCTATCAGACCTTCAGTGAAGACCTAATACCAATACTCTTCAAAGTATTCCACAAAATCAAAACAGAAGGAACACTACCCAATTCATTCTATGGACTCACAATTCGGCTTATATCTAAACCACACAAAGACAAAACAAAAAAAAAAAAGAGAACTTCAGACTAATTTTCCTTATGAACATTGATGCAAAAATACTCAATAAAATTCTTCCCAACTGAATCCAAGAGCACATCAAAACAATCATCTACCATGATCAAATAGGCTTCATCCCAGGGATGCAGGAATGGTTAATATTGAAATCCGTCAATGTAACCCACTACATAAGCAAACTCAGGAAAATAAACACACACACGATAATTTCATTAGATGCTTAAAAAGCATTTGACAAAATTCAGCACCCCTTCATGTTGAATGTCTTGGAAAGATCAGGAATTCAAGGCCCATATCTAAACATAGAAAAAGCAATATACAGCAAACTAGTAGCCAACATCAAACTAAATGGAGAGAAACTTGAAGCAATCCCACTAAAATTGGGGACCAGACAGGGCTTCCCACTCTCTCCCTACCTATTCAATATAGAACTCAAAGTCCTAGCCAGAGCAATTAGACAGCAAAAGGCAGTCAAAGGGTTAAAATTGTAAAAGAAGAAGTCAAAATATCACTATTTGTAGATGATATAATAGTATAATTTAGTGACCCCAAAATTTCTACCAGAGAACTCTTAAACCTGATTAAAAATAAACCTCAGCAAAGTGGTTGGATAAAAAATTAACTCAAATCAGTAGCCTTCCTCTACTGAAAGGATAAAGAGCCTGGGAAAGAAATTAGGGAAAAGACACACTTCACAATAGTCACAAATATTACATGCCTTAGTGTGACTCTAACCAAGCAACTGAAAGATCTGTATGACAAGAACTTCAAATTTCTGCAGAAAGAAATTGAAGATCTCAGAAGATGGAAAGATCTCCCATGCTCATGAATTGAAAAAATTATTATAAAATTGACTATCTTGCCAAAAGCAATCTACAGATGCAATGAAATCCCCATCAAAATTCCAACTCAATTCTTCATAGAGCTAGAGAGCAATTTGCAAATTCATCTGGAAAAACAAAAAACCCAGAATAGTGAAAACTATTCTCAACAGTAAAAGAACTTCTAGTGGAATCACCATCCCTGACCTCAACTGTATTACAGAGCAATAGTGATAAAAACCGTATTATACTGGGGAAGAGACAGGCAGGAAGATTAATGGAATAGAATTGAAGACCCAGAAATGAACCCACATTTATATGGTCACTTGATCTTTGACAAAGAAGCTAAAACCATCCAGTGGAAAAAAGACAACATTTTTAACAAAAGATGCTGGTTCAACTGGTGGTCAGCATGTAGAAGAATGAAAACCAACCCATTCTTATCTTTTTATACAAAGTTTAAGTCCAAGTGGACCAAGGGCCTCCACATAAAAACAGATACATTGAAACTTACAGAGGTGAAAGTGGGGAAGAGCCTTGAACACATGGACACAGGAGAAAATTTTCTCAACAGAACACCAATAGCTTATGCTCTATGATCAAGAATCAACAAATGGGACCTCATAAAATTGCAAAGCTTCTGGAAGGCAAAGGACACTGTCAATAGGAAAAATTGGCAACCAACAGATTGAGAAAAGATCTTTTCCAATCCTACATCTGATAGAGGGCTAATATCCAATATATACAAGAAGTTGGACCCCAGAGAAACAAATAACCCTATTAAAAAATGGGGTACAGAGCTAACCAAAAAATTCTCACCTGACGAATCTCAAATAGCAGAGAAGCATGTAAAGTAATGTTCAATATCCTTAGTCATCAGCAAAATGCAAATCAAAACAACCCTGAGATTCCACCTCATACCAGTCAGAATGGCTAAAATCAAAGACTCGGGTAACAGCAGATGCTGGTGAGATTGTGGAGAAATAGGAACATTCATCCATTGCTGGTGGGATTGCAAGCATGTACAACCACTCTGGAAATGAGTTTGGAGACTGCTCAGAAAATTAGACAGAGCATCTAAGTTCCTACCCTGAGTTGCTTTCTTGGCTGCTCTTGATGATGGTCTCTAAAGTATTATCCTGACAAAACCTTTGTTCTTCTTGTTTGTTTTGGTCAGTTTTATCACAATTTGTAAAGTAGGAACCATGAGAAGCCTTGTCTTCAGTTTATTTCAAAGCTAAGAGAACAGAAGAAGAAATCAAAATGTTATCAAGGCAATTAAAACTACCTATTTTATATTGGTATCAATAGGAATATTTAGGATATACAGGATTTGACTCATTATTAAACTATAAATGAAATTATCTGGTTTATTAAGAGTTCATATCTGCATTTCAGTTATACACAGAAATCAGAAATATTTAAACAACAACAATGTCATTAAAATCTGGGGTTTTAAATATGAATGGCTATGTTAAGCTGCAATGAGACACAATTGAGACATTTTATTTATTCTATACAGCATTGTATTATATATTTCAGATACACAGACTTTCCCTGTGTATTAGGGTCTCTTCATTTGACATGTGTGACAGAAGAACAAAAGGTGAGGTTTATTTTGTATCATAGTTCTATATTTGTGAAAGTATGAGAGTTTGTGGCAGAAGTACTTTGCATTGTGGTGAATAGGAAGTTGAAAGACTGAGGATATCAGAAGGACCAAAGAAGACATATAATCACGGTGAATTTCTTCATCTAATAGCATTCATCTCCTAAGTTTCCCCACCATCCAATAACTCCATCAGATTTGAAGACACTGAAGAAATGTTGCATTGATACTATCAGAGCCATCATGTTCTGTGCCTGGAAATATCATCACATATGTCTACAGTTGTATCCAATAATTAGACATTTTGGCATTCTTAATCATATTTCGTTGATTAACATTACAAACTAAGCCTGTTATTTTTTCGTTTCACTGGAACTTTTCTAAAACCTGCAGAGTGCAACTTCTCTGTTTACAACTTCCACTTGCAGTATATTTGTATCATGATAGTGTTTCTGTTTGGTTATATTCATGTTCCTACATGACTGGCTTTCCTTACTAGATAACATTAATAATACTTAAATATTTTATGTAGCTATCATACCTTTTTTCTGGTTCAGTAAATCATATAGATTATGTATTCAGCTCATTACTTCGTTTATAACTGTTACGAAATATTGAGAAAAAAGAACAAATTAAAAGAGTAGAGATAAACTTGGGCTACAAGTTCAGATAAATGCAGTCTTTCCTGAGAAAGAAGGTATTATGACAAAAGGATCTTAGCCATTCTGACTGCCAATTAATATGCAGTATCAAGGAAATCCAGGGTTTAGCTGGCTTTGTAAGTTTTTCACTTTTTCAGTCTGGAATTCATCCCTTGAGGCAGCTGCTTTTATGCTGTGTTTTTCCTCCTCATCAAAATACTTTCAGAAGTGTTGTACAGATACCCTGCCAAATTAATGCCCTAGGTATTTCTTTTTAAATAAAAGTCTTATTGTTATTTTGAAAATGACTTCAAAATATTTTATCATAACTACCCAACTGATGGTCATCTTAAGATATCTCCAGTATTTACCAAAATGTCTCCATCCGAACTTCTTGTCCTCATTTTTTAAAAGTCAATGAAACACTTATTCTAATAGATACTACCCATATACACGTGAATATGGCCATACACAGGGTCATCTGAATTCTGCTAGAGATTGCACAACTAACGAAAAGTGACTATCTCTCCTTCAGTAGCCATCATCTTCTAATACTTTCTCAGATAGAGGTGGGGCTTTGGAGCTCCCTAATCCATGCTGAATATTTTGTTTTATTTTCCTTTTTTTTTAATAAAAATGTGTTACTTGTCCTTTGATTCCTTAATTTTTTGGTTTTATCAATTAATTTTAAGAATTGTACTCATTTTTTTTAACATGGCATAGCAGTTCCCATGCTCTCCATCTTCCACTAGAAGCCTTCTCAATAAGATTTTCTACCTTCAGATCTTCTTGTATATGTGACCCACTAAATTTAAGCAGAACTTCTTGCCCATATTTTGGTGGGAAGTTATGTGCTGGAGTATCACATCCATGTCTATGCTACAGAAGGTGTATACTTGATCCTTAACAACCTTTAACATGTAGCATTCCCTCAAGGAATGATGGATTCAGGCATCTATCACCCATCTATAAAGAAAAAATTGACAGGATCAAACTTGTACCATTCTGGTCTTGACAATCTAAACTGGTGTGAGTTTTCAGTGGGCATGGACTGGATTAGAAATGTCTTATGATCCAATCATGTGTCCTATGATCAAATTATGCTGGCAATGGAATCAATCATGAGACTCAATATCAATGAAACTATAGCATATTATTAAGGGAAATTTACAAAACTCACTTTAGTTTGAGATATAAAACTAATAGAAATTATATTTCTATATCATTTGTAATTTATAATGCAAAATAATTATTTTGCAGTTTTTTTAGGAACAGCTAGAAATGTCTTCATAGTTAATGTATGCAAAGGTGACATCTGTCTATACTAAGGATCATTGTAAAGTGACTGTGTTATTCAAATTTTAGTTGGTATTGGGAATATATCTGAGAAAAAAAATAGTTTAGGAAGAAATACGCATGTGTGGCAACAGATTCAGAGGTTTCAATTCTGTTGTCTTGTTCTATGTGGCCCTATGCTAATCCAAAGCATCATGAAGAAGAAGGAAACACTGGAACAGAGATGCTCATCTAAGGATCAAGCTAGAGCTAAAGAGAGAAATGGTCTTGTGACAAGATGTATCCTCTAAAGAAATATCTCAGTCAACTCTTATCTTTAACAATGTGTTTTTTGCTTGGTTTTGTTTTATTTTTCCAAAACAAGATTTCCATTGGATGTCCTGCAAATCACTTTGTAGAACAGCCTGGCCTAGACCTCAAAGAATTCTGTCTTCCTCTGCTCCTGAGTGCTGGTATTAAAGTCATGCATCACCATGCCTGACTCTGTCAACCAATACCTAAATCATAATATCTTATTGAAAATAGTATAGTGCTGACAATTGTGAGAAACATATTTTTAATACATGCAGCTTTTGAGGAAATCTTTATGTCTAAACCATATTGATAACTCCACCTTTCATTTAAAGGTATTTGCATGTGAAATACCAAATCTTACCACTTATAGATGCATATATAGAGCATTGATATCTTAAGTATGACTAACAAATACAAACTTGGGAACATGAACACAGAAGAATGCAATATCTCAGAAGAGAATGATAAGATACGAGAGAAGCAATGTACAAAGGGAATGATATAGAGGAAGGTCACACAGGAAGGAGAAGGTGGCCACAGAGAATGAATGTTCAGGTTGTATCTGATCTTGAAATTAGCCTTGCATTACTTTCCCTCCTATTTTCTCAGTCAAAAACTGTGAAAGCCATAAAAATTATGGTGATAAAAAGTCTTTAGGAGGAAAGAATTATAATCTCAGAAAGTTTTCAACTGCAAGAGGCCCTACCTGAAAGACAATGCATCTCTTTTCATTCCTAAAAGATTTTTCCTGTAGTAGATTTGACATGCAATAAACTCTACAAATCAAAAAGAAAACAATTAGTAATTTTGACAGATTTATTGGTCTGTGAAAGTATTACCACCATCAAGATAATGATAGTTAATTATTAATAGAAAAACATCAATATCTGCTTTCCTAGGCCCCATGACTACAAAAAGCAATAGATTTTCAGGTCTGAACATGATTTCAGAAACAAGTATGAATTACTTCTGGTCATCAGGGTTCAAATCCAACCAAGAGAACAGCTGGCTATCCCTACATGTAGTTCATCAGTACCCAGGAAACATTTTTAAAGAAGGGAATAAGTAACATAAAACAAGAAGATAGAGATGAAAAGTTCATGGATTTCTGTTCTCTGTACATGGCATGCTTGCTCTTTACACAAACTTGAGGAAGCGCTCAATGGCTACTCAAAGATCTACAATAGAACAAGTAAAGCAAAATTGTAACATATTGGTAAGACTACTAGATGGCCACAAGTCTATGTGAGGATCTTTTGACAGTTGATACCTAGTAGGGACTGAAGGATTTTTGTCTAGTTGGACCACTGAAAGATTGTCCATATCCAACTACTTGACTCAAAGGTCAAGTGCATGTGGGCACTAATCACTGAACTTTGTAGAATAAATGAATATGTATAAAAGTAAGAGCCCACATTCAGAAACAGATGCAGTAAAGAATTAATTCTTAGGGGAGTTTGGAGTCAAAGTGAATAGAGGTTATAACTAAAATAAGCTGTTTGCCTGTGTGGAATTTTCAAAGAATAAATTAAGGAAAGCGTATATATGCTTACTAGAAACATGTTTTTAATGAGTTGTTGAGATGGCTCATTCAGCAAACATGATTACCATGGAAAATTGAAGTCCTGAGCTCCATAAGTTATCCCTTTGCTCCCATGTATATTGTCAATGAGGCTCCTGCACCCGTAAATGGCTTTGTTGATCGCCATTTTACTCAGTAAAATCCTTCATACTACTACTGAATATGATCACCTAATCTGTTCCATTTCATCTATCCATCCTCAACACCAGAATGTGACTTTTAAACTCTCCAGAAATTTTATATACAATCATGCAGCATTCATTATTTGAAGTCTCAGCCTCTATTATTTTGCAGAAATGTTTTAATCTTCAACTATTAATTTTCATAAACAATCCCAATTATATTGCTAATAAAACTCAGATAAAAATAGACTAATTTAATAATCTATTAGAGTACTATTATGTATATTCACTTATTAATTGGCATTAGAATTTTTTTGGCAACTGTATATTTTACCAAGAGTAGGATCCATGTGCAGCATGTAGACAAATATTTCCTTTACCAGTTCACCTTCAATAAAAGAATATGAGTAGTGTAGCTGCACCATCTGGTTATTGCAAGCTTTACAGGAATAATGAGAACTCTAACACTCCCAAACTGTAAAAATGGGTTCTCAAAGATGTTTATCTATTTTACATTCACAGCAGTAGTGGGAGGAAATTCTGCTTGCAATCAAACCTTCACAGTATTTGGTACAGTCATCTTTTAAAAATATTAATCATTTAAAACAGCATGTCAGAGCTTCCTTTGTGTATTTAATTAACAATTCATTAATTAATGATCCTGTTTGATCTTAAGGGGTGCATTGGCAACTAACTAAAGACTAGACATGTCAGATGTATAAATTAGTAGTTATTTTAATAAATTATTGAAATGCTAAATGTTAAATGGTTGTACAAAATGTCAGTTCTAACTAAATTACTTTGCAGTTTATGAATTCTGTAAAGATCTTCCAACTTAAAAATATAGTAAATCAATTACTTGTTATTTAGTTAAAAAAAGAAAAATTAACTAATATTTATCTTCTTAAAGAAAACAGTTTTATAGAAAATGTTAATTTTCTTAAAGTTATACCACTATAATAATCATGGTAAAGAAATAGATATATTGCTGAAAATATTGTATGTAAATAAATGATCTTATGTTTTTGTGAAAATGTTTTGAATTTTTGAAAACATGATTGATATGTAATTCCTTCATACTGAGTGTGATGCATGGGTTATTATATGACATTTAGGTAAAAATGAATGAAAATAAAAAACATGAGCACAAAATTGCTTATAAGTTTATAAGAAATTAAGATCTTCTATCTAGAAACTGAGATATATTACAGATTTATACATGTGAATTTTACTTTAAATACAAATGATCTTATTTATGTTAAGCCATTACTCATATATTTTATGCACTTTTTAACATGTTAGACACAATCTTGCATAGGTATTCATTGGTTCAATAAGCATCTTCAGTAGTGTTTTTAAAGGGTGGTTACACTGACAATAGCCACAATACATTTCCAATTTGATGAATGCAATTGCTTTCACACTGCATTAGACCTTTTGAATTATTGATCTAATGAGGAAGAAGCATGTTATAATGGTGATTAAACATTAACTTTCAAAATGAAGATTTCCTTAGCATCCCTTTTGTCCATCTAGAACGATTACCATGACAAAGAAAGAAAACTCATACTAATAATTCGTACCATAATGACAAAACATCATAAATTCAGAAAATTATTTATTTTCTCCAAACATATAAGATTCTTAGGAATCTTAGTTTTTATTGGTATACAGTCAGATTTTCTTTTTAAAATGTGAATGGTAGAAAAATAAACTGTGATAGTTGTGTTCACAAGCCAGCTACACATTTTTTATCATAATTTTTCAAAAAGTAAGAAAAATTCACTTTTCTAGACAGAAATTTAATATATATTACCTTCTCTGTAGGTATAATATTTTATATGATTTATTTTTCAATTACTGTCATATATGATGTCATTTTTAAGTTATATATAATTCATTTTCATTAGAATATTTGTTGAAATAAAATATAAAGATGTCATTAAACTCACTGAATGCTTAGAAAGGAGAAAACAAAAGGTACAAACATAAATTCTGTGAAAATTTGGACATATTCAATGAGGGAGTTGGGTTGTTTTGAAATCCAAGTGAAACTGATGTCATGATATATAAAGTAATAAGTATTTCAAAAATCTTTGAGCAGAGATTGTTAGGACACTTGGGCAAATAATATAGAAACAGGTGATCTTTTTAGGTTTATACATGCTTAGCAACATGCTTGCCTTGAATTTAGAATGTTGTACTGTATATACTATATGCTTGCTTCCTATCTGATGGTACAACTTTGGAACTTTTCACAGCTTCACGAGGTGTCTTCAGGCTGATAAAAGTAGGTCACTTCTGGTCAATCTTTGAGGAATAAATATGAGCAACTTATCTTCTTTTTCTAGCTTCTTCCTTGTGAAAAGCAATGAAAAGAGACTCCTCTGCACATTTTTGCTGCCACTCACTAAGCTGCCTCACTGAACCTTGCCATGATGTACTGAAATATTCTGAAAATAAAAGCTACCGTAAATCTTGAATCACTTATGTGTTTCCATGGAATATTGTTTTATAATACCTAAAAAAAAAGGTAGGCACAGCATAATGGTGCATTTATGTAAGTATGTACTATCTAAAACATCCCTTCTTATCTCAATCTCAAATTATAGATTTCCATATTCCTTGACACTTTTTTACAGCCTTCACTCTTAGAAGACTGGTTATTTTGTCGCTGCAGTACAGAACATGCATTCTCCTCTATTCAGGTTACATTCCAGTAAATAAGCTTGCAATGTCATCAATCCATATCAAGACAAAAAAATGTTGCTATATTTAGAAACTATTTCACAGTTTGCCTTAACAGCTGGATAATTAGACAAAATAGTGTAATGCAGTGAGTATATCTTACTGTTCTTGATTTGCTTTTTCTCACAAGTTGTTTTCTTATTCATGCTTAATATAATTAGATTGATTTACTTGTTTCTGTGCATAGATGAGGCTTTTATATCAGCCTACTTTATCTCATTTTATCTTTAAAATACTATATGGCTAAAAAATCCATGACAACACTAGGAAGAGGAAATTCTCGAAAAGATCAATCTCTATTATTTTTCCATATTTACATATTTTTGGATAGAATATATACTTTATGCTGATCAATAACAAAAACTGAATATAGTACTTTTCTCCAAAATAAAAGAAATGTAGTTTTGAAAGTTTTAGAGAAAACTGAGTTATAGAATATACCTTTAATGGCTTCAATCTGGGAGGACAGTCAGGCAGATTTCTGAACTGGGGTCAACCTGCTCTACAGGATGAATTCAAGGGCAGACTGGGAAACATCAAAACCCTATTTTGAAAAATCAAAATATTACTATTATGACTGCTACTACTACTACTACTACTACTAAATAATAATAATAATAACATTAATAAAAATAATTAAAATAATATACAATTGCTATCATTGTTTTGGGGTATGAGAAATTTGAAATCATATTTGCAGGTTTACAATGCCTAAATAGCATCTGAAATAATAGAATGTGTGTTGTGGTATGAATATAAAGTATCTTCTATAGACTAACAGGTTGTTGTTCTTACCTGGATAGCATGGTTTTCTCCATTTTTTATTTAAGAAAACACTAAAAACTCAATTTTATTAAGAGTTAGTACTATAGTTTCAATGGGTTGTCTAATGTGATCCTGAATTTCATTAGGTAACCGTAAGTTTATAATTAAATACTTCCTCTTCTCCACCCTTGTGTCTTGTCTCTCAACCCTTTGTACTGTCATGGATAAATTTACTTATTGTACAGATACTTGTCAATCTTCCAGCCTTGTTCTATTATAAGCCTAGAATGTTTGAAGCCTCTGAGATTTGCTGCTGAATAGTCGCACCCATTTTAGCTCTTTCTGAATTCTGGCTTACTGGCTCAACTTGGTTGTTCTGGTTCAAACTCCTCTCCAAGCTGGCTGATTCAAACTAGCTTTTCTTAGCTTACAACTGAATTGCTCAGCTTTGATTCAAACTAACTCTAGCAATCTTTTATTCTTCTGGGTCTGTCTCTCTCTGTCTTCTTCTGTGTCTAGCTTGTTCTCTTTGCAACCTGTCTTTGTAAAACTGTCTTTGTAGTAAGTGCCTTTGAATTCCATGAACTGTACGACTATGAACTCCAGTCCAAAGCACTAGTTCTCACATCACTGACTCAACCTATCTCACTGAACTCCCAGCTGTTTAGCAGAACAGCTAAATTGAACCAGCCAGCTCGAGTTGAAAAAGAACTAGAAAGGGCAAATATATTCAGCAGTATACCTGAATATTAGGTGAATAGAAATGACATTTAGAAGGAATAGTTTCAGGTTCTCTACTGTTCCCATTAATAAACAAGTTAGAAAAATTAGGGAATAAATAAAAATATACAAGTTGCCTGTTTCTTCTTCTGATTCTTCCATATGTCTTGTAGTCTCCATCAATGGAAATATAAAATAACAAGCAGTAGAAAAATCTACTTTTAGTACAGTGAAACGTTCTGTCATAGAGGTCTACACATTATCAATACTAGAGATTTCTATTTTCCACACCTGTATTCCTAAAGACAGACAGTTGATCTTAGGATTGCTGTTACACAATGAGCAACTTCATTCATTATTTTCATTTATTTTATCAATTAAGCTTATATATGTAGGTGGGACATGGTACAGGACATGTTCTCTAAAACACAGAATAGAATTCAAGTGAGTTACCTCTCTTTTAAAGCCCTATAGGTCCAGAAAATATAATTCAGCTCCCGATTGATTGTTGGTAGAGAGAAACCTTTTACATAGTTCTATCTCTGAGATGCCCTCATAAGCTTTTTAAACATAATAGAAATAGCCCATGTCTATGCAATTGATGGCAATTCATTGTAAGTGGGATAATCCTGGCTTCTAAGAACAAATGTAGCATGTTTTCTCTTAGAATGATTAAAACTTTGATCCTTTTTTTATCTTGCTTATTTAAGATAGTATAGCTGTAAAAGACAATGGACCGGAAAAGAAACCTTTGAGGTCTAACTTAACAGAGGATGGAAAATAAAATTTAGAAAAAGAAAAGTGGAGGACAGCAGCTATTGTGAATGATAATGTTTAAGCAGTGCAGGAAGCACAGCAATTATGGGGATAAATGTACAAGAGGATGGGAGGGGTGATCGTGGATGAAGGAAGTACACAGAAGCCATGCAAAACCACGCCCTCTTGCTTAGAAGACAGAATGTATGCAGAGAAGAGCTGTGTGTCTAGCAAGAAGAAACACATACTGCCATTACATGGTAGAACAAATGATAACGCAAACCTCCTAAAATTTGAGAAAATACATTGCTGTCACACGTTTGTTGTTGCTTTTCAGCTTAACATCTTGCAATTTATTGCCAGCAAATGTCACATGAGTGAACAAATTTGTTTGTTAAATAAGACTTTTCAAACTGATATGGTGTTGGTAAAAGTGAAATAAAATATTTTTTTAAAAATAAAAGAAATGTTATATACCCCAAATTTGCAAGACATAGCTTTTACTTTAGTGTACCTGCTAGTCAAGTTTCAGTGAGGACATCTTAGCTACATTCTTCAACAAATTATAACAAAAAGAGATATGAGGGGACTGTCTTTCTTTTTTTTTTTTTCAAAAGAAGGGTCTAGGGAGAATCAGTGAAGCAATTATAAAAGTATGCAGGATTCAGGAATAGCCTGACCCTACAGATAGCACAGGGGTCACTTAGGCTGTTGTAATGTACAAATGAGATCTCTCTTAAGGATGGATTTGTTTGGCTGAGAAACAATGCTCATGATAAAAGTCTAGGGAGGAAGTGTCTTGAATAAATATTGGGACTGTCTTTCATACTGGACAGAGTTTAAACATAGGACCACAAAGGCCAACTTCCTTCAAAAAGGCCACACCGACTCCCACAAGGCCACACACCCCAGTACTGCCAATTCCCATGGGACAAGCATTTTCAAACCATCACAGTCCACTACCTTACTCCCAAAGGATTGTTCATACACAGGAGGACACTGAGGCCCTATCTAGCTATAGCGAAAGGCAAAAAATATATTTGGTACCACTTCAAAAGTCTCACAGTCTATAGAAGTCGAAGTTGCAACAATGTTAAAAGTCCAAATTTCAAAGCCTCTTTTGAGAGTCATATGATCTCTTAACTGTGTTCCTATAAAAATTCTAATACAAAAGAAGATTACTTTCCAAAACAATGTAGTGAGGAAATACTGACCAAAGCAAGACCAAAATCCATCTGGGCAAACTCCAAACTCTCCATCTCCATATGTGGTGTCCAAATCCTTTTAGCTTTGTTGACTTGAAACCAAATTCTTTCATTTGAACTGGTTCTATTCCGAGTTAGCAACCTTCCTTGACTGGTATCTTTTGGATTCTCTAAGATCTTGGGGTTCCCAGGAAACTTCATATTCACAGCTTTGTGGTCACAACTTTAATATCTGTGATCCACACATGATCTTCTGGGCTCCTCCATGGGCTTCATCACTTCTCCAGTTCTACCCTCTGTACTAGCCTCTAGTAGCCTCCACTGGTGGTAGGGCACTGCTAACCACCCCATGGTCTTACTGGCCATACGCATGCACTGGGCTCTTCCTCTGCAAATATACTTCACCAATAGCCTCTCAAAGGATCTCTTCATAGTTCCAGGCCTCACACTAACTACATGATCTCTTCAGTTCTGGGCCATCAACTGCAACTCAGGCTACAAATTTGCCAATCACTTGTTCTTATCTCTCACAATACCAAACCTCAGCTGTTGTCCATAACCCATTTTTGCCCTCAAAGCCAGTACCAGCCGGGTGATTTTTACCTGTGACCAAGTCCAGCGGCAGCATGTGGTACAGCCTTGGCTATCTCTAGAACATAACTTCTTTGTGTTCTCAGAAAACACTTCTCAGATTTCACTTCAGTGATGCTGCTCTCTTCCTCATCACTGCCAATTTCTTAACTCTTGCTAGTCAGCATCAATTGTCTCTGTAACCCTTCTATTCTTGACTATAAATTTTGATCTAAGTGGAAGAAGCTGTCATGCTCTGCAGCTTGCTTGAACATGGCCCTTGTTCTATTATATCCTTCACGGCATAGGCTTGACTGCCATAGATCTTTCTCTGTAAACTAAGCTTGAACTCAAAGACCTGCATGATTCTGTCTCCTGAGAGTTATAATCAAAGCTCTGTACCACCATGCCGGGATCTAAGATTTTCATGGCCACGATTCCTTAAAGAGTCTGGGTCTTCCAGCCTCATGATATGGATTAGAGATGTACCTTCCATTTCTGTATTGTGGTTTATTCCAGATGTAGTCAAGTTGACAACTGAGAATAATCTTCACAATCCATCCCTTGTCAATTTAACACACAATCATATCTCTTTATGTCCAAAGGAAAATAAACAGACAAACAAGCAAATATGTCATGATAATGCCTAGAGACATCATTTAACTACATACCCATAAACAGCAAGCTTAGCTTGGTGGCATCTTGTCCTGAGGTCACCAGTCCCATAGTCGGTTTATTCCTTTTTCAGAAGATTAGCTCCATGCTACTTCCACTTTAATATTTGAATCATACATTTTATATTTTTCCTTCCTCAGTTTGCTCCTTTTCATTAAAATGCTCTACATAAGAATGAACTTTAGAAAACATACACAGAATTTATACAAGACTGTTTTGATATTTCCTTTGCTAATTAACCTAAATCTCTTCACTTTAGCCTCAGGCTGACTCTTAAGAGTGAAAAACAGCCACATTCTTTACCAAAATATCACAAAAGCAATCTCTAGGTCACATACTAACATTCTTCTCCTCTGAAACCTCTTGATCCTGGTCCCCACATTTGAAATCACCCTCAACACTAATGTCAATATTGTTATGAAGATGGACCATTAGGCTCCACTTAAAGCATTTAACTGCTTTTCAAAGTCTGACAATGCACATTCCTTCAAACAAAAGCATTGTCAAACCAATCATAGCAATATCCCAGTACCTGGTACCAACTTATGTCTCATTTATGGTTTCCATTACTATGAAGATACACCTTGACCAGGATAGTTCACATAAAGGAAAATATTTTATTTTGGCTGGCTTACAGTTTCAGAGGTTCAGTCCATTATCATCCTGACTAAAAGCATAACAGCAGGGATTCAGACATGCTCCTGGAGGATTTGAGAGTTCTACATCTTGATCTGAGGGCAGCCAGGAAGAGACTGTCTTTTTCTGGGAGGGTCTCTTTTCCATAGTGGGTGGAACTTAAGCATAAGACCTTAAGCCATTTCAAACCACTGTGTGATCAAAAACAAAAAAGAATGTGCCCTGAGTATCATTCAGACTTTGTGAAACTTGGTAAGAATAGTAGTTTCAACAACGACAGGTGGAAAATAAACTGAACTATTCAATATTTTGTATCACACAAAATTGTATGTGTTAGTCTGTGATGTTTTCTGTTTCATTCATTATTCAGTATAATTATAACCAAGCATCACATCAAGGTCACCTAAGACATAAGAGCTTCGGTTTTAGTTTTAGAACTTTATTCCAAAATGTACAAAAGGCTGACTACCTGCAAAAGTAATTTGCAAACCACTAAGCACATTTGTGTTCTTTCCATTGTGATGCAAATTGCCATTAAAGAGCTATGCAACATTTTATTGCATATAACAATGGAACTGAGACGTTCATAACTTGTAACATTAAATTACAGAAGTAGTACCACTATAGTAAATATTTCTAGCTTCCTGAATTACTAATGGACATTTCTCAACAAACAAAACATAAACCAGGAAAGCCTGTCAAGTTGATTTATTCTATTTGAGAAAAAATGTTCCATAATTTTAATAAAAAGATTATTTATAAATTCACACATTTTCTTCTCCCAATACCATCACTATTAGTCAATACTTTGGTTATGACTCTTTATTGACTGAAATTGTGAGACACACATTTTAAAGACCTTTCTATTTCAACTCCTGTCTTTCTTTTGGTTTTGTTAGACTTGGACAATCCAAATCTGAAAGCTTAATTTGGTATCATCTTCTGCAACATTTTATGGCACCTTTTCCTGCCTTATTATAAGCCCCGAGATTTCACTTAATTTTCTCTGTAGTCTACCATCCATTTTGGAAAATTTAATGACCACCTACATGTGACTTTATTTGTCTTCCCTGTGTGCAAAATCCCCTATGCACATGTATTATTGTTGTTTAGCAGTTAAACAACTCCCTAACACTGCATTCATTTAATGCTTGTTCTAAAGAGGGTACTATTTAGACAATTTTATCTGGGAGATATCACTGGTAGCCTTATGCACCATGGATATTGCTTCATAATATCATTACCAGCCTTTTCATTTATTTCTTACTTGGTAGACACCAAACTTTCACAGAAGTCTTTTAGGGAGTGATATCCCTATCATTCCTATCTTGGACTTTTAAAGTCTTGATATATAAGCCAAATAAATCTCATCTTTTGATAAGTATTTTGAGACTATTTTTTCTCAGAAATTTTATTATTGTGGCACATAACACACTAACACATATTTTCCATTTTTGGAATTTTTATCATCTACAATAATAGAAGATTTGGAAACTGTACCTTGATTAGACACACAATCTTATTACAACCTTTAGTCCCAAACCATGTAGGCAAAACTAGTTTGTAGAAGTGAGCAACTATTTTAATTGGCATCTAATTGAGGGCCACACAAAGTGATAAATCAGAGAAAGATTTGACAGAAGGAGTCAAAGACAGGATACTTCCAGCTCTCAAGAGAACAGACAGGCAAGGGAGGCTGTTTTGGAAGACTTACATGATTCCAAGGGGTGTGACCACGATAATCTTCAAAATGCATTTAAACTAAAGAAAAGCGACATAATCATAATGATTCGGAATCCATTATGTAATTTGACTGAAAGTGACACTCTCCATGGTCACTGTTATGGAAATCCTTAAAAAGAAGTATTCATAGTTAAAGTAAAACTCCTTATTTCTCTTAAAAATTATCCACGTTATTGGATGCTTGTTTAGTTAGCCAAATGTTTGGATTATCCCTACCAACTCTTTATTCTCCTAATTTTTCAGCGTTATATTATTTAATCCCTTTATTTGTAATGATCTATCCACTTTATGTAACTTCATTAATTCACAGATAAAATTTAGTCAGAAGCAGACCGCTCCTGACAAGATATACCATTGATATCTTATCTACACTGATACACAGACCTAGGCAAATACCTACACACCTGCAAAATCCTGCATGGCCACGTGAAACGAATGTTGTGACATAGTTCTGACTTCAGATTAGAGCTAGCCTACTCCGAGGGCCTCCACGTGCACTGATGGTTGCTACGCCTATGGCTTGATTATATAATCATGTATATAATTTACTTTATGTTCATCCCTAAGGAAATATTCTCCCTGCCATGGCTATCTTGGAATGTTTTCACTGCCAAAGTTAAGTATCCCATGATAATCAGTCAACCACTGGACTGAGCATAGGGTAACCCATGGAGGAGGTAATGAAAACAGTAAAGAAGCTGAAGGGGTTTGCAACCCATAGGAAGAACAACAATACCAACCAACCAGATCACCACCCCCCAAGAGCTCCCAGGGACTAAACCACCAATCAAAGAGTACACTTGGAGGGACCAGTGAACCCAGCTGCCTGGTTGTGCAACAGTGAGAAGAGAGGCCCATGGGGTCGTGTGCAGGCTCAATGTCCCAGGTTAGGGAATACCACGGTGGGGAGGAGGGAGTGGATGGGTAGGGGTGCATCCTCATAGAAGTCAGGGGAGGAAGGATGGGATAGAGGGTTTCCAGAGGGGAAGCCAGAAAAGCATATAACATTTGAAATGTAAATAAAAATTATCCAGTAATAAAAACAAAAATAGTAGGAGTCAAGAGTTCAAAAAATAAAATTTCTCAACTTTGCAAAATATAAGGATGCAATGGGAGCTGTTTGAGTAGCTTCACAGACCTAAAAGAACAAATGCAGCTGTGCTATGAGCCAACATTTTTGAGAAGATGCCTGCCTACCACCTGTTAATATAACATCATGTCTTATGATTTCTGCATAGTGTTTGTGGACATCTGACTTTCTTTGTGTCTATTAAGTCTGTAATTCTTCTGCTGCATTGTTAATATGCAATAAGATATTCTTATTTAACTTTTCTGAGCCCAGAATCGATTTTTTGACAGATAGAAGAGATTTAATAAGTACTCTGAAAAAAGGGAAGAAGAATGAATTGAAGCATGTGTTTGAAATCATAAATGCACTGTCAATAGCATTTTTAATATGTTCATCCATTCTTTATGGATTCTTGTAGGAATAGTTTGAACCATTACCAGGTACAATTTAGTTGTTCAATAAATATTATTTCCTTTATTCATTTATGAAGTAATATATTTTGAATTCAACATCAAGAAATTTTAAAAGTATATGTTTTTATCTTTTATAGAATCAAAACGTCAGTGTTTTGAATAAACTAAGAAAATTTAGGCAGAATAAAACACTGAAGTGGTATTTTCCATTAAAGATTCTGGGAGTAATATGTGTGAATTATGCTTTCTTATCTAATGATTGCACACAAGTCAACCTGAGTTTTAAAAACATCTTTACATTACAGCTGTTGAAATCATTTGCATTCTTTTATTGAAACATTATCCTTTATTAAAATAGTATAGTGAAGTGGAAAATTCTGTAATGTGGTCCTGTGTCTTACAATAACTCTACTGTGTCCATTTTCTCTTTACCATATGGCTCATTCCTTTAAATGTGTAGAAATCTATATTACTGTCTAAGATGTTTATGTATTATCAAGAAACAACAACAATTAATAAGTGAATCAAAGGATCAATGTTTTTGCAAGTCTAATTATTATAATTCACTATTCAGGGCAAAGATTGGCATTCATCCTCAATAACAAAGTGAATTCTTCACCATCTGAAGATGCATTATGAGTAGATAAGTAGAAACAAATGCATTTAGTAAATATCAATATAAAATAACAAAAGTAATAAATATATATAATTTATATGTCAACTAACTCACTGAAAGTTGTGTTTAGATATTTTCTTATTTTATGAAGACTTCAAATCTACCCTCTCTTTCACAGCAAACCAATTATCAATATGGTACAAGAATACAACAGCAGTGAGGAATGCTATTACCAGATCACGAAAATATGTAGCAATTCTTCTGGAAGAAAACATAGCTTTTGAGCATAAGAGTGTATTGTAGCTGTCTGATGAACTTTAAAAAGTTAGGCACTATTGATTACAGTTGAATAATTCAGATCAGGTAATATAAGAGTTCTTATTATTAGCCTGCTTGGTTTGCATCAAACCCATGACCTTGGCTTACTTCCCAGAACTCTATATTTTAGAAATAATTTTAATTCACAAATGTGCACTGAACAATCAATGTCTTAAGCAAACAGTAAATATTTAAATAGTATTCACCTTTATAAATTAATTAGGCTAGCTGTTCTTTACAGATGCCTAAATATTCAATAATTTAAATTCAGTTTTACATGAACTTTAGACAAGTCTGGATATTTATACATTTGAACACTGGGGTTTTTATATGCTTTCAGTTAATTCAGTTAGTTATATTATCATGTAAGGAGTAGTATTAACAAATGTACTCTGCATGAATGTTAATCAGAATTAATTTCAAATGTAAAATCATTGATTTTTCTGAATTTAGGATACAAATATTCATTCAATATTTTCTGAAGTATCATGAAAGATGATTCTTTCCAAAATATTTCCTAAAGCTAGCTAAAACTCAGAAAATTTTCTTTTTAAGAAAATAGATATGAGGGTTATTAGGACAATAATTATTTATCATGGAAAAATGCTTAGCTTGTCATAGCTTTTAGGGTAAAGAATTTTCATTGCAGACATTATGATTTAAAACTTTAGTCAGGTAAAAAAATGAAAGGTTTATTAGTCTCAACTTCAATATATTATGAAAACTAAAATATTTTTGCTTCTTACTGTATTGTAAAAGTGTCACACTCATAGACTCAAACATAAAGTTAAGCTTTAATTTCATTATGTAAATTCATCTCATTTTTTTTAAAAGATGTAACAAAAATTGAGGAAAAACTAAATATAGCTACTTAATCCTAAAATATTTATACTTTCAAAAAACGCAATGTCTATTATTAGATTCTGTTTTAATTTAGAATATTGAAATATTTTAAATTTTTTATTATTATTATTATTATTATTATTATTATTATTATTACTGTGTGATTTTGTATGTGTGTATATACACATATTCATTTATCTGTATCTGCCTTGGTAAAATGTGGAGGTCAAGGAATAACTCAAGGTTTGGTTCTTCGTCAACATGTGGAACACAAGAATATAAAACTATTATTTCAAACTGGGGACAAGCATAGTTACTAATATTCATTTTCAGATAATATAAAACATGAAAAATAACTTGTTTTGATTTCCATTGATTGTGGAATTCTTCATGGATTATTCAATCCCTCTCATATGCATATTGTTGTTTGAAGCTTGTTATCTATATGTGCAGTGCCAAGACAAAGTGGGCATCTTTTTTTTTCTACAGAATGCATTTACCCAGTATGCTTTACTACATGTAGACTTCATTTAATCTCCATTCTAAAGAGATAGGTACTATGAATGGTTGAAATGAACTATGAAATCTCATCCTCTTTAATAATAATAATAATAATAATAATAATAATAATATAGGAAGGGAAATGCTATATCAAATAGCAGTAAAGAAAAATAGGATACCCTAAAATGAATCAGTATGGAAAGCAGTTAGTGTATAAAGTAAATGACATCATTCTTAAAACTTAACAATGTAGAAGTTTAATTTTGTAACCTGTGTCTTAACATAAATGGAATCCCATTTTTCAATTTCCTTGTGCTAGTCCATCTAACTTCTTTTTCTAATTTACCAGCCAAATTGGTTTCCCCAAATTTTAATATCAAGTCATGCAACAAAATCTCCAGGGTAAAGTAATTACCTAATCCATTCATTACATGTGATAAAGATAGGACAGTTAAAATGTCACATAGAATCAAGATTGTCTGAGTTGGAAATATTTTCAAATATAATTTTTCCTCTCTCCATAATACATGAAGAAATTTTTCCTTGCTTGTAGAAAGGTTTTATATTAATCTAAAACAAAAATCTGAAGAAACATTAAGTACAAAATAATTCAGATTCATAACCTTGGACAATTCTTATCTTCTTGTCCTTCATTTCCTCGTCTATAAGTGAGAACTGGGGAAAATATCCTCATTTACTTCATGAATAAATGATTTCATGGATCCAGAAAATAGTGCTCTTGGTAAGTAGCAGATTATTTAGGTAAAATATACAATTTAATGACAGTATCACAAGTATTAGGCTGTTTAATCTTGACAGTAAAGTAACTGAAAGGCGTTTTGTAGTTAAAAGGAAAAAAAGTTAAATAGAATAACCTGATATTTCACTCTGACATGTACTGAGTGATTATTTAGTATGTATTGGAAACCATGCATTCTTGGAAAGAAAGGAAAATTCAATTCATGGAAAACTTCTGACAACCTATAATGTCAATATATAGAGCAAGCCATAAGCCCAATGACAATGAGCAGTGGAATTGAAAGAAAACTAATCAAACTTTTATCTGTAAGTACATACAGACATATTTCTGAATAATAGACTTTGATCATATTCTTCATTATATTTTCCCTTCTCTGCAAGGATCCCCTTCTTTTCCTCAATAAGTCCCCATTTTTATGTCTTTTTTCTGTGCCTATCTGATGTTAATTGGGTTTGCCTGAATAAGCATGCATGTAAAATGATTGACTTGAGCATAGCAATTCAACAGTGATTGATACTAAAAAATGTGGCTTCCCCCAGAGTAAGAGCTTATTGCCTACTGCTTCTCTGTGATTCTCTACACCTTCCAGAATGGTTGAAAAGGCTAACTCATAAAAAATCCTTACAAATATATTTTATGACTTATTATTTAAGAATTTCATATTTATACATGAAAGCTGAGATTAAAATATCTAAGAACTTGTAACAAAATCTAGTTTAAGGAAAAGTATGCATATTATATAGAGTACATTACACATTACACTCAAATTAATTAGCTGTTGATAAAGACTGAAAAATAAAAGCAGATAATGAAAATAAAGAATATATGTTTTCAAACTGTTTTCCATTCATATTGAACTACCCAAAAAAGTTACTAGATGGACTGTCTGGCCATTACTCTGCTTGCCTTCATGAGCTGATGTACTAGAAACATCTAAGTGAGATCTCTCTCCCAACTGCAGTCTCCTGACTTTTGTGTCCCCTGGGATGTCTCAGGCTCAGATGGCCAGAACTCTATGCTGCTGATTGTCCTACCACCACTCTGTCAACCTTCAGTGTGCCTGTTGCAACAGAATCATCCAGATTACATCACTTCCCACCTAATCAGCAGCCCAAGAGTACTTTGTGACATGCCCACCTGTCCTGAAGAGTTGTCTAGACCAAGGCTGCCCACCCAAGGCCCATGGCACCAGGAACACTAAGGTCAGACCTACTTTCCTGGAGACAAGCTAAACTGGAAACATCCATGAAGAACTAGATGGTTTAGGTCAGCTCAAGAATATAATCAACAAAAACCAGGGCAATATGATATCTCCAGAGCACAGCTATCCTACCACAGCAAGCCCTGGCTACTCTAACACAACCAAAACACAAGGAAATTTCTTTAAATTTATACTTATGAAGATGAGAGAGGCTTTTAAAGAGGAAATGAATGAGTCCCTTAAAGAAATGCAGGAACATGTAATTAAATAGGTCAAAATGTAAATAAAAGCATTCAAGACCTAAAAATGTAAATAGAAGCAATAAAGAAAACACAAACTGAGGAAAATGTAGAGATGGAAAACTTATAGGAAAAAAACATGATCAACAGATGTATCCATCACCAATACAATACAAGAAACAGAAGAGACAGTGTCAGGCATAGAAGATAGAAGAAGGGGAATGGGAGAAGAAACTGTGAGAGAAGAGACTAGGAGTAGAGGGAGAGCTGAAATTGATATGTAATATGAATAAATAAATTAATATATAAAAAATTCCTGACATATAACATCTAGGAAATCCATTATACAGTGAGAAGAACTTACCTAAGAATAATAGGAATAGAAGAAGGAGCTCTAAGGCCCAGAAAACATTGTCAATAAAATCATAGAAGAAATTTTCCCAATTTGCCTGTAAATGTACAATAAACTGTTAGAACAGCAAGTAGATTGGAGAAAGAAAGAGAGGGATAGATAGAGATAGATAGAGAGAAAGAGAGAGAGAAATGAAAGAAGGAAAGAAAGAAAAAAGAAAGAAAGACAAAGAAAGAAAGGAAGGAAGAAAGGTAGGAGAGGAAAGGAAAATCCTTTAGCCACATTATAATGAAAATACCAAATCAATAGAATAAAGAAAATACATTTATAGCTGCATAAAAAATGCCAAGTATCTAAATTAAAAGAGAGACATAACAACAGTCACTGGGGAAATTTAAAGAATCATTACATCATACCAATCAAAAGCCTGTATTCTACAAAATTGGGAAAATCTAAATAAAATTTATGATTTTATAGATAGATACAATTCACTAGAGTCAAATCAACATCAGGGAAAACAAAAAACCCTACAGCCTCTAAGGAACTAGAAGCAGTCATTGAAACTCTCCCCATGAGAGGGCCAGGTCCAAATGGTTTTAGTGCATAATTCTATGTGACTTTCAAAAGAAAACTGCTAAACCCATTCTATGAGTCCATAGTCATGATGATACCTAAAGGCTCAAAAATGAGAATTTCAGACCAATTTCTCTTATGCGTATTAATGCACAAATAATAAAATACAAACCAAATCCAGGAACATATCTGTCATGGTTTGAATATGCTTGACTCAGGCAGTGGCAGTATTTTGAGGTGTGGCCTTGTTGGAATAAGTGTGTCACTGTGGGATTGTGCTTTAAGACCTTCATCCTAGCTTACTGGAAGTCAGTCTTCTACTAGCAGTTTTCATATGAAGATGTATGTCTCTCAGCTCTGCCTGCACATGCTTGCCTAGATGCTGCCATGCTCATATCTTGATTATAATGGACTGAACCTCTGAACCTGCAAGCCAGACCCAATTAAATGTTATCCTTTAAAGATTGCCTTGGTTATTGTGTCTGTTCACAGCAGTAAACTCTACTAAGACTACATCTTCATGATTAAGTAGGTTTTATTCTATAATGCAGAAAATCCATCAATGTAATTTACCATGTGAACAAACTGGAAAACACAACCCACATGTTCATCTCATTAGATGCTGAAAAAAATCCTTTGACAAAATCCAGCCCTGCTTTATGTCAAAAGACTTGGAGAGATCAGGGATACAAGGTGCAAACCTACATTTAATAAAAGTAATGTACAGCAGGCCAATAGCAAACATCTAATTTGGAGAGTAGCTTAAAGTAATTCCACTAAAATCAAAGAATGGATAAATAAAATGTGGCACATTTATACAATGGAATATTCCTCATATATTAACAAAGATAACTTAAAATTTGCAGGCAAATGGATGCAACTAGGAAACATCATCCTGAGTGAGGTAACACAGACCCAGAAAGAAATTCATAATATGTATTCACGTAGAGTGGATATTAACCATAAAGTATAAGAACACCATGCTGTAATCCACAGACCTAAAAAAAGCTAAGTAACAAAGAAGACCCAAGAGAGAATGCCTGAATTTTACTTAGAAAGGCAAATAAAATAGATATCTGAGATGAAGGAAGGGAGGGAACTGTGTGGGAGAGAGAATGGAAAACAGCTGTGGAGAGGCAGAGCAGGAGAAAGCTGGAAGAGAGAAAAGAAATTGTTGAGGGGGTTATTTCTGGGAAAAGCCTGGGTACCTATGGGGATGACTCTAGTTGAGACTCCTAGAAGCTGGGGATATGCAGACTGATGTAGCCACCTCCTGTAGTCACTAAGGACTTCCAGTGGAGTGAACATGATAACACACCCATAAACCTTCCACCCAAAATTTCTCAGAGTTACAAGACTTTCAGGGAAAAAGATGGTACAGAGATTGAGTCAAGGGACAGCCAATGTCTGGCTCAAATAGCCCTATTGGAGAGACCCCTATCACCACTAATGATGGGAGTCTAGCTATGCTTTCAGACGTGAGTCTAGCATAACTTTTTCCTGAGAGGCTTCATCGAGCATCTAATAGAAACCTATAAAGACACCCACAGCCAGACATTAGCCATTGAGTGCTGGCGTCTTGTGGAAGAGTCAGAGGTAGGAATTAGTGAGCTAGATTCCTCTACGACATCATAGAAAGGCATACATAGTGAGCTACCCTAGGGCAAAGGGGGATCTTAGAGACTGATGTATTAATAATGAAAGAGAATACAAGAGCTGGACCCAGGGTCCCTATACATTTGTAGCAGATGTGTTCTTTGGTCTTCATGTGGGCCTCCTTATAGCTGGAGTGGAGGCTGTCTCTGATTCTGCTGTCTGCCTTTGAATCCCCTTCCTCTAGCTGGACTGCCTTGTCTGACTTCAACTGGGAAGGATGTGGCTAGTTCTACTGTTAGTTGATGGGCCAGAGGAGCTTGGTAGCCATGGAGGGCTTCCCTGTTTCTGAGAAGGGGAGGGGGTAATGTGGAGAAGGGCTTTTATAGATGGGCTTGGGAAGAGAGAAAGAAGAGTGGTCTGTATTCAGAATGTAATATTTATAAATAAGTAAATTAACAAAAATAATCATGGGGTGAAAAGATTCTCAAAATGAATATTTGTACCTAAATGATTGAAAGCATTCACGGCTATATAAACATGAGAGTAATTGTTATGAATTATTATTAATTGCATAACTCTCAAAGAAAACTCAAAATAGTGAGGAGGCATTAAGAGAGTGTGTGAACATTAATGTAACCTGTCATCGATACATCAAAGAACATGATTGGAGCAATATACTCATTTAAAGTTTAAATCCTAACATTAATGACAAGGAAAATGTCTGAATAATGTAGACAATAGGGACATTTTTACAATATTGACAATATATCATCATTTTTTATGATGCAAATGTGTAATTGTTGACAATTTTCCAAACATAAAAAGTAATATAAGTAATATATCAATTAAATGTTGCACTAGTAGAAGGAAACTCCATACTATTCAGCTTAACAAAGAATAAAATCAGCTTGTATTTTTCCAATTACAGAACCCTAAGGTGATATTAGTTTTCACCTGTTTTCTTTAGTTTAATAATTTGCTAGTTTGTCACTGAAATTAGTCAAGTAGGTAACCTGATCAGTAATTATAGGGGAAAAATCCAATCACAATGAAATAAAATGTTACTTGCCCAGATTTAGGTTATGAGAATTATCTTTGGAAAATCATTATAAGGAAAAGCACAAATTCTCTTTTGTGGCTATGTGGATACCAACATACGAATGTGAGATGAGAAAAAAATCGCTTCATGAGATGTATTCAACTGTTATTTACATTTGTGTTCATCAATTTTTTTACATAACTTTGAAAAATAAAAACTACAAGAAGCATCTCAAATGACAAAAGTTTATTCAATTCATTGCTTCAAATGTTTCAGGCTGTGGTCACTTGACTCTGTGTTTTGAGACATGTAGTATAACAGAACATCATGGCAGAGAGTATGTGGTGGAGCAGGCAGTTTACATACAATATTCTGGAATCACCCCAATACAAGGAAGATCTTCCCAAACCATGCCTGTACTTACTTACTTTCTAAAACCAACATTCATTTTCTTTCTGGAAAATGATTCAATTTTAATCTACCATGGAAGGAATCTGTTGATTACAATTCTGACCTCAGGATTCAATCAGTGCCCCAAATCCCACCAACTAATAACCCATGCTTCATTCCATGAAATCTTTAGAAGACATTTCAAATTCAAATGAAGGCAATGTTATTTAATATAGCAGTAGGATAGTGTCATATAATTCAAATGCATGCAAAAATGAAACTGACAATCTGAATGAATTAAATTTCAAGTATTTCTTTGTTATAGAAAGAATGGACACTAAAAACAGAGAAACTGACACTTGATTAATTGTTCCTTTTTTAATCTCCATACCAATAAGTGCAATTTTTCTTAAAGCAAAGATGTCAATGACTGTTTTGTTAACAGATGCAGTGTTGTCCAGTTTATGCAGGGTTGACATCTTCGCTGAATATAGCACAATATATCATTTTCAGTCCTATTTCAATGCATATCCTTCAATGTCATGTTTTGTCTTTGCAAATCTTAAATACAAGTATCAGCATTTCACTGTGTTTAGATTATAAGTAGATAAATAAACAAATTGAATATTAATATTATATTGTTGTGGAGAGCGGGTGTGGCAGAAGCCTCAAGACGGCACCTGGAGGCCTGCCAAGTCGGATGACTAAGCACCTGACTTCTTCCTGCTCCTGAGTAGGCCACACCTCTTTTGGGCACTGCGCAAGTGTAGCCAATGACGTGTGATCAGACCATCTATGTGGACCAATCAGAGAAGACTGGTGATGTGGACTGATGGGGCGGACTTAGAGAGGATATAAAAGGACTGGAAAACGGGAGTGGGGAGCTTTTTTCCTGCATGTAGGTTTCAAGGTTGCTGATTAAAAACCGCATTGAGAAGAACGCTGTGTGGTCGCTCTTTTCTGCTGGTCGGAGATAGCAGCGGCAAGTGGTGGCCCGTACGGGGAGAGTCGAACGTTCAGAACTCATTGCGGTCAGGGTGGCTAGCCGGTAAGTTCCCAGGTAAGTGGGACAATCAAGGTTCTCGGTTTGAGACAATTAAGGTTCTCGGTTTGAGACAATTAAGGTTCTCGGTTTGAGACAATTAAGGTTCTCGGTTTGAGACAATTAAGGTTCTCGGTTTGAGACAATTAAGGTTCTCGGTTTGAGACAATAAGGTTCTCGGTTTGAGACGATTAAGGTTCTCGGTTTGAGACAATAAGGTTCTCGGTTTGAGACGATTAAGGTTCTCGGTTTGAGACGATAAGGGATAAGGTTCTCGGTTTGAGACGATAAGGGATAAGGTTCTCAGTTTTGGGAAAAATCACATCAAGCGTCATGGGTAATACACCTTCCGTAAAACCAGTTCGCCAAGCTCTTAAGGATCTCCTAAAGGTAAAGGGAATAGGACTTAAATCCGAGACAATTGACAATTTTTTGAAGGCGGTAGATCAGGCTGCTCCTTGGTTCTCTGTCTCTGGACACCTTACGGTAGCTAGCTGGGAAAAACTAGGGAAGGATCTGAGGTTTGCTGAGGAACAAGGGGTGCTTCCGCAAAGGGTGCTTCCAGTATGGAAATTAGTTAAAAATTGTATTGGTGATAAGGCAAGGTGTGGTGCAGAGTTACAAAAGGGAAATGAAGCTTTAAATCAGGTCAGGGAAGAAAGATCTCAGAAATCAGAAAAGGAAGGAAGTTCGAGCGAAGGGGAGATGTCTGAAGATGATTTAGAGAGCCTCGCCGATAGTTTAGAAAAGGTGAAACTACGAGTGGAGCCATCGGCTCCAGGACCGCCAATTTTGCCTCCATATGCCCCTAGTGGGCAGGAAGGGCGTAGTCTCCACCCAGAGACTTGGAAAGAGTTGCGCGCACAATGTTTTCCTGTATTTCAGGACGCCCAGGGTGCCCGATATCATGAGCCATTAGATTGGAAGATTGTACAAAGATTGGCTGAGGGCGTTCGAGCATATGGAGTCTCTGCCGCCTATGTTGTGGCGCAGTTAGAACATATGCATAGATTTTGCATGACTCCTAGTGACTGGCAGAATCTGGCTCGCGCCTGTTTATCGTCTGGACAGTATTTAGATTGGAAAGCGTACTACATGGAGTTCGCTGCTGAACAGGCTGCATTGAATGTTTGCAATGGACAGCATGCTTGGGATCAGGATATGCTCATGGGACAGGGCAGATTTGTAGCAGCTCAAACAAATTATCCACCTCAAGTTTATGACCAGATTAATATTATCGCCACTAAGGCATGGAAATCACTTCCAAATAGAGGAGAAGTGAGTGGGAATTTAACAAAGATCCTTCAGGGACCCACCGAACCTTTTTCTGACTTTGTGGCTCGTATGATGGAAGCCGGAGGAAGGGTGTTTGGAGACCCTGATACGGCTATGCCTCTATTGAAACAACTTATTTATGAACAGTGTAATAAAGAGTGCAGACAAGCCATTACCCCTTACAAGAGCAGGGGACTGGAAGTTTGGATGAAACTATGCAGGGATCTAGGAGGCCCATTATCCAATGCAGGTTTAGCTGCTGCGGTCATGCAGATGACACAGCAGAGGGGAAATTCAAAGAGTAACAACTGTTTTGCCTGCGGGCAGCCAGGACACATAAAAAAGCAATGTCCACAGAGACAGGGACTTCAGAAGGAGCCACAGAGAATGCCAGGTTTGTGCCCGAAGTGCAAGAAGGGGAATCATTGGGCCAATGAATGTCGTTCAGTAAAGGATATTCGAGGACAACCTATAAACCCCAGTCCTCAGTCAAAAAACTGGAAGAGGGGCCCTCAGCCTCAGGGCCCTCAAATATATGGGGCAGTATCGGAAGGATGGCCCAATCTGAATCCCCCTGTGCAGTGGAGACACCCCGAAGGGCAACTAAGGGAAGTGCAGGCCTTGACCTCTGTTCCACCACCCGAATCGTATTGACCCCGAAAATGGGGACTCAGGCCATAGAAACGGATTGTAAGGGGCCTCTGCCTGCTGATACTGTGGGGTTGATATTGGGAAGAAGTTCTGTTACTTTAAAGGGCTTGATAGTCCACCCAGGGGTGATAGACCCTGATTTTACAGGGCAAGTCAGAATAATGGTTTCTTCTCCCAGGGGTGTTACCGCAATTTCCCCTGGGGACAGGGTGGCTCAATTACTTCTTTTGCCTAGTTGTCATTCTCAATTTCCCGCCAAAGATGTTGAAAGAGGAGATAAAGGATTTGGGTCCACTGGGGTTTCTAATATCTTCTGTTCCATGGACCTGGATACTCGCCCTTTGTTGACCTTAGCTATAGAGGGCAAAAGTATTTCAGGTTTGCTCGATACCGGTGCTGATAGGAGCATTATTAGCACTAAGGACTGGCCCAAAGGGTGGCCAAAGCAGATTTCTTCGCAAACCTTACGTGGCCTGGGTTATGCTCAGATGCCAGAAATGAGTTCCCGTCAACTAACCTGGACAGATGAGGAAGGGCATTCAGGAAGGTTTCAACCCTATGTCCTTACTGTTCCAATTTCCTTATGGGGACGAGATTTATTGATAGAAATGGGATATAAGCTTACCAATGGTATAAATTACAGTCCCTTAGCTCGAAATATGATGACTAAAATGGGACATATTCCTGGAAAAGGTTTGGGTCCCTCCCTACAGGGACGTGCTTCCCCTATTATGACTAAGCAGAAGCAAGGTCGTGAGGGATTGGGTTTTTCATAGGGGCCGCTGAGGATACTTTGCCCATTTCTTGGAAAACTGAGGAGCCAGTCTGGGTTCCTCAGTGGCCTCTCTCCTCAGAAAAGCTGCAAGCAGCAAGGGACTTGGTAAAAGAACAGGTTGACGAAGGTCATCTACAACCCTCGACCTCTCCTTGGAATACACCAATTTTTGTTATAAAAAAGAAATCTGGAAAATGGAGATTGCTACATGATTTAAGAGAAATTAATAAACAAATGGTAATTATGGGTCCTGTGCAAAGGGGGCTTCCGCTACCTTCTACTTTACCTAGAAATTGGCCAGTAATAGTATTGGATATTAAAGATTGTTTCTTTTCCATCCCTTTGTCTTTAAGGGATACAGTCCGATTTGCTTTCACTCTACCTTCACAAAATCATAGCGAACCAGATCAACGCTATGAATGGACAGTGCTGCCTCAGGGCATGGCCAATAGTCCTACTATCTGTCAGCTATATGTAGACGCAGCTCTCAAGGAGGTTAGATATAAATTTCCTAAAATAAAATGTTATCATTATATAGATGATATTCTTCTTTCTGCCCCAAGAGAGGATATACTTGATGCAGCTTATTGTTTTACAGTTGAACAGTTAAGGAGAAAACAATTAATTATTGCACCAGAGAAAGTACAGAAGGATTTGGTAGTAAATTATTTAGGAACTAAAATATCAGCGACTTCAGTCACTCCTCAGAAACTTCACATTCGAACCGATACATTATCAACATTAAATGATTTCCAACGTTTATTGGGAGATATTCAGTGGATTAGGCCATATTTATCCTTAACGAATAAACAGTTGCAGCCTCTCTATGATATTCTGCCAGGGGATACTGCCCTTACCTCTCCACGTAATTTTACTCCAGCTGCTAGAGCAGCATTGAGACTAGTAGAGCAAGGCATTCAGGATGCCTCCTTAAAGCGCCAGGATGAATCACAGTCCATTTTGTTATGCATTTTACAAACAGAGGTACAGCCTACAGGGGTTTTATGGCAGGGAGCGCCTTTGCTATGGGTACATCCAAGAATCTCTCCTGCTAAAACCCTAGATCATTACCCTACAGCAGTTGCTCAGTTAGCCCTATCTGGCATTCAACAATGCATTCAGCATTTTGGCATTTCTCCCCATGATCTAATTATTCCCTATACTAGTAAGCAAGTAGAGATCTTGTCAGCCACTCTTGATGATTGGGCTATCCTTAGATGTAGTTTTACGGGTAATATTGATAATCATTATCCAAAAGATCCTATTTTGCAGTTAATTACAGCGCATCCTGTGGTTTTTCCATGTATTACATCTAAGGTTCCATTGGCAGCTGCACCTATAATTTTTACTGATGGTTCCAAAACGCGAATGGGAGCATATTCGGTTGCTGGAGCTGAGCCTGTTACTGTTCAGTTTCCCCCTGCTTCCCCTCAAGTAATTGAATTGCAAATAGTTATAAAAGTTTTTGAGAATTTTCATGATTCTTTTAATTTGATTTCAGACAGTTTATATGTGGTTAATATAGTCAGCTGTTTGGAAGTTGTTGGGAAGGTAAATTTAAAATCTACAATTGGTAGCTTGATAATTAGGTTACGAGATCTAATTTTGCAGAGATCTTCCCCTTTTTTTGTGCAACATATTCGTGCGCACACAGGTCTGCCTGGCCCATTAGCAGAGGGAAATGACTTAGTAGATAGAGCCACTCGTGCCCATATGCTCCTTTTTGCCGCCTCACCTGTTACATTGGCACAAGAATTTCATTCCCAGTTTCATGTTAATTCTAAAACTCTATCCTCACGTTTCAAGATTTCCCGCGCTGATGCACGGGATATTGTAAAAAATTGTTCAGCTTGTGCCCCTCTCTTGCTGCAGAGTGGATTAGGGGTTAACCCTCGGGGTTTACGCCCCTTGCATCTATGGCAAATGGATATTACTCATTTTTTGGATTTTGGCAAATTAAAATATATTCATGTTTCCATTGATACAGCTTCGGGAATCATTTTTGCTTCCCTACACTCAGGAGAAAAGGCCCGGCATGTTATAGCTCATTGTTTTGAAGCCTGGGGAGCTTGGGGTCAACCAACTGAGTTGAAGACAGACAATGGACCGGCCTATACTTCTACTTCCTTTATTTCTTTTTGCAAAATGATGGGTGTACAGTTGACCCATGGTCTCCCATATAATCCACAGGGCCAAGGGATTGTGGAACGCGCTCATCGTACCTTAAAAGAATGTTTAATTAAACAAAAAGGGGGAATTGCCCATGGGTCTAGCCCTAGGGAGAGATTAGCTATTGCTCTTTTTACTTTAAATTTTTTAACGGAAGATGCATATGGCAAGGTTGCCGCTGATCGCCATGTCAATCCGGAAATGTCTCCCAAAGGGACCGTTATGTGGAAAGATGTTTTAACAGGAGAATGGAACGGTCCTGACCCAGTGTTGGTATGGGCGAGAGGGTCTGTTTGTGTGTTTCCCCAGGATCAACGGCAGCCACTGTGGGTTCCTGAGAGATTGACAAGAATTGTACAAAGAAGACATGGCCTGGAAAGCACTGTTCCTGAAGTTCCTGATAACCCCACTGATAAAGACTGAAGACCTTCATTGGCGCCTTTTATCGGTGTTCCCTAAACCTTTGCCCCTTACTCATTCTGATGGAAAGATTGCCTTGGTGCAGGATATGAAAAATCTGTTTCTGTTTTTGCTCTGGGTCAAAATGTAACTTTTAGGCCTATGCCTGTTTGTTTATGGCCTCCTTTTGTATTTATCATTTATAATGGTAGTGCTGATGCAAAGCATTTAAATTGTAGTAGTGAAGATTGTTGTTATAGCATGTGTTGGAATGATTCCACCCATCATTGGGCTGTGTGTTACCTCCATACCTTTTGTTAATTATAGCCATGCAGTGCAATTGTCCCGTAATATCTCCCAGTATTTGATAGGAAATTGCTCTCAATGTTTTGATGGTTTGGTGTGAAAGTTGAGACAGTCCATCGTCCACATCAACTCTACCCGAGTGGATTTGTCCCTCGCTGGAGGGTTGGCTAAATGGAACACTATTGCTGCATCCAGATTGAAGGAATGGGCTCGACCAGCTGGACTTGCTTTATGCTTGGTCTTGTGTAACGTCTTGGCTTTTGGTGCATGTGCCTCATGCGGTTCCAGCAGCGCAGAATACAAGCCCTGATGATCCAGGCTTTTGCGGCCGTGGAGACTGGTCAGTCTCCTCAAGTGTGGCTTGGCATGCTAGAGAAGTAGTCAATGACGGGTAAGACTCCCTGAATACGTCACCAACCTAAGACAGGGGACAAACCATTGCTGTTTGCTCTTCCAAAGACGGGTAAGGGGCGTCACTTCAGGGGGCAACCTAAGACAGGCATTCTCTCTGCCAATAAATAAAGAAGGGGGAGATGTGGAGAGCGGGTGTGGCAGAAGCCTCAAGACGGCACCTGGAGGCCTGCCAAGTCGGATGACTAAGCACCTGACTTCTTCCTGCTCCTGAGTAGGCCACACCTCTTTTGGGCACTGCGCAAGTGTAGCCAATGACGTGTGATCAGACCATCTATGTGGACCAATCAGAGAAGACTGGTGATGTGGACTGATGGGGCGGACTTAGAGAGGATATAAAAGGACTGGAAAACGGGAGTGGGGAGCTTTTTTCCTGCATGTAGGTTTCAAGGTTGCTGATTAAAAACCGCATTGAGAAGAACGCTGTGTGGTCGCTCTTTTCTGCTGGTCGGAGATAGCAGCGACATATTGTGAGTTAAATAGTTATTTCATCATAATTGGAGGGATACTAAATTCTTTAAGAATAAATACCATAATCACTACAATATAATTTTTTTGAAACAAAGAAGGTTCAATGTTTTTAGTATACCTCAAGAAATAACTAAACTCATCAGTGACAAGGTTAACATTTCAGGGCATATAATTTGTCTTTTGAATATGCATTGTCAGGCAGCCACAGATACTACCAAAATATGTTTCCCTAACAGTAAATTCTCATCATGATTGCCACTATTGATCTGTAGAGTCAGTAACTGAATCTGTCCATGGGATTCAGCACCATTTATCTTGATATTATGTATCCCCATCCTCCTGCCTGAGCCCATTAAACTGTCATCTGTGGGTTTACATCATTTTTACTTGAGGGACTTAGTGAAACTTTGTACTTTACTTGTTTTCTAAAACACTTCTAAACCAGACTGCCTCATCAGGAAATTTCCGCTGTTCCTATCTAAGACCTGTATTGTTCCTGTTCCTAAGAAAGTAAGACATAGTGATTTTAAATTTAAGGAAAAACAGCAACACTGACTTGTCTGTCAAAGTGGTGCATTTATTTTTATACCTATACATATTAAAATGTACAATGTGGATATGATTTCATATGTTTTGTAATGATATTAAAAGAAAACATTTTCTCCTGTTTAAATACTATTACATATTTCCCTAAGTAATAATTTTGTGATAAGGTTGGTAAATGTACCTAAGAAAGTGTATAGTTCCTATTATTTTCTTAATTTAAAAATGATATTAATATGGAATCAGAAAATTTCATCATCTCATTTCCAAAGTTTTTATAAATTTTGTACCAATATCAGTGAGTATATAGTCAACAAGTTTTTAATATATATACATATACATATGTATGTATTTCTAAGTATAACCTGCTCAGTTTGTATAATATGCTTTATATTCATGTTTTCATGGTTGTCCATTTGTCACTGAACCACCTTATACCCCCAGGCTGATTATCATAGTCTTTTAAAATTGAAAGTGCGTTTTCCACTTAACCTCAGTATATGTTAATAACTTATGTTTTATAGTGTCTAGATACTCTCAAATATTATCATTTTCCTTCACCATTTAGATAAATAAATACACATAAAATATATATTTACATAAAAATGACATATATAGGTACATATATTTAAAAATTATACTAAACACATTTTTCCTCATTAATCTATTTACTTTAGTTTCTGATTACAGCCCCGCTCTCTCTTCTTCTCCCAGTCACACACTTAAAATCTCTCTCCCTCGCATTATCCCATGTGTACTAACTGCACAGGCACATCAATTCACCACAGGAATAGCAACACCCTCACCTCCTGTGGCACTACCAAGCAGCCCAGCAGTGGGAACCAAAGGCAGGCAACAGATTTAGAGATAGCCCATGGTCCATTTGTTAAGTGATCCACATGAAGACTGGTCTACACATCTGCTACAAATATGCAGACAGCCTTAGGTGCAGCCTCTGTATGCTCTGCGTTTGGTGGTTCAGTCTCTGTGTGCCACACGGGCCCAGGGCAGTTGACTCTGAAGGTCTTCTAGACCTCTCCAGATTCCTCAATTTTAACCACCAGTCGTTTGGCTCTAGATGTCTGCATCGGTTTCCATTAACTTCCTTGAAGCCTTTCTGGAGACAGTTATGCTAGGCTCCTGTATCTACAAGCATGGAAGAGTATCATTAATAGTGTCAAAGGTTTGCTCTCTCTCTCTCTCTCTCTCTCTCTCTCTCTCTCTCATTGGATTGATCTCAAGTTGGGCCACTCATTGGTTGACCATTGCTTCCATCTCTACTCGATCTTTATCCCTGCATGCCTTGTAAGCCAGACAAATTTTGGGTTGAAGGTTTGGTGAGTGGCTTGGTATCCCTGGTCTTCCCAGCACGGGCATTCCTGCCTGACTACAGAAGGTGGCCACTTCAGTTTCCATTTCCCTACCCACTAGGTGTCTCAGCTAGGGTCATCCCCATGACCTCCCCAGAAGCCTCCCTGTCCCAGGTCTCCCACTCTTCACAGAGATGCCGAGTCCAGAGATTTCTGTTCATGCTTTCTCTCATATCCCCATCCCCATCCTGTGCTCCACCATCTGATCCTCATTCTTGTTCCAATCCTAGCCCCATTTCCAACCCAATTTCTACCTTCCAGCCACCTCTGTTTTGTATTTCATTACTCCTTCTGAGTGAGGTTCAGGATTCCTCCCTTGGACCCTTGCTACATAGTTTCTCTGGATCTGTGGATTGTAGGATTCTTTTCCTGTAGTTTATAGTGAATGTCCACTTATAAGGGATTACATACCTTGTGTGTCTTTCTGATTCTGTGTTACTTCACTTAGTATGATCTTTTCCTGTTCCATACATTTGGCTGAAAATTTCATTGTGTCTTTGTTTTTAACAGCTGAACAGTATTCCATTGTGTAAATGCACCATCATTTTCTTTATTCATTCTTCAGTTGTTCAGTTGTTTCCAGTTTCTAATCTCAATAAATTAGACACCAAAAAAACCCCAAACATTCCAGTTGAGAAATGGAGTGTAGAACTAAACAGAATTTTCAATATAACACTCTCTAATGAGTGAGGAACAAAGAAATGTTCAACATCCTAAGGCATCAGGGAAATACAAACCAAAATGAGTTTGAAATTCCATCTTACATACCTCAGAATAGCCAAGATCAAAACTAAGTGGAAACACATGCTAAACAGGATGGAGAAAGGGAACAGTCCTCCATTGTTGGTGGGAGTAGAGACTTATACAACTGCTTTGGAAATCAGGTTGGCAGTTTATAAGGCATTTGAAAGTATTTCTACCCAAGACCCAACAATACCACTCCTGAGCATATACCTTAACAATTCCCCACCATACCACAACGTCACTTGCTCAACTATATTCATATACTATATGTGAGATAACTCCTTTGCTTGTTGGTACAAAGCATTGCTTTCATTTCTTAAAGGGTTGATAATCTAGCTCAACTTGAACTGCCTATGAAGTATTTTTCTGTCTTCTAAAGACTAAGCATCAATTGCAAACTTTCCAGAAAATGTGAAAATACCAACAAAGGGAAGGCAACATTTAAAATAATTTTCCTGCTTTTGCCTATCATATTTAAAATTACTTCTCCTATTATTGACTTTTTTAGTAGATACATAAAAGATGTTATTAATCAGACAATATAATTGCATGGGACACAGTGTTTGATAAAGAATGTTGAAAAGCTTACTACTTGCTTTACCTAGGTTGTAGTGAATATGCTTTTCAATTCTCTTTCAAGTTAATAAAAATGGTTCTGTTTGTTTTATACACTTGAGAGATTTTTGTTTCATATAATAGGGTTTTTGTTTGTTTTTGTTTTTCTTTTCATTTGTTTTGCCATTTTGTGTTATGTGATATATGTGTATTTTGTGCTTAGAAAATTGATATACATGCTTCACTATGTTCAATTATAATAGTCAGAAGCTGGAATGAATCCAGGTGTTCTTCAACACAGAAATGGATACAGAAAATATGGTACAGTTACACAATGGAGTACTACTCAGCCCTTAGGGAAAAAAATGACTTCATAAAATTCTTAGGCAAGCCAGGCAGTGGTTGGCACACACCTTTAATCCCAGCACTTGGGAGGCAGAGGCAGGCAGATTTCTGAGTTATTGGCCTGCTTGGTCTACAGAGTGAGTTCCAGGACAGTCAGGGCTACAGAGAGAAACCCTGTCTTGAAAAAAACAAAAAAATTAAAATTCTTAGGCAAGTAGATGGAATTAGAAAAATATCATTCTGGGTGAGTTAACACGATCACAAAAGAACACACATGATATGCACCCACTGATAAGTGGATTTTAGCCCAAAAGCTCAGAATATCCTAGATACGGTTCATAGACCTCATGAAGCTCAAGAAGAAAGACCAAAGTATGAATGCCTCAGTCCTTCTTTAAGGGGAAACAACACCAGGAGGAAACATGGAGACAAATTGTAGAGCAGAAACTGAAGAAAAGGCCATCCACAGACTGCCCCACCTGGATATTCATCCCATATACAGTCACCAAACCCAGACACTATTGTGGATGATAAGAAGTGCTTACTGACAGACAATATAGCTGTCTCCTGAGAGGCTCTGCCAGAGCATGATAAATGTAGAAGCAGATGCTCACAGCCAACCATTGGACTAAACAGGGGTCCCCAACAGAGGAGTTAGAAAAAAGGCTGAAGGAGCTGAAGGGATTTGCAACCCCATAGGATGAACAATATCAACCAACCAGAACCCCCAGAGCTCCCAAAGTCTAAAGACCAACTAAAGAGTACAAATGGAGGGACCCATGGCTCCAGCCGCTTATGTAGCAGAGGATGGCCTTGTCAGTCATCAATGGGAGGAGAGGCCA
This sequence comes from Apodemus agrarius, assembly GCA_964023405.1. Lineage (NCBI taxonomy): Eukaryota > Metazoa > Chordata > Mammalia > Rodentia > Muridae > Apodemus > Apodemus agrarius. Next base: position 16,640,664 of record OZ030018.1, read on the forward strand.
TTGGGCCTGGGAAGGCTTGATGCCCCAGTGGAGGGGAATGACAGGGCAGAGAGGTAAGAGTGGGTGGGTGGGTGGAGGAACCCTCACACATGCAGGGGTAGGGGAATGAGATAGGGGGTTTCTGGTGGGGAAATATAAATAAAAAAATATCCAATTAAAAAAAGAAAAACATATAATTCAGATATGTTATGATTGCCATTTATAATTTCATGATTAAGTCTATGTTTTTGATGAAAGTTTATTAAAAAGTATTTTATCAATAAAAACAAATATAAATAATGTTATGTTGAAAGTACCTTATATATATCAGCAATGTTCTCAGAGGAATTTTGCCAGTTTCCCAATGAAAACTGCATGAAATCTCCTGTTCTGTCATTCAGTTGTAAACCAAAAGTTGGATCATGTTACAGATCATAGCCGTAAGGGAACAAGGAGAGTGGAATGACACAAATCTGTGAGATTGAGCAAGAGGAATCTGGCTACTCATAAAAGTGGTAGAGTCCAAATAAAAACATAGGAATAAAAGTGAAAATGTGGGTCAGCTGTATCACTCAGGTATTAACATTGGCCTATTCTGCAATATACCTTACAGGTTCTGATTTCAGAAGGCAAGCAAAAAATACAGACATGTCTGTGTAGATAAGCCCTAAATAACTGCTTCTACATTTGTAACTTAAATTCATGGTAATATTATGTTCAGTATTAGAGCTAATAAGTTATTATAGTGAATTTACATTTGTATATTTGGTGCCAAATTTGGAGAGTTATATTCAAATACTTACCTTGAGGGTAAGTGTGCCAGAATTCATGATTGTAAGATCTTCTTTAAATGCACTTTTGTTATTAAACTTAAAATATACCACTCACTCTCTACACAAAGGTTATGTGTAGCTCATCTTTTGTAAATTATCACTTCCTATAATATGGAGTTTAAATGGGGTTAATCAGAAGTAAATTATATTTGCAAACAGACAGAATGAGACTTGAACTAGAAGCAATAAAATGCTAAGCTTTGAAATTAGTCTTTGAAAATCAGTGCATGGAAATTGTGGAGTGGGACATTAATTATGCAAACACAACAGTAAGGAAATGGATTATTTTACAGAAAAGTAGAACTGAATTTTAAAGATGGCCTAGAGAGCTGAAGAACTTAGCTCATATTATATTGGGAAAGAAGTCAGAAGAGAAGTTTTTGACTTTATTGCTTTTGTCAATAACTGGATATTTAATCTATATTAATTAATAAATTCGGTTAATCTTTGATATCAGCTTCTATTTTATGCATTTCAATGCTAAATGTAATTCTTAGTTATTTAAACATTTAAGCAAAATAGGTGTTAAACAAAATAAAATACTGTTTTAATTTTACATTTATTTTATATTTTATTTTAAAAATACTTTAACAAATATTATGTGAATTTTGAAGGAAACTTTTAAAACAGCATCCCAAATAACATAGGCATGGAATGCTGCAAAATGTGTCATTGTATTTAAGTTTAAATACATTTAGAACTGTTCATTTTGTATATAATTTATGAAATAAGAATCAGTATTAACTATTATTTATCCAGAGTAATAAAGTCACACTGATAAACATATTTAAAATGGATAATGGGCATAATTTAAGCACAGGATTGACTGCTTTAAGAGAGTTAAGGATTAAAAGCAAAAATAATGGGTCTATTAGATTTCTTTTTCTGAAAAGTAATACATAATCTGGTTAAAATGTCAATACCTACTTTCCTCTCTATTTTGAAAATGCTTTGTAATATTTTCACATTTCTATTGCAATAAACTCAATATATAATATTTACATCCTTCAATCTTATGTATATTAATTTTTAACTATCTTCTTATTATATTAAAACTACATCATACTCAAAAAGGCTCTTTTCAGAAATTGTTTAAGTTGAATGGCAAAGTACCCAGACATGTCTCAGACCACATTACACCTCCCAAAACTCTAACTTAAGTCACATTGTGCCAAATGCTAGAATTTTGCTGAGGCTTTTCAAGGACTGACTGAACAGAGATTGTATTGAGTAATTGCAAGGAATTTATTTTGACATTTTTATTTATTGTTCATTTATTTTATATGTGTATTGATTGCTTTTTGCATTCATGACTATGCATATAGTGTATGTAGAGTTCAGATTCCTTGGAACTGATGTTACAGCCAGTTATTTGCTGCCATATGGGTGCTGGAAATTGAACATGTGTCCTTCCATACAACAACAATCAGTGATTCTAACCACTGAGAAATCTCTGTAGACCCAATTACATTTTCCCACATTATTATTATTATTATTAGTAGTAGTAGTAGTATTAGTAGTAGTAGTAGTAGTAGTAGTAGTAGTAGTCAATTTTTCTTTACAGTCCAGTAGTCATCCCTGTTCCGGTCCACCCTCTGATTGTTCCTCATCCCTTTCCCTTCCCCATCTCCAAGAGGAAAGAGCAATTCTCAACTTCATATGGAAAAATGAAGAAAATGGAATAGACAAAACAATTCTTAACAGCAAAGATCTTGTGAGGGAATCAGCAACCCAGACTGCAAGATGTATTACAGTGAGAACACAAAGTTTCTTGAGTAAAAGTCATTTGACATTGCTAAGACTGCAGATGTACATATCCCACTACCACAGTCCATGTGTGTACAAGCATGTGCTCAACTGACCATGGAGGTATCTAAATAATAGAGAAAGTGGGTCCAGTCTTTGTGAAGTGACTGAGAAAGTGAACAAGTTATTCAGTGATTACATCCTGAAGTCCTAATCTGCACATGAACTTGATGGTTTAGAGAGCTGTGAGGAAGTATGTGAATTTAGAGACGAGAATCTGATAGCAACAGTGATAAAGCCACATAGTATTCTTACAGAGACTGACAGGTTTATCAATGGAATAGAATTGAAGACCCATAAGTTAACACACACACACACACACACCTATGGACACTTGATCTTTGACAAGCCAAAAACACAGTGGAAAAAGAAAGCATTTTCAATAAACGGTGTTGATCTAACTGGTGGTCTGGATGTAGGAAAACAAAAATAGTTCCATATTTATGGCACGCTTAGCTTCTGGGAGAGGAAATGCAGGTTTCTCTAAGAGTACAACCAATGGACAGTCATACAACAGAATATTTGGACATCTGAAACTGATTTCAATGACGGAATAAAGAAACAAAATTTGGTGAGTGTACTTTTGAACCATAGAAAAGTTGTGATAGGGAAGTTGAACTTGAGGTAAACATGAATGTAATTCTCAAATTATTAATAAATATGTAGATATATAGAGATTATAGATTTGATAGAGATAATAGAGATGATAGAGATAAAAGATAGAGCTAGAGAGATAGAGATAGAGGCAACAAAATGAAACCTGTTCTCATTTTTCTTACTTAATAATCATTCAGATTCTCATCTCTTAATTCACATACTTCCTTACAGCATTCTAACCTGTCGGTGTTCATGTGTAGATTAGGTCTTCAGAATGTTATCACTGAATAACTTGTTTACTTTCTCAGTCACTTCACAAAGACTGGACCCACTTTATTATTTCGATACCTCCATGGTCAGCTGAGCACATGCTTGTACACACATGGACTGTGGAAGTGGGATGTGTACATCTGCAGTCTTAGCAATGTCAAATGACTTTGACTCAAATATTTTGAGTTCTCACTGCTGCCTGTTGTCTCAATTATATGGCCAAATGTTTGTTCCTATGAGATTAGATATTGTCATTTTTAAGTTGTAAAGGAAAAGGGAAAAATTAAAATGGAGGGATAAGGAAATGTAAAAAAACATTCTCTAATTAGGGGTTTGTTGTAATAACATATCTTCATTTCTCGCAATTCCATTAACTTACCAATCTTTGCTCATTCCATGAATTATGTATTTTCAGAATTTCATTTATAATATGTTCACTGGCATTATGATGAATCTTAATTTATTTGTATGGCTATGAAAATGGGTCTGGTTTTTGTTCAGAAATATGTACATAATTGCTTTTGGGGAGAAAGAGAACCCACTTTTTATAGATTAAGAATAGTTGGCAAAACTGAATTAAAGTTTGATACAGCACAAGGTATAATATGGTAACAACACTGGAAACAAGGTGCCTCTGCAGTGTAAAGTTTGATAATTTATTTATTATTTAGTGACCTATGCATGAATATCTGGTATGAACAATGCATCAGAAGCCACTGAACTGAAAAAAAACTAGTATTTGTCAAATCTAGATTCATTTTAAAAAGTTAACATGAAACGCAGTAACACGATTTCTTATTTTAGTAACAAATATATTCAAGAAATCATATTTTTGGCAAATGTATACCTTTGGATTTGTTATGATAGTAAAACTATAATCACATGCCAATATCTAATTAGTGATTTCTTGTATTGTACATGTGATATTTTTTCTAGTCTGTGAATACTTGTATTTTATCAAATGGGGTTTTTCATATTTAAGACATATATTTTATCTAGTTTCTATTCTAATCATAATTTCCAGAATGTCTGTCTACTTAAAACTGTCTTTTCCAGCCAATGCATATCAAATTCCTCCCCTATTCAAAAAGTCACGCACAAATCATTTATTCCTCAACAATTTCACTCAGTTGTCAAAGTGGGTCCACACTTTAAGGAACCTCTTATTTTATTTTCACTTGCTGATCTGGCCACAAAAGTGATAAATGTTTATCTTGGCATCAGCATTGTGCTGGGCATCATGGATAGTGCAGCGATAAAGAAACTGCATTTTGTGTCTTTCTAGGATATCCTCTAAAGTGAGAATGCAGAATCGAAAGAGATGAGCGAGCAATATTATAACTTTAACCTTTTTTGTGTGGGGTTTGGACAACCAAAGCAAATTTATCAGTCAGTTCATTGCAAGAGGCAAACCTTATGTGAAAGCGTGTTGTGAGGCATCAGGTTTAATGGGAATGGACCCTACGATGAAGGTTAAGTTGTGTGGAAACAGAAGGAAAACCAATTAAATCAACAAAAACAGAAAGCAAAATAACAGTAATAATGTCCTGATACTGGAAGAAATTTTATTCCGAAGAATAAAAAGGAACCCACCATCCTTGGGTTACCTTGCAAAAAAGTTTCCTAGATACTCTATCCCTGCCATACTCAATTCTGCTATTTAAAAGAACAGTGTTTGTTTGAAAACCTTGTCAGATCTTTCACTTTGATACTGTACAGTGTAGCTTCTTTTCAAATGTTAACTAAATTACAAATGATTTCTCACATTTTGGAAAGCCAAAAAGGCTCAGTGCTGATTATGTCTCTGACAGAGTCTGCCATCTGTCTTTTCCTATATACTAAATTATATTCACACTGACTTGATGGCATAGGGCAGGGCACTCAAACACACATCAATTTATCCATTTGCAGTTGAGAGCTGAGATATATCAGCGATGGTGACAAAATGAATCCGAGATTTGAAATAGAGTTTTATATTCTGCATAACAGCTTTAACAGAGAAATAAAAATAAGGATAGGTTTGGATTCTGAGAAACTAGAGAGGCAGAGGAATATCACCTGATATAAACTAGGCCACATTGATTTGTTATCTAATCCTTCCAACCTCACTCTCAGGACTCAGCTGGGCTACACTGGTTCAAATTAGAATTCTTGTTTTAATGACCCTCAGGCAGTTCACCCATTTTGAATATCTTTTTACCCACTTAAGCTTGCCCCTCCCACCAAAATAGCAACTGGTTCCAGTTTGTTGTAATCTTTTAATGCTTTGGTTATTTTTGCAGCAATCATTGCTTCTCTGGGTCAATAAAACAATCTTTCTGGCTTTTATAACTCTCTCTTGAAATATTATTTCTAAAATATCAATTAAGTCATTACATACATTGTATAAAGTCTAGTGTTATTACCTGAGAAAACATGTATTATCCATAAAATGCCCCAATAATCTTTCTTTTACTTCTAACAACCTACCTATACATTCCTTCCAAAGACTTTCAATTTCAGTTCTAAGCACGTAGTACCTCTCAACAGGGTGTTTCCACATTTACCCAGGTTATTAATTTTTCCTTGAATACCTTATTCCACTATTGGTCACTGAGTCAGTCATGTGGGAAGATTTATTTCAATGCATTATTTTAATATAACTGCTCCTTCACACCTTCACTCTAAATCATCCTTCTTTAAAGGATAAAAATGTTTCCACTTTTCTTTCTTGCCAGAAATTGTAGTCACAGTGTGGCAATCATGAGTGTGGTAAATATAGAAATGGTATGAAAAAAATGAAGTAGCTCTCAAAATTTAGAAACCATGTCACTGTTTTTGTTTCCATTTTAAGAAAAAAATGAAACATGTGGATCACCTAAATATATATTAACTTCTAAAAATATAAATTCTTTCAATCATTAAATAGTGTCTTAGTGTTTCATTGCTGGGAAGAGACACCAGGACCCAGGGAACTTTTATAAAGAACAACATGTCAATGAGGGTAGCTTACAGGTTCAGACGTTTAGTCTGTTATCATATTGACAAGCACAATAGCATCCAGGCAGATATGGCACTGGAAAAGGAGCTCAAATTCCCCACTGTGGTCCATAAGTAGCTAGGAAGGGACTCTTCCAACATGGGTGGTGCTTGAGCAGTAGGAGACCTAAAAAACTGCATATGCAGTGACACGTTTTCTCCAACAAGGTCACATCTATTCCAACAAGGCCATGCCTCCTTATAGAGTCACTTTCCATGAGCCAGCATATTCAAGCCACCACATTCTGCGCCTAGGCTTCCACAGACTTGTTCAAACACAGGATTCTATGGGGGCTGTAGCATAATGCAAAATATTTAGTCTAAAGTCAAAAGTCCCCATAGTCTATCGGAGTCTTAACAGTGTTCAAAGTCTCTTCTGAGAATCATGCAATCTCTTAACTATAATCCTCTATAAAATAAAACAAAAATCACATACTTCTAGTATCACAGAATATATATTACCATTCTAAAACATCATAGTGAGAAAATATTGTACCAAAGCAAGACCCGAAATACACTGGACAAACTCCAAACTCTGCCTCTCCATGTTCAACTGTTCTGCATCTGCTGTTCAACTCCTTTCAGTTTTGTTGATTGTAACAAAAGTCTTTATTTTGTGGCAGGCTTATATGGATGTAGTAAGATTCAAAGAGTTTGGTTGCAGCAACAGTTATTTCTGAGTTAGAAATGGAAACCTGTATCATCAAGTAAGTATACTAACATAGGTGGTGATTGACTTGTATTCAGCCCAGGAGTGAGCAGCTCTGTAGCCTAAACACATCTCTAGGAAGTCTACATTTTGTGTGGTCTCTATGTCCTCAACTTCATGGAAGTTTTAAAAAGGACAAGTGTCTGGATAAAAAGGGTTAGGGGCTCTCTTTCTGTATTGCTACATTTCTTTAGACATACAAAATCACTTTCAATAAAGAATACAGATCTTAAAATCAAATATGTTAATAAGACACTCCAAAGGATATTACTCCACTCTGGAAAATACCAACAATAAACTATAACACAATTAATTACTTGCCTTAAATAATGGATTTGGTTATCAATTGATTCATGTGGATACATATATAAATATGTGTTGTTTATTAATTGCTTTGGTTTTTGTTTATGGCTGACATGGTATAGTATGGAGGGAAGCAGCTGTTTTTGTACTTTGCACAAATTACATAAAACGAATGATGTTCTACCTTGACATATTTTATACAAACGACTTCTTTTCAAAGGAAACCCACATTTTATTTAGAGCATAATTTCTCATCAGCCAAAATAACTAGACATTCCAAGGTACTTGCTTAGTATTTTTCCAAAACTTACAAATCCCAAAGAATACAATGCAGCTGAAATATTAGCAAGAGATTATATATTTGTATAGTTTAGAGAATGCATGTCATTTAGTAATTTACCAGCCCAATGACCTCTTAAAAAATCTTTGACTATTCTAAATCTTGACATAGATTGAACCTGAATTTGTATGTCATAGTAAGAACTATTTGAATTATATGGTCACAGAGCAGGACAGTATCAAAAATGGTATACATCACTGACAGTGCACATTTGTGACATGATAGAGACTCTGATCTCTTCAGTAGCATCAGCAGCAGTAGTAGTGCTAGTAGTAACACTAGTAGTAGTAGTAGTAGTAGTAGTAGTAGTAGTAGTAACTAATAACAAATTACTTATACATTCACAACACATATATAAAGATATATATGAGTATGTATATGCATTTGTAATTGTCTTAGGGTTTTACTGCTGTGAACAGACACCATGACCAAGGCAACTCTTATAAGGATAACATTTAATTGGGGTGACTCTCACTTTAGAGGTTCAGTCCATTATCTTCAAAGGAAGAGCAAGGCAGCATCCAGGCAAGCATGTTTGTGGAGGAAGTAGGAGTTCTACATCTTCACCTCAAGGCTGCTAGGAGAGGACTGCATCGTATGTGGTTAGGAAGAGGGTCTCATTGTCTATCCAGAGAGATAGGCAATCCTCCAATAAGGCCACACCTAGTCCAACAGGGCCATAACTCCTAATCATGCCATTCCCTGGGTCAAGCACGTTCAAATTAACATAGTAGTGTGTGTGTGTGTGTGTGTGTGTGTGTGTATTAAGGAGTCTACTTTCTTAATGCAATATATGTAATGATATAGGAATCAGCAACAAATACCAAGAGTATCTCACATTAGTTCTTATTCTACTTTCCTATATTGTGAGAGAGAGGATTGGGTAGTTTCTATTCAATATTTCTCATTGTCAGTTGACATACTGTGTATTTAGGGCTGTAATGACTATACTCACATAAGAAAGATTTTTATCAATCAGACCCCTCCCTCAGAGAGCTCCTAGGGACTAAACCACCAAACAAAGAGTACACCTGGAGGGACCCATAACTCCAGCCGCATATGTAGCAGATGGCCTTGTCTGGCATCAATGGGAGAAGAGGCTCTTGGTCCTGTGAAGTCTCATGTGGAATGCCAGGGTAGGGAGGCAGGAATGGGTGGGTGGGTAACACCCTTATAGAAGCAGGGGGAGAGGGGATAGGATATGGTGTTTCTGCGGGGGGGGGGTCAGGAAAGGAGATAACATTTGAAATGTAAATAAAATATCCAATAAGAAAAGAAAAAAAGATTTTATCACAACTACTAAAATATTTGACAGAAGCCACTTAAGATAGGGAGTCTATATTAGATCATGAGTTCAGAGTCTTTGTAACTAGGTCTCATGTGCTTGAGCATAGAATCATGGTGAAACGAGCACTTTGCAGAGGACAGCTACTCGTACCATGACAGACCCTACTACTGAGGAGTAAACGGTAAGTATTTAGAGATCCTATACATGCCATAGACCTGTCCTCAGTTATCATCTTCAAGCTATGCTCTCTATTCCAGCATTTCCACATCTTTCAAAATACTGCCATTAGCTATAAACCCACCATATAAAATGAAGCTTCTGGGAGAATTTCCAGAATAAAATGAAAATATTTTGTCAGGGGTATCTAAATATTCATAAGAAGTTCATAATGAAAACCGTTTTCAGCCCTGAGTTTGATGATTTCCTGTCTTCTACTCCTCCTGGGTGAAATTGCTTCTTTTTGTTCCAGAGCTTTCAAGTGCGCCATTAAGTTGCTAGTATATGCTCTTTCCTGTTTCTTTTTGGAGACACTCAGGGCTATGAGTTTTCCTCTAAGCACTGCTTTCATTGTGTCCCATAGATTTGGGTATGTTGTGCCTTCATTTTCATTAAGTTCTAAGAATTCTTTGATTTCTTTCTTTATTTCTTCCTGGACTAGGTATCATTGAATAGAATATTGTTCAGCCTCCACGCATATGGGGATTTTCTGTTGTTTTTGTTGCTATTGAAGAACACTCTTACTCCATGGTGATCTAATAAGAGGGATGGGATTAGTTCGATCTTTTTATATTTGTTGAGATCTGTCTTGTGTCCAATTATATGGTCGATTTTGGAGAAGGTACCATGAGGGGCTGAGAAAAAGGTATAGTCTTTTGGTTTAGGGTGAAATGTTCTATATGTATCTGTTAAATCCAATTGCTCCAAAGTTTCGATGAGTTTCTCCGTGTCTCTGTTTAGTTTCTGTTTTCCTGGTCGGTCCACTGTGGATAGTAGAGTATTGACGTCCCCCACAATCATTGTGTTAGGTGCAATGTGTGCTTTGAGCTTTAGTAAGGTTTCTTTTACAAATGAGGGTGCCCTTACATTTGGAGCGTAGATGTTTAGAATTGTGAGTTCTTCTTGGTGGATTCTTCCTTTGACTAGCAAGAAGTGACCTTCTGTGTCTCTTTTGATGACTTTGGGTTGAAAGTCAATTTCACCCAGGAGGAGTAGAAGACAGGAAATCATCAAACTCAGGGCTGAAATCAATCAAGTTGAAACAAGAGAACCATACAAAGAATCAACAAAACCAGGAGCTGGTTCTTTGAGAAGATCAACAAGATAGATAAACCCCTAGCCAGACTTACTAAAGGGCACAGAGACAGTATTCAAATTAACAATATTAGAAATGAAAAGGAAGATATAACAACAGAACATGAGGAAATTCAAAAAATCATCAGATCCTACTACAAAAACCTATACTCAACACAACTGGAGAATCTGGAGGAAATGGACAATTTCCTAGACAGTTACCAAATACCAAAATTAAACCAGGATCAAATAGATCATCTAAACAGACCCATAACCCCCAAAGAAATAGAAGGGGTCATAGACAGTCTTCCAACCAAAAAGAGCACAGGACCAGACAGTTTTAGTGCAGAATTCTATCAGACCTTCAAAGAAGTCCTGATACCGATACTCTTCAAATTATTCCACAAAATAGAAACAGAAGGAACACTACCCAACTCATTCTATGAAGCCACAATTACCCTGATACCAAAACCACACAAAGATCCAACTAAGAAAGAGAATTACAGGCCAATTTCTCTTATGAATATCGATGCAAAAATACTAAACAAAATACTTGCCAACCGAATCCAAGAACACATCAAAACGATCATTCACCATGATCAAGTAGGCTTCATCCCAGGGATGCAGGGATGGTTCAATATATGGAAATCCATCAACGTAATCCACTACATAAACAAACTCAAAGAAAAAAACCACATGGTCATCTCATTGGATGCTGAAAAAGCATTTGACAAAATTCAGCATCCTTTCATGCTAAAGGTCTTAGAAAGAATAGGAATTCAAGGCCCATATCTAAACATAGTAAAAGCAATATACAGTAGACCAGTAGCCAACCTCAAAGTAAATGGAGAAAAACTTGAAGCAATCCCTCTAAAATCAGGGACTAGACAAGGCTGTCCCCTCTCGCCATATCTCTTCAATATAGTACTTGAGGTACTAGCTAGAGCAATTCGACAACAGAGGGAAGTCAAAGGGATACAAATCAGAAAGGAAGAAGTCAAACTATCACTATTTGCAGATGATATGATAGTATACTTAAGTGACCCAAAAACCTCCACCAGAGAACTCCTGCAACTGATAAACAACTTCAGCAAAGTGGCTGGCTATAAAATCAACTCAAGTAAATCAGTAGCCTTCCTATACACGAAGGATAAGCAGGCCGAGAAAGAAATTAGGGAAATGACACCCTTCACAATAGCCACAAATGATATAAAGTATCTTGGAGTGACGCTAACCAAACATGTGAAAGATTTATATGACAAAAACTTCAGGTCTCTGAAGAGAGAAATTGAAGAAGATATCAGAAAATGGGAAAATCTTCCATGCTCGTGGGTTGGCAGGACTAATATAGTCAAAATGGCAATCTTGCCCAAAGCAATATACAGATTCAATGCAATTCCCATCAAAATCCCAACTCAGTTCTTCATAGAGCTAGAAAGAGCAATTCTCAAATTCATCTGGAATAACAAAAAAACCCAGGATAGCTAAAACTATCATCAACAGCAAAAGAACTTCGGGGGGAATCAATATCCCGGACCTCAAGCAATATTACAGAGCAGTGGTATTAAAAACTGCATGGTATTGGTTCAGTGACAGGGAAGCGGATCAATGGAATAGGATTGAAGACCCAGAATTGAACCCACACATCTATGGCCAATTGATCTTCCACAAAGGAGCTGAAAACATCCAGTGGAAAAAAGACAGCCTTTTCAACAGATGGTGCTGGCTCAACTGGAGGTCAACATGCAGAAGAATAAGAATTGATCCACTCTTATCTCCTTGCACTAAACTCAACTCCAAGTGGATCAAGGACCTCCACATAAAACCAGACACACTAAAACTAATAGAAAAGAAACTGGGGAAGACCCTTGAAGACATCGGCTCAGGGGAAAATTTCCTGAACAGAACACCAATTGCTTATATTCTAAGAACAAGAATAGACAAATGGGACCTCATAAAACTACAAAGTTTCTGTAAGGCAAAAGACACTGTCAAAAGGATAAATCTGCAACCAATAAATTGGGAAAAAATCTTCACCAACCCCACATCCGACAGAGGGCTAATCTCCAATGTATACAAAGAACTCAAGAGGTTAGACCCCAGAAAACCAAATAACCCTATCCAAAAATGGGGTACAGAGCTAAACAGAGACTTTTCACCTGAAGAAATTCGAATGGCTGAGAAACACCTTAAAAAGTGTTCAGCATCACTAGTCATTAGGGAAATGCAAATTAAAACTACCCTGAAATTTCACCTCACACCAGTCAGAATGGCTAAGATTAAAAACTCAGAAGACATCAGGTGTTGGCGAGGATGTGGAGAAAGAGGAACACTCCTCCACTGCTGGTGGGAATGCAAGCTGGTACAACCACTCTGGAAATCAGTATGGCGGTTCCTCAGAAAACTGGACATAATACTTCCGGAGGACCCAGCCATACCACTCCTGGGAATATACCCAGAAGATTCCCCAGCATGCAATAAGGATACATGCTCCACTATGTTCATAGCAGCCTTATATATAATAGCCAGAAGCTGGAAAGAACCCAGATGTCCCTCAACAGAGGAATGGATACAAAAAATGTGGTATATATACACAATGGAGTACTATTCAGCCATTAGAAACAATGAATTCATGAAATTCTTAGAGAAATGGATGGAGCTGGAGAACGTCATACTAAGTGAGGTGACCCAGTCTCAAAAGAATACCCATGGTATACAGTCACTGATAAGTGGATATTAGCCTAGAAGCTTGGAACACCAAAGACACAAATCACATATCAAGTGATGTCTCACAAGAATAAAGGAGTGGACACTGGTGGGAGGGGGTGGATGAGGGAGTAGGGGGAGGGAAAAGGACATGTGGGACCTTTGGGAGTGGGGAACCAGAAAAAGGGAAATGAATTGTAAATATAGAATATATACAATAAAAAAAAGAAAACCGTTAGTCTAATTTCAAGAATACCCAAAGTCCTAAAATTATTCAAAGTTCTAAGCCTAGAGAATCTACTAAGACAAAAAAGCAATCTCTTACCTGTGAACATCAGCAAAATTAAACAAAAATTTATTAACTTAAAATATAGAGCAGTTCAAAGTAAGTATCATCATGCCAGAGTAAGATTATAGTAAGAAAAGATTGGAGAAAAGCAAGATGAGAATCCAGCATAGTGAAAAAACTTCACCACATTCAGTGCCTAGTTGCATTAAACAAGTGATATTAAAAAGCTTTGGGCATATGGTCCTAATACTTGCCACACATTTGGCCTTTATTCCATCCAGAATCACTCAGATGTACCACATTCCAGGAATTAGCATCATCTAGAGTCCTATACTGAAGACTAGACTTTAAATTTATAGCTCTATGCCTATCCATGTTCTCTGTGATGCATATAAGCCTCTGCAGTGTTGTATGGCTTTTAGTGGAATTTCCTTATTAAATTGCAGAACAAGGTAAAGATGATAGGGACTCTTTCCCATGACTTATATAAGTGACTCCATTTTTAGTAGATCGAGGAGTAAAATTCTCTCTTGCTGAATTTGAAAGTAAGCTGCTGTATAATTGTGAAACCCTAAAAAGAGGGTCATGTAGCAAGAAAATGAGGGTGGTTTATTTGACCAGAGAATGGTCTCAGTAGGATACAAAGGAAAACAGCAATTATACATACATATATATAATAGATGATACATGTATCATATATATGATGTATATATATGTACATATATGCACAAATGCACGTACACACATATGCACATACACACACACACATATATATATACATATATATATATATATATATATATACATACATATATACATAAATATACACATATATGAAACAAGCCAAGACAGCAGCTTGGGAGATCTTTTTGTCCTAATAGATTCTAAGACAAGACCAATCTCTTTTGATAACTTCTGAATAGTGGCTTGATGAGATCTTGATGCCAGAAGCATAATAAATGGTAGACATATTTTTGATCTCAGGAAACTAAGATATCAAACATGTATTGCTTCAAGAAACTATATTTGTGGTAATTTATTATTCAACATAGAAATTAATAAATTAATATATTAATAAGCCTGAAGCCAGAGCAAAAATCCCATTATATCTGAGACATATGAATGTAGAAATAATTTGAGCAATGAAAAGAAGAAACCTTTCATCTTTAATAAGCAGGTAAATTTTGCTGGGAGATACTTAATGGGGAAATTATTTGATTTCAATACTTATTTTTTTGCCATGGATCCATTAAAATGATCATCAGACAAAACAAAAGAAGGGTAGTGAAGAGATTCTAAATCTTACAAATAGGAACTGTCTGTGAATATTGACAAAATTTTATCATTATATGTACAATTTTCTCCTGTAGTGTTATTATTCAAACACTGCAAATTTTCTTCTGGGTTTTATCTATATTATATAATAAGATAAGATCTATTATTTCAATATATGCTGAAGAATCATGTCTAGAAATTCCATTTTCATTGTTGCAAATAGGTGTACCTCATGGAAGTGATTCAGAGATGAGTGCAAATGCTTGAGTCAAATTGAAGCTATTATGTTATCTTCATTAGCCCCGCAATATCTGCCATAACTTCCCTTTGGTTATGATTTTTCTTGATCTCTGTAATGACAAAATTATCCTGTCTTTAGAAGTTACACTTTCTTACAGCCACACATCTTTCTCAGATGCAAAGAACAAGATACTCCCAGATACCGGCCATGATGATAACTTAATCTTAGTCTAAGACTCATTACTTGGGACATTGAGAAATGCTTTTTCTTATTTATCTTTTATTAATTATTATATTTATTTATATTTTAAATGGGTTTTTAAGATTTTTAATCTTTTTCTAAAGTCAGGATTTTATTCCCCACCTGGTCCACCTTCTGACTGTTTTACATCTAATAGCTCCTCTCCCCATCTCCATGAAGATGTCCCCACCATCCACACACTCCCACCAGACCTACCCACTTCCTGCCCTCCCTCAGACTCTCAAGGGTTAGCTGCGTCTTCTCTAAGTCCAGGCCCTGCAGCCATTTGCTTTATATGTGTTGGAGCCTCATATCAGCTGGTATATGCTGCCTGGTTGGTGGCCCAATGTATGAGAGATCGCAGGGTCCAGGTTAGGTGAGACTGCTGGTCCTCTTATAAGGTTGCCCTCCTCCTCACCTTCTTCCAGCTTTTCCCTAAATCAACCATAGGGGTCAGCAGCTTCTATCCATTGGTTGAGTGTAAATATCTACATCTGATTCTTTCAGCTGCTTGTTGGGTCTTTTGGAGTGCAGTCATGATATGCCCCTTTTTGTGAGCTTACCATAGCCTCAGTAATAGTATCATGTTGTCCTCTTTCTCAGTCTCCCCTCCAAGAAGCCCTTCCCTTTTGTCCCTCCCCTTTGCCTCTAAGATGGTGGTCCCCAACCCTCCCTCCCACTCCCACTTCACCCTTCTAGCATTCCCCTTCTCTGGGGCATCAAGCCTCCACAGGATCAAGAGCCTCCCCTCCCACTGAGGAGCTCTGTTTGGTTGATATTGCTATTCTTCCTATGGAGTTTCAATACCCGCCCCATCTCCTTCAGTCCTTCCCCTAACTCTTCCATTAGGATCCCCAGGTTCAGTACAATGGTTGGCTGTAAATACCTGCATCTTTCCTAGTCAGGTGCCGGCAGAGCCTCTCAGAGGACAGCCATGACAGGCTCCTGACTGCAAGCACATATTGGAATTAGCAATAGCAGTCTCTGGATGGTCTTTCCTTCAGTCTCTATCTATGAATATATCTTGCCTAGAAGATATTTATTTTAGTTTGCAGAGTTTACATTTGAATAAGATTGTTGTTTGACTTTCATTGCTAACAGCATGTACAATACCTCCTGGCACTAATGGTGCTTAGAGAGTAGGGACAAAGCACCCATGTCAATACTGGCTTGATTTCTCCATGCCATGTGAACTAAGTATGTAATGTCTTCAGAAATAGGGTTCTATCAAAATCAAAAGTACTATCAGTGCTCTTTAAGATTGTAGAACTGATAGAACAACCATAACTCTCTCTCTCTCTCTCTCTCTCTCTCTCTCTCTGTGTGTGTGTGTGTGTGTGTGTGTGTGTGTGTGTGTGTGTGGTGGTTACAGGAGGTTAGAGTAACTGTAGTGAAATAAGACAAAGGACAGAGTGCTGCAGTTTTACAGTTACAAAACTAGATTTCTCAACACTCCTTATGGGATTGAAGTCCCAGGGAAGTCCTAAAGAGTTTCAGAACTTCTGAGTGCTTTGGAATCTTGCAAATCCTGAGAGCAGTGAAATGATGCCTCTGGTACAGGAAAAATGATCACATCTGTGAGAGTAAGGGTAATAAGATATGAAGCAAATGTTTCCTTTGTCTGTATCCTTTTCTGTATTCTACCAACAGGTCTAGCCCATATTCTACATGGGCCATCTCAATTCCAATAATCCAACCAAGAGACTCTTTCACAGTTATGCCCAGATCCTTGATTTTAGTTGATATTATATACAGTCAAGTTGACATGAAAGTTTTCAATAGCACCAAGGAAGACTTTTACAATTTAAACATTAAGACAAAGAAGAACTAACTGAAATGATACCAAATGGAATGAGTCACCTTGTGTTCTTTTGCTAATGGTAATTTATTAATATATTTGAAATAATTATATAATGGCAATAGAAAAAATAATTTTTTATAGAATCTTCTTGTTCAATCTCTAGCAAAAATGAGTGAGAGAAAGAAAGAAAGAAAGAAAGAAAGAAAGAAAGAAAGAAAGAAAGTTCAGGATTTGAAAACACCTAATGGCTACCACGGTTCATAAACCAAATTAAGTTCTGACTTAATATTAATTTCTGCCCTTTAGTCCAAGTGCTTGGGTACTTCAAAAGTTTAGTAAAAATAAATTCTGAGAAACATTTAATTCAATTAAATAGATAACATTTGCAAAAACGAAAGGGGAAATAAGTAGTTTAGTTCTAACCATTCTCTTAATCCAGTCTACATATAGTGTTGCAATATATAATGAGTATTAAAATTCGTATTAATTATATTGAATAATTCTGTACTGCAGAATTATAGGCAGGCAGATTTCTGAGTTCAAGGCCAGGCTGCTATACATAATGAGTTCCAGGACAGCCAGGCTACACAGAGAAACCCTGTCTCTAAAAAGAAAACAAAACAAAAGATGGAAGAATAAACTTAATTTTCAAATATTCACCACAAGTAACAACAGTTTATTGCTAAATCTAAAATCTTAAACATTTGATTCATCAGACATTGATACATTGCTTCCCCACAAGTATATGGTGGGCAAATTATAACAGTACTCAAAAGCTTAAAGAAACCTATAATAGCTGGGTATTCTGTTTCATTTTATTTTGTTGATTATTTTTCAAACGTACCTCTGAATGTTTAATATACTTTTCAGAGAAGAAAACTTGCTGTTGAAATTCTTCCTGTTGAAATTCTGTAGTGATACCATGACAGATTTGTCACATGATGTTGTAGTTTTATCATAAGTTTCATTTTTTTATTCCCTGACACGTTCTCATAAAAACAAACATGTCAACAACTTTCAAAAAACCCTTAATATTGGTCTCTAGTACTAGTAGCATTAAAGACCAGACAGCTAAGACTCATTTAAATTTTCACTAAGTATTTGAACTTAAAGTAAAGCCAATAAAATAAAATAAAATAAAGTGATAAAAATCACTTCCCTTGAAAAATACCCTTTAAAATAATAAATATTCTTAATTATAAACTAAGGTTAATAAGCCCAAACCACGGTCCAGATATATAGATTTTATTACTAACAAGTGCTTCCAAATAGTTTTGTTGTATTTTTCTTTTTCTTTTTTAAATTTTTTAATTAAAAAATATTTTTTTCGCCGGGCGTGGTGGCGCACGCCTGTAATCCCAGCACTTGGGAGGCAGAGGCAGGCGGATTTCTGAGTTCGAGGCCAGCCTGGTCTACGGAGTGAGTTCCAGGAGAGCCAGGGCAACACAGAGAAACCCTGTCTCGAAAAACAATATATATATATATATTTTTTTTTTCAGATAATATATCATGATTGGCCTAGTCAAGGTTTGTATTCCTGCACAAAACACCATAACAAAGAAGCAAGTTGGGGAAAAAAGGGTTCATTCAGCTTACATTTCCACTTTGCTGTCCATCTCCAAAGAAAATCATGACTGGAACTCACATAGAGCCACAAATTGAAGGCTTATGCAGAGGCCATGGAGGGTGCCGCTTACTGGTTTGTTTCCTCTGGTTTGCTTAGCTTGCTTCTTTTTTTTTTTATTTTTTTTTATTTTCTATATTCTTTGTTTACATTCCAAAGGCTTTCCCCTTTCCCAGTTACCCCCCACCATATGTCCCATAATTCCTCTCCCCCCCATGCTATTCCCCACTCTTTCCCCCCCCACACAATTTCTCTGTTCTGGGTCTACAATACTGGATCCAATCTTTGCAGGCCCAGGGTCCTCTCCTTTTTTTCTTCTTGAGAGTCATTTGACTTGCTAATTGTGCCTTGAGTATTTAGGGCTTCTGGGCTCATTAATATCCACTTATCAGTGATTGCATTTCGTGTGTATTCTTTTGTGATTGGGTTAGCTCACTTAGGATGATAGTTTCCAGATCTAACCATTTACCTACAAATTGCATGAATTCATTATTTTTAATTGCTGAGTAGTACTCCATTGTATAAATATACCACATTTTCTGTATCCATTCCTCCTTTGAGGGATATTTGGGCTCCTTCCAATTTCTGGCTATTATAAACAAGGCTGCTATAAACATAGTGGAGCATGTGTCTTTGTTGTATGCAGAGGAATCCTCTGGGTATATGCCCAGGAGTGGTATGCAAGGGTCCTCTGGGAGTGGCATGCCCAATTTTCTGAGGAACCGCCACACTGATTTCCAGAGTGGTTTTACCATTTTGCAATCCCACCAACAGTGGAGGAGTAGAACCCAGGACTACCAGTCCAGGGATAGCTCCACTCACAATGGGTTGGGCTCTCCCCATTGATCACTAATTGAGAAAATGCCTTACCGCAGGATCTCATGGAGGCATTTCCTCAAGGGACGCTCCTTTCTCTGTCATGACTCATACTTGTATCAAGTTGACACACATAACCAGCCAATACACTAATCATGCTTTTCACCCACTGCTAACATCCTTAACTCCTTCAATATCCTCTCCATCTCCTACCCACTCAACTCCTTGCATATTTTCCCCTCTTTCTTAAAAAAAAGCATTAATAATATAAAATAAACCAAAGCAAAAACCAAAAGGCCAAAAATTGAAAATAACAAAAATACCAGGTAAACTCCCAAGAATATATCTCTCTCCCTCTCCCACCTCTTTCTCTCTCTCTCTCTCTCTCTCTCTCTCTCTCTCTCTCTCTCTCTCGTGCACCTGTGTGAGTGCAGGCATATGCATGCTCACCCACCCCCCCAAACACACACTATCATTGATCTTGTTTTGTGATTGCCATCTATTTCTGGACAGAAAGTCTGCCTGTAAGTGAAGCTAATATGTTCATTAAAATGACTGGGGGAAAACTAATGTTTTCTTTGTCAATGGCTATCAATTACAGGTTGACTCTTGGTTTCAGATAACAGAATGTTCTCCTTTACAGTGCTATGACACCATCTAGCTCAATATTTACAGACACTTGGGATGCTGCCATTGTCAGTGAGTCCATGTGTGCATCTGACCTGTTGTGTCTAGAAGATATACAATTTAGTACTGAGTGTTTATAATATGAATAAACAATTCTCCAAATAATAACAATTTAGACCAAGTAGACTGTTGGAGACTGTTAAGAGAACACATATAGATTTATAATGAACTGTTTCTAATTAAATATTTTGTTGTTATAGTTATTGTTGTTGTTACCAAGCAATTGAGGCACATTACTACTACTATGCCTACAATATTATACACACTACCATTTTAATAATATAGTCAAAAGTTTTCATTACTGAAAAATTTGAATACACAAAAATTTATGGCCAGTAACCGTACTTAAAATATATTTAGAATAACCACATGAAAGGAAATTGTTATATCATGTACAATAATTTAATTTTTTGCAAGTTTCTCTACTTAATGGTGCTTTCTCTTATTACTGCTTCTATGATCTATTTTTAATTATTGCTTTTATAAGAGAATAGTTCATATTATGACACTAAAATCCCTACAGAAATTCAAAGGAAAAACTTTGATACTTATTTTTAAACAAATCAAAGCAACGGGAGACTACTTGAGATAAACCACATATTCTATTGACTAAATTAAAGATAGTATCATTTAAAAAATTAGTGAAATCTGAGGAAAACTGTTAGGTGGAGAACTGAGTATGTAGCTAATTGCAAGATTTTCTTTCTTTTAGAATGTGACATGATGATAAATTCAATACCAAGTGTATAAAGATATGTTTTTTCCCAATTACTCATGTTAATGTTTGCAAGGTATAATCAGCACTAAAAATTCAAGTTCAGTCGAGAATACTCTGGCAATCCTGTTATTTTGTGTGTGTGAGAGGAGTCAGGGTGTCACATACTCCTCCAATAATGCATCAATCAGGGAGTCTATGAAAGTTTTTTCATCCTATTTGATCCCGAGTCATGAATTCATACAGTTCATCTTTGAACATGATCCTTCCTTTCACGGGAATTTCATTCAGATTCTACTGTATATGTGATTTTTTTCAATCCAAGTTTCAAATTAAAAGCCCTCCTATTGGTTTCTTTTCAGTTTGGAGTATGGAACTAAAATTAATAAAACACCTTAAATTATAGTAAGTCGTTAAAGTATCATCCAACATGGATGCCAGCAATCATGGAGAATTGATTAGAAACTCAGTACCAGTTTTTGACCTGAACACATGCTCACTAAACAGAACCACATAGACAACTGTGCACACCTGATTTGCACTTGATATATGATTGTAATAAAAAGTAAGCACTTGATAGTTCTGATTATGTGTGTCTATTAATGGACATCAGCAACTCATACATTTATTTATAACTTAGCTCAATAATGAGATTGATATTCTCATTACATATGTAAATAAAGTAGTAACTTAATCTAAGCAATAGCTGACTTGTTAGTTTGAAAATGAAGCTGTTAGTTGCAATGTATCGGTTATTCATAAAACTAGAGGCTGATACTCAAAAAAAAACCCATAAAATGAAAATAAGATGCTTAGCAAATAGTTATTTTATTTAAAAGAAGTTAAAGAGAGAATAATGAATGGGGACCAGTAGAGAAAGAAATTGAAAAGAAATAAACAGAAGGAGGTAGGGAGATTGGAAATAAAGATTAATAAAACACCTTAAATTATAGTAAGTCGTTAAAGTATCATCCAACTTGGATGCCAGCAATCAGGAATAGGAAACATCTTAAAATAAAAAATAATTTTAGAAATCTTTAGTGTTGAACATAAAAAAAATCTTATCCCCATATAGGTTGTGTTTGCTGTGTTGTAATTGTGTGTGTGTGTGTGTGTGTGTGTGTGTGTGTGTGTAGTGTAACCTTGTACTTTAGTAACAGTCAAACATTAGGAGTACAAAGTGGGCCCAAGGAATGATGCTTGAATCTTCTTGAAAAAGGAAAATAAAATAGATATTGGAAGTGTTACAGGGAATGGAGCTGGGTGGGAGAAGGGATGAGAAGGGGAGTGGCCTTGGAGGGGTTAGATGTAATGAGAGTAGGGGAAACAGAATGGAAATCAGCTGTCAGGGGGAGCAATCACTAGGAATGACCAAAGAGGTGGGAGGGAGCAAGGACCAGGCGAGCCTGTGGAGTTGAGCCTAGATGAAACTCCTAGCAGTGGAGGTAATGGATCCTGAAGTGGCGACTTCTTGTAGCCAGAAATGACTCCTAGTGGAGGGGTCCAGAAAGCAACCCACCCAAAAAACTTTCATCCCAAAATATGCCCGGCATACAAGCTGTAAAAGGACAAAGAAAGAGCAGAGAAGGAAGGAATGGCTAACCAGTGACTGCCCCCAAATTGAGACCTATCCCATGGTCAAGAACCAATACATAATATTATTAATGGTACTCTATTGTGCTTGAAGAGAGAAACTTACCAAAACTGCCTTCTGAGAGGTTCACACAGCAGCCAAAGAAAACAGGTACAAAGACTCAAAGCCAAACATTAGATGGAGCTCAGAATCTTATGGAATAGTTGGAGGAAGAGATGAGGGACCCAAAGAAGATAGAAACTAGGGATGCCAAAGTAAGACCAATGGAGTCAACTAAACTAGACATTGGGGCTCCCAGAGACTGAACCATCAACCAAAGAGAGAACAGAGGCTGAGCCTAGCACCCCCCAACCCATGCACACATGTAACAGATTTGGAGACTGGTCTTCATGTGGGTTCCCCAACAACAGCATAGGAGACTGTCCCTGGCTCTGTTGCCTTCCTATAGATCTTGTTCCCCATAGTGGGCTATCTTGTCTTGCCTCAGTGGGAGAGGATGTGCCTAGTACTGCACCAAGTTGCTGTGAGGGGGTGGGGAGTTGTGGTGAAAGGGGTAGTGGAGGGAAAAATGGGATAAGGATCTGTGTTTAAGTGTACTGGGCAGAGGAGAAGCTGATATTGGGATATAAAATGTATAAATTTAAAAATACACTGAA
The DNA here is from genome assembly GCA_964023405.1 of Apodemus agrarius. Classification (NCBI taxonomy): domain Eukaryota; kingdom Metazoa; phylum Chordata; class Mammalia; order Rodentia; family Muridae; genus Apodemus; species Apodemus agrarius. Next base: position 16,663,741 of record OZ030018.1, read on the forward strand.
ACTGAAGTTTCTATAGCACTAGACTGTAATCTGTCTCATGTTTTCAGGTAGGATCCATGGTCTAGCAGACAAAATTACCACAGGATGACAAAGGTTGTCAGTTCCCTCTTTTCTTTTCTGTTTATTGGATATTTCTTTATTTACATTTCAAATGTTATCCCGTTTCCAGGTCTCCCCTCTAGTATACTGTCTTCAGACACCCCAGAAGAGGGCATCATATATCATTACTGATAGTTGTGAGCCACCATGTGGTTGCTGGGATTTAAACTCAGGACCTTGGGAAGAGCAGTCAATGCTCTTAACCACCGACATAACTCCAGCCCCTGGGCAAGTATATTATATGTAGTATATTTATCTGTAGGGATGGTGAGTCTGGACAATAAGCAAATTTTAAGAGTGAAGAGGGGAGGATCTACTAAGCAGCATTCCTCCTGCAGTTTATGCCTCCAGATGCTTTCGACGAAACTTTATCCCCTATATTCTAGCGTCGTTTGTATTCCTTTGTTGAGTCAGAACATCCCTCCTTCTCCAGTTGGAGGAACAGGTAATGCTTTAATGTTCCCAACTTCATCCTTCACAGGACTTATTTCTGTTGTCTGTATAAGGACTCCGTTTACCATGATAAATGTGAATTCACACACACACACACACACACACACACACATACACACACACGTACGGTTTGTGTGTGTATGCATGTATATATGTATGCATGTATGTGTGTATGTATGTATGTATAATATATATCACCCTATTTTGCCAAGTAAAATAATATTTACAAATTTACTGTAATTTAATTAGTAGAACAGGGCTTCTTCCAGCATGATACATCATAAAGGGCAACCGAAATTTTATTAAGTGTTATTCTGTATTTTTTGTTGCTTGTTCTTTATGTTTAAGTATTACCATAGTTGTCATATTACATGCCTTGAAACTGATAATTTTCTAAGCCGCACCTTCACCCTCCTTCTTCCTCTGCTCCTCTCCCTTCCCTACCCTCCTCTCTTTTCTCAAAACTTGTTTTCTCCCCTTCTCTGCTTATTTGTCCAACCAAGAATTCTGCAGCTCATCATGTCTTCTAGGACATATTTATCAAGTTGGCTAAAGTGTGATTTTTAAAACACCTCAAAGAATACTCAAAATCAACTGTGAGAAAAAATACAAGGGTTAACGTATTTAATAATGTAATGCTATTGAGAAATCCAAGAAGTCTATGAGCGAATCATAATAGTAAGTCCCATTGTTCCTTCTCTAAACAATTAACATTGAACAGAGATAATCATTTCATTAAGTGACTGCTTAAAAGAATTATGTGATCAATGTAAAGATGTAAAATTATTTAACAGAGAAAGACTCTGAACTGCAGGTAAAAAATATCAACTATATTCATTAGCTCTTCAGTTAACATTAAGCAACAAGAGCTTAAGAGGATGTAGCTTAAAGAAAGATGATATGATCAAATCAAGTAACCTCCAGGAGCATGAAACAACACAGAGTAAGGGGTGCTAATGGGATAATAAGGAATATATACCTTCAGATAAAAGTAATTATATAAAAGCCTAAAATGAACGTTGTGCTATTTTGAAATCTGTAAGTATCTCAGCAGGAACAAATTAGTCATGATCAATGATTCATCTACACAGAAAGCAAAGACCATATGAAATTTAAAGTAGAAACAGTACAACCAAAGATAATACGATAATTGTCAGATTATATTCATAATGGTTTAGATTGTTTAAGGGCTTTTTATTTTAGGGCAGCTTAGATTCTACATTGAAATTGAGAGGATACCATAAATATTCTCCAATTACCCCTCCGCATATGTAGTGCTATAGTTTAATGTCTGTCATGGACATAGTGGTGTGCCTCAGCTGTGGCGCCACTAAGCATTACCGTCCCCTCCTTTTCATGTGCAGTGACAGATCTCTGGTTGTGGGGACAAAGGCTGTTTTCTTTTTCGATTGCTGATTTTGAGATGGGAGTGTATGTATGTCTTCATGGCAAGCACAATAATGGCTGAGCATTAAACCCAGACACGAAGGCTCTGCTCTTGATGTAGAGAAAAATAGACCTGAGATATAATTTTTGATTTTCCTTACTTATTTTTAGACTCATACTTGATGTGTTTATAAAAAGATAAAGTGGGAGGAGATATGTTTCAGTGAATGTGTGGTGAGGTGTGGGGCAAGGCGGTACCTCGGCAGGTCCATGCTGAGGTGTCCCTTCCCCCAGAGGGACCAGCCACACAAGGATATAGTATAGAATAGCTTATTCAGGACATGGGGAGGGGAGTTAAGATGATAGGGAGAGAGAGAGGGGGGGGGAGAGGGGGAGAGGGGGAGAGAGGAGAGGGGGAGAGGAGGAGAGAGGGAGACGGAGAGAGGGGGAGAGGGGGAGAGGAGGGAGAGGAGGAGAGAGGGAGATGGAGAGAGGGGGAGAGACAGAGAGTAGAGAACTAGAGGCTGGCCATGAGTACTTGGAGAGGGGGGGGAGGGAATGGGAAAAAATGGGATCAGGGGCAAGAAGCCCGTTTTATAGAAAGTCAGGATTACCTGGCTGTTGCCAGGCAACTATAGGGCGGTGCTTACACAAAATATTAACAATACTGAAATTGCAATGACAACTTATGAATTTATTTAGGTTTATTCATATTTTCACAATGAACTAAATTATTGGAAAACCAAAATTCATTATTTTATCTCTCAATTAATCTCCTAAGTTTTACATTTTTACCTACAAAGTGTGGAAAAACTGAAAGAAAAAGCAATGGAATTTGTTGAGACATGGTAATGACAGGTTGTAAGGATGATCAGAAATGGAAATTCTGCAGCTAAATACACAAGAAAATATTTTCCATTCTTCAAATACAAATGGTTTTATCAAGACTCATTTTTCTTTTGTATTGTATAAAATATGCAATTTGGTCATTTTCTATTGAAAATGTAAGGAAGAGGTTGATAATTATCACTTTATCATTGCTTCTACTAACTTTATAATCATAACTGCAGAGAATTGATTCAAACTTTGAAGTATAATCTGCCCTACAATATACCATGACAGGTCACTACTGGTTTGTTTACATAATTGCCTTTATTTTATTCCAATCATTAACTGGTAATTTCACTGGTTATGGAGCTGCACTATGGCAGTTAATTTTGATTTTACTAATTTCTTTTGTTTTTGATTTTGTGGTATGAGTACATCATTTTCCCATTTTCTTCCTTCAAAATCTTCTGATACAGTGTTACTTCCTTTCCTTCAAATTCTTAGCTTCTATTTTCATTATTGTGTCTACATGCGTGTGTGTGTGTGTGTGTGTGTGTGTGTGTATGTCCTGGTGTGTTCCTAAATAGAACCTGCTTACTATGTATAGGGATACATTTATGCATGTCTTCAGGACTGACTTGAAAACCAACTGGTAGAGTCTTCCCGCATTCTCAGGCAAGCCTTAGCTTCCTGTAATTCCTTGGGTAGGTCTTATCATCTTTCCCCTGTCTATTTTTGCATGTCTATTGCTGTTGGTCTTGTGCAGTTAAAGTTAGTTGTGTTGATGAGACTTATGAGTACTTTTGACCTTATCAAGAGGCACAATTTCACAGTAAAATGCCTGAAACTACGGCTCTTTCAATTCTTCTGTCTTCCTCTCTGTTCTCATAGTCATAGATGTGGAAGTTTATTTATAGATATATCTTGAGGATTAGGACTGGGCTCCACAGCTCTGATTTCATTTAGTTGTAGTTCTATTTAATGGTATCTATCTAACATTAGGAGAAATTTCTCACACCTGATCCTACCACCCTTTCCCCTCCCTTTTCTCTCTCCCTCCTAGGTTCCTCCCTCCCCCTCATTATTACTTTGTTCCCACTTCTAACTAACTAGGGCTGACACATCTACATTTCTGTAGTCATTCTTGAGCTTCATATGATCCGTGAATTGTATCTTGGGTTTTCTGAGATTTTTTCCTTATATCTACTTATTAGTGAGTGCATACCATGTGCGTTCTTTTGTCATTGGGTTACATCATTCCAGATGATATTTTCTAGTTCTGTTTGCCCAGCAATTTCATGTAGTCATTGTTTTTAATAGCTGAGTAGTAGTCCACTTTGTAAAAGTGCAGCATTTTCTGTATCCATTCTTCTGTTGAGGGACATCCATGCTATCTATATCCAGTTTCTGGCTATTATAAATAAGGGTGCTATAAATATAGTAGAGCATATGTCCTAGTTATATGTTGGGGCATCTTTTGGGTATTTGCACAGGAGGGGTATAGCTGGGTCCTCTGGTAGAACAATTTCCAATTTTCTGGGGTACCACCAGACAGATTTCCAGAGTGGTGATACCATCTTGCAATCCTACCAACAATGGAGGAGTGTTTCTTTCTCTGAACAAACTCACCGGCATCTGCTGTCACCTGAGTTTTTTATCTTAGCCATTCTGATTGGTGTGAGGTAGAATCTCAAGGTCGTTTTGATTTGCATTTCCTTGATGACTAAGGACGATGAACATTTCTTTAAGTACTTCTCAGCCAATTGAGATTCCTCAGTTGAGAATTCTCTGTTTCACTCTGTACTCCACTTTTTAATAGAATTATTTGGTTCTCTGGAGTCGACCTTCTAGAGTTCTTTGTATATTTTAGATATTAGCCCTATATTTGGATGTAGGGTTGGTAAATATCTCAATTGGTGGGTTGCTGATTTGTCCTGTCAACAGTGCCCTTTCCCTTACAGAAGCCTTTCAGTTTTATGAGATCTCATTTGTCCATAATTGATTTTAGACCTTAAGCCATTGGTGTGCTGTAATTGTCCCCTTGGCGGATGTGTTCTAGGCTCTTCCCTACTTTCTCTTCTATTACATTCAGTGTGTCTGGTTTTATGTGGTTTTTTTGATCCCCTTGGACTTGAGCCTTGTACAAGGAGAGAATGGATCAATTTGAATTTTTCTACATGCTGACTGCCAGTTGAACCAGCACCATTTGTTTATTTACTATGCTGTCTTTTTTCCACTGGATGGTTTGGGGAGTCTTACGGAAAACATTGGCCAATAAATCAACACAAAGATTTTTGTGCCTGATGTTAGATTTTTGATTAAATCATCTTTATCTCTTAACAGGAGCTTTGTCAACCAACATAAAAACTTGTTATTTTAACTATACATGTTTAATTATACATGTATACACAAACATAAATTATAGACTTTTAGTAGAGAGCTAATAGTAGTCCTTCTGACTTTTTTTCAGATATCTTTATTATTCTTTTATCCTCTCTATTATGTATTTCTCTTTGCTCCTACTGCCCAGCACTCCCATTTGTCACATTTCTCTAATTTGATCACTTGTCATTACTGTCACCTTGCTATTCCCCTCCCAGCGACTGTCGATAGAGGCCACCACTCTGTGCTCTGATCTGAGCATTTGGAGCTAGGAGGCTCCTATGACAAAGAATGTGTAACAATGTAACATTGTCTTTCTGGCTCTGGAGTTTTTAGGTTTTTGTTCTTTTTTCCAAAATAACAAAAATATTAAGCTTGCCTGATCATGTTTTACCACAAAATTATAATTAGGAAAGACAATTTGCAATCAGATGAAGCTCAGGCAAAAAGTTCTTATTCTGTTGTAAATACAAAAAGTCTTTATAAAAAGAGCAGTTTAACTCATGAAAAAATATTTAATATGCTGTTATAAAATGTTTATAAATTTTCTCCAGGAAAGATAGAATATAGACCTGTTTGAATATATTCTGAATCTTAATTATTCTTTCAATTTACATGGTGTAGATTTTTTCCAAATAAACGGTATCACTATTAAGCTAAATTATAATGAAAAGTAGATTTATTTAGAAAACCAGTACTATTTCCAGAAAAAAATATTTCTATATTTAAAATTAATTTGTATTAAAATAAAGGTTTTTAATACCATCAACTCTGAAAAAGCTTTCTCCCTTCCCATCTTCTCCCAGATCACACCCACTTTACTACCCTTCCAACTCCTTGCTATCTTTCTTTCTCAAGAAATCAAATGTCAAATATAAGAGACTAACAAACAGCAATAAAGCAAAAACAACAACAAAAACCAAACAGAGGAAGCAAAAACATTAAGACAAATACACACAGGAACATGTAGACAAACAAATAATACCCATAAAACTACAAAATTTAATGCCATAATTAACAAGCCAAAGAACAGTAAGCAAATATATATACATATACACATATATATATTCCAAACAAAGCATTGAGTAACAATCTGCTTTTGTGCCATTATCTATTGCTAGGTTGGGGCCTGCCCTAACATATGGTTTGTATAACCAGTAATATTCCCTTCCAGAAAACACTGTTTTCCTTTCTCAGCAGTTTTCAAATGAACACAGCTTCCTGGTTGAGGACAAGAGTGCAGATTAACATTCTCATCTAAGACTTGGGACCCCATTTATTTTGAAGGTGTGCTGGCCTATTGCATGCTGACACAGTCGCTCTGTGCTCATATTTGAACCAACCATGTTTTGTTTCAAAGGCCCTCTTTCCTTAGCATCTTCCCTCTCCACTGACACTTAAAATCTGTCTACCCACTCTTCTTCATAGTTCCTTGACTGCTAAAGGGAAGGAATTGATGAAAACATGCCAGTTATGACTGATATTTTCAAAGTCTTTCACCCTGTGGCCGTTGCTGGTCATTGTTAAAATAACACTTAAATATATATATCATTTAATATATTAGTAATGGAAGAATTATTTAGAAACTATAATTCTCTGTGAGTATTTTATAAATAGAAAGAATATGTGACCCCATTTAAATATTATTCTCTGAAATCATTTTAAATGAAATTCTATACTACACAAATAAAGTACGTAAAATAATTTCCACTTCATAGAGGACAAGTAATTTATGGAAATTTATTGTTATATTTGCAAATGTCTTTTTCAGAAAAAAATAAATCCGCTCAGATTTAAACAACAAATAGCAATTGAGAAACTTATTATAATAAATTTCATTTTTGAAGTGTTGACATGATAAAACCCCTGCTGTTGGATTTCAAAGAAGTCGAGGGTTCATCTGTTGAATAGTATTAGCTTCTGAATCTTAATTTGTTTCCTGAGTTTTAAGTAGCATGCTATATCAACGTTCATGAACATTTTTACAACATAATTTGTAAACGACTGTTCCATCCATTAAATTAAGTGAGACTTTTCTATAGCATCATCAGAAAAGGAGCATCAGCTATTTCTAAGCACTTTTAATTATGAGACACATAGCATCTAGACTACAGAATGTAGTTAGCAACACTCAAAAAAATATATATGCTCTTGGTATTTACCTAGAGGTATTTTCTATGTTGAATAGCAATGGAAACTGCAATATTTTAGGTTTTTAAATAAATAAATAAATAAATAAATAAATAAATAAATAAAAACCAGTTGAAAATAATTGTGTTAAGGAGATTAAAACTGAGATTTTTTTAATTGCCCAATTTGTTTTATGAGGCCACAATTACCCCAAAACCATAACCACATAACGATCAAACAAAGAGAATTATAGAACCATTTCCTTGTTTCCTCAGTGAACTGAAATGCAAAAATTTTCAGTAAAATAATTGAAAATGAAATCCAAGAATATATAAAAAATCACCTACCATGATAAAATAGATTTCATCTGTAAGATCCAGGAGTGGGTGAACATATGCAAATATAACAATATAATCTACCATATAGACAGCCTGGGGCTTGGTGCTTCATTCTCAGTGAGTTCCTATGAGCTTTGCTCAGTTGTTTGAAGTGTCTAGTTCTCTTGATGGTCTTCATTCTCTCTGTCTCCTCTATCCCTTTGGCTTTCTGTCCCTTGGAGTTCCCAGATTTCTGAGAGGAGAGATTGCACTGGAGCACTGCATTTAGAGCTGTGTATTCCGAGGTCATTCTCTCTCATGTCTGACTTTGGGTCTCTGTATTTGTTCCCGTTTGCTACAAGAGGAATCCTCCACAGTGAGGGCCAAATAAGGGACTGATCTATGTGTATCAGTGAGTATCAGGAGGAGTCATTTTATTGTTACTTTTATATCTCCTTAGACTGGTCGCATTTGATTTTACCCCCATTCTCTGGACTTTGTAGACCCTGGTTCTTGGATACCCAAGACTTGGAGTTATGTGTTGCATCTCATCAAGTGGGCCATAAATCATATCAAGTACTGGTTGGTTACTCCCACCCAAAAGTTTTCTGCCACTTTTGCCTTAGCATAATGTGTAGGAAGGGAAAATTGTAGATCAAAGCTTTTATGGTTGCTATGGTGATTGTTTCCTTCCTTCCTTTATTTCTTCCTTCCTTTCTTCACCTTTTTTCTACCTTACTTCCTTCCCTCCTTCCTTTGCTCCTTCCTTCCTTCCTTCCTTCCTTTCTTCCTTTCTCTCTTCCCTCCCCCTGCTCCCGCATCCACCCCCTCCCACTTTATTGTTCTTGTACTCTCCCCCAATGATGGTTTGGTCCATTCTAGCACCAGTGTCCACTCCATGTTCAATTCTTGTGAGACATCACTTGATATGTGATTTGTGTCTTTGGTGTTCCAAGCTTCTAGGCTAAATCCCAGGTCTTTGTAAAGCAATGAGAATGTGAAATGTATGTTAAGCTCTGAATACCCAAGACAAAACTCACATATCAAATCATTGCCAGCAATAAGGAAGGAGAGGGCCCGGGTCCTGGAAAGGCTTTATGCAGCATTGTAGAGGATTGCCAGGACAAAGAAGTGGGAAGGGTTGATTGTGGAGTGGGCAGATAGAAGAGGGCTTATGGGACATAGGGTGAGCAGGGAACCATGAAAAGGATAATCATTTGGAATGTAAACAAGGAATATAGAAAAGAAAAAAAAGAAAAAAAAAAGGAAATGGGTGGAACTGGAAAATATCATCCTAAGAGAGGTAACCCAATCACAAAAGAACACACATTGTATGTACTCACTGATAAGTGGATATTAGCCCAGAAGCTTGGAACACCCATGACACAATTCACTAACAAACGATGCCCAAGAAGAACGAAGGAGAGGCCCCTGGTCCTGGAAAGGCTCAATGAAGCAGTGTAGGGTAATACTCGGAGAGGGAAGAAGGAGGGGTTGATTGGAAAACAGGGGGAGGGGAGAGGGCTTATGGGACTTTCAGGGAGAGGGAACCAGGAAAGGGGAAATCATTTGAAATGTAATTAAAGAATATATCTAATAAAAAAAGAAGACAAAAAAGACTTAGTACATCTTTTAACATAAGTTCAAGGACCTTGAGATGAGCATATGTGTCTAATGGCTGTATAGTACTCCATTGTGTATATATACCACATTTTTTGTATCCATTCCTCTGTTGAGGGACATCTGGGTTCTTAAGTCTATTTTCTTAAGTAACTGCAAGTATTCTTGGACATATAAAGAGGAAATTTGTTAGTAACATGACTTTTTCTGGAAAGTATTCAATTTGCAATGTATTATTTTGTAAAAGTAGTTACATCATCAAATTCTATGCAATGCTTTCACTGGTTAAAATAATAATTTTACATATAAAAAGTAAAAATAATTATAATAATATAAATATTTGTCAAATTTGGTAAGAGCTATTTATAATATGCTATATAATATGTATTCTAAATAGGACTTTTAAAATATTTGCATTTAATATCAATATATTAATATTAATGATATCAATTATTGATATCAAGCTAAGAATATAAGTTTAACCACATATAATAGACACATCTTTCTTTCAGTCAATCCAATGACATATGAGCTATTGCTGAAACAAAAAAACTGTTTAATGTCACTGGATAGGACATTAGAAATGTAATAGAGAACAATTCTCTTCAGTGTTATTAAATTATTTCTCTTTGAGCTATGTTGCAAATTAATGCTCATATTGTGAGCATTATATTTTGAGCATATATTGTGAGCATTAATAATCACAAATGGTTATGTCTTCTTTTTTATACTTATTTTGAACATGGGTTTTATGTAGTCCAAGTGTTTCTAAAACTAATTGTACAGCTCAAGCTAGCCTGGATGATTGTGCCTTTTCCTACAAGTTACTAAGATTATAGATGTTTTCTACCTTCCCTAGCCTTACTCTGCATTTGTTAATTTACAAAATTCACCATTGTATGAATTATATGATAATGAAATGATTATAATTCAGTACATCTTACATTTTATTTTGTATTATTTTAAAACTATCTCTCTAGTGTAGATTAAAGATAATCAACATCTCACCTTCTCATTCAAAAATTAATATTTAAATCCTATAAGCCCTAAAACTTATGCTAATACACACAATTTACGTCATTGTGTACCTAAAAAATTACTCTCTTGTCTCCTTAAATATGTATATTTTTTAAACTTAAAATTGTTTTAAAATATTTAAAATTTATATTATTTTGATGAAATGTCATGACAATACTTATAACTGAGCATGAATCTTTAATCAATATGCTTGTGGGATAAAATGACTATATTTGCAATATCTAAGATAAAATATGTGAGCAAATACAGGTGTCTAATCACTTTTCTGGTGATTTTAGCATCTCCAAACCTCTAAAAACAAAATGTTTGCATATCCCGATGGACAGTTAAATTTGTCTGGTCTGTATGCCTTAGTAAATGAATGGATTTGAGGATATTTATAGTGTGTCTTCTTACTTGGTGTGAATATTCATATGATTTTTCTGTGCACATAAAGCCGTGCTTGATTGCAGACCCCCACTAAGAGTGTTATGCAATACACAGTAGATGTGCAGCATATTTCTCTCTCAAGTACCTCTACATTTCTAAATTCTAAAAAACACATCTGGCTTCTTGGTTGACAAAATGAAGATGTGTAAAACACAGTATTCTTATGACCAAATTTAAATTGTGTAGGTTCCCTCACATTTATTCTCCTAAAGCTGCATGTAATTACATCCCATCTGTGAAAACTCACATTTACCTGAGACCTACAGGTCCTTCCTCTATTCCCTAAAGTCATATGTACCTGGTAGCCACAATAATTAATATTTTTTCTTAATTATTTTTCTTTAGATGTCTTATTATCCATTCTTGCAATACAAGCAACTATCAAAGACTTCTGTATTATGTAGTCATCTCTTCTTGTATTATAATATTGGTAGAAGAAAATGTTTTATTTTACATACATATACAGAATCTTCCATTGCATGTAAAATTTTTGTTCTGACCACTTTGACAAGAATGGGATCACAGTAGAATCTACTGTATGGTTTCATTTTCCTCCAGCTTGCTGACTTACCATTCTTTTGTCATTGAAGATGTTGACATAGAACTTTAAAGCATGGTTTCTCAGTCTGACCCTCAACCAAATTTATATTACATGAGGTAACCTTAAGACTTTTCTATCCTCAGTCAATTACTGTTAGATATAGTCATTTTTTTGTTTGACTTTATCATGCTATCAGACTAAACTATATCTTCTGAATGGCTCCTCCTCTCACATAGTTTAAAAACTTTGTAGTAATTTCCCTTGCTGTGAAATATTGTTTATCAGGATATCTCATGATTTTATTTTCATTACCATCAAACCATTACTATTATGTCTTCTTTTAAATGCAGTCTACTTTCTACCCTCTGTAAATTTCAGTGGTTCTTAATTTTATTCTCTGTACTTGAAGTTTTCCTTATCTATGGCACACACAATACCTCCCTTTCTATTCATTCCATTTATTGAATGACTGCAATGATATATGGGATTTTATGTCACAATCTTAAACAGCTTCATAACTTTTATCCATTGAATAGTTCTTGTATCATTAATTGAATTATTAAAGTCGTGATATTGACAATGACTCAATTCATCAAAAAGTTTAGAATATGCTGAATTTTTGAGGAAGAAAAGAAATTAGATGATGAATCACCATTTCTTGGGACCATCTTTAGTATCATTCTTTTGTAATTGAATATCCTAAACTTAGATAAGTTATTTAATATGAGGCTCAGTTATACCCTGTTAAGACAAGAACATACTGGAGTTATTTTTGCTTTTCTTGCTTCTTTTAAAATCTTCATTATGCTTTTATCCTATAAGTTTTCAAATGTTTATCATAGAATATAAAATTGCCACACAACTAAATTGTAAAAGCATACCACCATGCTTTCTGATTAACCAAGAAAAATAAATATAACAACTAAATTAATGACAAAAGATTTCTTCCTTCAAGTTCTATAACTTTTAAATGGTTACAATATAACTAAAGGAAAGCATTCTGCGATTGAAAAACAAATCAGAGTAACTGTGCCAGTTCTTTGTAGTATGCACACAGATGACAGGTAACCATAATAAGAGCTAATGACAGTGTGCATTCTACTGTGTAATGAGGGAGGGAGGATCTCTGTGCACTTCAGACAGGACACGTACTGAAGTAGTTGATATTTGAAATTGTATCTGATTGTTACCACTCTAAAATTGTATCTATATTTGGAAATGCAAGGTGACCTAAAAGAGAGAGAGAATACTCCACCTGATCTCCAATTAGCCCCAAGAAGATGGAGACAAATATTAGTTTGTATTTTCTATTTATCAAAATGTAGCAGTCCCTTTCTTTGAAAAATGTTTATAGTAGTATAATAACTTGTAACTTCACCAAAAAATTGAAAAATGAATTGAATTCCATAATCTTAAAATTAACTTTACCTTTGAAAATTATATAAAGGTCATTTCAGTCACAATGTTGTATATTTAACAACAGTTATTTGTATATTTAACAGTTCTATATTTAACAAGTAATGGGACTTGCAAAAATATTATAAAATATTATGATGCAAAATTAGTGCTCTTTTGTTAGCATTGACATTTACATTGGTGTTAAGGATCCATGTTAGCTGTTTTTTTCAGTTCATTCACAGAGGAGAAATATGTGCATTGGGAAAATTCTGACATGTCTTTTAAGGATTTTCCCTTCAAATTAATATTAAGTAAAACCTGAGGTTGGGTTTTTTTTTCATCAAATGATAGCATAAAACAAGAAGAAAGATAATCCACAACCTCAAACAGTTGTAACCAGGTGAGAATATTTCCAAAATCTACTCTGGCTGTCTGGTACAGATTAGAAAAGAATCCAGTATAGCTTAAAGCTTTGAAACGTAGTGGATGTTTGAATTAAAATTCATAAAACTAACTCATACCCACAAGTTATCATTTAAATGTTATAATAATAAAGGGCCCGATTTTTATATCAGATAAAACAAGTGAGGACAACATGACTAAGTTAATTTTTTGTGTTTCCTGGAATTTTAAACCTATGTATATCCCAGACCAGCATCAACTTCAGTGCATAGTGAGTACTATTTTTAAACTTACAATGATCCTTCTTTTTCATCCTCCCAAGTTGAGGGTTAGAAATTTGATAGTTTTGAAACTTTACTTCATTTCTGGTTCTTCTTACTAGAATAACAAATATTTGCTATTAATATGGAGTATGTTTTCTTTATTCTATACTTAAATGAAAGGAACATGCATGAAGTAAGTTTATCTATTTACTGCTTGGTGACAGCAATTGTAGCCAGTACACTTGATAGACACATGTTCTTCAGATAGCAAGAGAAATATAACTCACCTAAAGAGAGCTTTACATCTAAGTGATAGGGAATTATTTGCAAAGTGAATTTTTCTGTGTCTTGAGGCATCATAAGTCTGAAATCTCTGCCAACATTGTAAGGAAAATTTCTGTGATTAAGACTTAAAGCAATTTGTTAATTGGTTTTTCCTATGGGTACAAGAATAGATTTTAAAAGGACAGTGTACAGATTTATCAATCTAGTTAACCATCAGGAAAGTTTCCTGCTTAGTCCTATTACCTACCCATATTGGATTTGTCAGCTGGGTTTACATTCTTGTCCTTTTCCTCCTCTGAGGTTGAGTGGGCCTCAAATCCAATCAAATGACAGTTGCTTACCTGAGATAGGGTTAATGAATTGGTTGGGAAAAGGCTGCCCTGCCCTCTTGCACACAGCCATGTTGCTTATCATCCTGGGTTACCTTTAATGAGCAAAAATATGAAAGATGATTCTAGATAAAAACTGGCCTGCTTCTTTGATATTTTTAAACTAAGGTGCATTGTATCTGTGCTCATATGATCTTATTCTCTAGGTCTGTTTGCTAGTGCAGTTAAAATATTGTGTAGAAGTAGTCTGTTGGCAGGTTTCTGTGGCTTCTGTCCTCAATCCTTCCACCTCACTGCCTGCCTAAGCCTTAGCATCTACAGTATTCTTCCTCTTTATCCTTCCCTTAAGTGTGCTATGATAAGCAATTGTTGCAAGAATCAACAAAAGACACTCTTATTCCACCCTGCCTAATACTATAGAACATTGTGAAAGAGGGACAGGGGTATGAAAGAGAGGAACAGAAGAAGTATACTTACTATCTCTAGGCACAATACAACTATTTTAATTACCAACAATTGTAGCTATCTTCACAGGACCCTGAAAGGATTGGCTCAGTCAACCATAATCCAAGAGAGTTTGAGAGGCTCTCAGATCCCTTTATAACTTGATGAGCAAGCTGGAGTACAAAAATCTGACTGGGTTGATGTGGACATGCCAAAAAACAAACAACAAAAATAACAGGAGGCAACAATCACTTTTCCTTAATATCTATTAACATCAATGGATTCAATTCTCCAATAAAAAGACACAGACTAATGGAATGGATATGTAAACAGGACAGAGCAAAATGCTGCATACAAGAAATGCATCTCAGTGACAAAGACAAATGCTACCTCAGAGGAAATGGCTGTAAAACAATTTTCCAAACACATGTTCCCAAGAAACAAGCTGGAGTAGCCATTTTAATATCTAATAACAATGACTTTCAACCAAAAGTTATCAAAAAAGATAAGGAAGGACACTGCATACTTGTTAAAGGAAAAATCCACCAAGATGAACTCTCAAATATGAACACCTATGCTCCAAATGCAAGGGCAACCTCATTTATAAAAGAAACTTTATTAAAGATCAAAGCATACATTGCATCTCACACAATAATTGGGGAAGACTTCAACACCCCACTCTCAGTGAAGGAAATATGGAAACAGACAGTAAGCAGAGACAGAGTGAAACTAACAGAAATTATGAACCAAATGGATTTAACAGATATCAGTAGAATATTTTATCCTAAAACAAAAGAATATACCTTATTCTTAGCACCTCATGATACCTTCTCCAAAGTTGTCTATATAATTGGTCACAAAACAGGCCTCAACAAATACAAGAAGATTGAAATAATCCCATGCATCCTGTCAGGTCACCATGGACTAAGGCTGGTCTTCAATAACAACAACAACAACAACAACAACAACAACAATGGAAAACCCAAATACACTTGGAAATTGAACAATGCTCTACTCAATGATAACTTGGTCATGGAAGAAATAAATAAATTAACGTCTTTTTAGAATTTAATGAAAATAAAGGCACATCATACTAAACCTTATGGGACTTAATGAAAGCAGTGCTAAGAGGCAAACTCAGAGCTCTAAATGCCTACAGAAAATGAAACTGGAGAGAGCATGCACTCACAGCTTGACAGCACACCTGAACACTCTAGAACAAAAAGAAACAAATACATCCAAGAGGAGTAGGTGGCAGGAAATAATCAAACTCAGGGCTGAAATCAACCAAGTAGAATCAAACAGAACTATACAAAGAAACAACCAAACCAGGATCTGGTTGTTTGAGAAAATCAAAAAGATAGATAAACCCTTAGCAGACTAACCAGAGGGCAAAAAGACAGTATCTAAATTAATAAAATCAAAATGAAAAGGGAGAAATGATAACAGAAACTGAGGAAATTCAAAAAAAGTCATCAGATTCTACTAGAAAAGCCTATACTCAACAAAAAATGGAAAATCTGAATGAAATGGACAATTTTATAGACAAATACCAGGTATCAATCTTAAATCAGGGTCAGATAAACTATCTAAACAGTCCCCTAACCCATAAAGAAATAGCAATAATCATTAAAAGTCTCACAAGCAGAAAAAGCCCAGGACCAGATGGTTTTAGTGCAGAATTCTATCAGATCTTCAAAGAAGAACTAATAACAATTCTCTTCAAACTATTCCACACAATAGAAACAGAAGGACCACTACCCAATTCGTTCTATGAAGCCATAATTGTTGTTCCTGGGTTTCAGCACCAAATGATGGGCTTATAAAAAGAGAGAAAGGTGATTAAGGAATGTGGCATGACAGTGTGGGGAAGGGGGTGCCTAGGCAGGCCCATGCCCAGGCATCCCTTCCCCCCTGAGGGACCAGGCATACACAGATATGGTATAGAATAGAGTTTATTCATGGCAGAAGATGGGAGTTAATGATGTAGTGGATGCAGAGAGAGAGAGAGAGAGAGAGAGAGAGAGAGAGAGAGAGAGAGAGAGAGAGAGAGAGAGAGGGAGAGAAAGAAGGGGAGAGGAGGGGAGGGGAGGGGAGAGAGAGGGGAGGGGAGGGAAAGGGAAGGGAAGGGAAGGGAAGGGAAGGGAAGGGAAGGGAAGGGAAGGGAAGGGAAGGGAAGGGAAGGGAAGGGAAGAGAGAAGAGAAGAGAAGAGAAGAGAAGAGAAGAGAAGAGAAGAGAAGAGAAGAGAAGAGAAGAGAAGAGAAGAGAAGAGAAGAGAAGAGAAGAGAAGAGAAGAGAAGAGAAGAGAAGAGAAAGAGTGGAGGCTGGCCATGACCATATGGAGAGAGGAGGGAGGGGAGGAGAGCCCAAGAAGGGAAGAGAGGTGAGAGTGCCAAGAGGCAAGAGTGCCAAGAGGCAAGAGTGATAAAAGAGAGGAGGGGCAAATAGCCCCTTTTATAGTGGGCCAGGTCTAGGGGGTGGGGCATACCTGGCTTTTGCCAGGTAATTGTAGGGTGGAGCTTAGACAGGATACTAACATTCCCCAGTATTTGTTTAATTTTAAAAGAAAAAATTAAAAAGATGTGACTGCGAAGCAGGAATAGGGCCATCCTTGTGATATCTGGCTGCTTCATGCTGACATTGGGGTCAATATGTCTCTGAGGAACCTAGAGAAAGGGGTTTGGGGGGTGTTTGTCCAGTCTCAGGAGAACTGGTTGCTTCCTTGCTGTCCAGGCTCTGTGGAGCCATCTGAGGATAGGTCAGGAGAACAGGTCCAGTAGAAGTTGTCTGTGTCTAGAGAAGCTGAGAGGAGATTGGAGCATCAATAATTACTCTGATACTTAAACGACACAAAGACCCAACAAAGAAAGAGAACTTCAGACCAATTTACCTTATGAATATCTATGCAAACATACTCACTAACATTCTTGAAAACCGAATCCAACAACATATAAAAAAAAATCCACCAACATGACTAAGTAGGCTTTATCCCAGGAATGAAGGGATGGTTCAATATATAGAAATCCATCAACTTAATCCACTACATAAATAAACTCAAAGGAAAAAAGCTACATGATCATCTCATTAGATGCTGAGAAAGCATTTGACAAAGTTCAACACCCCTTCATGGTAAAAATCTTGGAAAGATCAGACGTTCAAGGCCCATAACTAAGCATAGTAAAAGCAATATACAGCAAACCAGTAGCCAACATCAATGAATGGAGAGAAACTTGAAGCAATCCCACTAAAATCAGGGACTGGACGAGGCTGCCCAGTCTCTCCCTACCTATACAATATAGTACACTAAGTCCTAGCCAGAGTAATTAGACAACAAAAGGAGGTCAAAGTGTAGCTGCCTGAGGCTAAAGGAACCAGGGTCACCTGGAAGGAAAGCTGGGGATGAAATAGAACAGGCTCCAAATTTTAATGGGTGACTCAGAATTTAAGATCCAAGGTTCAAGTATCTGCTCAGAGGGTATTGGCTCCACTGCTCAGTGGGTGGCATGCTTAATTCAGGAGGTTATAGAGCTATAAGAACTGTGGACTTCACCTTGGTGGGGGAGATTTTGGCTAACAGTGTGTTCTGGAATTCCTGCTCAGGAGGCTGCAGGGGGAGGGGGGAAGGGCACATCAAAGGGATACAAATTGGAAATGAAGAAGTCAAAATATCAGAATTTGCAAGAAATATGATAGTATATTTAAGTGACCCCAAAAATTCCACCAGAGAACTCCTAAACCTTATAGACAACTTCAGGATAGTGGCTGAGTATAAAATTGACTTAAACAAATCAGTACCCTTCCTCTATTTACAGGATAAACAGGCTGAGAAAGAAATTAGGAAAATTATGCCCTTCACAACAATCACAAAGATAAATACCTTCCTGTGCCTCTACCCAACCAAGTGAAAGATCAAATCTTTGAAGAAAGAAATGGAAGGAGATATCAGAAGATTTAATGACATTTCATGCTCATGGATTGACAGGATTAATATAGTAAAAATGGTCATCTTGCCAAAAGCAATATAAAAATTCAATGCAATTCCCATCAAAATTCTGACTCAATTCTTTATAGAGTTAGAAAGAGCAATTTGCAAATTAATTTGGAATAACAATAAACCCAGGATAATGAAAATTATTCTCAACAATAAAAGAACATCTGGAGGAAATTATCATTCCTGACCTTAAGCTGTACTACAGAGCAATAGAGATAAAAACCACATAGTATTGGTACAGAGACAGGCAGGAAGATCAATGGCCTAGAATTGAAGAACCAGAAATAAACCCACATACTTATGGTCACTTGATCTTTGACAAACAAGCAAAAACCATCCAGTGGAAAAAAGCATTTTCAACGAATGTTGCTGGTTCAACTGGCTGTCAGCATGTAGAATAATGAACATTGATCCATTCTTATCTCCCTGTACAAAGCTCAAGTCCAAGTGAATCAAGGACTTCCATATAAAACCAGATACACTGAAACTAATAGATAAGAAAGCAAGGAAGAGCCTGGAATACATGGGAACAGGGGAAAAATCGCTGAACAGAACACCAATGGCACATGCTATAAGATCAAGAACTGACAAATGGAACCTCATAAAATTGCAAAGATTATGCAAGGCAAAGGATACTGTTAATGGAACAAAAAGGCAACAAACCGATTGGGAAAAGATCTTTACAAATCCTACATCTGATAGAGGGCTAATATCTAATATGTACAAAGAACTCAAGAAATTAGATACCAGACAATCAAATAAACCTATTAAAAATGGGGCGCAGAACAAATCAAATAATTCTCAACTGAAGAAACTCTAATAGTGGAAAAGTACCTAAAGAAATGTTTAACACCCTAAGTTATCAAGGAAATGCAAATCAAAACAACCCTGAAATTCCACCTCACACCTGTCAGAAACTCAGATCACACCAGATCAAAAACTCAGGTTTCAGCAGATGCTGATGAAGATGCAGAGAAAGAGGAACATGCCTCTTGGTGGGATTGCAAGCTGGTACAACCCCTCTGGAAATCAGTCTGGTTGTTCCTCAGAAATTTGAACATAGTATTAACTGAGGACCCTGGTATATCACTCCTGGGCATATGACCAAATGATTCTCCAACACATAACAAGGACACAAGCTCCAACATGTTCATAGCAGCCTTATTTATAATAGAAACTAGAACGAACCCACAAGTCCTTCAACCGAGGAATGGATACAGAGAATGTGGTACATTTACAAATTGGAGTACTACTCTGAGCTTTAAAAAAAATGACTTCATGAAATTCTTAGGCAAGTGGATGGAACTAGAAAATATCATCCTGAGTGAGGTAACTCAACCACAAAAGAACACACATGGTATGTACTTCTAATAAGTGGATATTATCCCAAACACTCAGAATACCCAAGATAACAATTCACAAACCACATGATGCTCAAGAAGAAGGAAGACCAAAATGTGGATGCTTCAGTCATTCTTAGAGAGTATAACAAAATACTCATAGGAGGAAATATGGAGACAAAATGTGGATCAGAGACTGAAGGAAAGGCCATCCAGAGACTGCCCACCTGGGGAATCCATCTCATTTATAGTCACCAAATGCAAACACTATTGTGGATGGTAAGAAGTGCATGCCAGGAGTCTGATATAGATGTCTCCTGAGAGGCTCTGCCAGAGCCTGACATATACAAAGGTGAATGCTCACAGTCAACCACTGAACTAATCATGGGGTCTCCAATAGAGGAGTTAGAGTAAGGACTGCAGGAGCTGAAGGGGTTTGCAACCCCATAGGAAGAACAACAATATCAACCAACCAGAGACCCCAGAACTCCCAGGGTCTAAACCATGACTCTAAACCAGGGAGTACACATGGAGGAACCCATGATTCTAGCCTTATATGTTGCAGAGGATGGCCTTCAATGGGAGAAGGAACCCTTGGTCCTATAAAGTTTGGATGCCCCAGTGTAGGGGAAGTCAAGGGAGGAGGGAGTGAAGCCCTCATAGAAGCAGGAGGATAGGGATTGGATAGAGGATTTCTGGGGTGGGGGATGGTGAAAGGGGATAACATTTGAAATGTAAATAAATAAAATATCCAATAAAAATCATCAAAAAAGACTAAGCTACACAAATATAACAAGCATATGTGCAGTGAGCCTAGGTCAATCCCATAAAAACTCCCTGGTTGGGGATTCAGTCTCTGTGACCCACTATGGGCTCAGGTTAGTAGGTTTTCTGTAGGTTTTCTTGTGGTATACTTGTTGCCTTTGTGTCCTACAATCTTCTCTTCCCCTCTTCCACAGAATTCCCAATCTCTGTCTGTTTGCCTCTGAAAATCTGCATCTGTTTCTGTCAGTTGCTTAGTGAAGTCTCTCTGATGAGGAATATGCTAGGCTCCTGTCTTCAAGGACAGCAGAATAAAATTAGCAATGGGGTGGGGCGGGGGGGCTGTGCCTTCTCTGCTGGTATAGGTCTCAAGCCGAACCAGTCATTAGACAGTGATTTCCTCAATTTTACCTCCATCTTTAGCTCTGTATATCTTTTAGGCTAGACAATTTATAGGTTAAATATCCTGTGGCTGTGTTGTTGTCCCAATCCCTACACTGGATGTCTTGCTTAGTTACGGGGGATAGGGATGTCAGGCTACATATCCCCCATTTCTAGCAGTCTTAGCTACAGTCACCCTCATAGATGCTGGAGAGTTTCCATTGTGCCTGGTCTATATATCATCCCAGAGATACCCCACCATCAACAAAACAAACAATCCAATTTAAATATTGTGTACAGATATAAACATAGAATTCTCAACAGGGTGATTTCTACTGTCTGAGAAATTATTTTAAAAAGGTTCAACTTGCTTGGAAATCAGGGAAATATAAATTGAAATGACGCTGAGATTCCAAATTACACCTGTAAGAATGGCTAAGGTAAAACTTGTGAGTGACAGCTCACACTGGGAAGGATGTGGAGCAAGGAGAGTACTTTCTCCTTTGTTGTTGGGAGTGCAAACTTGTACAGCCACTTTGAAAATCATTTTGGCATTACCTCAGAAAATTGGGAATTGATCTACCTAAATCCTGGGCATAAACTCAAAGGGTAATTTACAATACCACAAAGACACTCATTCAACTCTGTTCATAGTACCTTGATTAAGAATAGCCAGAAACTATATATAACTTAGATGTCTCTCAACTGAAGAATAAATAGAGAAAATGTGGTACATTTACAAAATGGACTATTACTCACCTACTAAAAATAATGACATCGTGAAATTTTCAGGAAAATGTATGGGACTAGAAAAGATCATCCAGTAAAGCAAAGAATAAATGATGCTACTACAATCCACAGATGCTAAGAATCTCAATAACAAGGAGGGCCCAAGGTGCTGGGGTATGTGGATCTCACTAAAAGGGGAAATAGAATGGACATTGTGCTTGGAAAGTATAAGGGGACTGGATGACAGTGTAAGTGCTAAGGTGAAAATGTGGGATCAGATGAGGGGGGGACTGAGGAAGAGAACACCATTCCTTACATTAAAAAAAAAATCCACAGAGTTTCTGAATGAAATTGTTTTTATAGGAACTACAATATTCCTTTAGCAGCTTCCCTATTACATTTTGTGACTGCAAATTTGCTAGACTGAACTAATAGGAAAGCAGGCTTACATTATTCAACATACGCTATAGATAATTAAACTAAAATTATTAAAAGTCGGTTTTGGAGTTAGATTGGCCAGGGACCATTTGAGGATTGCCCGAGAGTTCCACTAATGGCAGAGTTCTTATTAATGCTGTTATAGCTTACCCCCGTGATGAGAGTTTAGATGAAGTCACTACCACAACTTAAATGAAATAAAAGTAAATGAAAGATGAACATGGTAGTGCTTGCTTATAGTACTAGTACTTGGGGGCAGAGGCAGGAGAATGGACACATAATGACATGCTATCACATTTCTTCATCTGATGTGTCTCTTCATACAGTGCTAATACCTTTTTATTTAAACAGAGGACATTTTAGGACATTACATACATGACAGTACTAGACAACGCGGTTTCTGCTTAATTAGTTATTAGATCAGAGTCCCAGCTGCTTTAAGATACACAAATTCTTCACTATGTATAAGAATTTAAATGCTACATTCATCCAGAAATATGTTCAAGCCAATATGTTCAAATATGTTCACGCCATTAGAAAATTATATGATCAAATATCTAGGCATAAAATACGGTTTACCTATAATCACAGTCTCAGAAGTTAGAAACGGAGGTATGTATGTCTAGAGCAAGATGGTAAGCTATCAAAACTGTCTACAATGGAGAACTGTGCTTGAATGAGATATTCTGTCCTACATAATTAGGTGAAGAAGAATCAAGGACCAACATCAACCTTAAGCTGTCCCATGCTTGTGTACATGTAAGCACGTGAACATATAAATATACAAAAATGCATGCCAGAGGCATATGAAAAATAAGATTAATAAAAAACACACCAGAAATTATTGAATGTTGAAGAGAAAGTGTTCTGGCTCAATGCTGTGGATGTTTTATTTTTATGCTTATTATGCCCTGTGCCTTATATGTCTATAGTGAGGCAATACATCAGAGAACCAACATGGTACAGAATAAAACTACACTTACTAGCTAAGATATAATGAAAAATAAAGAAAAATAGGAAGTTGTTTGTGTACTATTCCCTTGTGAGCAATATTGTAATAACTTACATATCTTCTGAAGGCTCATCTCGAGTTTTGACCCACATCAAGTCATGACATACTCTAAACACTGATCATTTAATAGATGAATTCAGGGAAAGGCAGATTCTAGATAATAACTGTAATAGGAAACAATAAATAAACTGATTTCTAGTAGTGTTCCCTCCAAGCTTCCCAATCAGAGTCTTACGTTGTGCAAATACATCCAAATTCATCTCAACTCTGCAGTGACCATAATTGTAGAGTTTTGATCCACAATACATAAATTTATCATTCTAGGAAGTTAGTCTTTTCAAAAGGTTGCCAAGGACTTGGTTTATGAGTTCTTTGGTGAAATGAGATCAGAGACTTTAAGCAAGTTGGGGAAATTTTATGTAAAGAGAATGAAACGGAGAATTAGATTTGTGGCGAGAGAAACATATTTTGAGAGCTAGAATATCATAAGCAATCTTTTTAGTTAAAACCAAGCCCATAGATAAGACATTTGGGAAGCATGGCAAAATTAGGAAATAATGGAACAAAGCCTCCAGAGGTAGAAATATATTGAAATGAGGACACAAATGAAGGCATTGGCTTTGATGTAAATGAAGGAAAATCTTCACTCAGAAATGGAATAAAGAGAAGTCAGATAAAAGTGAACTCACTTTTGATTCATATGAAAAGTGAGCTATAAAAATTATCTTTAAATTAACTTTAACATTTTTAAATTAATAGGAATTGCAGTGTTTGAAGATAAAATGAATGGAGAAACTCACCAAAGAGTGCCATGTGTGCCTCATTTGTTGTGATCATAAAATCACAGTAAATTTATGTGTAGCTTGTCTGGGTGTGAAGATGAGGATGAATGTTTCCTGCTGTGTAGAGTCAAAACAAAAAGCATTCTTAAAAATGACTTTTCCAAACAGCAGTCCTTGACCGCTAGCAGTTTCATTAAATTAAAACAACAACAACAACAACAACAACAACAACAACAACAAAAACAACAATGATTTGAAAACATGATGGAAGTAAAGGATGCATGTAAACTAAGTGCAATAGTTAATGTCAGTGGAAGAACTTCACTGAACTTGAAATTACCCAAAAGATGAATAAATGGCGATGTTATTAGTGAGTTTCTAGACTGCTTTTAATTGTGATAGGAAGAACTCCTCATCATTCAGCTGCCCTCCTGGACTAAGGTAAAAGGAGAATAGAAGCTGTATGCTGACATTATCAATCTGTCTCCTGCCTGAAGGTACTGTGTAACATGTTCTCTCCACTGCTGACTGCCAAAGTTGACTGTACACTCAGCATGTATAGTAGAATAAGCAATCCCTTTCGTAAGTTGTTTCTGTCAGGGACAATATAGCTAAAATTCTCAGCAAGTTATTCTGGGAAGGTAAATAAGAGCCATGTTTCTCTTAGAAATCAACTACATATTTAACATAATAATTATAATCAATAATATCAATATATTCAATAATTATAATTAAAAAACTCTTGGTGTAAGTTGCTAGATTAAAGTATTTCTACTTATCAGACAATAATCATAGCAAATACTTGGAATTAGTACTGATGTTAAGCCTTTCCAAAGAAAAATGTGAAACTAAGAAATTGAAGACTAAATATTGTCTCCCATTTTCTCAGTCAAGTAGGTTACAGATTTTCCTTCAAAGGTTCATGTGTTGGAAGGCCAGCCTTCAGTATGGCAACATATAAGTATTGGTATGGATTTCTATTTAGGAAAACTGCTGTCAAGTTTTAAGTTTCAGATTAGAACAAGTTAGTGTAGCAAGTAGATTTTGTGATTATATAAGCATTTTAATCCTTCCCCCATCAATAAAAGTAATTCACATTGTACCAAATTTAGTTCCAATAGGTATGGTTAGAAGATCAGCTAATCTCCCCTTTGGGTTCTAGGTGTCTCTTGCTTTCCTGGTACCTGGGACTTTCAGGTGGCTTCCTTCAGTTCCCCAGTCCCCATTGCTACACACTTGTTCAATTTCCTGATCCTCTGAAAATTATCCTTATATCCTCCATTACCTGATCCTTCACATCAGTGGGAGGAGTGGCCCTTGATCCTGTGAAGGCTCAATGCCCCAGTGTAGAGGAATGCTGGGGAGGTGAGTTGGGAGCTAGTGAATGGGTGGGGGTGCAACCTCACAGAAGCATGGGGAGGGGAGATTAGGTAGGGAGCTTGTGGAGGGGAAATTGGGAAAGGGGATAATATTTGAAACCCCTTAACGTCTCCATTTGCCTAATTAATTTCCAAATATACAGTGAATTGAGATATCTTCCTCTGTTTTTATGACTTTTTCTCCCCTCCTTTTTCTACTCTCAATTTCCCTATTTTATAGAGAATTTATAATAACGTAATTTTGACAAGTCTTTATTTTTATTTTTATTTTATTCAGGAAAACTGCTGTCAAGTTTTAAGAGTTGTTTCAGATTAGAACAAGTTAGCATAGCAAATAGATTTTGTTTGGTTCTATAAACAAAGAAACCAATTTGATGCTATTTGAAGACTATCACTCTATAAATATAGTTAGCAAGTTGAATAGGCTCATAGGTTATTTTATGGCTTCAAAATCTCTTTTGCCTTGAATTCAAGACAATGCTTCTTCGGCCTCCTAAGTTCTGGAAATTCAGGCAAGGGCCACCTGACTGCACAATTACAATTAAATGATCTCATGAAAAACAGATAATAATTTTGTACTTCTTATTTTCTTGATTCCTTTCATTGCTTGAAATATAGGATGTTTATATTTTACTTCCATTTAATATACCATATATATATTTGCTAAGCATATTATATGTTAAGAAATGTCAAATTCTTCCTGCTGGTACAATGATTGTAGAAATTTGGAAGTTCCTCAGAAAATTGGACATAATATTACCTGAGGACTCAGCTATACAGTGATAACTACTGGATATATATATCTTCCTATATATATAATATATATATATATATGCTCCAACATATGACAAAGACATATTCTTTATGGCTTTTCATAGCAGCTTTATTTCCAAGAGCCAGAAGATGGAAAGTACCCAGATGTTCTTTAACAGACAAATGGATACAGAAAATGTGATATATTTACACAATGGAGTACTACTCAGCTATTAAAAACAATGACTTCATGAAATTCTAAGGCAAATGGATGAAACTAGAAAATATCATCCTGAGTGAGGTAACCCAGTCACAAAAGAACACACATGGTATGCACTCACTGATAAG